>CM057841.1:44801982-46001982 GCA_030068075.1 Paguma larvata
AAATATTCCATGACTTCTCTCTCTAGATCCTACTTGTATGTGTAGTTTTATATTTATTCAACATTTTTCTCATCAACAAACTTAAGACCTAAATAATCTAACAGAGTAAATAAAAATTCTTTTCTTCTAAAAATAATGCCCCAAATAAAGCAGTACAATGTCTTTTTCGTATAGAGCAAACTGTGAAAGTTTTTATTTTAAAAATTTTTTATTATATTTTTGAGTGACTAGAAATAAAAGGGTTGTAAGGCAATTTTCTTGGAGCTTTAACACAAATTTATCAAGATTCAACAAATATATATTAAATCTGTAGTATATAAGCTTAAGCATTTCAAATTATATACAAAATAGATCTGTGCTCATACCCGAAGATTATTAAACTTTGCAAATCTACTCACATGTATCTTCTTTTCTTTTACAAAAATTCCTGTTTTTATATTCATACTATACCTGATCACAAGGTAACCTAAAGCACATTTGCTTCAATAACTTTTACACATTCATAAATATTTTTAAACCCCATAAATGTTTAACATTAGTATAGCATATCAAAGTTCTGTTCTTTTCTCTGTAAATAAATCATTTCTAATCTAAAGAATTGAGGACTGGGGGTTGGTAGCTAGAGTAACAAAAACCCTTCTGGCCTGTGAATCAAAGGACATTCCCAGACATTAACTTCTCTTTCCAAATATGAAAAACATATTAAATATATATCTTAAAATAAGATGTTTTCCTGTTTCCTTTGGGTAGTCTCTTTAGTACATTCTTCTTCACGTTGTGCTATGGAATTGTTGCAAAAGACTGCCTGCTGGAAGGAAGCCAGCACTGCTGTGATATCGTTCCCCAATCAAGATTAACCATGTTAAGTTCAGGCAAAAATTAGTTTTAATATAAAAGTGAGAATAAATGTGTAAAAATCATATATGCATATGTACGCTCACACTATCCATTCTACCACTTCTAATGAAAAATAGCTACCTGCCACTCTTGGTGTTTTGAAAAGACAAGCTATGGAAATAGACTTAAGGCATTCAATAGGATTCAAATGAACTTTTAGGACTGGTAAGAGGCAACTGGGTGACTTAGTCTGTTAAGCATCCAACTCTTGATTTTGGTTCAGGTCATGATCTCATGGTTCATGGGATCAACTGAGCCCTGTGTCAACCTTTACACACATAGCATGGAGCCTGCTTGGTATTCTCTCTCTCCCACTCTCTGCCCCTCCCTTGCTTGCACTACCTCTCCCAAAATAAATATATAGATTTTTTTAATATGGGGTGCTAAATATTCTACAGTTAATTTTTTTTCCTAACTCTGCCAACTGCCATGGTAGTTAAAGGAAGGGTGCCAAATAACTTGTATATTTCTGAGCAGCAATATCACACAAAAAATTTTGCACGTGGGTGGCCATGTTGCTTACACTTGTGGCATGAAAGTAACGATGTTAGTTATCACTCCATCTCACAAGTTAATCAAGCTCCCATGTTACCTCTATGCTATCTTTCACACATATTTTTGCCATGCCTATCACTGAGCTATGCCAACCGATTAGGTCTGTTGCCATCAATTTTTTTCGTTATCAACATCCTCTTTGAATCCATCTTTTGCCACCTGCATTGTTCCATTTCCCTTCCTTTTAGCAGTGCTAACTGCTTCAAGAGGACAACTGCTATGAAAAAAGGGGGACTGAAGCAATCATTTGGTTCTGTGGGTGCATTTTCATTTCATGCCCTATGGGGGAAAGTTGCTATCAGCCTTAAACAAAAACTGAATCCTTAATGCTTTTCTGTTTTACACAATTTATCTTTCAAATAGCAGGGGAGGAAACGTAGGGGCAATCCCCAAATCGGAATCCTTCAACTATTTCCCCAACCCTATTTTTACAAAAGCCAACTGAACGTCAGAGTTCCCCTTCACAGTGTAGACTGTTCTCATCTTAGTGCAGTGAGACCTACCATGTTAAGCTAACCCTGTTGTGATCCCAAGAGAGAAGCATTCACTTACTGGTATCTCAGATTAGGTGAGTAGCATGGCCTGTAATTTAAAGTTCCCATGGGGGTGCCTGGGTGGCTCAGTCGGTTAAGCATCCGACTTTGGCTCAGGTCATGATCTCACAGTTTATGAGTTCAAGCTCTGCACTGGACTCTGTGCTGACAGCTCACGGCCTGGACCATGCTTTGGATTCTGTGTCTCCCTCTCTCTCTGTGCCTTCCGTATGAGGGCTCTGTCTCTATCTCTCTCTCTCAAAAATAACCAAACTTTAAAAAAATTTTTTTAAGTTCACATATCGAAAAGTACAAAAGCAGTGTGGGGATAGAAGGTAGGGGGAAGCAGTGAAGAATGAAAATATGAGCAAGAGAATGTATGAATGTGTACAGATGATGAAGACCTGATCTCAAACGTATGTTGTGATGGTTTTCCTTTGACACAGGTGTTAGCTTTTCAGTGGCACCAACAGCCTGAGAACCATTGATCTAGGCCTTTCTCTAGTGAATGTATTAAGGGTCCAAAGTCAGGAGTCCATGAAAACAAGCTGTCTTGTCACTGGTATCCATCACCTCACAACACTTAGTCCAGCAATTAAAATCTAGGATTAGAATCTAGAGCAGGGAAAAGGGGTAAGGAAAGCAGAAAAGTAACCGCCCGGAAGATAGGAGAAACACTGAAACTCATCCACTCACACAACTTTTCTACGCCGAAAAATTTTTCTATTTTCAAAAGTATATATGGAGGGTCGAGTAAAACACTTCTTACCATACAGGCTTTCATGAAAAATTAAATTTACAGCTCAGACTTTCCTGCCCCCTTGTGGAGAAAACTGAGAGCTCTCTATCAACATAAACATAATGACCTTTTTAAAACTTGTACACGGCTTTTTCCCTGGTGGAGGTTATTTACTGGCAGTGCTCCCCTGATGTCCACAGAGCTTTACTAGCAGGGAATTATTGTACCAAAATAAAACATAAAATCCAGGTAAAAAAGAAGACTGCAAGAAACCCTCTAATTTGAGACAAAGTGAAAAACTGTAATAATTAGTTTTTAATCCTTAAATATATAAATAAGGGTTTTATACAGTAGAGAAAGAGCAGTTTTCAAAGTGGTCATCAAAAAGTTCTAGTACTGGGGCACCTGGGTGGCTCAGCTGGTTAAGCATTTGACTTCGGTTCAGGTCATGATCTCATGGTTTGTGAGTTTTGAACCCGGCATTGGGCTCTGTGCTGACAGCTCAGAGCTTGGAGCCTGCTTCGGATTCTGTCTCCCCCTCTTTTTCTGCTCCTCCCCCACTCAAACAGTCTCTCTCAAGAATAAAGAAACATTAAAAAAAAATTTTTTTTAATTCTGTAACTTGGTTTCAACTGACACAAAGAGACGGGATGTGGAGGTTGTCAGCCCCACATTTAATGCCCATCCTGCTCCAACCGAAAGCCAACTTAACATGGCAGTTTAAGCATAAATCTCCTCTGGCCATGAACAAGAATATGATAAGTTTCACTGTGTATGTTGTGTCATCACATGAAAGGGGTTTTAGTAAAATCCAAAGTTCTTTTTAAGCATTTTTTTAAGAGGGTAAAGGAAAAAAATTCACTTTAATAAATAAAATTATGGAAATGTGTCAAAATTTCTGAAAGGCCCATGACCTATCATAGATAGAAATTTTTCCCAAATTACAGACCCTTAGCTATTCACTGACCATTCCCTATCCCAGTGCTAAGGGCCACAGCAACACAAAAGAAATACCAACCTTGATTTCCACCTTTCAACACTAACATTTATCAAAGTACCAACTGTGTGTGAGGATTCAGCCTACTGGGGACATCATGTATATGCAGCAGCTGGGCACCAAGGCCCAAAATGGGCCAGGCAGACAGTCATCAATGGGCCAGAGAAGGGAAGCTGAGCATCAAGGAATTCCTGACAAATAAACAAGACCTAAGTAGAGAAATAAAGTGTAAGGAGTCAAGAGGAAGAGAGAAACCTGCAGCACACACTAAAAATGACTTATGAAAAGATTAAGCATGTTGGATTTGAAAAACCTCCAAGTCATGGTTCTCTGAGTAAAAAGTGCCTGTAGCTAAAGAAGGCAAAATCACTCATACAGGTAAAATGGAACCTGATTAGCGAAAGCCTGGACTACAACCCTGGAGTCCGGATTTCATCAACGGAAAGCCACCCATGATGTCGGGGTGGGGATTATTGATGACATTTCTGCAGATGACTGAAGAGAGGGTTTCCAGTGCCTTAGATGAGGGATGCTTTAAGAAGGGACACGGTCAGTCTGCTGTTACCTTTACCGTGATTAAGGCTCAACTAGAGACAACAAGGTGTTATCTAAATAGATTAAGTACAGTGATCTGTTGACCAAGAACAAACCAAAAAATGCCTGAGGTTCAAGTCCCATGGGGATGGTGGAACATGGCATCGAAGGAAACAAGAAGCTGGGCAAGAAGAAAATTCATGTATTTTAAGTTCACTGCCATCTTTCAGGGAAGCCTTCAATGCTATCTCAGAGTAGCAATTTTCTCTCCAACTTTTTTTTTTTTTAAATCAACAAAGTTTTACGTTTCAGTTTTTCAAAAAGGCTAAAAAAAAGGAAAGAAAAGAGTCTTCAGAGTTACAGTCTGTTTCTATGCACCAAAATTTAAAGTTTCAGATGTACTCAAATTTTACCATCTTTCATAATTACAGACCCACAAAATTACAGTAATTTCCCAATACATCTTCTTTGAAACATTTAGTGATAATTTCATGAATGACCAGCACTGTACCAGGTACTACAAGGAATTCAATTTTTAATGTATTTATTTTTGACCGAGAGATAGATAGAGAGAGAAGGAAACACAGAATCCCAAGCAGGCTACAGACTCCAAGCTCTCACAGTGCAGAGCCCAATGTGGGGCTCTAACCCCTGAATCCCAAGATCATGATCTGAGCCCAAGTCGGACGCTCAACTGACTGAGCCACCCAGGCACCCCAGTACTATAAGGAATTCAAAAATAAAGTTATCGGTCCCTGATTCCCAACAATTTTCAGTCTGTAACAGAAATAGGTACATAAACCATTAAATAAGGCAGATCATAAATGTTATCTTAAAGGAAGTATGAAAGAAGAATATAGAAAAATCAGAGAAAATATACCATTTCAACCAGAAATCAAACAAGAATATATGTTATGGAACGAGAAACTCAGAGAGCATGAGTGTTGAAGACTGAACATTCCTATATCCCAAGATCCTCTGTGCAAATGAAGAAAAACCTACTCCAGAGTTGAGAGGGAAAAAAAGGTTTTTTAAAAAGACAAGAAGGTTCTATTTAGGGTTCAAAACACTGTAAATGAATCATGAGAGATCAAAGTGGAAAGGCAATGACCTTTACTGCAATGTACTGTGATTGGCAGATAAATGATTCCTACCTAATTCCACAGGCAAGGACAGCCACTCAAGATTTCGAATGGAATTTTGCTATGATGGAATAGGACCTTTCTGTAACTCAGGAAATTCATGTTCTTTAGTACATTTAATCTGGCAATAATGTACTTGAGACAGGAGAAACAAAAAATGATTGCAGTAGGTAAGGGTAACAGAAAAACTATCATCTAAAGTAATCACTATCAGAGTCTTAGAACAACAGTAAAAAAAATAAACTGGATAATCTAATACCATGTTTCTACCAAATACCTCTCATAATCTAGCAAATATGAGTGATGACAGGCAGAATTCCAGGAGCATTTGAATAAGTAGACACGAGCAGGATGCCTCCGGGCTACAGTTTTTCATTGGAATTCCCAATACCCAGGCTAATCTTCCAACAAAGCTGCCAAAATGGATATTACCTTGTAGTAGAGTTCAAAAATTGAGCTAGTGAGGTCAACTCATGAACATGTTACTTAACTTTCATTAGTGAGCATCTCAGCTCAAACTAACATTTTATTAGAACATCAATTTTTCTAGATGAATGTAAATACTGTACATTGGTTAGAGTACTATCCTTTCATGCTATTTATCATTCTTCTCTCCACCCAGCACTGAACCCAAACTATTTTAAGTGATCTATTTATTCCTGGTTAGCCTATATCCAAGATTACCTGTTTGATTCCTTTTTTTGTTTTTTAACATTTATTTATTTTTGAGAGACAGAGACGGAGCAAGAGCAGGGGAGGGACAGAGAAAGAGGGAGTCACAGACTCCAAAGCAGGCTCCAGGCTCTGAACTGTCAGCATAGAGCCCAAAGTGGGGCTCGAACTCACAAACCACAAGATCATGACCTGAGCCAAGGCCAGAGGCTTAACGGACTGACCACCCAGGTGCCCCTACCCATTTGATTCTTAATTCTAACCACAAATCAGACTTCTGCAATCATTAGACTCGTGGCATGGTATCAATCTACAAACTCATGGTTAGTTTTTCAAATGTGAATTTGCTGAATTCCACGCAGATAAAATCTTATCACAATAAACTGAACTGAATAAAAGATGTGGGAAAAGATCTGTATCTCAAGAGAAGGAGGCATGCCTTAACAATGTGATGATTTCCCCAACTATGAAATTATTACTAAACCTTCACACGAAATAATCCTTTCCTTTGGAAGTATTCTATCTCCTCCCAGTAGAAAAGAACATTTTCCTTTGCTCTTGTATTCTTCATAAAGAAATTATCCTTAAAAAAATACACTTGATAGGAAATAAAGTTAGAATTTCAGATCAGTTAAAATTAAAGAATCAGTTATTCATTTTTCCCTATGAAATTAGCAAATATGAATATTTTAATGTTCGTTATTACTGGTTTTAGGGAAATTGTACAAGTATGCACTGGTACATACTTTCTGGAGGGCCATTTGATAATAAAATCTCAAGGGTTAAAATGTGCTTACTATTTGATTAAGCAACTACCTAAGAATTCATCCTAAAAATAAACAAATACATGCAAAAATTTACGTTTCAGGATATTCACTGTAATGCCATTTATAGTAACATAAATTTGCAAACTATCTAGATATCAAAAATACCAATTTTCTTTCACTCGCTCTACCCTTCCCCAGCTCGCGCTGTCTCACAAAATAAACATTAAAAAAAATTCCTTTATGTCCATACAATACCACGCAGGACAGTACCATATGTACCAAACAGTACAGTCTGGCTCTGCTTTTGTGAAAATGTACTTATTTTAAAACACTGAAATTATAGAGGTGGTTTTCCCTGGTAGTAGGTTCATTAAGTATTTTTCCTTTTATTTATCCTTTATTTCTAAGTATTCTTTAATGAATCATTATTTTAATAGTAACAAGGAAATACAGAAACTACCCTTCAATTGCCTTTTTCTCTCCACCTCTCAGATAAATCCGCCTGATCCCACCCCTTCAGATAAATCGAGCCGAAAGCTCACACCACCAAAACAAAAATAAAAACAAAAACAAAATGCAAATACAAACGACTAACAGAAAGGTAATCCAGTGCTATTTTGTAATTTCTCCTCAATTCAGAGTACTTATTTTCATTGTTCATTCACCAAAGTCTATCTTTATAGTTTCTACTGAAAAGCATCATAATCACTAAACATGCATTCTTCATGACAAATCCTAATACAAAAACAAAAAAACAAGTAACTTGAATTGTTCACTTTTACTTAGAAGAAATGGACTGAATATTTGCTCTTTAAATCTGGATAGATCACTATGAACAAAAACAACGGTAATTTCGTAAGTTTTACCTGTCATATGAGAAACAGCAAAAAATTATTTGAGACTGAGTTTTTTAGACTTTAAGCTAAAGAGTTCATCCAAATAATGCCCCTGGTGGTAGGTAACATTTTTCTCTGTGTCATTGAAAAAGAATTAGATGTAAAACTCAGGTAAGAGATTAATAATTCACACCCTGAGGCTAAATACTTCAACATGAATATTCATAAAGGCCCATTCTGAGTGAAATCTCATGTGAGTGTAGATTTCAAATGCTTGAATATTTTACGTAGTTCAGAGACTGGGCATTCCATAGAGAAAGACAAGAATTCCATCAATTATCAGGCTATAATTGCAAGTTTAATTTTGTGACTGTGACAAAGGCTCTTTTTTTTTTAAGCTTATTTATTTGAGAAAGACAGTGTGAGTGAAAGACAGTTGCCTACTGTCAGCACAGAGCCCACAGAGCTGGACTCAGGACTCCAACTCATCCAACTGTGAAATCATGGCTTGAGTCAAAAGCAAGACTCGACTGACTGAGCCACCCAGGTGCTCTGACAAATGCTTCTCTTATAGACACACACCGATATTGCCTTTGTGTCCTCTGCTGGTGCTAAAAGGACTTGGGGGTGTGGTGGGTGAGTGTGTAGAAAGGCAAGTTAGGCAGGACCATCCTTGCGCTAAATGGATTCACTTTATTGTTACCCCCATCCCTATGGTCCAAGGTTCTGGATGAGGGTCCTAATTCATCTTCCCCTGTGACGACATTGCTCTTGGTCCCTGGTGGTACTTTCTACCTTACATAAAAGGAAAACAAAAGCGATTGCTCAAAGAACTTTTAAGCCTTGTGGAACCAAGCCTCAAGTTAAGTAGACATAAACTGGGATGAGAGGTGGGAGAGTGGGGAGTAGAAATAACAAAGACGGAACGGAGGAGATAAAGAGTATAAAAGTGGGGGCGCCTGGGTGGCTCAGTCGGTTAAGTGTCCAGCTTTGGCTCAGGTCATTACTTCACAGTTCGTGGGTTTGAACCCCTCATCTGGTTCTGGGTTGACAGCTCAGAGCCTGAAGCCTGCTTCAGATTCTGTGTCTCCCTCTCTCTGCCCTTTCTCCACTTGTGCTCTGTCTCTCTCTGTCTCTCAAAACTGAGTATTTTAAAAAATACTAATAATTTAAAAAAAGAATATAAAAGTGAAAATAATGAGTTGTCTGGGCAAACAACAACTGAAATTACTAGCAAATCATAATAGCCAATAAATGTCTTAAAGGAAGACAAAAAGAATGTTTAGCGTGGTATCCCAAACGGTGAAGTAATAGAAAGAAATTTAATCAAAGTTAAAATGTAGGCCTAGAGTAAACTTGTCAACACATGTGAGGTTTTGTAGAATGTTCTCCTCATGCAATCAGAGCTTTTTCCTTCTTAATGACAACAAAAACATGGGAGTACAAGTCAGTTCATTGTATGGAATTATCCTGCCTTGAGTCTCATTATTATACCTGATAAATATGCACGTCACGCGAAAATTCCTCCCACATCTAAAACCTGAGATGCACGTTTCCTCTCTTCTCACATCAGACTTGTAAACACTCAATGCACAGCTGCCCTTCCATTAGTGTTCCTATCCCTCTACCATTTCAACTACGTAAAAAATTCTGGGTCACCATAAATGTACAAGTGTTTAGGGAAATAAATTTCAGCCATCAACTAAGGGTCAAATGGCCAAACCTACAAGCTGCCTCTCAAAAGATCTCCTTGGGCACTGAGTTCCATCTGTTTCCTGCTAATTCTGATGTCCCCAAGGTACACTCCACACAGTGTAACAGTCCTGTGGTTCTGGTACCACATAAGGAGCTTGACACAGAAAAATGAGGTAGAAAACACAGGGAAGTAGATCAAAGCACAGGGCTTCCACTCATTCAGTGAACATTTACAACATATTACTACAGACAGAGCTCCAGAGATAAAGAGGCTGAGTGTTTACCCATCATCATCCAGTAAGAGATTAGGTGAACATGTAAAGTGATTATGCAGGAGTAAAGGTAAGAACACAGAAGACCAGGTGGAAAGTATGGTAGCCAAAAAAAAAAAAAAAATGCTGAGCAAATTAACTAAAATCTCGTGTTTTAGTTTAAATAACTGATTTTAGGGTACATAATAATTGAGAACTAAAATCCAAGATAATGTCAACATATAAAGTGACAGAATGGAAAAAAAGTGAGAAATACACTACTTCAAAAGAAAATAGGCTATGATTCTTGTTTTGTATATATGATCATTTTAGATGTTGAAAAAATATAAATTGGACCGTTATTACTAAAAAACACTACAGAATTGGGATGCCTGGCTGGCTCAGTGAACTGTGTGACTCTTGATCTCAGGGTTTTGAGTTTGAGCTCCACATTGAGTGTAGAGCCTACTTAAAAAAAAGTAAAAAAAAAAATAACAAAACACTGTCGAGTTTATATATGATTCCCACAACATCATTAAAAAATCCAACAGAGAGAAGAAAAAAGTTTAAAACTCTACAAAGGAAAAGGTAAAAATGAAACAAGGAAGCATAATAAATTGGGGGAAAAGTTAACATGGCAGGGATAAAACTTTATCTGTTTATAATTATACACTTATAAGTAAGTTAAATGCTTTCTTTAAAAGACAAAAATTTTCAAACCAGGTTAAAAATTCAGGTACATCTAAATAAGACATATCTAAGATAGATTTTCCATGGGTAGTTTGGGAACAAATGATTTAAAAAAAAGATATTCCAAGTGACTTAAATAAGACAGAAGTTTATTTTTCCCTCCTATCATTCTACCTGCCACAGGACCTTTGCATCAGTGTTTTAGTTCTGCTTTCATTTTCCCCCAGATTTGGCCCAACTTTCTGGTCATCCAAAAGTATTCTGAATATTGGAGGGTTTTTTATATTACTGTTACTGACTTTCAAATTAATTCCAATGAAGTCAGAGAAGATTTTGTATAATTTAAATCCCTTTGGTTTTTTTTTTTTTTTTGAGAAGGAGAACACAAGCCCAATCTGGGGGGGGGGGGGGGGAGACCACAGAGGGAGATAAAATCCTAAGCAGGCTTCATGCTCAGCACAGAGCTTGACCCCACAACCCTGGGATTATGACTGAGCCAAAATCAAGAATCAGACACTCAACCGACTGAGCCGACCAGGCACCCCTAATTTAAATCCTTTTAAATTTTAAACTCATTTTTTAGACCAAAAATGGCCTATGTTAGCAAATACTTCATATTCACCTGAGAAAAATGTGCATTTATGTTGCTGCTGGGTTGAATTTTCTATAAATGTCACTTAGGTAAAGTTGGTTGAGGTTACTCAAATCTTCTTTGTCCTTCCCGATATCTCTCCGTGTTCTATCAACAGTTAAGAAATGTGACAAGACCTCTATGTGTCTATTTCTCTAGTGTGTTTTTGCCTAACGTACCTGTAAGATTTGTTACTAGGTATGTAAATATTGAGAATTGTTTTATCCTCTTGATGATAAAGGGGTCAATTTATTTTATTTATGTGATAGTTCTTTATCCTTGGTAATTTTTCCTCAGGAAACTACTAACCAGAATGACTAGCAGAAAAAGAAAATACAAATTATCCATATCAGGAATGAGAGGTGACATCACTAGAGATCCTACAGATAGGAAAGGAATAAAAATATAAACTTTATGATAATAAATTCAACCACCTACATGGACAGATACCTTGAAAAACATAATAGTTCACTCAAAAAGAAAAAGACAACTTTAATAACCCTGTGTGTATTTAAGAAATTGATTATGTAGTTAAAAAGTCTTTCCCACAAAGAACACTCCCAGCTCAGATCGTTTCACTGGTGAATTATACCAAACACTTAAAAAACCAATTGCTATAAACTTTATAAAAACTCTTCCAGCAAACTTAAGAGAAATCTTTCCTAATATTTTATGAGGCTAACATTACCTTGATACCAAAATGACAAAGTCATTACAGGAAAAGAAGTCTAAACCAACATCCTTCCTGATTATAAATCATCAAATCCAAAATAACATTAAATGAGTAATACAGCATGACCAGGTGAATTTTCGCTGAGGAATCCAAGGTTTGGTTAATACTCACATATCGACTAATGTAATTCACCATGTAACAAATTTAAAAAGACCCGTGATTATCTCAGTATATGGAAAAAAGCGTTTGACAAAGCTCAACCTCCATTCTTGATAAAAAACCTCTCGGCAAACTAGGAATAGAATTTTCCCAGCCTGATAAAAGACATCCGTGTAAACTTTTATTTGACAGCACAATTAATAATAGTACGATACTGATGAACACTTTCCCCTTAAGACCAAGACCAAAATGAAGATACCCAACCTCATCACTTCTATTCAACATTATACTTTTGGGTTTTAGCCACTGAATAAAGAAAAATAAAAGGCGTCCAAAGTGGAAAGTATAAGTAAAACTGTACTCAAATATAACAGTGCCACTTAGGCAGGAAATCCTACAGATTCTAATTAAGGAAAAAGCAACTAGAATAAATCTGTTTAATATGATTACAGAATGTAAGTTTAACATACAAAAGGAAGTTGTATCTCTATATATTAACAAACGAAAATACTGGAAAATATTGGAGCAGCAATACCAATCACAGTAACATCAAAAAGTGACACATGCTTAAAAAGCAGATACAGTATTCCTTACAGAAAAGAACATGATGAGAAAAACTTAATACCTAAGTAAGTGTAGTGATAAACCAGAAGACCCATTAAGAGGCCAATTAACCCCAAATAGATATATAAAGTCAATGCAATCCCAATGAAAATTCCAGCAGGAATTCTGTAGAAATGATACAATGAAACATAGTAATGAATCTCTTAAGCGCCCAGATGATGGTGATGAAATAGCATTTCCTACCAAAAAGAAAACAGGGCTTCTTGGAGAAATAATTGACTCTAAGTCTTTGGCAGGAAATGAGTAAAATGAACCTGAATGTTTCGTTATTCCACGCAGCAGGAAAGCTATCGAAGACTACCATGGTGATGCCCTGCCAAAAAGACTGAGCAATGTGAAAAGCTTCCCACTGGTCAAAACTGGGAGAACCTGAGCTTCAATAAGGATTGAAATCTATCAGTTATTTTCCAATCCACACGTTTTTGACAAAATAATTTTTGAAAGGGGAGCCTGAGTGGTTCAGTCAGTCAAGCAACCAAATTCTGCTCAGGTCATGATCTCATGGTTCATGAATTCGAGCCCTGCATCGGGCTCTCTGCTGTCAGCATAGAGGCAACTTCAAGAGTTATACACTCGACCAACTAAGACTGCCAGGCATATCAACCTTTCTTACTTGAACCCAACAAATGCGGGGGCAGGGGAAGAGGGAGTAGGATCTCTGAACATATGAGGCTAAGTGTCTCCTTAAAAATGTATATCCAATTAAGGGATTCTGGGTAGCTCACTCAGTTAAGCACTGACCTCTTGATCTCTGCTCGGGTCATGATCTTACAGTCCATGGGATGGAGCACCATGTCAGGCTCTGCATGGACAGTGTGATGCCTGCCGGGGATTTTTGCTCCCAAAATAAACTTCAAAAAAATGTATACCCAATTAATTTAAGAACGAACACAAAACTGGAAAATATTAAATTTTAAACCAATGCCAAAATAAATTGAAACCCTACTAAAACAATCCAAGATTTCAAAAAAAAAAAAAATCCATGAATATAACTGAGGATGGGATGAAGATCCCAAAACCTAGGGACAAGCTTTACAGAAAGAACCATCTTTGGGGGCTAATAAAGAAGTAAGAAAAAGAAGTAAGGTGTATGAAATATGTATCATATATAGTACATGTAGTCCTACTGAGTAGTCTAATCTTTTAATTAGGAGATCAACTTCTACTCTAATAAAAAGTTATTTACAAGGGGAATTCAATAGACAGAAGATGGCAGGGTATATACTACTGTTGACTACATGTTAAGGAGTTAAAAAGTAAATTGTGTGAGGGGGAAAGTAGGGGTTATGAGTGAGATATCCGAAAAATGAAAGCCTGCAAAACTACAAATGCGGAGGTACCTATAACAGATCAAAGCACTGGAGAAGGGACCTTGACACAGATCATCAGAATTCTACCAGGTGGATTAGATGAAAGCAGGAGCCTAGGATTGCAGACGCTAATAAAGAGCAGCACAAGATTGGTAGGCAGGATGGGTAGTGAGAAATGGTAAGAAAAGAAATTGAGAGCCCATGTATTCACTCAACCTTTGCCAAGAGCCTACCAACCAACATCCTCCTCTGGTGGAGAAATTTCTTAGAAAAATCAAAAGCCAGAGGTGATCGTGATGGTCTGGGGCCCCAGTGGGGTGAAATGGAAAATCCTAACAAAAGGGAACAGAACATCAGCAAAGGATTATGATGTCAAAGGAATGCCAAGGATATAGGAAAATGAGAGGCTTGGGTTTCTGTCTTCCCAGTTTCTTGAATCTCAAACGGAAGCAGCCTTATTGTCAACTGCTGGCATAAATTCCATATCCCTATTACATGAAATAAAGTAACTTGCTATTCTGATACAAAACTAGGGAGAACGGGGTTAGTAGTATCGAGTTTTGCTACTGTTTTATTTCACTATTACAGGAAAAAAAAAGCCTTAGATATTCCATCTTATGATTCAGATATTTTTTAAAAGCAAGCCCGCTAACCCACAAGCCCGCCTAATAAAGTACATCATATCATGAGAAAAACACATTAGAAAATACGTGAGCATTTTATTAATCATCCAGGAGGATTTTGTGAAAATGCAGTGACAGAGATTGTAGTCACTTTCCTTTGAACATGTGCTGACTTCTGCTGTCTGATGTTCTCATTTGTCAGGTTTCTTAATGTTCCTCTTAATACAGTATCTTTATTTAGCTCTCCCGAAGGAGTATCAGCAATTTCTGGGAGCAGGAGGAAAACTTTGTCAATTCTGTATAATGACCAAAACAGAGTGATTGAATCACTTAATTGAAGCTCTGTAGTTTGTAATGTAATGCATATTAGGGCCTGTTTTCTGTGAAAAGCAAACAGTGGGTGGGTGTTCAAGTAGATGGTAAGAAAAGTGAACCAAGTCTTTTGTCTTTGTTTGCTTTATTTCTCTGAAGCTCACACAATCCACGAGGGATTCCCTCCTCAACTCTAATAACCAAAGTGTGTTAAGAGTAAAAAAAAAAAAAGTAAAACAGGACATAAAAGGCTCGCATGTAGATGGAGTTTTATAATCCTGTAGTAATTTTTATTATCCCACAAAATTGCCACCATTCCTGACTTCACCTGTTGGTAACAGCAAAGCTGAGGCTCAAGAAGGTTCAAGTGCGGTTATGGGGGGTATAGTAGCAATGCAGAAGTCAGATTTTCCAATGTGGCAAACTCTGGACTGATCTAGGATTCAGTTCCTCATTCTAGGAGTAGGTACTTATTTGACATATGTAGGAAACATCTCAGTGCAGCCCAAGGAAGGTTAGTCAAGATCACAGCTTCAAGTCACCTACACACCTAGACCATCACCTACCTTATGGGTTATCAACATACTATAGTGTCATGTGGAAAATTTGAATATGGGGTGGGTTAGGAGGTCATCCTGACTCTGGAGGACTCTTAACTCTCCCTCACCACTGCCAAGATAACGTACTTCATTGTCTACTCTTGCTTCAATCCAGATGACTGAATACAACTTAAGAATCTAGCTAAGAGAGGTAATTAAAACTCAGACTAGATATTTAAGCATACGATGTGTGTGATGGAGCCCACATAGGGCTCTGTGCGGAGCAAGGAGCCTGCTTAAGATTCTCCATTCCATGGTCAATGCACAACTTTTAAATAAATCCATGTGACATCTATTTCTCAGTGTAGTTCCTCCATCTTTATACACCATATTCTTGACTGCTGACAATTCAGGCTGTGATCCAGTGTACTCCAAAAGGGCATTTTTTTGGCCCCAACCGAATAGTTTTTGCCTCTGACTTCATTTTTATCTTTTCCTTCATATTCAGCTCCATCTTTTGTTTTGGCATGCAGGATTTCTGCAATCACAATTTCATTCTCCAACTAATTGCCACACTTAATCTTGTTGTATACTTTTTAACGCTCTAGGATTTGTTAGTAATTTATCTCAAGTGGAGATTTTTAAGCTCCAGGTGCTGGCCACTGCTGCCACTGCCCCTCCCCCACACACCATTGCACTCTGCCTCTCATACTCTCAAAAACAAACACTAAAAACAAAAATTCACATCCACATAAAAAAATGCGACGGCAGGGGCTTGAGGGGAGGGAGGGGAAAGCCTCCCAAGCAGGCTCCATGCTCAGTGCAGCTGATGAAGGGGTGCTGACACAGGCTCAACCCATCACCTTGGGATCATGACCTGAGCCAAAAATCAAGAATCAGATGCTCAACCCACTGAGCCACCCATGCACCCCTCATTCACACAGTATTTTCTAAGTGATTCACTCATCTATATATTACTGATCAACAGGTTCCACAATTAATACTTCCTCCCTGCTACTGCCCATTATGTGGACATCCTGATTTTTTCCCCACTACACTAGTTCATAAATTTACCATGTATTCAACTACATTATGTAGTTCTAATATCAAATATAATTGACATAGGTGGACTTCAGAACAGACTTAACTTACAGGGAGTATGTAACTCAAACAATGAGGGCACAAGTGCCTAAGAATGAAGCTTACCAGGTCTAAGCACTCTTCAGGTAGTGACCATTCATCAATATGCTTTATGGGAGCATTAATTACATTGGGAGCAATTTTTAATACCTTAATTACTGTCGGTAACTAAACTATTTACACAAACATGCCACTACCCCAAAAGTGAGCCATGTGGCAAACTCAACTGATACTTTGGGGCCTAAGTTATGATTTGGGAGTCACTTTAAACAATTTGGGAGTTCAAGTGTAACACCCAGGAGAACCCTCAAATACTGATCCTGGAGGTGGGCCAAGAGTGACTTTTCCAAAGGGACGGGGTAGATTAAACATAGGGCTGTTACAATACTTGGAATACCAACTTAACAGCCAAGTATTTTTGGAAATCATGTCAGAGTTACAGTTAGAATTTGAGGCAAAAATCCATACTTCATTTCTCCTCTCAAAACATCTAGTCCTAAACTCCGAAACATTATTAGTATTAGTGCACTATATGCACATGTTTTAAAAGCTTCCATGACATGTTATAAACTCAAATTAGAGTTGCTTATACTTACACAGAAATGGGAGATAACCTCTCTGCCTCACTAAGTTAGAATTCACAGAGCTCTGGGATAGGTCACTCTATTTAGTACTTCATATGCATTATCTCGTTTCATCCTACCTTACAACATAGGTTTTTCAGACCAGAAAGCAACACTTGCTCAGGTGTTCATAGTTAGGAACAGGCTGGAATGGAGACTTGACTTCAAAGGTCATCATCTCCCACTTGGGTGTTCTGCCCCCCCCATCCTACTCCAAACTTGCAGTATCTCCAAGGAAATCTAAATCACCAATGATGGTCTTACAAAATCTGTAGTATTTGCATTTGCAGTCAGTCTCAATTATTTCAACTCTCAAAACCTGAGAGCTTAATGACAGGTAACTTTGAGTTTGCAGTGATTGGGCAGATACACACAGGCCACAAAACACACAAATGCTAACAGTTCTGTGTTTCAATATATGCATACAAGATTAAACAGAAGAAAAACTTACCAGATGGAATCCTTGGCAATAATGTAGCCTCTTCCCTATTTCACAGAGATTTGAATTCTATTCTTACTCATTTTCTCACCTTTTTAAGACAATAGTCACTGTCATCACCTTTTGTTACCACTCTGCATCTTAGGAAATTACTTTCTGGGTTAATTGAAAAGTTTGAGATACTTCTAAAACATTTTTAAAAGCAAATATTGAATTAAACTAGCAGGGAAAAGTGACAAAACAACGGGTAGATATCCCAGCACTTTTCCTCTAGTATTTTTTTAAATTTTATTTATTTAAGTAATCTCTACACCCAGTGTGGGGCTCGAACTCTTGACCCCAAAAGTTGCAGGCCTTTACAACTAAGGCAGCCAGCTGCCCCCAACCAATTATTTTTTTTTTTTATGAGAAAGGAGCACAAAAACACCACACTTCACAAATCAATTAATTGTTATCAAAAAGTTAGGGTTTTTTTTTTCTTTAAAGCTAAATTCAAAGAGAAGTTGTCTCTGTATTTAAAGAAGGAAAACTCTGGGGTACTTAAGTGGCTCAGGTGGTTAAGCGTTGGACTTTTGGTTTTGGCTCAGGTCATGATCTCACAGTTGATGGGTGCTAGGCTGATAGCACAAATCCTGCTTGGGATTCTCTATCTCCCTCTCCCTGCCTCCCCTGCTCATGCTCAATGTGCATCTTGCTCGAACTCTCTCGCTTTCTCTCTCAAAAGGAAAACTCACATGGAGGATTGTTAGGCTTAAAAACCCAAAGACACGGGGGCGGCCGACTTCGGCTCAGGTCATGATCTCACGGTCTGGGAGTTCGAGCGCCGCATCGGGTTCTGTGCTGACAACTCAGAGCCTGGAGCCTGCTTCAGATTCTGTATCTCCCTCTCTCTCTGCCCTTCCCCTGCTCATACTCTGTCTCTATGTTTCTCAAAAATAAATAAACATTAAAAAATTAAAAAAAAACAAAGACACAGATTCCATTATACAGAAAGTTAAAAAAAAAAAATTGTATCCATGTGATAGTATATGAGAGCTCCCCCGAAAGGAGATCCTGACATAAAGCTACAGATCGTTTGAGAAGTACTACGAGAAATAGTCCCAGAAGGCACGACTGAGGAACTGGGGAAAAGAAAAGAAAGCACAGAAAGACGCATCAACGACGCGGCTACCTGATGGACACCCGGAGAACGGTCCTGATAAATCCATCTAAACCACTCGGGAGCACATATCTGAAAACCTGGCTGCCCGAGCACCAGGAGATGGGGTATTTATCGCCCAATGCCCGTCCCTCATTGGCTAACGAGTGAGCACAGAACCGACTCCACTCTAACAACCTGCACCTGTGCCCAGCCCAACACCAGCAAACCCAGAGGAAGCCTTGGACGGCAGAATTAAGGTGAGGAGCTCCACCTGTGAGGGGACTGACTGCACCTGTGGCAAATCCCGTGCGGCTGATAGAATATGGGTGGGGCTGTCAACAGTGCTGCCACAGCTGGTGATGAGTAGTTTTTCTTGAGCTTCCTCATCAAGTATGGAATCTGTTTTGCCACTGTTCATTATAGACCTAACTGTTTACAACCAGTGGCCCACCTAAATCAGACTCCTTGCCAACAGAATACAGACTATTATCTCCAACCACCCCCACCTCCCCACCCTCCCCCCACGACTCCACTTACTTCATCTTCCCAAAGTTGTATCATTTTTTTCTTAAATCACCAGTGTTTAAAGTAACATGATCACATACATATTGTTTACAACTGAATCTCATGGTGTAATTTATTTTCTAGTACAGCTTGTTTTTCTAGAGATAATAATTATCTGTTTTTTTAGTCGCTTAATAGTCTACAGACCCATCATAAACTTATTTTCTGAAAACTTTCAATCTCCTCTCAATATGTAGAAACAAATTAGGTAATCTACCTATTGAATTTTTAATAATTGGAGCTGGATTTTAGTCCATTAGTTATGTGATCTTATACAAAACATATAACATTTTATCCCTCCATTTCTTCACCCACCACAGGAAGGCAAACGTCAATTAAGCAGCCCTTCTCTCTTTTTTTTTTTTCAAGTTTATTTATTTTTGAGAGAGACACAGAGTGCAAGCAGGAAAGAGGCAAAGAGAAAGGTAGACACTGAATCTGAAGCAGGGTCCAGGCTCTGAGCTATCAGCACAGAACCTGATTTGGGGCTCCAACTCACTAACTGTGAGACCATGACCTAAGCCAAAGTTGGACACTTAACCGACTGAGCCACCCAGGTGCCCCTAAAATTCTAAAATTTTAAATTTCTTATTCTGAGATATGGGTCTAAAACAATTTGTTTTTCCTCCCTAGAATTCAACAAAGACAACTAGAACTGATGGAAGCATGAACAATACAATGCCAGTCAGATGGTTTTGCCCAAGGTACTGTAATTCAGGATGAGCTCACAGGATGTTCTTGACTAGTGAAGCCCATTAACATTAATAGCAGCTGCAAGTTCATATCTAAACGGGAAGGTGCCTCATGGAATAAAAATGCACTAATCTACTATAGGGGCTACTTGGTCATATTCTCGACATTTTAGGGGTAAGATGAACTGAGAACTCATGAAAGGTATAAACACCATTTCCCTGTTACTTGGGCCCCATTTCCCCCTATGCTTAACCTCTTTTATATGGGAGGGGGGATCATTAGTATTAAATCTCCATTAAGTCTCACTCACCCTTTATGGGAAATTACATGGTGCAATAGGTATCTTAGGTATTTTCATAGTAAAATATTTCCTCTGGAAAATAAATCCTAAAAAGTAATTTTGTTTTACCCTAAGAAGAAAACAGTCATTCTACATTTCTGTAAAATGTAATTCATCATTATTACATTACCAGATTACATGCACAATTAAACTTATTTATTAAACAAGACATATGCCAACAACTTTATAATAATCCTCTAAACCATAATAGCAGATTTTCAACTTTAATAACAACATCATGCAGCTAATACTCAAAGGACTAATTTTAAAAGTAAGGGCATTTGGTAATTGAAACTGAAATTAAACAATTAAGCACTTGAGTAATTTAAACATGAACATAAATGTCCTGGCTGTGCTGCTCTTGGCTTTTAGTCAAATTTACTAGTGCCGGTTAGACTTTATCACTCTAATTATTCCTGCTCATATCACATCTTGCTAAATAGAAATCGAGAATTATTTGAGGTATTTTTTTATTCCTATGTCTTTTCTGCTTCAAAAATGCATTATTATATTCTTCTAGTTAAAACTTCACACAGATAATTAAGAATAACCCCGTGATACTTATCAAGACTCCACAGGAATTCAAACACAGATATTTGTAAACCTATTCCCAGAGGAGGTGCAAAGAAAAAGTTTTAACAGAAGAAAAAACTTATCCAGTGAGTATATTGCCTTGTTTTTAAATAATCACCTCTCTCTTTCAACCATGCCCCTTTCTTTCCATTTTCTCCATCAAATATAAAAGCCTACATTCATCTCATCTCTTTACCCTTAGGAATACTCCAAAATAAAATAGGCTGTCTCTTGACAATGAACATGAGAGAACAGCCTCTAATTTGGTAGAAATTATCTCTGTCATTTTTACTGTATGATTAAGACTTTGGATATTATGTAATTACAGTTTATTTGGGAATATTACTTCTGAAGTGAATTGTAAAAATCAGTGGTTTTTTTAAGGTAGAAGAACAAAAAATAAGAAATATTATTAATATCCCATAACAAGGCATTGACTTCGAAACAGAAAGAGGCAGCCAGACTGCCCCTGACCAATAGAGGCCATAAATATAATGTAAGGCAGGCAGCAGGGGAAAATGGCTCCACCATTAAGACCTCATTACCACAACCAAGTATACAGGCATGGAACTGGGGGAAAGGACATTTCAAGTTCAAGTAACAGCCTTAGTAAAAGTATGGAGATAAAAGAGCTGATAAGTTCTGGGGTATGTGGCTGGGGTCTAGGGTGCAAGAGGAGAAGCTATAGTGAGTGAAGCTAAACAAAGAGGTAGAGTCCATGTCAAATTGATATGTTATACACCTGAATGTAATCTAACATTGTGTGTCAACTGTACCTCAATAAAAAAGAGAGTATTAAACCATCAGCTGTCAATTATTAAACATTCTAGAATTTAAAGGAAAAAAAAAGTATGTATGGTCCAGGTCACAAAAATCTTAGATTCCAGGCTAAACCACTGGGATCATATCAAGATGGCAATGGGGAGTCACCGTGTAGGGGAAGCAAAGATGTTTTAGACCTATGCCAGGAAGTCCCTGAGTAAGCTGGAGGAGGTAAGGCAAAATGAAATCATTTATCCCAGAACCCTCAATCCATCTTCAGGATGGATCAAATAACATTAGGCCCTTCCAGAAGCCTTTGGTGGACTTTGTGAGACTAAGCAAAAACCAGGGGGAGGGGAAGAGGGGAAAGGAAAAAAAGACACAGAGAGGGAGGGAGATAAAACATAAGAGACTCTCAAAGACTAAGAACAAACTGAGGGTGAGGGGGGTTAGAGAGGGGGGAGAGGGGGTGACGGCATTAAAGAGGGCACGTGTTGGGATGAACACTGGGTGTTATCTGTAAACCAATTTGAAAATAAACTATTATAAAAAAAAAGAAATAGCGATGCTGGACGCCTGTATGAATATTCTATCTGGCAAAAAATACTGTTTATAGCACATGGCATGTTAGTGATCCTCTGGGGTCACTACATGATGCTGCGGGTCGTTGCCGAAGGTGCTTATTCCACTAAAACCAAAGGGCCGAGTCATCTGAACAGGCTGGATGTGTCATGGAATATTTCCTACTGTGTGCTCAGGGCTCATTTCTTCTTTTCATTCAGTCAGCAAGTATTTCTTCTGGGCTTATCAGGTGAGAAGTGTTGTGCTAGACTCTGGCACAGTAAAACAATAGTGAGCAAAATACAGCCAATTCCTGCCATGATGGTACTTATGGTTTAGTCTGACATCAGTGCTTATAATTCTGCCATTGTAAATAAAAGGTCTGTCCCAAAGGGGACCCTAACTTCTATTCCTTCTTCCATCAGAAGCAGGAATTTATTTCTCAATAGTTAATTTCCTCTTAAGATTCACTCTTTACTACCAGTACTGATGATAGTAACAGGCATTTTTTTTTTTAGAAATAGGCTGAGCTTGTACATCTTGTTTTGTTATCTATTTCTTACTAGCCATAAAGATATATTTATATTAAGCTTAAGGCATCAAACTTCAGGAAAAAGACAGAGAGACCGATTTTCAGTGGTCCAAAGCATAGGAACACATCCAGTCAGGTCAACTATGACCAGTACCAGAGGGAAAGACAGACAAGTAGAGTTCAGATTCTGAAATGTGACATATTGGCATCAGGACATCCAGCACAAAGAGCAGAGAACAGAGAGAAACCAGTGCAAGAGTATGAACTACAAGCGACTGAATTTACCAAAGGATTTGAGAAACAAGTATGAGGACTTAACAGCCAAGAAGAAAATGTGATACCTATAAAAACATCTTAAGAAACAGCTGCTGCCACTCAAGATCAGAATCATTGTAAGGGTGGAGGCAAGTTAGGGCCTTCAGGTAAATGGCTGTGCCTTGTTGGCAACAAGAAGGGAAAAAGAAAGAAAAATCCTTTACCAAATCATGTCCTTAGATGACCATGAGAAACCTTTTATGGGCTATGATAATTTAAGAGACCTCAAAAGGTTTATGGGTTGCCTTAAAAAAAAAAAGTACAAAATAAAAATAGCTGCATTTATTCCTGTGGGAGAGTATGGCACAATTCTTAAAATTTAGATTGCTTATATTATTGAAAAGAAGAAGGTCAACAAAAATGGCTATGTTTTGTAGCCACCAAATTCTAACGTGTGTGCCTATTTGAGAATTGGAGACAGAGGCAGTTTTCCAAACTAGCGTTTTGCAGGGAGATTGGATGCTGCATGGCATAGCCATGGCCTTCAGCAGCCCTGAGGCTATGGGTTGCCTCCTCATTGTCCCAGCTACTATGCTACACAATTTATACACGTTATCTCATTTAATCTTAGCATGATACTAAATAATGGTCCAACAAGCCAAGGGGTAAATATGTGACAAAAGATAGAATACCCAGCAGTTTTATTTGTAGTCTATAAACACATAATTATTCTTCCACAAAGATGAATCACTAGCTTATTGCAAATACCCTGATCCACCTCGCTCAGCAAATGAGCAACACCTGCTAAAATTAGTATATAAACACACATAGTACCAAGATGTTACATTGAAAACAAAAATTCCTTTGGCCACATAACTACCTTCAAAATTTCCAGTTTAAATAAAAGAGAAGAATTATCCCTTCAAGATGGATTACAAGACACTCAAATTTATTACCAAGCAAAACTGTGGAATCAGTTTCAGAGGCGTATTAAGAAACTAAAGTCTTCTATGATTAAATATTCTTTCAAAAAAATCGCTTCCAGGATTAACGTACTGCAACATTTTCTGTGTTGCAACACTAAGGAAATTAATATCTAAATGCTTGATCCTAGCTGTATTTAGACGGGAGACCAGGGAGTTAATTTATTTTAAGAACCCAGATCTAGATCCACACAATTCGACATTCACTTCTTCACTCAAAGGTCACTAAAATGCATACGTCAGACATCTGCTGCTTTCTTTAAAGAAAGCTGAATTTTAAACCCAGCAAGTCTAAATGTAGCTCTAATATAATCTACAAATGACCTTACTAAGTCTTTCTACATCCCATAAAAGTATATTAATTGTATAATTTTATTTAAGTTCCCAACTTGCTGTGATGTATTAGCATATTAAAATTAACTCTGCGGGCTCTAATCATTTCACCTTCTGAGCCAAGTTACCAGGACAAATTTGATAAAATTATAGTACCCCCTTGTGGTGTTACCTTCATACCCTACCAGGACGTTTGGTAATATTATATTTTTTTTAAATCTTCTTCCACTAAGATCAGTGGAAAACTAATTAACCTTTTCTAAATTCTAATAAAATCATGGGAAAATCAAAGGGGCTATCGCCAGACTGTGAGAACAGGTGAGATGGCATGGCATTTCATCATAAAGTAAGAATATGTGGAGCCATTCATATTATTTTTAGTAGAAGCAAAACACTTTTAAGAAATATTTCCTATAGACTGATCCATATAACCAAATTAAAGCACAAAAATTCTGAAATTATCCATTAGATTTTAGTTTGCCTTGCAAGCAGATTTAAATAACTAAAGTGGGGTCAATGGTATTTTTGAATGGTAAAGCAATGTAAATTCTGCACAAATCAGGAAGGAAAAAGAAAACTGGTAAAATTTAAATGCAAAGATTTTCCCCTCCTAATTCATCCAACTTTGTTCTATCAGATCCAATTTAACTGTATGTTATTGTCAATGCTTCCAAACACTCTCTTTTAATTTTACTCAAGTTCATAATATCATTTAGCAAAATGAGTAAGATATTTGGTCACCTACTTAGATACAAAGTTTTTCCTACCTTCATTTTATTTTCCCTATGTTTACTTGCTTTCCTACCCTCCCCCCCCCACATACCCCTTAGTCCCATCTCCTGATTTCCTAATTAACTTTCATCTTTTAAAAAAATTTTTTTTAATTTTAAGTAATCTCTACACCCAATGTAGGGCTCCAACTCACAACCCCAAGATCAAGAGTCGCATGCTCTACTGAATGAGCCAGTGAGGCGCTCCTAATTAACTTTCATCTTATTCTAAAATGGGCTTTTGACAATAAGGCAAGAAATCATGGAATGGATGAATAGATGAATGAATGAATGAATGACTGAGAGAGAGAGGTAAAACTATCCACAATATTTTGGCAAGCCCTAGAATACTCCCACTTAAGTCACAGGATCTTATAAGCAATTTCACTAGAAGAAAGAAGAACTCACCTACGAGGTAATACATTTAGAGCCACTGTCAACGAAATGGCAATTTCATATTCATAGAATGTCCAAGTACCTTACTAAGTAACTAAGAATAAACCAGTACGTTTTTCAGATTAGTTCCACTTTGAGTTCAGCAGTGAAGCAGTTTTACTCTGGTTCAACCCAGTAAGCAATTCTATCTGATTTACAATGAAAATAGCAAGAAGTTTTGTTTCAATTTAGTTCAGGTTCAGGTTCAATAAAATAACAGTTCTACTGCAGTTCTGGGAATGTGGAAACATATTTACTAGTTTCTGATTCACATTCCAGTGGCTTCCTGAATATAATTTAAAATAAAGAACATTGGATTGTACTCATTTAGGTATTCAGGCAAAATTTTTGAAGTCCTTACTATGTTTCAGGAATTGTTGTGGATGTTGGGATACAAAAATGAATACAGCAAAACCCCTGCCTTAAAGAATAATCATATAGTCTAACCAGGAAACAGTCAAGAAAATAGGTGTAGTAACATGGGAGAAACTACAGTATCCTAAGAGCTTTAATAAGAATTTCTTAAAGAGTGCCTCGCTTTGGTTTGGAAAATGTCTCGATGAGCTCCTAAGAGTATGGATCCACTAAAATAACCAAAAAATGGTACTAAACTTCCTTCTAAAGTCAGCAGGTCCTGTTTTCCCTCTTCTAGGCTGAGCCTCAATATGTAGTTTAAGGACTAAATAGCAAGATGAATACATAAACAAGCTGAATTTTTTCTGCATAACAGAGAACAGCAACTGAGGGTCACAAGGGTGCAGACAGATGTGCAAGGGAGAGGACAGAACTGGCCCAGAGCCGTGACTCACACCCCAGGGAGAACTACAATATTATTTTCTATGTGAATGGCATTGTACAAGCCAAAAGCCTTGCAAAACCCAGAGGGACATGGCAGCACTGGGCAGTATAAGAATCTCCAAGGGCCAAGAAGAAATTTAAGCCAAGAGCAGAAACGTCTAGAAGGGATTTTTGTAGTTATTTATTTGCCTTGGAGTATGACATAAACCCTTTTCCCACTTCCCCTCCAAAATCAACTTTCCTCTTAAGACGTTTATAAAGTGAACTTGAATTTTTACTATTGGTTTTTGTTTCCATATAGTAGATGACGGTGACAGTTGTCACTTGGGGCTCTGCCGTGGTGAAGGCCTTCAGTTTGTGAGCTCAGAGCAGTTCTTGACCTTGCATCCTCATGGGCCCATGGCATACACCGATCGCGATGATGCTGGACCCAAAGGACAGGGGAAAAGTTGATATCTGAGTTACACAAAGTTATAATTTAAAAAGTAATAAAAGCTAAAACAGAGGTGCAGTGAGAGAACAGAAAAGGAAGCACCTGCTTTGCCTCAGGGAAACAGAAGCATCACGGAGAAAGTCACTTATGAACTGAGTCCTGAAGGATGAATAGCAGTTCTCCAGAAGGATAAAAATGGGGAAAGGCATTCAGCAGAGTCAAGGGTGTGAACAAAGAGGGGACATTGGGGATCACCTGGAGCCAAGTGTGGCTGGACGAGAAGGGCGTTCCTGTTCCATTCCATGCCATCAGCAGGTCTGTCCTGATAGACTGTCAGTGAAACCTGTCAGTTTTACACCATTTACGTGTTTGTGGGAACAGGTGACCCCATCTACCTACTACCCCATCTTCCTACTTCACTTACCAAAACTCCTTGCAAAAGACTCTAGTTGATTGTGTTGTTTGTCCTTCATGTTACCTTCCCTCCTATCTCGTGAATGGTGGGCTTGGTCTCGTGATGTGTTTCAAACAATGGAACTGTTAACAGAAAGGACACTGTACCAATTCTATAGCTGAGGCATTAAGAGGCATCCTGTCTTTCGGCCGCACTTAGCCAAAGATCCCAGAAGGAGAAGACATATTGATATAGGCTGGACTCTGTCTCCCAAAAAATCATATGAAACCCCAGAATCCCAGAATATGATTATATTTGGATATGGGATTTTTAAAGAGGTGAATAAGTTAAAATGAGGCCATTAAAGTGGTTCCTGATCCAATATGACTGGTGTCCTTATAAGAAAAGGAAATCTGGACACACAAAGAGATACCAGCACTGTTTGCACACACAGGAAAGAACGCAGTGAGGACACAGTGAGACATGGCCATCAGCAGGCCAAGGAGACGGGCTTCGGAAGAAACTAAACTTGCTGATACCTCAGTCGTAACGTTCTAGCTTCCAGAACTGTGGGAAAATTGATTTCTGTTGTTCAAGCCACACAGTCTCTGCTATTTAGTTAGGGTAGCCATAGCAAATTAATACATACATGGAACAGACTTAACTCATCTCGTAGACTGAACCAAAGCCAAACCACAGATCCATGAGCAAGAAACAGTGTTTATGTCTGTAAACCACCGACATCTTGGGGTTGCTTGTTATGCATTATTATTACAGCAAAAACTGACCAATACACTTTCATTTCCTAATTCACAGACATTTAGCTTCTAAATACACTGTGAGGTGCTGTTGCTAAATAATATCCTGTGCTGCTGGTTTGAAACAGTTAATAAAAGACATAAACAAAAAACAAAAAACACCAACAACCTAAAGAGACAGAGACAATTCCTTTGTCTTTATTCATTCTGATTTTCCTTCTACTTGCCCTTGAAGAAAACTTCGTAGAGTCACTGAGATTATAGGATCTAGAATCAGATTATTTAGGTTCAAATTCTTCTGTCTTTATCATTTGCTAGCTTTGCAGTCTTAGGCAAATTACTTAATTTCTCTGTATCTCAATTTTGCCATCTATAAAGTGAAAATATAATAATATCTACTTAAGAGTTAAGATTAAATGAAAGAATAAAAGAGCTTGGAGCAATGTCTGATACTACATTTTCACTCACACTCATTGTAGGTTATCACCGTCTGACTACACTGAGGATTATCTGCTTGTCCACGTTTCTCTGTCACCTTCTACTTGATGCCAAAATCTCCCCCGTCCCCAAAACCCTCTTCTGGGTTCTGTCCCAATACTTTTCTCTTTTCATTCTAGACATTCTCCCGAGGGGATCTTGTCTATTCCTACGACTTTTACTATACCTACTGAAATCTTTATCTTTATTCTAGACCTCTTTCGGAACTCCAAAACCACATTTTTTACTGTCTACCAGACATCTCCAGGCTTTACCATGAAACCTCCCGGTGAAGCCCTGCATCAGCTGGAGACGATCATCAGAGAGGCTATGATCCCCCTAAAGAAAATGAGACAGAATTGCACCCAAATAAATATATTTAGTATCCAGCTCTTGATTTCGGTTCAGGTCATGATCCTGGGGTCATGGGATCTAGCCCCAAGTCAGGCTAAAATACACACACACACACACACACACACACACACACACACACACACACACATATACACATGTCTCCTATAGCTTCATAAAGATAATGTGTCTTAACAAGAACCTAAGGGCATGCTAAAGCCACAGGAGGTAATAATAATAATAATAATATAAATTATCTATTGAGATCCTGTCTATGAAACTTCTTTTCTAAATATTTTACACATATTAAGTCATTCAATCTTCACAGAATCACTGTGTGGTAGGTACTACTATTATCCCTTTTTGATAAATGAAGAAACCAAGGCACAAGAAGCTTATATAACCTGTGTCATACAGCTGGAAATGGTGTAATCTGAAACCAGGCAGGCAGGCAGGCAGACTCTGGAGTCTACCATTTTACCCACTATATTTCACTTTCTCTCAGAAATAAGGCCTGATAGGGCACCTGCATGGCTCAGTCAGTTAAGCATTGGACTTGGGCTCAGGGCATTATTTCACGGTTCATGGGTTACAGCTCCACATTAGGCTCTGTGCTGACAACTCAGAGCCTGGATGCTGCTTCAGATTCTGTATCTCCCTCTCTCTCTCTCTCTCTGCTCCTTCCCCACTAACATTCTGTCTCTCTCTGTCCTTTGAAAATAAATAAATGTTAAAAAAAAATTTTGAAAGAAAGAAGGCCTGAATAATCTCTCAGACACTAAAACAAGCACATCTATTATTATTTTTAATAGTAATGGCTAACATTTTGGGGGTCAGATATTCTTTCAAATGAAATGCTTTATATACATTAATTTGTTTGATCCCTCAATAACCCTGTAATGCAGGTCTTGGTATTGTACCCATTCTATATATGAGGAGAACAACACCCAGAGAAACAGTAAGTAGTAGCCCAAAGTTACACAGTTTTAAGTGGCAGAGATAGGACCCAACGCTGATAGTCTCATACCAGCATCCATGATCTTAATGACTGTTGCCTCAAGAGACGAGCACGAAACTATCTCTTGGGTAACTGTGAGCATTGCCTCTCCTGTGCCACACACCAGCATTGCAGATACCACTGGAAGATTCCCCCGTTCCTGTCCCCCATGAGGCCCCACCTTTGGGGAACTGACACAGCCTCTCTCTTCATCTCTCTCTGGGATTACATGAATCTTGTCACTGATTCCATGTGGCTCTGCTCCATCCCCTCTACACCCAGCTTCCTCTTACTTGTGGCTTCAGTTGCAACACAACTGGAGCTTGCATCTGACTCTGGCTTGCCCTGGTGCTGACTCAGTCCTCTACCCACATGACCCATTAGCCCAGCACCCTACAGCTAACTGGCTATGGTTTCTGTCCCTGAGTCAGATTCAAAAGAGAAAAAAGTGGATTGGTCACTGGCCAGCCAGTGGGATGACTGATCTTGATGAGGTGTCCATCTCAATTAGCTACACTGGTTGAGGAGCCAGATTCACATGGTGGAGGAAATCAGAAATATTCAGCATAGGAAAGAGAAAATGTAAAATAAAAAGTGACTTAAACTATGGACAAACTATCACAGGAACAAACTTTGTACCTCCTCCCCAGCTTTCCTTTATGGCAATCTCCGTATCACTGTTGTGTTGAAGCACATACAATGAGGAAGGTCTAGGAAGAGATTTCTGCCCAGGTAAGACAGGGCTGTAGGTGATCTCTAAGATCTTTACGAATTTGTGGACAATGCAGGATTAGTTGAAAAATGTACCAAATGCACTTTAGATAAATATTTTAAATGTTCTTCAAAATACCAACTTTCAGATTGTCTGTTGCACTTTCTCCACCCTTTCAGGAAGTTGCACTTAGATGGCACATCCAAAGGCACCAGAGGCAGAGAGAAACACCGCACAGCGGAAGGAGCTTCCACCAGCTCCATCCTTTCAGCTGCACCTGTCACCCTAATGGCCCTGGGTCCTCCCCTAATAAAATAAACTCCATCTACCAGAATTACAATTAAATGACTAGTTAATAGTTTCTGGGGGCGCCTGGGTGGCTCAGTCGGTTAAGTGGCCGACTTCAGCTCAGGTCGTGATCTCACCGACTGTGAGTTCGAGCCCCGCGTCAGGCTCTGTGCTGATGGCTCAGAGCCTGGAGCCTGGATTCTGTGTCCCCCTCTCTCTCTGCCTTTCCCTTGCTCGCACTCTGTCTCTATGTCTCTCAAAAAATAAAAAAAAAATTTAAAAAAACGCTAAAAAAAAATAGTTTCTGGACTCTTTGAATGTACCATGTTATATGGAATCTGCCATCACCTACAACTGAATCTTAATCGTTGAAGATTTATCTATCACTCTCCCCGAACAAGAGCATGAGGCGCTCGATCTGACCAGATGCAGGAGCAAAGCTAAGAATCACACTGCCCCTAATTTCCAGGGCCCACCATCCAGGGAAGGAAGGAAACACGGTTACAAATAACCTAATAAAGAATACTCTGTGGCAGGACACCTGGGTGGCTCAGTCAGTTGAGCATGGGACTTCATCTCAGGGCATAATCTCACGGTTCATGGGTTGAAACCCCACATCTGGCTGTGTGCTGACAGCTCAGAGCTTGGAGTCTGCTTCAGATTCTGTCTCCTTCTCTTTCTGTCCCTCCCCCGCTAGCTCTCTCTCTCTCTCTCTCTCTCTTAAAAATAAACATTAAAAAATAAAAATTAAAAAAAGAATACTCTGTGGCAAATAGAATGCAGAAGGAGGGGAGGAAAGGGAAAAGTTTATTCCACAAAAGTATATGTAAGAATTTGGGAGACATTCCCTGCATATTCTCTGTGATACAGACCTTCTAGAATGCATAGGAGTTGGTACAAGAATACTCCATAGGAAAAGCATGAGCAAATACACCTAAGATATTAGACACTCAAGAGGCAAGATATTAGACTGCATATTTGGAGAATAGCAAATAGTCTGGCATGGGCTAAAGGACAGGGGTGTAGGGAGAAGAGAGATGGAGGAGAAAAGACTACTGGGAATAGCAGACTATACATTTGAAAATGTAGGCTGGGAGACCTTGACTTAAAGATAATTCCAAACGAAAAAAGCATCTACCATGATAATAATGAATGGCAAAGCAACCGTACTAAACATCCAAATTAAAAAGTGCTAATGAGCAACAACGTGCCCAATATCTGATTTTAATAACAGACTTTTTTAATATATAATTTATTGTCAAATTGGTTTCCATATAACACCCAGGGCTCATCCCAACAAATGCCCTCCTCCATACCCGTCACCCACTCTCCCCTCTCCCACATCCCCCCCATCAACACTCAGTTTGTTCTTAGTATTTAAGAGTTTCTTATGTTTTGTCTCCCTCCCTCTCTGCGATGTTTTTCCCCCCTTTTCCCCTCCCCCATGGTATTCTGCTAAGTCTGTCAAAATCCACCTATGTGTGGTAACATACAGTATCTGTCTTTCTCTGCCTGACTTATTTCACTTAGCATAATACCCTCCAGTTTCAACCATGTTGCTACACATGGCCAGATTTCATTCTTTCTCATTGCTGTGTAGTATTCCATTATATATATATATATATATATACCACTTCTTTATCCATTCGTCAGTTGATGGACACTTAGTCTCTTTCCATGATTTGCTATTGTCAAAAGTGCTACTAAGAACATTGGGGTACACATGCCCCTATGCCTCCGCACTTTTGGGTAAATTCCTAACAGACTCTTAAAGTCAACAAGGAAGACCCTTAAAAGATCATATCCCTGCCTTCAAGAAATACCATATGTAACTCTCTGGAGAATGAAAATGGGTTATCCAGGTAAAGGCAATAGGTGCAACAAACAAACCTCTTTTGGGCCAGAAGCCATGCCCTTGCTTGCCAACTATGCCACTCAAACAATGATAAAAATGTTGTGCCCATCAACTAGTATGTTTAATTCAGCAGCAGCACTTAAATCTGCCTCTCATTTTCCTACCACTTTCCTGAAATTCCAGAGGATGAGGTTACTGTTAAACAGCAGTAAGCATTAGCCTCACAGCAGTGCACATTAATAATAATTCAGTGCAGTGTCATGGAAGCCTGTAGGCTCTTAACTGAATTTATTTGAAAAATAAAGTTTGTTTTTTTTTTCCCTGAAGATCTTTACTTAAGTCAGCATGGAACTCTTGTAAAGATAACCACCAGTAAGTCACAACTACCCAAGGAACCGTCTTGTTATTTTTTTAACTCACTGCTCACCATGACAACATAATAAACACACCTTTAGAGGCTCCTACGTGCCCACCTATTGAAAATGTCATCGTTTCTCCTTCCTGGTGCTCCCAGGCAGAAACTTTCGCTCATTTTTTCTGGTTCTCAGAGATTCTACTAAAACACCAATTTTCAACTACAAACTAGTACAAATAATTTCGTGATAAGTTAGCAACACAAGCCTTATTCCATAATCCATCAATAATTCCTAAGCTTTTTTATTTAAAAAAAAATAGAAAACCATCAAGCCAATATGGTTTCGACATCTGTTTTTTCCATTTTGTTTTGAGTTCTCTTAGATGTTCCTGTATCCTTTCATAAATGACTAATAGGAAAGATACAGGACTAATAGGAAACACAACTTTATGCAACTTCGTTGACGGTTGGTTTCAGTTAACAGCTGGTCTTTAAACTACCCAACATAAAAGCATACATTTTAGGGAAAAAAAAATTTGACCCCAAAACTGCTTCATAAAATAAAGTATTTCATTTTTCAAAGCTTTAGGATTATTTGAGAGGCTATAGTACTAAAAAGTCCCTAGAGTTGTGTTTTTTTTTTTTTAAGAGAGAAAGTTAAAAGTTTCCACCTTTAAATATCAGAGACTAGAGATTTTACAATACAATAAGTGTCAGAAATAAAATGCAATTCCCTTCAAAGCCATATAAAAGAGTAAGCCTCTGTAAAAAGTTTTTCCTTCCAACAGCGAAGTGTGGACCTAAATTCACAGCAAATAATTATGACGGTCTTTCTACAATGGTGCCCAGACATCCAAATTAGCCAAAGCTTCAGGCTTCCATATGCTCAGGTTGGTAACAATGCTGTCTCTGCTACCCAACAGCTGCTCCCTTTCGGTTAAGGAAATACTATACAAGAAGCACACCATGAATTGTAGCGTTCAGTTTCCCACCATCCTCCATACAGATGTGGTCCCTTCCCAAGTGCACAGAATACAAGATAAAGTACATAAAAGATGAGACTTCTTTATTCACATGACTCCTTTTTTTCCTGCTCTATCTCATATCTTTTAGAGCGATTAATTTGTTTTGGGGGTGAGGGTCAGATAACTTTGTTCTGAGAAAAGTTAGGGGGATTCAAGAAGATTGTCTAATGGTCAGTATCTGTGAAAGAATAAAACACCATCTCTCACTGGAGATTTCTTGTTGGGCTCATCTCCCTCTATGAAGCCCGCCAGGTCCTCACATACCAGAGGTGGTTTGCTTTCTTTCCAACAGGGATAATGGGCTTTTCAGCACTTTTGCCAAATTACTGACAGAAGGACTTATTTTCCCCTTCCTATGAAAAGAAACTTGATAGTGACAGAAGCCAGAGAATAACTTTAACCACTACATTACACATTGCAAAGAATGGGTGGATAAATAGAACTCCCACATAATTCCATTCTAAATTTCTTCCCAGCTAAAGATTTATAAGAATGGCCAACAAGTCACAGAAGCACCTGACCTGATTTTTTTTCTTCCTGGATTTTTCGTGGCTTCTAGCTTACTACTGCCTTTTGAAAATATTATTTTTTACTGATACATGAGGAAGGCGCATAGCTAGTGGTTGTATAATTGGGAAATGCCACGAGATTTTACTTGAGTGTCCTTGTCTTTTTCAGAAACTAAATTAACTACACAACTTGCTCCGTTAGGAATAACATTCATGATTTAACATTTGTGTTCATTTTCCCATAAGTATAAACACTACCACTGTCTCTGGTTCCAAATCATTGATCTTTTCCCCAGTAATCTTTGTGCCCAACACATTGTCATGCACAGGTGAGTGCTTAATAAATACTATTGGGTGATGGATGTACTCAATTATAAAATATTCAAAAATGCTCCTTTTTGTAAGTCTCCCAAACAGCAAAATTGCTGTCGCCTTTATGTCCAGCTCAGCGCAAAGTCTGATGAATTCATTTCAAAAACTCAAAAATGTGTAATCGATGCCAAGAGACAGCTTGAAAGTGTCTCTATGTATCACACCTGCTTGCCTAGAACGCAAAACACAAAAATCAAAATCAAATACAAAGTAAATTGAAAATATGTGTACTGGAACTGTTCTGCTTCTCAGCATCAAAATTCAGATGAACATTCTTCGATTCAACAAGACAAGCGAGATTCAAAACCCCAAACTTTATGCTCTTTACGAAACAAGCAAACCCCACACTCTAACATTCCCACCTTCTCCCTTCTGAAATGAGAGAAAGCACACATGCACAAAGTACTGTTCAGAGTAAGCTGGGAATTAATACTACAAATATGTTGGCAGCTAACTACCGTGTGTTCAAAGTAAACATGTATCACCATTCGCAGCCAGGTCCTCCAGGTGCATGGTCAATGTTTTCATGTTAACGATTTATCATTGAGTGTAGATGAGGCGATGCCAAGTTGCCATGAGAGAAGCCTGGCGTGCCCAAGTTTAGAGAACAGGGAGCAGAGAGTATGTCTCGGTTATAGAACAAAAGAATTCGTTTTATCACTTGCCTTTACCGCTGGAGAAAATGGCTCCTGGTGTGCTGAACTCCATGATAAATGTGCCCCCTCTAGTTCTTTATTGCCTCTGTAAATCACAGGACTGACAGCAGTTAATAAGAAAAGCTTTTGAGTGGTTTTGAAGTTTTGCTTTGTACAAATAAAGTCTCATATTAAAGATTTTGCTAGTCCTCAAGGTGTAGAAAAAGCAGCACGGGGAGAACTTCTGTACTTTTAACTGTTTGTCTCCTTTTTTTAATTTTCAAAACCAAAAGAAAGAAAACCTTTCAGACATGCACATTGGAAAAATAAAAGCAGATCATATATTAAACGGCTTCGTATACTCACAGAGTTGCTGGTGAGTTGCTACTGAAATTACAATCTCTTCTAGTTTTTATATACTGGATATTCAGATAAAGACCAGAAAAGGTATGTGGTGGAAAGAAGGTTGTTACAGTAGATTTATTATTACATTTCTGACCATAATTGTATGCTTTACCTCTTTTAGCCAAAGCAAATTTCAGTTCAGTGTCAAGAAAGAGAACTCTAAATTCCACTGAATCGATCAGCTGCCAGTTCAATCGTAGGTCCTGGGATCCTGAAATTCTGAAATCATATTTCAGAATATAATTGATGCTAAAAGGAGTAATACAGCTACCTCACTGAGTATCTTTTTCTCCAAGGAGCTCAAAATACTTTCCCACAACAGCCTTACAAAGTCCTAAAGGGCAGGTTTTATTAGTTGTACTTTCTTACAAAGGAAGCTGAGGCACAAAAAACAAGAAATGCATTTTTGTGCCTCCTGATGATGGCTAAGTTCTCTACAGAGCTAAAACAGGACTCGTTAGAGCTGGCACTCTTCTCATAAGACCTCACTTATTTTACAGTGCACAAAATAAGAATTTTGAATCCATTTTCCTCCGACAATATCTCCGGAGCAGAGTAAAGAAGGTTAGTAGTCCATTTAAATTGGCTGAATAACTATCTGTAAACCAGAAACTGGCCAGTTTACAATCTAGGGTTCAACTTTGCTTTGACCCAACCAACAAATAAAGATCAGACTTTCAAATTATCTAGTTGAAGCAGTTTGCAGCTTGGTAGGCATAAAGTTAAAAGGAACTAGCTAATTTTAATGTAGGTTTTTTAGAGCATTCTAAGTACATATTTCATAGCACTGTATATCCAGGACCTTGCTTTATCATTAGGATGTGATTAGTAACATTTTACTGAAACAAAATAGTCTCTCTCTGGCCAATTGTTTCCAAAGTTTTCTTAACCCATCATCCCAAGTGAATTGGAATGAACAAGAATCCATGTTCTTCCAGACCTCTCCATTGAGATTTCTAATCTGCATGGGTAACCCTGGGAGTTGTTTGGGGCAGCTGGCACAGCAGATCTTTAATAGCTCAGACTGGTTTATAAGTCCTTGAACCACTAGAGGCAAAAAAAAAAAAAAAAAAAAAAAATATGCATCATTACCTCTCCATGGTACATCTACCACACTGTATTCTCTGTCTGCTTTCAGAGATCATTCCATGAAGCCCAGAATTCCACATGTGCTATGAACTTCCATGAAAAACTGAGGTGTTTCTCTGGAATCCAGGTTCTGTCTGGATTTCTATGATGAATTTCCTTGAATCTCTGCTTGAATTCACTGGTATAAATGTGGCCCAGGCCCCTGGAGATAAAGGATTCATGTTGAGGAAGTCAGATTATCCCAATGTCATCTATGTGACATGTGGTCAAGTCACAGTATCCAAGAGAGCATCCATATAGATTTATAGCACACTTGACATTTAAGAAACTGGTAAGATAGAATGGGCACTAACATCCATGGCATTAACCAGATATCCCGGGGTTTAGAACATTAAGTCTCATGCCAGGCTGTTTCAGAAGGCAGTGGACCATAGTCCAAAGGATGAGAGACTCCACCATTGGACAGAGCTAGGTGCAAATCCAAGCCCAGACATTTTCCAGTTGTGTGACCTTGCAAATAACCGAATGTATGTGAGAGTCCCCTTAAATAAATTTCATAGGACTAGTATATGAAAAAGTTTACCAAGCACCTGGAATGTACTCCACAGAAAAGGCACTCAGTAAATCACTCATTAATTTATTCAATATCTGTATGCCAAGAAAAAACCTTTATATATGTTATTTCATTTGATCCCCACACAATTATATGAGTTGCCCTTATGTAAAAGAGAGGCCATTGAGAGATTATTTTAAAATAGATCCCAATCCAAAAGAGATTGAGGAGAAAGAGACTGGAGATGGACCCTGGAATGCAGCCAGAGGAGAGACACGTCACCTGCAGTCCACCATTCCCGGGGCAGGGCGACCCAAGAGAGCGCATCTTAAGAGTCAGCTCTGAGCATCTACCAAGCAAGAACACCACCAGCAGATCAGTGCAGGACTGCCAAGACCTTCCCTGTACCTCCCTCTCCTCCTCAGCCCTCCCAGCCCCCATCAAGGGGACTTTCCGGGGAGACGCTCCTCCAGCAAAGAAACAGAGAAGTCAACCCCTTCCCACCTTCCTACTGTGGGCTTCTCAATCTAAAACAACACCATGCTGGGCAAGAAGAAGGGCCTAAACTTTCAATAAAGGTCAGAATGTTAAATTGAACTAGTCATGTTTATTACTGAATTTAGACTGTTCTTATGACTAGCAGTAACCAGAGGATACTTTCTTAAATCTAAGAGTGGCTGGAAAAGCTAGATGTGTCTGAGATTTCATATAGATGCAGGCAAAAAACTGACACAAAGTGGGTTTGAAGGGTGGGGGAAAGGACACAGTTTGTATCCTAGAGTTCTACTTTCCAATATACCATTGCTTTTAATATAAAATATGTTCACCTATAGAGGCGCCTGGGTGGCTCAATTGGTTAAGCACCCGACTTCAGCTCAGGTCATGATCTCACTGTTCATGAGTCCAAGCCCCCGCATCAGGCTCTGTGCTGACAACTCAGAGCCTGGAGCCTGCTTTAGATTCTGTGTCTCCCTCTCTGTCTCTTTGCTCCTCTCCCACTCACACTCTGTCTCTCTCTCAAAATAAATAAATAAATAAACATTAAAAAAATTGTTTTAAATATATGTTCGTCTATAAGTTCTATGAACCTACAAAATGAAAAGTTTCATGGCCATCAGCCAAATAAAAAATTCTTTTTTTAACTATTTATTTTGAGAGAGAGACAAAGAGTGCGTGGGATGCAGGGATGGGGGAGGCAGAGAGAATCCCCAGCAGTCTCCCTCTTCAGCACAGAGGCAGATGGGGCCTCGATTTCACAAACCATGAGATCCTGACCTGACCTGAAATCAAGAGTCAGATGCGTAACTGACTGAGCCACCCAGGCACCCCTAAAAATTACTTCTGAAACTCCTTGTTTCTAGATTTAAACATAAGCATTCTATCCTGCCATGGAAGTCTATATGCATGAAATTCTGAATGAATCTCCATAATCAAACGTGTGTCTCTATCATACTACAATGGGATTAGTTTAGTCATTCAGTGTGAATATACTGAGCAAGAGAAGAAACACCTATTAAGCTCAAAGTGAAGCAGACTATTTCTTATTTCAAATGATATTGATAATCATTTAGGTTATCTAGAACTCCCACCTTCTAGTTACCACACCATCTGAGTTCATAGACAAATATCCACCTATTCCTTCACTTCATCTTGCATGGATCTAACCAAGGAATAAGGAGGAGGTGGGACTTGACAGATCCAGGTTTCTGTGTGCTTTGCAACTAGGTATAAAAAAATTTTTAAACTTGACGTCTTGGCAGGGTAGGCGGGTGCATTTGGGGAAGAACACATCAGGGCTTCAAACATATTGGTAATATTTTAATATTTCAGCTGGAAGGTAAACACATTTTCTTTATTTCATTGTTCTTTATACATCACATACACATTTATAAAATGTATACAGTAAACATTTCAAAATTTTCAAAAGCTTTTATATGTATGGAGACAATAAACATATCAGCGGTTGACAGGGTTTGGGAAAGAGGGAGGGATGGATACATAGGTGGAACACAGAGGGTTTTTAGGGCAGTGAAGCTATTCTGTACGATACCGTAATGGTGCATATATGTCCTTACGCATTTGTCAAACCCACAGATCCACAACACCAAGAGTGAACACTAATGTAAACCGTGGACTCTGGGTGATAACAACATGTGTCAATGTGGGTTCATCAACTGTAACAAATGTACCACTCTGATGCAGGATGTTGATAGTACGGGAAGCTGTGCACGTGTGGGGTCAGAGGATATATGGGAACTCTTATTTCCTCCTTGATTCTGCTATGAACACAAAAATGCCCTAAAAAAATAAAGACTACATTAAAAAAAAAACACATTTGTATTCCTGGTCTCTCCTAAATGCTCATCTCCAACTGTTCGAAATCTATTTTAAGTGACACCTCCATCAGGCCTTCCCTGACACTTCCTCTTTCCACAGAGGACCCCATTACTCCTCTCTGTGCTGCCATTGTTCCTGACCTTTGTCCCAGCTCTTCCATGGGATGCGCACTGCATGTGTGCTGAGGGGAAGGAAGGCCGCATCTTGGTGCTCTTTGTAGTGTAAACATCTACAAGAATGTCTTGCATATGATAGATACTCAATGAAGCTTAAATTATGTCATAACATATTTATGTAATTTATAAAATAATATAGAATAATCAATAATGTTACAACCAATTTGATATTTTGCCTCAAACGAATTAAATCTACAAAGATGCTTCCAACATTCCCGATATACTGAAATGACACCCATCAGCATTTTAACTAGTTTTCTTTCCTTGCCAGTGAGTAACTGCCACTACTATAGATATGAGCTCATTTGAAGGAATGAAAAGAGCTATCCCAAAGATCATTTAATAGACCTATGCATAATTATCAATTTCCTCTTGAAGCTAATATTTGCTAAAAGAAAAGGAAAGATTCTATTAATGATCAAAACACTTGACTTTCTGGACCTATTCCATTTAATGGGGAAAACTCTGTTCTCTGCTCTTGGGTTACTGCCAGGTGGTCTTTTACCGGGAATCATTCTAAACTTCTAATCACAGTTCAACAACCATCTGCCAAATCATATACAGGTATTGATATTTGCCACTCTACAGTTAAATTACATCAAATGTCAATGCAATCAACTCATTAGCAGGCTTATATCGAACTTCAGTGCTCACTACCCACTTCTGCACCTCTTTGATTAAGCAGTATACGGACTACATTCCTTGTCTCTCTACCAGCTGATCAGCTCAGTAATGCTGCTAATATAAAATCAAATGAGCAAAAGAAAGAAGTAGTAAAAGCCCCTATGAACGCTGTGTTTTCCTCACACACAGAATATCAATATACTATCTAGCAAGAAAAGCAAATGAAATCAAAAATTGCTTAGAGAATTGTTTTAACCAAAAATCACATGAAGTGATTAAAAAGCACTAGAATTGTCACTGGATCACACTCTGCTATCATTCTTCCACCCTCCTTCCTACCTGAGATTTTAAATCTTTCTTGCTGATATAAAAACCATTGGCACACCTGAAGTGTGACTGTCACATGCAGAATCTGAATATGAGAGGTCAGCATGGCTTACTGGTATGCTGGCCCACTGCTCCAAATTTTATATCTCTTCTGTCCCTCAGTTATTGCCTGACATGATTTAACAACTGTAATTCCTTATTTAACGATGTCAAAGGTTTTTAGGAAATTGACTGTATTTCACCAACGATATATTTCTTCTTGATTACGGAGTGGTTAAAATGATTTTAAACCAAGACAGCAAAATAAAGCAGTAATAAAATCAATAAAAGGTGCTTAAAACATTCCTTCTATTAGGTAATGGCATTTAAAATATCCGTAGCTTGTAATGGCACTTAGGATATGCCCAAAAATCAATGAACTAAATTACTTATTGAACTAGTTAATTTGAACATTGAGTTTTTTATGTATATTGATAAAATGGGCTACAAAATACTCCTGGCAAGTAGCAATACCACGTTCATGGTCAGATGTCTCCCTCTGCTGGAAAAACAAATTAAACAATTTTCTTTAGTTCCAAAACAAAAAGAGAAAAAAATTAAAAGATATAACCTCGAAAAGTTCATCACAGCTCTCTGAATCTTAAAAGGCTCCAGAAATTCTTGGGAATAATATAAAATCATTAAGGGTTAAAAAAAAACACATGCACCTTTTTAAAACTGTCATTAATCTGAATTTATATTCAATGCAAATTTATATTCAATATACAATAGCAGATGAGAACCAAAAATTTCATTATTTCAGAATTCTCTTCCTAATTTTCTAAACGTTATCCTAGGGTTTTTTGGTATCTTAGAGTAATACTCTAAAAGCCTTGAATCCTTTCTCTTTGATGTCAGGAAGGAAAAGCGTTTGAATTTTAAAAGAGAAAGTATAAATCTGTGCTCAAGGAAAAGTCTACATCCTTAGTAATTTAATTTGATCAAAATCAAATTTGAATTATCTTTGCAAATGATGATTTTTGAGAACTCAAAGTATGAATGCACTAAACAGCTTCATATTCCTCTCCCTGCAGGAAGTGGTAGGAGAGTTTCCAATACTATTATTACCATTATTTTTCCAGCAAACATCTACTATTTAAAATGCTAAGTACTTTATTGAAAAGACTCTTCACTGCTTTTCAATTTCTCCCCCTGCCAGTTCAGCCCTAAGCAGGTGTTAGAGTTCTGAAGAGCTTGCCTCAGGACTTTTAACTCAAACTACAAAGGGGAGCTTCAGAAATTATGATAAAAGGTATTAAGAGAGAAATGAAGGTGAAGAGGTTATCTGACACTAACCTAAAATTGTATATAGCACCTTTCAAAAGTTACTGCTACCCAGAATATAACATTTTGATTTGGAATTTCTTCAATAGTCCATATATTTTTCACTCATATTCCAACACATTCCGTTTATATTTGAAACAAGAGACATATGTAAAATTACATGCATTGACAGGAAACTTGTAATCAAAGACTTTTGCTCATTCTGCATTTGGTTTGGTTTTGTGTTCCTTTGTTTTTGTGTGTAGGGAGACTACTGAAGAAACTACAGAGAGTATCATTTTTTGCAGGCTGAAAGATCATTAACCAACATGTTATGGATGCGCTGTGTAACATACCACCCAAGTTCCATAACACAGTTAATACATGTCTGACTCTTGCTAAGTGCAGATGCTAGAAAATGACTAAGCTGGCCTCAACACGTACCCTACGACAGAAGAGACACATGTCAAATGGACCATCGCTGTGCAGCACCGTGAGCATATCTAAAGTAGAAATATGCACAAAGTGCTGTGAGGACACAGAGGACAGAGGAGCTAAGGTTACCTGGGGAGGCAAGGAAAACTCCAACAAAAGAGATGACCTTTCTGAGTGGGATCCTTGAGAAAGACCTAGAAATTCTCCTGGAATACGAGGGGGTCAAGGGCAATTCAAAGAGTGGGAATCGAACAAAGAACAGAGAAAATCAAGTGGCTGGAAACAGCTAAAATGGCTGGAGTTTCAGGTTGGTTTGGCAGAAGGCAAGAGCAGTGAAGGATTGGGAAGAGTCGTGGATACCTTCCTGAAGTTCAAATTTTGTCCCACTGGAAAGGCTTGGAAGGATTCAAAGGAAATAACATCAGCACTTTGGGGGGTTACGGGGGTTGAAGGATGGAGGGATATCAGCAATGTAGAAGATGGCTTAAAGGTCCTGGCTAGAGGCAGGTAAAAGTAGTCTGCAATCATGTTTATGAGACCCGAAATAAAGCACAGCACACGACTAGTGAGATAAGGAACAAACTGCAGAAGTCTGGAAGACTGGAAAGGATGCCAGCGATAATGAAGCATTATCACAAACCCAGGTTAACTCCTACTTCTCTTCTGACTTCCTTGTCAAAGAGAAGAAAATTTCTTATGTTACATGAGCAATGCACTGATTTTTTTAAGACTTTTTCCCTTTCCTTTTCTTACAGAGAGCAAAAAATTAGTTTACTATTGACAAGCCTTGTTTTGTACTTAAAATATAAAGCATACCAACTTTGAACTGATTTAATTTGCTTTAAAGTCCACCTCCACAGTTTCTCTAGGTGCATTAACACTCCAGCTTCAGCCTGATGAAGTATGTGTGCATTTATCCAAGACTGGAAGGTACATAAAAACCAAAGCTAGTTGCTACATTTGAAATTAGGATTATGGTTGATTTTTTTTTCTTCCATAGCAGTTATTTTATATTGCTGCCCCAGCTTTTCAAATTAAAAATAAATGCTTCTTTGATTTACTAACTTGAAGAAAATAAGAAATAATATCTCCCTTCTTAAAAAGATGAAAAGCTTCATCTGTCTTCAAACCTTGTAACTGTTTTGATACCAAATTCATAAATCTGCATCTAAGATGCAGGAAAAAACAAGAAGAAATGTTTAATTTTACACGGCCATTAATGGTGCCCTGAAAAGAATGAGAATGGAAACAAAAGACCAAAGCGGCCTTGGAGATATTTTAAAACATTAAAGAAATTAAAGTAGTTGTTTGCTTATTTATGTTAATGTAATGAATTCTTTTTATTAAAGCTGACAGCATGTGCAATGGAAGAAAGAGGTAAATTCAAAATAAAGGTCTTTGAGGCTCAAACCAAAGGAGCTCTCAGGGCTGAATCTGGCCTCCTGGGTTTTCTTTTATACTCAACTGTTATAAGTGTTCCTGTACCAATCTTAAAGTGTCTTCTTGTAATCACAGCCACCCCTAACACTGAACCTGAAAGAAAATTAACTCTTCAGATGGGAGATTTCCTACAGTCTATGCACCACAGTCTCTCTGGGCTTCTTCCAAGATTGGTGAACTGTGTGCCATTGTGGCCTTCTTACAGGCTTTCAAAGCACAATGGAAAATAGTTTTCTAACATACTGTACCATGCAAGGAGTCCTGTGGAGAGTTCTGTTTCCTGGATATAAACTAGAAATTGCTGTAATTTTTTTAGTTCTTTTCTTAATTTGTAGTTAAATGAAATAGGACAACAACAAGACTAACAACCATCCAGGGCCAAAACATGGGACCATCACTTAGAGAAAACATAAGACAAGGTAAGTCTCTTTAAACTAATCAGGACTTTCTGTAATGATCAGCCATCTGAAAAATTAAAATGATCAAAATACATTAAGAAATAGGAATTTTAAAAAACACATTTTCGTAAACTAAAAATACATGAGGCAAAAGATAAGGATAAAGAAATATTCAGTAACTACAAAAGATGAATTCTAACTCTTGTTCTGCTGGATTACTTAAAACATAAGCACTAAGTAATCAAAATAAAAAATTCTTATAATCCGTGATAAAATCTAATGATGATGATGACTCTATGCACCAACAAGAATGATGTCTAACATCTCTGAGTTCTTCCTATGCGGCCCAAACTGTGCTAAGCTCTGTAAGTCACAGGACAGACTTGCTGTTTTGCCTGTCCAGCAATCCTCCTCCTCTTCTCGTTACAATGTTCCCTTATCCTTCTCTACTCCATGTGGTCCTTGTGAGCTGATCTATCACAGTAGCCCCATGTTCAAAATGATCCTAAAGTCCGAGGTTCCCAAACCTTTAAAGATTTAAACCTGTGACTATCTATAGTCATCCATGTTTCCTTATTACTGGTAGGAAACTGGCCTGAAAATGGGGTTAAAACACTAAAAGATGCTGAAAGATATAAAGAAAAAACAAATATTTGAGTCCCTGGAACAAGGAGGGCTTCTGGACTTGCCTGATACATATGATAATAAATTTCCCTTTCAACTTCAGCTGGTTAGAATAGGGTAACACTACTAGCAATCAAGAATGATCTGATTAATTAAAAAATTTAATTTAATTTAAAAATTCTCGGAATGCCTGGATGGCTCAGTTGGTTAAGCTTCCGACTTCAGCTCAGTTCATGATCTCATGGTTCTTGAGTTCAAGCTCTGCTTCGGGTTCTGTGCTAACAGCTCAGAGCCTGGAGCCTGCTTTGGATTCTTGTCTTCCTCTCTCTGCCCCACCCCACTCACACTCTGTCTCTCTCAAGAATAAATTAAAAGTTTTTAAAAATAAAACTCTTGGAGCACTTGCATGGCTCAGTCAGTTGAGCATTCAACTTCCACTCAGGTCACGATCTCATGGTTCATGACTCTGAGCCCCCATCAGGCTTGCTGTTGTCAGTACGGAGCCCACTTCGGATCCTCTGTCCCCCCTTTTCCTACCCCTCCCCCACTCATACTCTCTCTCAAAAATAAATAAAATATTCAAATCAAAACCACAACGAGATACCACCTCACACCAGTCAGGATGGCTAAAATTAATAAGTCAGGCAACAACAGATGTTGGTGAGGATGTGGAGAAAGGGGAACTCTTCTGCAGTGCTGGTGGGAATCCAAACTGGTGCAGACACTCTGGAACACAGTATGAAGGTTCCTCAGAAAACTAAAAATAGAACTACCCTATGACTCAGCAATTGTACTACTAGATATTTATCCAAAGGCTACAGGTGTGCTGTTTCGAAGGGACACATGCACTCCAATGTTTATAGCAGCACTAGCAACAATAACCGAAGTATGGAAAGAGCCCAAATGTCCACCGATGGATGAAGGAATAAAGAAGATGTGATATACATATATATAATGGAGTATTACTCAGCAGTCAAAAAGAATGAGATCTTGCCCTTTGCAACAATGTGGATGGAACTTGAGGGTATTATGCTGAGCAAAATTAGTCAGTCAGAGAAAGACCAAAAACTATCATATGGCTTCACTCATATGTGGAATTTAAGACACAAAAGAGATGAACATAGGAGAAGGGAAGCAAAAATAATATAAAAACAGGGAGGGGAGAAAACATAACAGACTCTTAAATATAGAGAACAAACTAAGGGTTACTAGAGGGTATGTGGGTGGGGAGATGGCTAAATGGGCAAGGGGCATTAAGAAAGATACTTGTCAGGATGAGCATGGGTTTTATATGTAGGAGATGAATTACTGGATTCTACTCCTGAAAGCATTATTGCATTATATGCCAACTAACTTGGATGCAAATTTAAAAAATTTTAAATTTAATATAGGGGAACCTGGGTGGCTCAGCCAGTTAAGTGTCCAACTTCGGCTCAGGTCATGGTCTCACAATCTGTGAATTTGAGCCCTGTGTTGGGCTCTGTGTTGACAGCTCAGAGCCTGGAGCCTGCTTTGGATTCTATGTCCCCCTCTCTCTCTGCCCCTTCCCTGCTCACACTCTGTCTCACTCTGTCTCTCAAAAATAAACAAATGTGTAAAAAAAAATTTTAATAAAAGTAAAAAATAAAAAAAACATTAAAAAAAAACTCTTGTTGATCTCAGGGTCATGAACTTGAGCCCCACACTGGGCACAGAGTTTACTTAAAAAAAAAAAAAAAAAAAGGTCTGGTTAGTACACATGCCAATGGCTAGCCTCCATAGTCACTCAAGTACACAATGACAGCCAGCATCCCCACAGCTGCTCATGTGCCCATGGTTGTCCCCAACCCCTGCTGCTGGTTCCAGCCCTCACCATTGTGTGTGCGCCTACAGCAGGCCCCTCCCACACACAGGTCCCTACAGCTAGTCCCCACAGCTGTACACACACCACCAATTTTGAACACCATCGCTGCCATTCTAATCTTAGCCACTGGAACTGGAGGCACTACTAAGGATCTCAATGTCTCTTGGAACAATGCAGACTCCTCATAGCTCTCACCAAGGATCATACAGTTGATGTGGAGGACTCCAGCTGCCCGAGCCAATGAGATACCACATATTCCTGGACCCCACTCACCCCTAAACTGAGTACCCCACTCCACTAGACCCAGGGCCTTCCCCTTTAAGTGAAGAAATGAAAAAAGAATGAAAAGGAATGAAGAAAGCCTAAGGGATTCTAAGGTCTTTCCTTAGAATCGATAAAGTCTAGAAGAGGTGGCTGCTTCTTCAAATAGGTGAAGACACCTATGCCAGGCTATAGGGATCATAAAGAATCAGGGAAACATGACACCAATAAATGAAACAGTAAATTTCCAGCACCTGACCCCAAAAAAATGGCTATACACTAACTGCCTGACAAATAATTCAAAATAATGGTTCTAAGATGCTCAGAGAGCTATAAGAGAATACAGGTAAATAATTTAACAAAATAAGGAACATAATACAAGAACAAAATAAGAGGTTCAACAAAAAGAAAATGTATTTTAAAAATACAAATTTTGAAGCTGAAGAATACAACGAATAAAGAATTTGATAGAGGGCTTTTGGCATCAGACACAACCAAACATAAGAAGGAATCAGTGAACTTGAAGACAGATCATTTGAAACTATCCAGTCAAAAGAGCAAAAAGAAAAAAGAATGAAAAGGAATGAAGAAAGCCTAAGGGATTTACAGGATACCATTAAAAGAAACAACCTATGTATTATGGGAGTCCCAGAAGGAGAAGAAAGAGAGAAAGGGGCAAAAAGTTTATTTAAAGAAATAATGGCGGAGAATTTCCCAAATCTAGGGAGATATCTGGGCATCCAAGTTCATGAAGATCATTAGGTCCCCAAACAAATTCAACCTAAAGAGGTCTTTCCCAAGACACATTATCATAAACTCTCTAAAAGACAATGAGTGTATTTTAAAGCAAGAAGAAACAAAAAAATTCTTCACATAAAAGGGAACCCCCCATAAGGCTATCAGTGGATTTCTCATCAGAAACTCTGCAAGCCAAGAAAGAACAGGATAGATTCAATATTCTGAAAGACAAAAGCTGCCGGCCAAGAATACTTTACCAAGTAAAGATGTCCTTCAGAAATGAATGATAGGTAAAGACTTTCCCAAACAAACAAAAGCTGAGGGACTGTCCTTACAGGAAATGCATGCTGAGAAGAGTTCTCTTTTTTTTTTTTTTTTTTTGCAGGATAGGAGGCTTTATTTCACTGGAGGACAGGGGAGGGAGAACCTAGACACAAGGAAGCAAGTAGGACAGGGTTTATTTGAAGCTGAAATGAAAGGACTCCAGTTAGTAACATGAAAACGTGAGAAAACAGAGAACGCACCAGTGAAGATGAGGAGATAGCCAAATTCAGAATACTCTAACACTGTCTTGTGAGTATTAATCACTTAACTCAAGCATAAAGATTAAAGGACAGAAATATTAAAAATAACTATAGCCACAGTAACTTGTTAATGGATACACAATATAAAAAGATGTAAAGTGTAACACCAAAAACATAAAATGCTGGAGGGGGGAGTAAAAGGGTGGTTTAATGGGAATGAAGTCGCAGTTATCACCTTAAAATAGACTAGTATGCTTTACATAAGCCTCATGATAACCACAAAGTAAAAATCTAAAAAAGATACACAAAAGATAAAGAGAAAGGAATCAAATAACTGTCTGGCTAATATGGGTACATCAGCAAGTATATTATCATCCACTTTTGCAGATGAGGAAACAGAAGATGTGAAAGTAAACAGGTCTGTCTGATCATACAAGCTGCACTATTAAACCACTATGCTTTTCTGCCCAGCTGAGATTACAACATATTTCCTACAAATATGTTTCTACAAATATAACAATAACAACAATAATAATATATGACTATGGAAAAATTGAAAAACATAAGAATGCAATATATTATTCATTGTCATTTCTCAGGGATAACCACTGGTAACAATTTGACGTATTTCTTTCCAAGCTTTTTTTCTGAAGCATTATCTAGTAATATTTCATATTAATACTTAAGTATTTAGGAGTATAAACTAATATGTGGTATTTCTTATACTTACTAAAAACCTCATATCACTGTTCAATATATAGGAAAACAAAACCCAACCCTGCAGAGGTTAAACTGTAAGCAGAGGGAAACATACAAACTGAGGGCCTCATTTGCAAACCAGCCTATATTTACATACACAGGCTTACTAAAAAATACAGAAACTTTAAAAACACTCAGAATCAACTAAAAGGTCAGCACGGTTTGCATAAGATCTCTCAGCAACACAAATCTTAAGTTACCTGCATTCCTGGAACGAATCATAGGTAAAACACAAAATTATTAGAAGTTTCCAAAACATGGCTTTGCAAATTTTACTCATTCAATAAGTGTTCATTATTGAGTGCTATTCTGGCACTCACCTGCCTTGGAATCCAAAGAGGAACCGTACAAAACCTTTGCCCTCTAGGAACCCTCCTTTGATTGTGGGAGCCCGAAAATAAACAGAGACTCAATGATACGTTAACCACAAGAACAGACCACGTGTCAAACTCTTGAGTATAACTGTCCTGAGGGTCAATGTCCTCGCAAAGGCTCTTGCACTGAGACCCAAAGGATGACGCAGACGACAGAGGGAAGGACACTGCAAGCAGAGAGAAACGTGTGCCAATGCAGCACGGCATGAGTGAGCATGGCACAGCAGAGGACTCGCCACTCTGGCTAGTGATCAGGTGGTATGTAAAGAAGCTAGAAAGGTGACCAGAAAGTAATGAGCCTCTTAAGTCGTTTGCAAAACTGACTAACCAATTAGGTTTCTTTGAAAAAAGAGTGGATAATATGCAATGACACCCAAGTTTATGCTTAGGCCACTGGGATGATGGGAGTATCTGCTAAGCTCCTACAAAAGAAGAAAATCTGGGAAGAAAACTGTCAAGTTCAAATCCGTCCTGTACAACGTGAGATGCTAAGGGACATAGAACACTTAGATGGAGAGATCCCATAGACAGAAGGTGTCCTGATTTGAAATTTGGCAAAGAGTTTTAAGCTTAAGGTAGTTTAATAAACTGCCTACCATCATCAACCAGATTATGCAAGACTGTCGAAAATCCATACAAAATTCTTAGCAACAGGGTGCCTCGCCTAAGTTTTCCACAGAAATTAGACTTTGTCCCTCTCACCCAAGACACACTACACCCAGGTTCTACATACGGTCTTCATAAGGAAAAGAAAGGGTAGGGTTTGAGGATTACAGTTGCTACTAACATACGAGTCACAAACTGAACTCACATTTAACTCAATGCTCAAAAGTTCAGGAAACCCATACTCTAATTTTTGTCCTTAATGAGCCTTCCTTCACAAGCCTCCACATGCTGGTTAACATGGAAAAATATAACTTTTTAAATATTAAATGTCCAAACTGGTTTAAGTTAAACAATTCCTTTAGAATAGTTTCTATCATTTAGCCAGTGTTCTCCTTAGCCTCCTTCTCCCCCTAAGAAGGCTTGCTGGCATATGAATGGAGGTGCGGGGAACACGTGACTTTGTGGCAACAGAGGAATGGAGCCTAGTCCTTATGCTGTCCTTGGATGTATCCTGGTCAGTGTCCGCTTGTCTCTGACACAACGTCTCTTATAGCTGTGTCACTGAGGGCCATGGTGGCCTCCATAGTCCATTCCATGGCAGGTATGTTTGGGACCCTTTCTTGTGGCTGGGCTGCCCTGGGAGTGCTCCCAAGCCAACTGGCCTCACTTCAGTGCCTCTGAGGTATTTCTGTGACTATGGTTAGGACAGGCTCAGGTATCCTGTACTGTGGGATTTGGTGCACAACAGAAATATCTCCCCACTATAGCCATCTCCTCTTGCTACTTGTGGGCCCTGTGTCCATGCCTCACCAGAATCAAGAGTGGCACAGGCAGCCAAACCTGAAAGCCTCCATTTCGCTGCCTTCACTTTTCTATCAAATCATTGTGGTTATACACAGCTTGGTGCAGGGCAATCTACGATCTCCCTGAGTCCCAAAAAGACACATAATGCCATCTTGTACTGTCACTCATCCAACACACCTCCCACTATGAAAGACAGTGAGATAAAGCCCAAAGAAGGGAAAACTGAAACACATCTGACCACCTTGTCTGTGTTCTTCCTGCACTTCCCTTGACAGGAAAAGGGGTGGGGTTTTCTTTTACCTCCTTTACATCATACCTTCATTCTTTCTGACTCTGGATTTGCCTTAATGGTAAGCACAGCATTTCCTTATACTACCAGAGGACCCTACGGTTCAGTGAACTGAGCTCTCTGACCTAGGCTGGAAACAAAAAGAGTAAAAAATTTAGAAAATTATCTCTCAAGACAATGCTCTGACTTGCAGAGCAATTAACTTGTTGAATAACCCAACTGTGTATGTGTCAGAAGCTAAATATTACCTCTTCTTCTCTGACTTACTTCTCCTTGACCTACACCTTCTCCACAGATGGCAGCTTCCTAAAACCTAGAGCAAATGTTTTGCATGGAAAAGGCAAAGACAGAAAGGACATTAATAATTTTCCAAAAACTACCTCCATTGTACACACACGATAGCCTCCATTAGAATAGATACACAAGTTCATTATGACATAATCACAGTCCAATGTACATAAACACAAAGACATGCTCCTCCAATGCTTTCTGCCTTTGTACATATTATTTCTAAAATCTTACTTTTTCATTCCCAGTTTTCTTATATGTCATCAACTTTGATTAATAATCAATTAAATTTTTAATTTATTTTTAAATTATTTTCTTTCTTATATTATGAGATGACAAGAAAATGTAAAGTTCTCCTCTTAGGAAAATAATGACAATTTTTTTTCAAATGACCAACAGAGGCCTTGAGCTATGTATCTAATTTGTAATAAACAGAGAGCTATTTTTAGGCAGCATTTGTTGAATATGCAATACCATCCTAGAATATATACAATTACTGCTCGTTGGCCATTGTACTCTACTTCTTATTGCAGGAACCCAGGACTTTACTACGTTCCTCCCACCCTAACAATTTCTCAGGACCCCAGGGATGTTGTATGTGCACAAGTGAGCCTGTACATCCTTGGTTTCATTTCTTCCTGCTCCGACTCATCTGTTGTGTATCTCCACATCCACCAGGCCTGCTGACACTGCTGATATCACCATCTTCCACAAACCCCAGTCTCCTGCTGGCACCATTGCTCAAATATCAGTGCCTCACGGAGCCAAATCCACAAAGTGGGTAAGAAGGGTTCTCTCGATGTTTAGGGGTCACACTCTGTTAGAGAAATACTATAAGCAGTACTACTACTTGTGCATGAATGTCTCACAGAGCTTTTATGAAAAAACTCTTCCAGTTTTCTCATAAAACTTACCCAACATGGCTTTCTAGCCTCAGATATAAGTCCAACAAGGGCTGAATTGAGAGTCAAATCTGAGTGGCAGATTCATACTATCTCAAGAATCAGTGCTCTTTCTCCAAAGACTAAGTCTAAGTATTTGGGTTGAACTGGCCTATCCTAGTCTTAAGAAGATTCCCACTGCAAGGGTACCAAGGTGGCTCATTCACTTGAGCATTCTACTTTGGCTCAAGTCATGACCTCGTGGTTCATGAGTTCAAGCCCCGCATAGGGCTCAATGTTGTCAGTGCAGAGCCCACTTCAGATCCTCTGTGCCCCTCTCTTTCTGCCCCTCCCCACTCACACTCACTCTCTCAAAAATAAATAAACATTAAAAAAAAAAAAAGAGTCCCACTGCAGGTTTCTCAGTGACATATGAAGTAGAGTTCTAGTGGGCCTACCCAGGTTTGCCAGACATTCCCAAAGATGTCTGAACCCCAGAAATAAACATAGCTTAGGCTGAAGGTGGTAAGCCTGCTATATATATGTATATATTTTTTCTTCCAAACCTAATAAGATGATAAAGAGAGACTGTAAAGTTCAAAGTATTGCTGCCATGTTTGCAAGACCACTGTTCCAGTTTTGGAATTAACAAAAATAAAATCTCTTTCAAAACACTAAGGTCCATGGGAACTATCTCCCAAAATTGAAAGAAAAGATGTGAACAAAATGGCAGTATAGTAATTTCTAGCACTCATTACCTCCCAGAAACATCAATTTGAATAACTATTCACATGCAAAAATACCTTCATAAGAGGCACAAAATCAAGGAAAAGGATTACAGCACTTGAGTAGAGCACAGAAATAAGAAAAAAATGCATTGAAGAGAAGGGGAAAGTTTCACATGACTCATGTCACCTCTCCTCAAGCCTGGGCAGCTTAAAGGAGAAGAGACATCCTTCCTGTGGGGGAAGGAGAATAGCATGAGCACTCGACTGCACCATGGACCCCAGCCCCAGGCTTGAAACAACAGGCCAAATCCTGCAAACCCAGGTTCCCAACCCAGCCTGGCTTCAGCTGGCTCCCATGGCCCCAGATAGCTCCTATGACCCCAGGCTCCTGGCCAATCCCAGAGACAGACCAGCTCCTATGACCTCAGGTCCCCAGCCCATCCCAGCACCAGCCCTCTGCTGAACTTCATCTGTATTCTAGATGAAATGGACCTAACAGACACATACAGAACGTTCCACCCAGTAGCAGTAGAACACATATTCTTCTCAAGGGCATATGGAACATTCTCCAGGATAGATCATATGCTAGGTCACAAAACAAGCCTTAGAAAATTAAGAACATTGAAAGCATACCAAGATTCTCTTCCAAACACAATAATATAAAACCAGAAATCAATATGTAAAACTGGAAAATTCACCATCATTTGAAATTAAACAACATCCTTCTGAAAAACCAATGGTTCAAAGGAAAAAATTTTTTAAAAAGAAATCAAAATATATATTGAAATAAATTAAAGTAAAAATACAAACCCTTGTGTTGTTCCAAAGCTTATGGGATGCAGCAAAAGTTCTAAGAGGGAAATTCATAGTGATAAATACCTACATTAAGAAAAAAGAAATATCTCAAATAAACACACTAACTTTACACCTCAAGCAATTAGAAAAAGAACAAACCAAGCCAAAAATTAGCAGAAAGAAAGAAATAACAAGAAACAGACCAGCGAAACAATAGAAAATATCATTGAAACTAAGAGTTATATTTTGTAAATGATAAACTAAATTGACAAACCATTCAATGGACTAAGGGAAAAATAAAGAAGAGTCAAATAAATAAAATCAGAAATGAAAGAGGAGAGGTTACAGTTGATACCACGAAACTATAAAACATCATAAGAGACTACATACCAACAAACTGGATAACCTAGAAGAAATGGATAACCTAGAAGAAGTTCCCAGAAACATACCAAGACTGAATTATGGGGGCGCCAGCTGGCGCAGTTGGTAGAGCATGTGGCTCTTGATCTCAGAGTCGTGAGTTCAAGCCCCAAGTTGGGTACAGAGCTTACTTAAATATATACATACCTACATACACACACACAAGCACCTGGGTGGCTCAGTCGGTTAAGTGTTCAGCTCTTGATTTCAGCTCAGGTCATGATCTCACAGTTCATAAGTTTGAGCCCTGTGTCAGGTTCCATGCTGACAGGGCATGGAGTCTGCTTGAGATTCTCTCTCTCCACCCCTCTCTTGCTCACTCTCTGGCCCTCCCCCATTTGCACACTCTATCTCTCTCAAAACAAATAAATAAACTTTTAAATATAGAGAAAACTTTGGTTTACAAGTATAATTCATTTCAGAAACATGCTTGTAATCCAAGGCACTTGTATATCAAAGCAAATTTCCCCATAAGAAATAATGGAAACTCAGATGATTCATTCCACAACCCAAAAATATTGATATAAAGATGATTACAATATTGTAATATAATACAAAATAATAAAGAAAATACAAAATATAAGGGAAATAAACTAATCTGCACATACCATTAATTTAAAATTTTTTCAATGTTTATTTATTTTTGAGAGAGAGAGAGAGAGAGACACAGTGCAAGCGGGGGAGGGGCAGAGAGGCAGGAATGCGAAGCAGGCTCCAGGATCTGAGCAGTCAGCACAGAGCTCAACGCAGGGCTCAAACAAGATCATGACCTGAGCTGAAGTCGGATGCTTAACCCACTGAGCCACTCGGGCGCCCCTGCACTTACCTTTGAAAACCTTCATGGCTGGTATGAGGGAGACAAGAGAAAGAAGGGTTATTGTGTAGGACAACTTTCACTATCACTAATAGATATTGACTACAGTAGAGTATTAATAAACTCTTGTCATATATCGTATTTAACATAACTGGCAATAAGGCAGCAGGGAAAAGGGTCTGTAGCTGCAGGAGCCCTGACCTAGAATGAGCAAAACATCCCTAAGCTTACTCTTGTTTGGAAAAGCAAAGACTATCCTTAGGTGCTTTGAAGTAACAAAAAATACAGTAGTGTCAGTTGTGGATACTTTCCAATATTCTGAAAATTTCTGCCAAATACCATGGCCTGAGACCAAGCATCCAAGCATGAGAGACGAGTACCCACAATCCCACAGCAAGAGAGAGAGAGAGAGAGAGAAGAACCATTGGCTCAGTTGTGATCACGTGGCATTCAGTGTCACATACCACTCATATTGCAAGACATTGCTCGTTTATCAAGTTAAAATTTATTAGAAATGTTTGCTTATCTTGCAGAACACTCGCAGAACAAGTTACTTGTAATCCAAGGTTTTACTGCATATATAAAGGAAAAAAAAGACTGAATCATGAAGAAACAGAAAATCTGAACAGACTAATAACAAATAAGAAGATTGATGGAGTAATCAAAAGACTCCCACCAAAGAAAAGTTCAAGACCAGGTGGTTTCACTGAAACCATCACTGATTTCTACCAAACATTTAAAGAAGTATTAATGCCAACCTTTCTCACACTCATCCCAAAACTGAAGAGAGAACACTTCTAATTTGATGAGTCCAGCATTACTCTGATATCAAACCCAGATAAGAATAAGACAAGTAAAGAAAACTATAGGCCAATATCCCTGACATAGACGCAAAAATTCTCAGCAAAAGTACAACAAACTGAATTCAATGGCACGTTAAAAATATCAAACACCACAATCAAGTGAGATTTATACATGAGATGCAAACATGTTTCAACAAACACAAAACAATAAACATGATACACACACATCAATAGATTAAAACCAGATGATCACACCAAGGGTGCCTGGGTGGCTAAGTCCAACTCTTGGTTTTGGCTCAGGTCATGATCTCATACTTCATGGGTCTGAACCCTGCATCAGGTTCTGCAGTGACGGTACAGAACCTGCTTGGAATTCTCTCTCTCTCTGGCTCTCTCTGCCTCTTGCCCCCTCAAAATAGACAAATTACTTTAAAAAAATATACAGATATATGATCATCTCAATAAATGCAGAAAAAGTATTTGACAAGATTCAACACCATTTCATGATTGAAATTCTCAACAAATTCAGTACAGAAGGAACATACATCAACATAATAAATGCTGTACATGACAAGCCCATATCAAATATCATACTCAATAGTGAAATGGTTAAAAGGTTTCCCTCTAAGATCAGGAAGAAAACAAAGGTGGCCACCCTCAGCATCCTATTCACACAATATCAGAAGTCCTGGCCAGAATAATTAGGCAAGAAAAAAAAAGAAATTGGATCCAAATCAGCAAGGAAAAAATAAAACTATCTCTTTTTGCAGATGATCTTATATATATAAAATCCTGAAGACCACCAAAAAATTGTTAGAACTAATAAAAAAAATCCAGTAAAGTTGCAAGATACAAAATCAGGATACAAAATCAGTTGGCATTCTGGGGCTTCTTGCTGGCTCAGTTGGTAGAGCATATGACTCTTGATTTCAGGGTTGTGAGTTCAAGTCCCATGTTGAGTGGAGCCTATTTCAAACAATAAATAAATAAAAACATGTTTATTTAAAAAAAATCAGTTGGGATTCTATAAACTAACCGCAAAATATGTGAAAAAGAAATTTTTTAAAAATCCCATTTACAGTAGCATCAAAAACTATAATATCTTAGGAATAAATTTAACCAAGGGCAAAAGGTTTGCACACTGAAAATTTGACACTGATGAAAGATTAAAGATGAAACAAATAAATGGAAATTTATCCCATGCTCATGGATCAGATGAATCAATACTGTTAAAATGTCCATCCTACCCAAGCCATCTACAGATTCTATGCAATCTCTACCAAAATTCCGATGACATTTCTCACAGAAATAGGAAAAATAATCCTACAATTTGTATGGAACCACAAAAGACCCCAAACAGCCAAAGCAATCTTGGGGGGGGGGGGAGAGGTAGAGACACCATATCGCCTGATTTCAAAGTTTATTACAAAGCTATAACAATCAAAACAGTATGGTACTGGCATAAACGCAGACACATAGACGAACAGAACAGAATGAGAGCTCAGTGGTCAACTTCTATTTGACAAGGGAGCTAAGAATACACAATAGGGAAAGCATAGTCTCTTCGTTAAGTGGTGCTGAGATAACCAGATATTCGCATGCAGAAGACTGAAATTGGACCCCTATCTTATACCACTCACAAAAACTAACTTGAAATGGGTTAAAGATTTTCATGTAAGACAAGAAAATGTAAAATTCCTAGAAGAAAACATAGGGGAAATAGACCCTTACCATTGATCTTGACAATATTGTGTACATGATACCAAAAGCATAAGCAACAAAAGCAAAAATAAACGAGAGTGACTATATGAAACTGAAAACCATCTGTACAGCAAAATAAGCAACCTAGGGAATGGGAAAAAAATATTTTCACACCATATATCTAATAAAGGGTTAATATCCAAAATATATGAAGAACTCATACAACTCAATAACAAGTAATAATAATAATAATAATAGTTTTTTTTTAATGGGCAGAGGATCAGGATACACATTTTCCAGACATACAAATGGCCAACAGATACTTGAAAAGATCCTCAACATTATTAGTGATCGGGGAAATACAAATCAAAATTACAATGAGGGAACACCTCACTCCTTAAGAAAATGGCAATTATCAAAAAGACAAGAGATAACAGGTGTTAGCAAGGATGAGAAAAGGGAACATTTGTGCACTATTGACGGAAATGTAAATAGGTAAAATCACTATGGAAAAAAGTATGAAGATGCCTCATATAACTAATAGAACTACCATATGACTCGGCAACCCACTTCTGGGTACAGATACAGAGGAAATGAAATCACTATCTCAAAGAGATGCCAGTACCCCTATGTTCATTGTAGCATTATTCACGACAGCAAGACATAGAAACAAAAGTGTTCATTAATGAATGAATGGATAAAGATATATATAAATGCATATATAAATTTCAGTCATAATAAGGAAATTCTGCCATTTGCAACATGGATGGACCATGAGGGCATTATGCTACGTGAAATGTATCAGGAAGATAAATACTATTTGATCTCACTTACATGTGGAATCTTAAAAATTTGAACTTAAAGGAAGAGTGAGGAGAATAGTGGTTGCCAGAGACAGAAAGGGTGGGAGAAACAAGATGTTGGTGAAAAAAGTGCAAACTTCCAATGGTAAGATAGGGATATAATGTACACTATGGTGACTATGGTTAACAGTACTGGTGTTCATATATGAAAGTTGCTATGAGAGTAAATCATAAATATTCTCCCCACTGTCCCCCAGACACAAAAGATAATTATGTGAGGTGATGCAGGTGTTAACTAACTTTATTGTGGTAATCATTTTGCAATATAGATGTGTATCGAATCATGTTGTACACCTTACACTCACACATTGTTATATGCTAATTATGTATCAATAAATCTGGAAAAAGCAGAATTTAACATTAAAAAAAAGAAAAACAAAGATGATCAAAGAAGAGGAAAATGTATTATCCTTAAGCTCTCATCAGGTTAAGTCTAGAATTCAATGAACATTCTGCATACCTCTGAATGAATTCAGCACCCAGTAGTGGCTACAATATCCAATATGATTTCAAGTCAGTTCTGTATTTAAAAGGGGGTGGGGGGCAACACAGAAAATACCCTATGATTTCAAGCCATCTTCTTTAAACTCTACATATTTGAGTTTTTAAAAAAACGAGCTTTCTTGAGGCTCCAATTCTTTTTCTTTTTCTTAAGGACTTTTCTTTTTTTTCATGTTTATCTTTGAGAGGGAGAGAGTGTGTGAGCAGGGGCAGGCCAGAGAGGCAGTCAGAATTCAAAGCAGGCTCCAGGCTCTGAGCTATCAGCACAGAACCCCTGCTTGAATGCACATGAGATCATAACCTGAGCCAAAGTCGGACACTTAACCGACTGAGCCACCCCAGCGGCCCTTGAAGCACCAATTCTTAAGCCTTAGTTGACAAGAGAAAAATCAAAATCAATCTTTGATCTTCTGACATTAAATTTTTTAATTTCAAGTGTATTTATTTTTGAAAGGGGGGAGGAACAGAGAGAGGGAAAGAGAGAATTCCAAGCAGGCTCAGAACTGCCAGCTCAGAGCCCCACACGGGGCTTGAACTCATGAACCACGAGCTCACAACCTGAGCCCAACCAAGAGTCAGAAGCTCAACCGACTGAGACACCCATGTACCCCACTATTTTTAATTACAAAATTAGAGGGAAGGAATATTTCCATAACAGATACATGTGTATCCTGTGTGGTACATCAATAAAAGAGATGAAACAAGATCTATTTTTTAATTTTTTTAACGATTATTCTTTTTAGAGAGAGAGCGTGTGCACAAGTGGGAGAGGGCCAGAAAGAGGGAGACCTAGGATTCGAAGCAGCCTCCCTGCAGTGAGGGTAGAGCACAACATGGGGCTGGAGATCATAACCTCAGCAGAAACGAAGAGTTGGCCATTTAACCCACTAAGCCACTCACAACCCAAATCTACTTTAAAACAGGTACTCATCACCCTCAAGCATGCTTTTCCACATCACACAATGGGAGCTGACTTAAATGTTCTTAGTCTTAAAGTTCTGTTTTCTCAAGTAGTAGCAATCATTATCAGCCAAATCACAAATATTAAAACAACTGAAAATGAAAAGCAACCATTCCCAAAAGTAGGAAGAGTCCATTTAATGAAATAAATGGGTAGGACCCAGAAAAGAATACCAAAAGCTCCCTGATTACACTGGAAGGAGGCCAAGATTCAGAGTAAAAGGCTCTGGGTTATTCTCCAGATCCTCTGGAGCTATGGGGAAGGTAAAATTGTTTAAAGGTAGGGTAAACAATAAGCAAATCATTCAAGTCGGTTAGGTATTGTTTTTGTTTACACATACAACTTAGAATTAGAAATGTAAACTTGAATAAAATTTAATTTGCCTCTTTCTGCAAATGTGCTTAAGTCTTTACCTCCTACATTATCTCCTTTAGTCTCTTCCTCTTTCGTAGCTAAATATCAAAACATATCTCGTATTACTTTTCACCCTTATTTCAACGCTTACCTAACCTTTTAGGTGAAAAACAACCTGAATGGTTTGAATCCAGGCACAAATTGGATTTTTCTAGCACCGGTTAAATGGTAAATAATATAAACAGGCGGAATAATAAAAAGGTTGATTATCGGCAAAGTGTCCATAGTAAACATTAAGAGGAAATTCCCCAACAATAAGAATGAGATAAATTACCAAAGAAACTTCAAAGATGTGCCCTAATGTTAGAGATTCATCCCTTCTGAGGTTTGGGGGGGGTTTCGTTTTCTTTTGTTTTTAAGTAAGCTCTACACCCAATGTAGGGCTTGAACTCGCCACCCTTAGAACAAGAGTTGCAGGCTCTACCAACTGAGCCTGCCAGGCGCCCCTAGAGATTTAAAGTTAAGAAATTCTGGAGGATTCTGACATGAAACAAACATGAACATTTTTTGGGTGGTGGAGATATGAATTACTATTTTTTTCTAGTATTTTTTTCTGCAGTCTTCACACAGCGTATGGGTGGGGGGAGGGTGTGAACTGGAAAGGAACTAAAGCGGAAAGCCGCTGCAGGTGACAGCCCAGGCCCAACACCGGGAGGTCAACCTTTTCATCAGTCTCCACTGTCCCTTTGGCTTCAAAGACCAGGGAATCTCCTAGCAAGTCACCCAGAGCGGGCCCCACCTTCCCCCGGTCTTTCCCGTCCTCAAGATGGCAGCTGGCGCGAAAATCCCGAGCGGCGCGCGGGGTACCCTGGGAGCGGAAAAAGGGGACCGTGGCGGCGGCCGAACCGGAAGAGGAGGGGCCGGGCCTGTAAGATCCGCGAAAGTCGCTGTGGCTGCCGGTGTTTGCGGGTCGCAAGGAGTGGTGCCTGGCGGGCGGCGTGTGTCGCGATGCCAGAGCTGGCGGTGCAGAAGGTGGTGGTTCACCCCCTGGTGCTGCTCAGTGTGGTGGATCATTTCAATCGGTGAGCGGGTGCGCGGGGAGGCCTATCGGGATCGCCGCTGCTGAGTCACTGGCACGCTGGGACGGCGCGGCTGCCGCAGGGGCGCTCCTGGGCCGGGGGTGGCACTGACTTGCCCAGGGGCCCGGACCACCCTCGGATCACGAAGCCTAAATCACCCAGCATCGCCCCCTGTCCCCAAACCGGCGCTCCGCGGTCCGGACTGCCCATTCCTTTTTCGCAACTCCGTACGCTGCCAGAATATGGGGACAAGCTTTAGTTGGCCCTGATCTCCCAGGCCTCGTGCCCATCTGTCACTTCTCCCACCCCTTTTCACCAAAAAGACTCAGTGCCTCGTAGGAAAACCCTACAGATTTGCGCTTCTGTCCCTCTGAAGGCTGTCACCAAAATTGTAGTCTCAGCGTCCTGAAGGGCTGTCGGGGAGAGATGTGGTTTCTAAGCAGGAATCTATTTTGACGGGAACTTAAAACGTAGATGAGGTGTCAAGTTTTTCTTTTAAAAATGAGAGTATTAGGAGACTTGGGCATTAATGAATAAAGATAAAACATCCCTCAAATGTTTCTTCCGCCTTCGCTTTGCTTCTTTTGAAGCTGTTGGTCCCGCTGGACCTGTTACACGTGTTCATAACTTTTACAAGGTAATTACTTGAATTGGGAAGTGTAAAGGCAAAGTCAGTTGTTGAAGCACCTATTCTGCAACTTTCCCTGTATAACTCCTCATTCAACCAGAGCTAAGAAAAACAACAACTCAAGACTCCTAGAGGCTTAACAGTTCCACTGCTTTGTAGAGCCCTCAGCCTAACAGGATATGCAGGCCTTCCCTCTGTACAGTAGTTACTATTCTCCCATAGGAGAGGAGAGGTGCTAATGGGGTGGTCATTTCAGTTCTGTTCAGATGACATGGTGCAGTTGCTACTAGCTGATTTGTCATAACAGATGTAGGGTTTTTAAAACATGGATTTTTGTAAACCAAAAGAAAAGCATGTGAGTGTGGAAGTTTCCTTTGCAGTGTGGAAGTTCACTGCCTGAGATTTCCCGAAAAATCAGAACCACCAGGGATACACAATCCTTAACTTGGTTTAACCCAAATCCCAAATTTAGTAAGCATTTATGAATTTGCCAAGCCGTATGTTCAGAAAAATAATACAGTGAAACCAGTGACTGTTAAGGAATTGTAGTTCGTTTCACATTGGCGTGACCTTTGTCTTTCCTTTGAACACGGAGTTGTTTTGTGTCTGTGTGTCACATTTGCTAGCAGTGAAAGAAGAATCGTGAAGATCAGTGAAATGAGATTGTGTAAGTCAAACACTTATAGCTCCTGAAGACCAAAAAAAAAAAAAAAATCACTGAGGAGGTTTGAAAGGTAGATAGAAATTCTGCTGAAGTAAAATCTTTCTCACTTGTTCAGCCCTCCTTTCACTGTGATTAAGTCACCAGCTCACTTCTGACCTCTGCCTGATTAAGCCATTCACAGAGACCACAGATGGCACACATATAACTCAGGGTCAGAACCCACCATCTGAGCCCATAGATGGTACAGAGAATTGTAACTTCTAGTGGGGCTTGTCCACATGGAATAGATAATCCAGAGAACAGTTGGCCAGCCAGACCATAAAAGTGGTTCTATGTTAGCATCTTTATCTCTGAAAATATTTGAGGATAGAGATGGGAAAAGTTGAAAGGAGAAAGCTGCAAAAGAAAAAGTTAAAGGTGGTAGCATAACTTAAGTGTATTTTTCAAATACCAACCAAATAACATTTGAAAACTCGTAAGATCTGGGGAGTTTTCATTTTCTCTCTACGAAGTTTAAATGTTTCCAAGCATGTTATTTCTTTACAGTGGGTAAAAAATGCCAGTGTACAAAGTTCGTGAATTACCCATTATATTTATTAAAATTTAATATTAAGGACTAATCTAACCCTATTACTTTTGTTTAGTGGGATTAGTTCCCAGGTAAACTCACTTGTATCTTTACCATTGATATTTCCTATTGAATATCAAATTGTTGAGTCCACCTCTCTGTGTGCCTGACAGACTGACCTTCTGCTTTCTCCTTCAGAATAGGCAAGGTTGGAAACCAGAAGCGTGTTGTTGGTGTGCTTTTGGGGTCATGGCAAAAGAAAGTGCTCGACGTATCCAACAGTTTTGCAGGTACAAGACAACTTTTACATTTTTCTGAGCATGGTTAAAGTGTCAAACAGCTTTAAAATAAAAAAGGAAACTCTCGTGGTTTCCATTTTTACTACAATCCAGAAATCCAATGCCAGAATTGCCGAAGAATAGAAAAGGGAGGCTAAAGGGTACTCACTAATCTGAATAGTAAATTTGCAGGTCATAGAGTCTCCATTGCAACTGCTCAGCACCGCTCTTGTAGCAGGAAAGCAACTATATAGACAGTATGTTGACAAAGGAGCAGCTGTGTTCTAGCCAAACTTTATAAAAGTAGGCAGCTCTGATGTTGTAATCCCTGCAGTCCCTGTAAACTGTTAACCATGGTTATGGTTGGCAAGGAGGAGATGGAGAATATTACCTTTTACTCAGCATCATGAATCTTTACATGAATATATCCAGAGTCTTCTGGCTGGCTCAGTCAGTCAAGCGTCTGACTCTTATTTCAGCTCAGGTCATGAGCCCAAGGTCATGGGATCTAGCCCCACATCTGGCTCTGGGCTTAGGTGGAGCCTGTTGAAGATTCTCTCTCTCTCCCTCTGCCCTTTTCCCCTGCTCATGTGCATGCGTGCACTCCCTCTAAAATAAATTAAAAAAAGAATGTATCTGTGTATTTTATGATTAACACAAAAAACAAAATAATTGGTCTAGAAGGAACTCTAGACTCGAGGTCATGAACTCCAGTATCTGAAAGGACTGAGCAGTAACGTTATTTGTTAAAGGGAAATATTAGGAAGCAATAGAACTTTTAGCAGACTGATAAGCATTTGTCCATGTTAAAGGGGGAGAGGGGGGAACCTCCATCTGGCTCTAACCAGTTATTGCCAGGTCTTTCAGTTTCAAGAGAAGTGGAAGACTGGATTTTTATATGAAATCTCCCAGTTTTTAATGACAGCAACTCAAAATAATTCTAATGCTGTGTTGAACAAGCCGAACACTGACATCGATCAGATGTGGCCTTGGGCCTCCAGTTGTAACGTATACTCTATAGAGTTCTGTCTAGTGCTCTAAATCACGTCTTATTTTTTCTCTGTAGTCCCTTTTGATGAAGATGACAAAGATGATTCTGTCTGGTTTTTAGACCATGATTATTTGGAAAACATGTATGGAATGTTTAAGAAGGTCAATGGTATGTCTTGATTGATTTATTTCTTTTTTAAAGAAGGCTTTGATTTATATCTGTGTGCATTTGTGTATGCCTGCCCAGCTACATGCCGCTAGGCATGTGTTGTTGGTTTGTTGGTTTGTTTTTCCTTTTCTAAGTATTTCCTTTTCTTTGTTTAATGTCAAGGGCTCTTTCACTTAGCTAGTCTTAAGTAAGACTAGTGGTAGTAAAGGAATGAGGTAGATTACATGAGAAACTAGCAGTTTAAGACCAGCTAGACCCACCTAGGTTTTGGGAAGAGTTGTAACCCTCTGCAGCAGAAAAGTGAAACACTATCAAACAAAATCCGCTAGAGCTTAAGTACCACCAGGGTAGATACATCTATCACATGTATCATCTTCATTTTATTTCCTTAGAGCAACCACGTTGCTCTGGAAATGTTTATTCCCACAGCTCACGGTTCCAATCCGTGTGACAGAGACTTGTATTTGTTTACATATTGCCTTGGAATTGTTTTCTAGTTTTATGTGCAACTGGCCTCATCTAGTCTGAGATAGGGGTATCTCTGGATTTCCCTCACTGCTTATTTTCAGAGAATTCTGTTCCTGAGTTTTAGACTTCACAAATATGTCAAGGCTTAAAATAGGTGTCTGGAATTTTGAAAAAGGTAGAGAACATAAGGACTAGACATCTTATCACCCTTTTGGAGGGAACTCTATAGATCTTAATGTAACAGTTCAAACCCACTAATGTTTTCCTTCCCAGCCAGAGAAAGAATCGTTGGGTGGTACCACACAGGCCCTAAACTACACAAGAATGACATTGCCATTAATGAACTTATGAAGAGATACTGCCCTAACTCAGTAAGTTCACTCTGTCTTTAAAACTCTTGAATGATATTCCTTGCCTGCTAACTTATGTAAGCGTTTGGATTTGGGTAGCAAATCATTTCACTGCTTCTTCTCTGTAAACTGCTTGTGTTGATTGGTTAGCTTTTTTTTTTTTTAGTTTATTTATTTTGAGAGAGACAGAGAGAGCGTGAGTGGAGGAGGGGGAGAGAGAGAATCCCAAGCAGGCTCCACACTGTCAGTGCAGAGCCTGACTCACTGGGGTTGGGTGGGGTGGGAGGGTGAGATCATGACCTGAGCCAAAATCAGGAGTTAGACATTTACCCAACTGAGCCACACAGGCATCCCGAATTGGTAGTGTTTTCTGTAGTTTACAATGACTCAAGATACTTAGTAAGTAACAGTAAATGTGTGCTAAGTGCTTAATCCTCCCAATGGGGTTGTGACCCTCCTTACAACAAGAAAACTGAGGTTCAGAGTGCTTATTAGTAAGGTCTCACACATGTCGGGGCCAGGCTCAAAATGTTGCCTGTCTTGATTCGGACTTCATTACACGTGGTAACTGCACTGTACTAGCTCTGAGCTTGTTGATGGGTGGGGACAGAGCAGAGAAAATCATGGGATCACGTGACATGTAGCCTCATTTCTGCCAAAAATTCCAACTCCTGTCTGGCTGAATGAATGAATAGCTTCAGTAATCATTGTCAGAAGAACGGCTGTGACTATTCCTGACGGGCTCCGTGTGAGCTGGTTTGCCAAGATGTGTTTTTCCGCCAGGTACTGGTCATTATTGACGTGAAGCCAAAGGACCTGGGACTGCCCACAGAAGCATATATTTCAGTGGAAGAAGTTCATGATGTAAGTCATCTCGCTAGGAGCCTCAGAGATGAGATTTTCTGCTTATTGGATGATTCAGATTTTTCGTTGTTTTAATCCTTTCTCTCTAACCAGGGGGTAGGTTGTTGATTTCTGTCAACAGTTAGATATTATGTTTCTTTCCCCCTTGAGTTTTTGAATCACGAAATTTAGAAGTTGAGAGGACCATACAAATCTAAAAGCCCCTTTTACAAATGAAATTGAAGCCCAGAGTCCTCATATGATTGCCCAGAGACGTTGACAGCAAGGTGAATGCAGAGCCTGGTGAGCTTAGTCTTAATCCAGTGCAGCGTCCACTGCTCATCTCCCCCTGGGCCAGCACTCCTTTCTCCTTGAGGATTTTCCTTCCCTGTGGACGAGATAAAGGTTTTCTAATGGAGCGAGTCAGAGCTGCCTGGAGCTAGATGGCAAGACCCATCTGTGTGATTTGACGCCTGAATGCTCAGCTCCACAGCATCCGATACCTGCTGTGTGGTCCATTAGCTTGCGCTTTGGGTGTAGACACGAAGAGGTGCCAGAATATAGCTTTTCTCTATTTCCAAGAAAACTAAACTGATTCTAGGTAGCATGTGATGTGAAAATATATGTGTGTTTTGTTGTGAGCATAAGATTTTGCCCTTGAACTCCATCTTGAATTTCCAAACTCAAAAGTCTGAGGGATAAAGTCTGTCTTTGGACTTAGATAAGTAGTCGTTATCCTTATATCCAGCTTTTAAATCAGGAAAAAGATTTTAGGTTAACTCCCTGCAAATGTCCCTTGCACTGAGCTCTGTCCTCCTGTTTTTCTTTTTGCCTGGCCACCAGGGAGCTTAGATGGAGATGTATTGCCTCGTTGCAGTGAGGCTTTCATCCTTGGTCTGACTTTTAAGTTAGTTTAACTCTGCCTTTTTCAAAAAGGAATCGGAGGTTTTCTTACAGCCATACACACACACACACACGATTTTTCAATAAGGGACGGGAGGGACTTGAAGGCCGTAGTAGAAGATGGAGCCAAGGGAAAAACGAGCACCTGAAAAACCATGCCATGAAGTCCCGGCCATTCTTGCCTACAAAGTGAAGAGAAAAACTGCATTTGCAGGATTCACACTGTCCTGGTTAAAATAATTACTGCTAACATTTATACCACTTAGTGTAAGTTAAGTGACTCTCCCAAGGTCCCAGAGCTCCCTTCGAAGCCAGGCGGTCTGGCTGCAGAACGTGTCCTCACTGCTATGCCGTCCTGCCTTGCAGACCCTTTACAGCCTTTACACAAGATGTGCAGCCTCTTGTGGCACGAGATCTGCGGGAGGTTGCTCCCGAGCCCCATGGGGAGGTCCCTGGGTGATGCCGTGAGCCACATCCCTGCACGGATCCTCTGAGTCAGGCTACCAGAAAGCCAGCTGTTCTGACCGCACTGTGTTGGTGCTCTGGCATCACTGGATCTGAGGGACAGTAGATTGTTAAAAGTTAGATTATCTGACATGAGCTTGCTTCCAGTACAGCTATTCTATATACTGCCTATTCTAGAAAGAACTATATGCTTTAAATATCAAGCTAATCAAGATTGAGTCCATCCTTGAGTGTCCATCCCCACAGTGGTCTCAAGGGATTATCAAGATTTTCCGCAGAAACACTGAGCAAGGCCACTGTAATGTCAGTTTAGAAGACTGAGCTTTCAAAGCCAACTCCCCCGTTTCTGCCAGCACGCCGGAACCTAGTACTGCACCCCTGAGGTGTCTTGACTGAAAGCCGAGGAACCCAGGTGTGAGGAGGGACGCGTGCCAGTGTGCTGGTAAGTAAATAACTACGGTGATGTGTCCTCTCCTAGGATGGAACGCCAACCTCAAAAACATTTGAGCACGTGACCAGTGAAATTGGAGCAGAGGAGGCTGAGGAAGTCGGAGTCGAGCACTTGTTACGGTGAGCCTCAGGACGGCATCGGAATCATAAGCAGCCCGAGAGGCTCTGTTAGGAGGAGAGAGAGATCTGGGGTCTAGGCCTGGGTCATTTCTAGGGTGTCTTGAGTCACGACTTAGGACTGTGGATGATACGTCTTGTCGGGAAGCAGCAGTATTGATTCCGACAGGATCAGGTGTGTGAAGATGTGCAGATGGGCATTCTAGTCATGCGTGTGGTTTTTGGTGAAGGTAGCCTGCCCACAATCTGCGTGTGAGGATGGGTTTTTATTTTAAAATACTGTAACCCCAACTTAATTCGAAAGGGTCATAGTTTTTCTCAAATAGGATTCCTTCCAGTTCAGAAAGTTAGTCCTGACTGATTTGGGCTCCTCACAACATGATATAGACGTGGATGGAGAAAATGGCACCCTTTCCACGGAAGTTGAAATAGGTAGCCTTTTTTTCTTTTTAAGTGAAAATGGTTTCATTTTTCGTTCTCTCGTTTTTTTGAAAAATGCCCTGTGATGAGAAAGATAAAACGTATGCCTCCAAATAAAAACAAAATTAAGGCGGTTTATCTTGATAGAATGATGAAGTAATATTTTTCTTTTGAAAACTTGCCCCTCCCCACAAAGCTGGGTATTTGCCTGGATTCTGAGCCCCTGTGTGGTACTTCAGTGCACTGACGCTGTTGCCCTGCCTTCTTGTTGCAGAGACATCAAAGACACTACAGTGGGCACGCTCTCCCAGCGGATCACAAACCAGGTCCATGGTTTGAAGGGACTGAACTCCAAGCTTCTGGATATCAGGAGCTACCTGGAGAAAGTGGCCACGGGCAAGCTGCCCATCAACCACCAGATCATCTACCAGCTACAGGACGTCTTCAACCTGCTGCCGGATGTCAGCCTGCAGGAGTTTGTCAAGGCCTTTTACCTGAAGACCAACGACCAGATGGTAGTGGTGTATTTGGCCTCGCTGATCCGTTCTGTGGTCGCCCTGCACAACCTCATCAACAACAAGATTGCCAACCGGGACGCAGAGAAGAAAGAAGGGCAGGAAAAAGAAGAGAGCAAAAAGGATAGAAAAGATGACAAAGAGAAAGAAAAAGAGAAGGAAAAGAGTGAGGGGAAGAAAGAAGAGAAAAAGGAGAAAAAATAAAACATGTAGCTTTTTAATTTGTAAATTAAAATCTTATAAACTAACTCAGTGTGCTACTAGAGGGTTCTTTTACTTTAAGTGCTTGTTAAAAGCTGTACTGCTGAGAGCTCTCTGCCCCGGGTCACTCTTGCCACTGCGTGGAAGGGAATGGACAGAGGGCCTGAGCTCGCACCTGAACCGCAGCTTAGGCTGCTGTGGGGGGGATACACGAGCTCAGGCTTCCAGTCACGTGAGAGAAGTGAAGAGAGGTAAACAGAACATTATTGGTACTCTTCACTCTTACCTATGAAAGTGGAAATTGAATTTTCCCCATCTCAAAAGACTCTTGGGGTCTGTTTCTGGCAGTTTGCAAAACTGCAAAACGGAATGCATGAATTCCAGAAGTGCTCTGCCTTAGAACACCCTGAGTCCTGGCCCTCTGAACTCTGTACCCTTAGCTCCGGCTAATGGCATTCGCAGGGCTTGGGATCCGGCCCCGTATATTGTTTACCTTCGAAGACACAATTAAATGACTTGGTTTTTAAGTCTGTGTTCTCGTGGTTTTTGATTTTGGGAGTGGCAGTTGTTTTCAGAAGCAGCCAAAACTTCATATTTCATGGAAGTTGCCTTAAAGAGTTATTTTAGGGGCCCTGGGTGGCTTAGTTGGTTGAGCATCTGACTTAAGCTCAGGTGATGATCTCGCAGTTCCTGGGTTCTTCAGCCAGCTGTGTTGAAGGGGTGACACAGATGTTCACCCCTGTGTCGGGCTCTGTGCTGACAGCTCAGAGCGTGGACCCTGTTTCGATTTTGTGTCTCCTCTCTCTGGCCATCCCCTGCTTGTGCTCAGTCCCTCCAAAATGAATAAACATCAAAAAAAAAAATTTTTTTTAAGTTGTTTAAGACTTGGAATCTTTCATGAAAGAGAGTCTCATTCCTCGAAAAAATATCTTGATGGTGTGAAGAGCTCTCAAGAGCCCAGAAGACCTATGTCCTAGTTTGTCCCTGGGGTTTGTCATCTGTGAAGTCCCTAGAGCAGTTCTTCATATGGGTTACTGCATAGGTGCGGGTACATGAGACCACAAGGTTAGTGGCGGATGGAACAGATCCCCAAAACAAGTGCTCAGGGCTCAGAACAAATATTTGACCTACAATCATTTGACCTACAGTAGTGCCTTTGATATTAGTATCCATTCTTAAGCATTTAGAACCTAGGAGTTCTCTGATGTACTATATGGATTATCAGTGTTCAAAAATTTAAAGAGTATAATAAAATGGCACTAAAATTAAGTCAACGGAAACCACTTTACAGTTGTTCTAACATCTCAAAGTTACCAGAAATCTCCAGTTTTATTCCAAAGAGCTAATTAGTGGAAACTGAGAGTTGATATGATATGTAGGTAAGGGCTGACTTCAAGCTTCATTAAGATTCGGAGACAAAACCGATGGTCAAGGAAAAACTATGGAGAACGAACTTTTGCTTGTCTATTTCAGCAGTCAAAAGTCAGGGTTGTTGCATCTTAACTGAATAAAAGAAATCTGAAATAAGGATCGAAGCCTGAGATATGCTTCAACCCACACAAGTGTTGAAGAAGCTTTTGAGATTTTGGTTACCTACCATGTTTCAAACAGAACTGAGACTTGGTTACCATGTTTCAAACAGAACTGAAGTGAGGAAGAGAACCTGAAACATTAACTTTGTCTGGCAAATGGGCAGGAACTAGCCAGTATGCTTCTGAGGCTAGCTGGGGAATGAGGTCATCCCCAAGGAGTGTGTCATTTATGTAAGGTTCAGGGGGCACTTAGAGACCACACACGATTCTGTCCAGATGAGTAGTATAATTTGTACTCAAAAAAAAAAAAAAAAAAAGCTTTCCAGTGTCTTATAACAACGCGATGCCACAGGCTTTTAAGTTTGTCACCATTTCATAAATTGGAAAGTTTGCCTGAACATCTAAAACCATGGGAATACCCAGGCCTTGTTCCTTGTTATATTTAATAATTTTTGGCCCACAAATGGGCAGAATTGATGTTTTGTTTTTGTTTTTGTTTTTTTAAGTAATCTCTACACCCAACATGGGGCTTGAACTCACAACCCTAAGAAGTCCCATGCTCTACCAACTGAGCCAGCCAGGTGCCCTCAATTAACTTCTACCATTCTAATAGGATCCTCTATTTCTACCAAAAACAGTTTGTAGCTTCTGCAATCACTTAGGCTCATTTTCTAACACAAAACTGACATCCTGTATAAGAGAGTGAGCCTCAAAATGTTAGTGATGAGAGTCTTGCTTATACAAAGAGAAGCTGAATTGACTACAAAACCCATGACCCTCACCCGGAATAAAGCCTTGGGTTTGTATAGCCTGGCCTTCTCAAGTGAGATTTCTAAGCTACTTAGAAAATACTAAAAATATGTTTTTAGAAATACTAAAAAAAATGTCCTAGAAAAAGTGTGGGTCCTGCGCCCATAGCTGTAACATTACTTTCCATACTTCCACTTTGAACAAACGCTTCAGACTGAATGGTTTTGTGTGATAAGTAACATCTGAGATATCCCTGAACTTGAACTTAGAAGTTATCCTTTTCTTTTTATGTTTATTCATCTTTGAGTGAGAGAGAGACAGATAGAAGGGGGGAGGCAGAGAGAGAGGGAGACACAGAATCTGAAACAGGCTCTAAGCTCTGAGTTGTCAGCGCAGAGCCCAATGCAGAGCTCAAACTCATGAACCATGAGATCATGACCTGAGCTGAAGTTGGACATTCAACCCACTGAGGCACCCAGGCGCCCCAGAAGTTAGTTATCCTTAATGTGAAGATGGAAACTATCAGAATGGAACAACTTTGGGCCAACGAATTAAATGTTCTTTAATTCTGCTCAGCTCACCAATCACTAAAGGGACAAAAGAGAAGTAATCCTGTTGAGGAGCCACCATGTTACTTCTCCAATGTGCTAGATGCAAAGTAAACCTTTCCAGCAGGAAAACGGCAACTTCAGAATCACATTCCAATTTCAGGTGGGCCCTGCAGCTATGAGAACACAGCCACCTACAACTGCTTTCACTTCAAACAAAAGACAGAACACAGACCCTCATAAAAGAATGAAATACTCTAATCACCAGGAAATTGTGAGCAGGACATTTCTTCTACCATTTCCCTACAAAAATATCTGCAAAGCATAAATAAGACTTGGAATTGGAGCACCCAGTTAGCTTAGTCGGTAAAGTGTGCAACTCTTGATCTTAGGATCATGAATTCAAGCCCCACATTGGACAAAGCTTAAAAAAAAAAAAAAAAGACATGAGAATAAATTAGGGTTGTTTGTTAAACTATAACACACTAAGAAAACCACTTCATCTGCCCCATCCCCAGAAATGGGAAGAATCTGGGGCATGTTTCAAAAGCAAGGAAATACTTGATTTATGTGACCCACAGCTTTCCTAGACAAATTCATCCCAAATTATTATATGTAATATTGGCAAGTGCTGATTTGCATATCTTTATGCTATTTGCTGTATAATGTTTGCCTGGGAGCAACACAGAGTTCAAATCTTTCAAAAAAATAATAGATATTTTTGTTGGGGGAGTAGGTATAAAGTGACTCAGAAGGCAGGGAAACCTAAGTGGTGAAAGAAAATAGAGGAAAAGAAAAGGAAGGGGAGACCAGGGAAGTTAATGTTTCCATGGCCTAAATCACCAGAAATCTTTCTCAGCTTTCCCATTTGAAGCCAATCTGTTCTTCGACACTAGAGGGCACCCTTGACTAGGTTCATCTCCCTTTGCTTGCCAGTTCAGCACAGAATCGGGAGCCTTCCCCAGATTTGCTTCCCTTCACTTTTGCTTTTGGCTGCAACCATCCAGATAAGATTTTGAAGGAACGTGGAGAGTATTGTACAGGTGGGCGCAAAAGATTGAATCAGGTTGCCACACCTCCACCCTTTTCTCCACCCATAGTACTCCTTGGGAAATGAACAGTAAACAAGGTTTTCTTTCTGCCTCTCGGATAGCTCATGCTTTGATTTTCCTCGCTGCTGCTGCTGCCACTCCTGATTTCTTTAAAGACGGTATTCAGTAGTGTGCTGGTAAATGTGAAACAACAAGTTCTCCAAAAGCGTGGGGGGGGGGGGGAGGTGTAGTTTGATGTGTGGCCTTTTGCCCATTTCCCTGGTGTAAATATTCTCACCATGGCTTGATTGCAAGACACCAGCATTAGTTGGGAAGGGATGCACAGTTAGCACAGCATTACAGAGTATTACCTAAGTACAGATACAACAGACAAAAATAACCTCAAGAACACACGTGAAAGTAAAATGCACTAAGATAATCAGGATAAGATGTATTTTGAGTATGACCTTTATAAGAGAATCATTTATTTCAATGTAAATTCATACAACTTACCCATTGCAATAGTCTCTCTGGGAATCTGTGTTTTTAAGGTGCCCTCCGAGTGGTTCCTGTACACACGGAAGTGAGAGAACCTTTATTTTGATATAGACAAATCTACCCATTTCTTGCCTATCTTTGGCACTTTGTGGATCATATTTAAGAAGTCCCTTCCCAGTTCAAGATCTCGTCTCCTACCACATCTATCGCACTCTACAAAGTGTCCCCCTTCGCAGATAAGCACCCATGTCAACCTCTATCTACACGCTACAGCTAAAGTCTGATCACTAATAACATAGTCTGGTTACTCTTTTACCAAAATAACTGACTTAGGTCCTTACTTCATCTATTATCTCTTCTTTCTAGATTTTCAACCCTGGCTTTATCCCTACCTCACACCCGTCAGCATATAAACCCATTCAATTCTCTCCCATCTCACACGTACACATACACACACACCCCCTCTGTCTTGGTTAATTTCAGCCATTTATGTTTGCTGCCTTCTCATCTTCCTGCAATTTTTTTTTAAATCTTATGCAGCCCGTCTTTTGCTACCAGGCCACTAACAGCCTGCACTAAACTCACCAGTGGCTTCCATTTTGCCCATTCAGTTGACCCATATCAGCCCTGACCTCTTCTGACCTGACCTCTGAAGGCTTCTCTCCTGACACTGTTCCTGCTTCCCTGAGACCCCGGGGCCCCTTTTGCTCAGTGTCCTCTAAAGCTTCATCTTACTTAACCTATAATTTACATATTTTTAAAAGTCTCGATCTATATGATGCTTCTAATTCCGATACTCGTTCCTCCTCTTCATGCCGTATCCTGGCTAGTCACCCCACTGACCCAGAATTTAGGAGTCATACCGGCCATACTGGTCAGCCTCTGCATTCAGCCGCCTCCTGGTCCTACCACGTGGACTGTGTGTGACGGCTGCCCTCTGCATCTTTGTCAATGGGGTTGCCTCCCTGCAATTTCTACATACTTTCTCACCTTCCTTTTCCATATTCTATCCTCACACCGGAGTTGGCTTGGCTGGAAGATGAATCTCAGATGGAGAGGGATGCATGAGTCTCACTCCTCGCCCCAAGACTATCATCATCATCATCACTGTTAAGGCCCCTCTTGCCTGAACTTTTATTACCTTTCTCCTGATTTCCATTATAATTTTAACCCCCACACACAGACACATACACAAGTGATAGATGCTTAAATGTGTTTAGTAAATGTCCCTAGATCTGGATCAATCCTGAAGAATTTGCAGTATAATTTCGTGTGTGCATGCATGCATTTAAATTTACATTTATATTTTCTTTTTCATCTCATTCTTTCCTACCCTTGTAAAATTCAAAATATTTTAAAGATCTGTCTTCATTGCTTTATGGATAGACACATTCCCTTCATAGCTTTTAATTGCTTGTAGCAAAGATAATACTCTGTGATTCTCAAATCCTAGTTCATATTCCTCGTTCCTCATCTACCACAAACAATACTTCCCATCCCCTTTGCTGCTAGAGACAGCCACAGTCAGCCTAGACAATGAAGACATGTGAGTACTGGCAGCGTACGGGCAGCACAAAGCCCCTTCTGCGTCTCCCTTCCCTCCCCCGCCCCGCCCCCCCGCCCACCCCCCCCCCCCCCGGCCATAGAGGAGAAACATGTTGAGACCCACCCTGACCTGCCGATCTCATTCATCCCATTCCTGTTTACCCTCTATCAGTGCTCAGCCACACCAGCCTTCTGTCCATTTCTGGAACATGCCTGTCTCCCAAATCAGGCCATTGTACCTGATGGGCTCAACCCCAGATGGAGCTCTTTGCTTGACTGGCTCCTTCCTAGCTTCCAGGTCTCCAGGCTGAAACCCCTGTTTTGAGATGCTTTCCTTCAGGTCCAGTCTGAAGTAGATCCTTTCTCCCCTCTCCCACTTGCCCACACCATTCTCTATCCTATTTATCCAGGGCACAGCATGGTGACTATAGTTAATAATACTGTATCGTATACTTGAAAGTTGCTAAGAGAGGAGATCTTAAATGTTCTCATCACAACGCAGCCTTAAATGTTCTCAGTGACAAAAAACCAAATGGTAACTATGTGAGGTGATGGATGTGTTAACTAACATTATTGTGGTAATCGTTTTGCAATATGTACGTGTATCAAATCATCTTGTACACCTTGAATTTACACAACATTCTATGGCAATTATATCTCAATAACGTTGGAAAAAATACCTGTCAAGGGACTTCCCATACCCCATAGTAGACCAGTGATGCACCCGGGGTGTGTGGCCTGTTGGACAGCAGGGACAGGATAAATGTCAAAGTTCAGTGCATGAGCTGCTTCTCCCCACCCATATACTCTACATTTTAGCCACTGTGAAACAATTCCAAGGAGCTGGCAAACCATCATGAGTATACAATCCAAAAGTTCAAGGGTGAAATGAATTCCCTCCCAGAAAAAACAATGCCCACAGCCCACCAGGGCCCAGACGCTCATGCAAAAGGCCACTGTTGAGGAGGAAGATGTGCCCGGTGAGCCGATCTCCGCGGGAGTCCTGGAGCTGCAGCCGCCATCCTTTAGGCTAGTCACTGCTGTAATGGTACCACCTATCTTGCTGCTCACGCTGTAATTACAGAGGAAACAGACCCAAAATTGTCCTTGAGAGATTGGACATGACTCTTGCCAGCTGAGTTTGGCTGGAGGCCCAGATAAACACTAATGACATCCCTAGGCAGCGTGCTACAGTCACAGGCTGGGCCAGACCCAAGGCCTCCGAGACCATCGGTGCTGCCGGACAAATGACGTCGGGCTGTGGACCGAGGACAGGGACTGAAATTACTCCTCTTCCCAGCATTTGCTTTGCCCCAGTACAGGAAGAAGAGCAGTACCGGTACCTTTCTGCCAGTATTCCTGTTTAGTATGATATTTTTGATCTAGAGATGACCTCCATGCTCTGGCTCTTTCGTTTACTAAAAATCATGGCCACATTCAGGACCCAGGACATGGAAGAGATGCTAATCCAAGGACACTGAATCTGACCTAGGAATGGTATATTAGTTACCTCTTGCTGTGTCACAAATTGCCGTAAGAGTTGGCAGCTAGAACAACACACACTGTGATCTCACGGTTCCTGTGGGTCAGGGGCCCCAGCACAGCCTGGCTGGGTTCTCTGCTCCAGGATGCTCACAGGCGACAGTCATGCCATCAGCCGGGCGACAGTCATCTTAAGGTTCCAAGCACATGTGATTATTGGTAGGATTCAATTCCTCATGAGCTGTTGGACAGAGGGTCTCAGTGTCTCACTGGCTGTTGACACAGAACTGCCCTCGGTCCCTTGCCACACGGGCCTGGCCAACACAAAAGCTTACTTTGTCAAAGTACACGAGCTGAGGGGGCAGTGGAGAACCAGCTAGCAAGGGGGAGAGACAATCCTTTGTAATTCAGTCACAGAAGGGACACCCATCACCTTTGCCATGTGCTCTTGGTAAGAAGCAAGTCACAAGCCTAGCACCACTGAAGGGGAGGGGATCATTAGCCCACTAGTGTTTGAACACCGGGAGGAGGTCAGAAGGGGGCCACCTAAGAAGTCTGCCTTCCACGGATATGAACGAGAATTCACCAGAGTAATCCACAACAGACTACAGTAGGTTTTCCCTCTTTGTCACTTTAGTGCCTAATTAATGTCTGAGAATGAAGATAATGTTAATAGAAAATGCAGAAATAAAACATTCCTCGTGTTTATAAGCAGGGCTATCTACTGGCTTCAGAGATAGCAATGAAACAAAGCGAAGCAAACCCCAAAGAACTAAATCAGTGCTCTGAGAGAAGTGAGGCACACTGGGCTTAATCATGGCCAATCGGCAAAACTTCAATAATGACATGAATTTATCTTTGCTCCCAGCCAAGACTCTCTTAAAATGATCGTGAATTAATGTAAAAGATTTCCCACTTTTCCCTGGCCACTTGGCCCAACTCGAGAGAGCACCTGAGAGGTAGGAAAGAGAATCCAACAAATTTCTCAGAGGAAAGCAGAAGCGGCCAGAGGCAGGATCCCCAGCCAAGATTAACGTGGAAGGAGTTTAGCCAAGGAGAGTTCTGGTGAGTCGAGAAAGTCTCAGACCCATAAACACAGGCAGATTAGGTGAAAGCCAAGTCCCCTTTAGGACCCCTATACACAGTGTGCCAGTTGCCAGCTGCCCCCTCCTCTGCCCACCTCCCAGGGCAGATCTATCAAAGCAGAGGCAGTAAATAGAGACAGCGGATTAACCATCTCTTTGCCCTCTCCAGCCTAGCTAAAATGACACTGAAGAAAGCTTTATAAAAGTCTTACTCCACACGGGCAAAGAGAACTTAAGAGGATTCGGTGACGGACAAGGATGTTCAACAAAGTGTTAAAAGGTGGAAAGGAGGTGGAGGCGCCGAACTGGCCGCGCAGAAGCTTCACCCTGAAACACTGCAGAGGAACATGCAGAGGTGAATGAGCGAGCCCCCAGAGAGACGCGGTACTTGGGGCAGCAGGAGGGCAGGAAGAGAGCTGACAAGTGGGGTAGTTAAAATTAGTTTCTATTCGGAAGGGTGGGACACCCAGGTCGCCACCCCACCCCAACCACAGAGCCTGCAGTGCAGGAGACCAGGCTGAGAGGGGAGGTGGCAGGGCTGAAGAGAGAGAGAAAAGGTCAAGTCAGTGGCCACAACTCTGAGAACCTAGGTTTCTTTCTTCTCTTTATTCCCATGAAGCCCACGGGGCAGGTCCTCCCGCCCAGGTACATCCTTCCCCTCAGGCAGGGAGCAGAGGATTGGATTCATCTTTGAAGAAAACGGTCACCCCAGAGAAAAGAAACGTGAGCAAGGACATTTAGGCCCCAGCGAAAAGGTCCGCTTGCCACCTAATCCTCTTATAGCAAAGACCAGAGGGCAAGAGACCACCCCAGAGTGTTTTCTTCTGAAATATGGAGAGCCACCAAGTGTAAGTAAGGAGTTGTTTTCTCACTCTGTGCTCTTTCCTAATGGTTGTGTAGCTGTCTCCTCCTGTCCTGTTGGGACATCCATTCCAGAACCTTATCTCTTGAATGGCAGTTTGGGCGCCGGCCCGGGGTGACTAGGGAGTATCGCCGATCCAGGCCAGATCCAGGGATGGTTTGTCTTGAGGAGTTTCTGCCCCTGTTTTTCAAAGCCACAGCCAGGTGCAGAGCAGCAGCAGTCTGGCTTTGCTGCAGTTTGCTGGCTGGCCTGCTTGCAGGAAACAGGAGGGCGCGGTGGGCTGGTGGCCAGCCCGGTCTGTGCTGGAGCTTTCTTAGAGCCCTTTCCCCCACCGCAGCTCACTCCCAGCCACCATCGCCGGGCCCTGGGCGTGGCACACCCACACTTGCAGTCCTGTTCCTTTTGCATTTTGTTCTATTTCTGACCCTTGGAAATCTTTGTCTTGTTTTTGAACAAGCCTCTTCGGCTTTCTCTTTTTATAGTTTATGTGTCTTTATTATATGTTTGGAATGGACAGGTTGGCCAAGTCGTGAATTCACTGTGCCTTCTTGACGAAACTCCCTTTGGTTTCTGACACGATTTTACTCCAAAAAAGCAGCAGGCTCCTGGTAGGAGAGCTGACTGGGAGTTCTCGGGCAACAGACCTAAAGTTGGGAACAGATTATCATAGAGACCATCAAAGATATCCAAAAGAGAGACAGCAGAGTCCATTTGAAGGGGCCCAAACTGTGAGGAGCATCAAGAGGAAAATCATTACTGTCATCGGGACCCTTTGAATTCAAGTTAGACCCTGAGTCCACGATGGTCAAATGGTACAAATAATAAAAAGTGTGCCAAACAAGCGATGTGCTCCGATCTGAGTCTGTGATGCTTGATTCATAAAGTATGGACCACAGAAAAGTGAACTGGACTGTGGTGCTTGAACCAACCTCAGACTCAGAGCGACCATCATGATACACAAAAGGATACTGAAAACTAGATTCACAGGGTAGACGACAGGGAAACGAGCTGGGGTAATAACTTTGGGCACTAACTCAATTTTCTTCCCCAAAATGAGGCTGGAGCCTTGTTGATGCCAAGTTTGGCTGAAGAAGCAGGAGAGCTTGCTGGCTGTAGGCATTCCTAAAGAGACATACAGCTCTTTAGGGTTTTTCTAGAAGGGTGATGTGAGCCCCAATATACAAGGCCAGTAGCAAGAACTGAGATCCCATATCCAGTGAGGTCCCAGTGATGCCTGGGAGACTCACTGGAGATCTTGGGTGACAAAGTCCTATCAGCTCTTCATTTCCAAAAAATTCTTATAGTTTTGGGTAATTATATCAGCAACTTATTACAGTGCATAGGAGTAGGGGGGCCTCTCTGCCTAATTCTCCTTGAAACACTTCAGAATAAGAAAAAAAATGAGGGCCCCCCCCCGGGTGGCTCAGTCGGTTAAGTGCCCAACTTGGCTCAAGTCATGATCTGAGTTCTTGATTTCGAGCCCCATGTCAGGCTCTGTGCTGTCAGCACTGGAGCCTGCTTCAGATCCTCTCTCTGCCCCTTCCCTGCTGTCTCTCTCTCTTTCAAAAATAAACATGTTTTTTAAAAATTGAGGATATAATAAAAGCAAAGAAAGGTAATTAGAACTCCCAGGGTGAAAGACTATATGAGGAAGAAACAGTTGTATTATATTATACTATTTAGTTCTGGAGTATACAATATTTATTTGTATAATCATGGTAACATAGATGTTTCTGCTGCTTTTCAGCTTTTTGAATAAACCTTTAGAAAAAGTACAGATGATTTCCTCATGATTACACAACAGAATGTAAATGTTAAAAAAAAAAAAAAAAGGAATTTAATTGTATAAAAGTAAAAGGACAGCTGCCCAAGTTAGGGGAGGGAAATGGGAACGGAGAGCTGGAAGGGCAGCCAGCGGGGCACAGATGCAGTCCACAAAGTGGGGCGGCAAGGGACCCTGCCCACTGCGAAGGCCAATAAAACAAGAACCTTTTTGAGGCGCATGGGGGAGACTGTTGGGAGTTAAAAGCTCTATCTGGGCAGATTCAAAAGAAACTAGCGATAACTGGCCTTTAGCAGGTGATCAGAGCGGCTGAGGAACAGAATACGGGGGCGGGGCTTTCACTTTGTATCTTTGAATGTTAAACCTTTTTTAAAATTTTTAGGGGTGCCTGGGTGGCTCTATCGATTAAGCACCCAACTCATGATTTCGGCTCAGGTCGTGATCTCGTGGTTCATGAGATTAAGCCCCGCGTCAGAAGTGCGGAACCTGCTTGGGATTCTCTGTCTCTGTCTCTCCCCTGCTCACTTGTTCTCTCTCAAAACAAACATTTTTCATAAATAATTAAATACATGTATAAAAAATTTAGGGGCACCTGGGTGGCTCAGTTGGTTAAGCGGCCAACTTTGGCTCAGGTCATGATCTCACCGTCTGTGAGTTCGAGCCCCGCGTTGGGCTCTGTGCTGACAGCTCAGAGCCTGGAGCCTGCTTTGGATTCTGTGTCTCCCTCTCTCTCTGCCCTTCCCCTGCTCATACTCTGTGTCTGTGTCTCTCAAAAATAAATAAACATTAAAAAAAAATTAAAAAAAAAATTTAAATAAAAATAGAGGTACATCATCAACAATCCAGCTCCCAGGACTGCCCCCGTCTGGAGGAACAGCGTGGGTGCCCAAGACCTGCCCAAGGGCACACACTGAAGCTTTGCAGCCAGGAGTGAACCGCTGGCCACAACCGTGACGCCCCTTAGAATGGAGACAGGCAGATTACAGGAGTCAGACCGCGGAATATCAACAGTAAAGACTCCTTTAGATCTAAGTAGGTGAACATGGAAAGGTTTCCCTAACACCTCGCCGAAGGAGACAAGTGAGTTGTTCAACATACAAAAGATCCCATTTTTGGTGTATTTAAAAACCACACGTATGTATGATTTGCGTATGCACGCTAGGGAACACTGAAGGGCCACAGCAAACTTAACAGCAGTTATTTGAGGTAAGATGGGGAGAAGAGCTTCCATTTGAACATGTTTTATGTGAATTTATTATGAGATTCTGCACAATGTGCTGAGTTTTTTCAGTAGTTTTCCTAAAGCACAGCACTGCTCTGGTTACATGAAAAAAGGCTCTGGGGTGGGGCAATGAATTCACCTGATAAATTCCAAGGAGGAGTCATTCTGAACATCTCTCTGCCTCTCCTGAGAAGAGGCACAATCAGGGCAAGTCCTGGATCAACGTCATTTCCATGCCAAATGCATCGAGACACAGCAACACGGTCATCTGTCCCATCTGAATCCTTAAGGGTGGCAAGACCTTGTGTGACCACTAGCTCGAGATCGCAGCACCCCTCTATCATCGTGGGACTCACTCAATGTTTCTCCAATGAATGACTGCCCAGACACTGTCCCCAAGAGCTGGTTTCCAAAACCCGCCCAACCTGCAGCCACAGCTGTTCATGCTCTGGCCCCACAACAACTGCTCACAGAAACCCAGGGCTGGCAGGGGGAGGTTGAGGGCGTCCAAAGGGTGCAGTGAAGTAACCCTGCCCGACGGCTCTGTGACCCCCGCACAGGGACTCGGCCACCAATCAGAGACATGACAGTCTTGGATAATAACACGCACATTCCTAAAACCAGCAAGGTCATGGAACCTCCACCCCTATCTGGGCCTGGAGGGTGTGTGGGGCCCAGAGGCCTCTCATCTGGAGGACAGCGATTCTGTAGACATCCACGCCAACACTGCCCACAGCTGCTGATTGTTTATTGCACGAGAAACTGGCAATACCAAGGCAAGGGGGAGGGCATTACAAAACAATCTGGTGACCAACCCAGAGCTACCAAAGGACATTCTACACAACACCTCAGTTATATACACGTATGTACACACACGCACACACATGAGCACACTCGGAACACCTGTGAGCCTCAGCCTTCCAAACCCCACACGGCAGCTTGCACCCCCAACCCCCCAGGAGAGCGGGACACTGTGGTGAAGCACGGCAAATGACTCAAGGAAAGAAAAAAGGTTGAGCTCCAGTGAGCCACTCAAATCAGCACACGCCAATACAGTGGACACAGGCCGTCCCTCCACAGGCCGGGGGGAAGGAGGAGGATCTGAGGGTGTGAGGCTGTCCCCAGGAGGCCCCATGACTGGTCAGTGGATCTGCCTGGAGTCCCGGGAAGCTCACGCCAGTCTACAGCTGGTGCTCAGTGCTGAGCCCCAAGGGCCCGGTCCAGGGAGCTTGCGACAACCACGAGCATCCCAGAGAAGCACGCATGCCTTGCAGGTCTCCACACGTGGCGGAACGCGCATGTCAGAGGCTGGCGGGAGCTCCAGAAACCAAGTCAGACCATGTGCAGCAGCTCGAAGCCCTTCCACTGGTCTCCGAGAGCATCGTCTTCCGTGTGCGGATAGAGCCTCACTTCCAGGCAGGGTGAATGTGCTCCAGGGTGGCTGGGACACACCGCACTCTCAACAGAAGACTAACGGACTGGACTTGTAGCCTCAGGGGCTGGTGGGGAATGCCAGGGTCACCCACGCCCACGGGCTCCAGCACTTGGGGCTGTCTGGACAACTACATCTAGCAAAGGGAGTCTCTATCAAAGGTGGTAAGGCTGGGTGACACTCGGGACACCGCCTCCTCCTCCCTCTCTGTCAAGGCTTGGGGACTAGGTCGCTGGGAAGTGGAGTCGCCGGGTCAGGCCTACCTGAGCTCACAGAACTGCTAAGCGGGCTCCTAAGAGGAGCAGCTTTTTGGGGAATCCTTGGACCTGTGGTGCCAGATCCCCCAAAATCCCCGCAACACCTGGTGTGCCAGCTCCTTGATAGAGAGCGACAGCAGCATACCAACAGCGAGACACAAAGCAGTCCTGCACACGAAACGCTTCAAGTGGATGGAGAAGGGAGAAGAAAGTCTGAGGGAGTCTGTGGCTTCCACCCCGCTGACACCCAAGCAGCGGGTACAACCCTTTATTTTCGGGGGAAGAACAAACTGGCCAGCACTGAGTGCAGAGATGGACCTTGCTGCTCGGCCTCGGTGGCGGGAACCTGCAGGGAGAGGGGGTGGTGGGCCTCGATCCCAAGCTCTCTCTGGGTGCGGGAAGAGCTCCTCTCCCCCAGACCTCCATTTTATACAGATCACTGGAAAAGTTCTACTTAAAACAGAACCTCTTTTACTGGCAAAGACTCTGGGCCTTCTCGGCCCAGAACAGCTACCCCAAGTGAGTGGCCGCTCTCCTGCTGGCCTGACTAGCCCGTCGGACCCGGGGTTTCCACCACAGCTCTTCGGCAGAAGGCGCCCTCCCTGCACGCTCATGCATACCTATGGTTGGTCTTCGGGGGAAAGGAAGGAGAGCTTACAGAGAGGGTCAGGCCTCCAGGCTCTGAAATGGGTGACGGGGCCAAGGTGACACGGGGGCTTTATTCCAGACTGCCACCAGTGGGTAGGAGAGAGCGGGGGACAGGCAGGGCCTCTAGAGGTCAGACTCTGCCACCACCAGCCTGATGACAGTGGTCCCACGCATGGCCACCGCTTGGGGGCCTCCCGGGAGCTGTGTGGCCTCCGGTCTCTTGGGCAAGAAGAACTCGGGACTACATGTGCGCTGGGGGGCGTGGGAGGGGGCGGCCTCGGTTACTCCTGTCCGAAGCCCTCGGTCTCCTCGATGGCATACAGCAGCTTCTCTTTCAGCTGTTCGTAGCTCTTGTATGGTGGGAGATCCAGACGGTTGAAACTGTTGAAAGGGGGAACAGAAGAGTCAGCACAGAGGTCAGGGTTCCATGGCCCTGCCCCAGCCTGGCCGCAGGGGGCGTCGAAACAGTTCACGTGACTGTGGCTCGACCACAATGCCAAGTGGCCAGACACCAGAACAGAGTCCTTGAGGGCCCTGCTGTGTGAGGCCTTAAGGCCTCTGGTCCCCCGACCATGGAAGGGTTAGGAGACGGGGCAGGGCCGCTGGAGAAACGGGGGACTGGGCAGCAGGGCTCACAGGGAAGCAGCTCTTTGTCTACTGGAAGAGAAGCGTTTGAATATTTTATAGCTGGTAAGGCCATGAGGATGCCTAGCTGCTGCCTTAACTCCCAGGAGATCGGAGGCCCCTCCTCTCCAACCCCAGAGCCACACGCGAGTTGCGAGAGTCAAGGCCCAAAGCAGCCCCACTCCCTGGGGTGCCCTCAGGAGCTCATCCGGTCTGTCAGGTTCTGGCCACCTCCCACTAAAACCAAAACGCTCACCACGTGTGGCTTCTGGGCAGCCAGGTTTCCTTGCCAACCTTGTCAATGCAAAACTTCTGTGGTCCGTTGCTACCTGTTACCCAAAGAACAGCACATCAGGAACAACCGGACCATCCCCTCCCAAGGCAGGACCCTGCCTCCACCCACTGCGGAGGCCTCAGGCCCACTGACTTGCTCCCGAGAAGACTCTAGGTCCCGCCTGCCCTCTGAGCTGCCCTCACACCAGCCCGGGGCACCAGCAGGGCCAGGGAAGACCTACCGATGAGTTCGGCAAACCCTCCGACAGGCAGGCGGCAAGTCCCGGTGACGAACTGCAGCAGTCGGATCCTCTTCTCGTTGTCCATCTCCTTCACCACCTGGAACTCCGCCAGTCAGCGCAGAGCCAGACCAGCCGCCTGACCCAGAACCTCGCCCTGACCCGCGACTCCGGCCAGCCAGAACCCCTCTTTTAGGCAGAGATCACAAAGCCCGGGCTGGGTGGGGGGGTTACAGCCACCAACCTTAGAAACCCCCAGGCCGCTCCCTCTGAAAGGCTGGGTCTGTAGGACAACCCCCCCCAGTCCGTGGGACAGGTCTCGGTCTCAGGGCCACCTCGACCCGGGTTTTCTGTTCCCATCCAAGTTGTACTTTTAAAAATATACCAAGGATGGGAGTGACTGCTTAAGGGGTATGGGGTTTCTTTTGGGGGCTGATGAAGTGTTTGGGAGTTAGATGGTGGTAACGATCGCATCGCTCTGTGAAAGGCCAGTGAACTGTACACCTTAACGTGGTGAATTTTACGGGACGGGAATTTGACCTTCACAAAGACACTTTCATATACCTCCTCTTCTCCAGGTGTGCTACACTTCACGACGACAACGACAAGACTACACCTATGAAAGAACCAATTCATCACACCCAGGACTCCGAGTGCATTCGGTTTCTCTGGAGACCAGCACGTGCTGTCCTGTCCCACCCGGCTGGAGGGCAACCATGCACCCTACGGGTGCTTCCCTTCCTGCCGGCAGGCGCCATGGGGCTCCTGCACCCCAGCGTTTGCAGGTGGCCCAGGGCCGACCACCACCATGTCCTGTCAAGTGCACCGGCCACAAGCCAGCTGCAATGGCTCTGTTCAGCCCAAGGCTGGGCGTCTCCTTGGGGAGGGCATCGAGGAGGAGGGAGGTGACCACACCACAAGGGTCCTCCAGCTTAAGATCTGATTAGGTCCCCTTCCTGCGGCCGACTGCCGAAACAGCCCAGCCGGGAGCCGCCCCGACTCCGGCGGGACGGGTCGGGCCTACCTGCCAGAACCACTGAATCTGCTTGCTGTTCTTGGTGTAATGCCGGTAGATGGCGTTCTTCTGCCAGTCACTCAGGTCTATCTCCTGCATGCCGCACAGCATCAGCTGCAGAGACGGGGTCGGCGGGGGTCAGCGGGCCTCTCCCCACGGATGCGCGGGGCCTCGCCCACCACTAGCCGAGGGAACCACCCCGAACGTTTTCATCTATTTCCACTGGCGGTGGTAATGACACAGGCGATACGGCCCTGAACGTGGAACCCCTCAAAGCCAGGGGAGGAACAGGTGTGAGAAACCAGATCACGACCACCCGCCTGCGGCCTCGGGCCGGAGGGAGCGTGAGGTCTTACTGGTGAATCTCTCTGGGGACGCGGTTTGCCAACAGAGGGCAGGACGGCCCCAGAGGCAGAGGCGCAGGGTGAGGGCAACCTCAGCTCTCACCTCCAGCTCTTTCTCGTCAAAGTAGCGCAGCCACTCCAGGGGTGCCACCTCGTTGAAGCCGTCCAGGAAGGCTTTGGTCTGCTCTTCCACGCCCCGGGTGAAACGCCAGTCGGTTAGCAGCCTGAAACGGAAGAGGGGCCGTCGGTGGCACAGAGACTCGCTGCTCAGGCACAGCTCGGCACACTGTCACACGGCAGTCACACGGCAGCACGGATCCGCTGACAGTAACCAGGAGACACTGGAGTCTGTGACATCCCGCCACCTCCGCCACCTCCCGCCATCGCAGACTGAACTTCAGGCGTGTGGAGTTAAGACACCAGACTGAGAGCCCTGAAGAAGGCACACGGGTGAACTCGCACCCAGACACACGTAAGAGAACGGACTTGGGTAGGCACCCGGGACACAGAACTCCTGCCAGTTAGGAGAAGGGGGAGGAAGATGTCTACGTTTCATGCCTCGCCACAGCCCTGCAGTCTTGAAGGCTACTGAGTGGGGAAAGAGGGCAGACGCGAGCTCTAACAGAGGACCTTGGGCGCCGGTGGCCTCAGCTCTGGGCAGCGTGTGACTGGCCCTGGGCAGCCGTCACAGGCTGATACCCAACGGGAGGCTGTGATCCCTGCTGAAACACGCGGGCGCCTGGCTAGAGGGCACCCCAGAGACAAGTGGGGGGGGGTCTGCCCCTCCTCCCCTCTCCCCTGCCTCCCCCTGCTCCCTGGCGCTAGAGACTCACATGATGTACTCTTCCTTGTTCTCCTCTGTCACTCGGATGCTCTCACCACCTTCCTTTAGCTCATGGGTTGTCACCTTGCCCAGGATCTCCATGTCCTGGATGAAGTACAGCTCTAGACCACACTCTTCCAGGTTGTTCTCTCTGGGGGCACGAGACACCAAGAGGGAAGAGGTCGATCTTAGAAGGGTCTCCCCTCATCCTGTTCCGCCACTGACCTTAGTGCTCATGGGCTGCACGGACCCAGTGGGAGCCTAAATCCAGAAGGGCGGCACGGGACCTCTCCCTGAGGCCCAGGGAGAATTCCAGAGCCCTCCAGGGAAACCTGGGAGGTGTCCATCTCCACAAGCACCTGTACGGCCTACAAGAGCTCAGCGCCACTCTGGCGGAGAACATTCGGGCCGGCCGTGCCTACTCCTCCCCCGAGACCCCTCTCCTCCCAGCTCGGTGCCAGGGAGAGGACTCACTTGATCCAGACAATAGAGTTGTAGAATTCGGGGTCGATAGATTCCAGGTCTTTCAGGGTTGGTCTCTTGTTGAGCATCCGCTTATAGAAAGGGAGGGTGAAGCCTGTGTCAATGAACTTGCCATGATACAGAGCCTGAGGAAGAAGAGACAAGGCAAAGGGGTTCGGTCTTCACAGCACCCCGCCCGAGGTGGGCTCTTGGATGCTCTGTACCAAAATCCAACTACCGCTACCTGCCCTCTCTCCCCAGGAGCGACTATGACCTTGGGACAGACTCTCATCACACCTGCAGACCACAGGGGCAAGCAGAGCCACCCTGCTTGGGAACCCACTGCGTGCCCGGCACGCTCGCCCGCCAGCTTCCTGGTCTAGCAGAGATCTGCCCCGCACTCACGGCACGGCCCCAGGTGGCAGCCCTGACTCACTGACGCTCAGAGCTGGGCCACGGAGGCAGCCAAAAATAATGCAGACACTGTCACCGGCAGGCGCTGGCGGGCCAGTGGTGAGTAATAGTCTAGGGTTTTACTGGTCTGTCCTGTCGGCTGCTGGGCCAGGCGGGTCTCTAGACCTAGGAAGAATGTGGCCACTTCCTGAGCCCAGCACCTTGGCCAAGAACTTCCAGACAAGGGGAAGGGACATACATATTTAGTCACCGGCTCTGGGGTTCCCGCGGGCAGAGCATTTCAGAAGTCAGGAAGAAGCAAAGGAAAGTGAGCGATGAAACATCTCAAACTACCAAATACGGCAGAAGGACTACGGCGCTCATGGGCTCCCCCTTCTCAATCCCGGTTCTCTGCCCTCAGAGACACTCGACAGGATACACCTGACAGGACTCCCTTCTCTATTCACACTGTGTTCCTATTTCTAGATAAAAATGGGTCCCGTGACTGCCTTTTCCCTGCTGCTCACCCACTCCCTGACGATGCCTCCTACCTCCTGGCCAACAGTCCACCGGGATTCTGTTCTAAGCTGGTGATGATTCCAAATCCCCTTCCAGACGTGCGTGTCTCAGACACCCGAGGCTGGTGACCAACCGTGGGACGCACCTCCCCCACGTCTCCTCCCCTGTCCCCGCGAGACGGGCAGCAGGTGGGCAGCGTCTGTCACGCCAGCACCCTCAACAGGGTGCACAGTACTGAAGGTCAGGTGAGCGATCGCTTGACCAGGCCTACACCAATCAAACACGGAAACCCTCCGAAGCCCCTGGGGGCGCCGCCGAGAGAGCTCTGAACTACCTCCAGCACGCTAGCTTTCTGCATTTCTCGTTAGGAGCTGTGTCAGGGGGCGCCTGGGCCCCCGGGACTGGGCACCCGCCGCAGGAGGCTGTCGGCGGGCGGGCCGTCCCGGCGGCGCCCTCGCTGGAGATCTCGCGGCAATGCATCTTACCATCGCGATGAATCGGCCGATAAAGCGGAAGTAGGTGAGGTGGTCGGGGTTGATGGAGGAGGCGGGGTTGATCTGCAGGCAGTAATTGTTCTTCCCGGCGTACTCGAATAAACAATACATGGGGTTGAGCACCTCGTGGGACAGGAGGAAAAACCACTCCCTGTGAGAGAAGACACAGAAAAACACAGGTAATGGGTCCCTTCCCGCACACCTGCACCGGAGATGTGACCCTCCTCTGCCGTCCTGTCGTGGCTAGTTTGGAGACACGCGTCCCTGGTTGCCGAGCCCCACTGGGACTAACACCTGGTATAACCTGTATTAACAGCTGGTCAGTGAGCGAGGGTGAATCAGGACAACTGCACTTGCGGACACTGCTCAGGAGAGCCTGCGTGCATGTCTCTGGACTCCCAGGTGATGCATTCCAGGACTTTACCTCTAATATCCCGTGTGTCTGATGGCAAAGGAGCTCTCTGTACCCTGAGGCACCATGCACAGTTGTGCAGGCTGTGCACTGTACAAGGGCACTATGTTAAGCATAGATTTGCACACATATTACAACAATTTTTCTGCATGTAGCAGTCAAGCTGGTTTTTTTCCCTGATAAAACCAGGATATCATGACCATTTTCCAACACGGAATGTCTTGAGGAAGGGTATCTTTTTCTAAATCTTGCACAGGTGCTGTAGGAAACAGCCAGCCTGTTTTCACCCTGAGTCAGCAGCATAATGTGAATACACAGTAATATGTTCCTAAATCCTGACGCACGAAAACTCTGTAGTCCATGCTGCTTCTAGATTATAAACCTCCCTCCCGGCGGCTATATACAACAGGTATCTCGCTTCCCTTGCTCTTTGCCCTCCCCCTCACCCCAGGCCCCATCACCATACCCTTTCCCACACCTCCACGCCTTTGTCTGAACCAACACCCATGCCTTGGCGTCACTTTGTGGCCTAGGCACAAGCTGCAAGCCAGAATTCAGGGTCCTTTAAGGCTTGAGCTCAACCAGCAGGGGTGCCTCCCAAGGGGGCCGGTCCCTGGCTGCTGTGGCCGGGCAGACGAGGAGTTCCTTCGATGCAGAGGGTGCCTCGGTATCCTGTCCGTGGTTCTACCCTGTGGTAGAACAGCATGACGTAACCTACCATAGGGTAAAACCACTGGCAGGACACAGAGAGACAGACACACACGGGGTGGGAGCCACACCACCAAGCAGAGCCTGGAGAGAAGGTCGCCATGGTCACCACGGAACAAGGAGCAATCGACCCACAGGGGCCAACACAGAGGGGAGCACCGCCAGCAAACAGAGGACCAGAAGCAAGTGAACCCAACACCCAGAGAGAAGACGTCCCCACACCGTGAGAGGTCGGCGAGCTGAGCGGTCACCGCAGGCCAGGACGCTCCTTCTCCCTGCCAGCGGGGCGTCAGCCCCACATCCAAGGCAACGTTTTGTCAGAGAGTCTGTTAACTTTCGCAGGTAGACTGGATGAGGACAGGACAATGCTTTAGGCTCTTTTCATGAGCACATCAGCCATTTTAATTTCACTGACCCTCTGCACATGAGGTGTCACTGAGCCCTGATCCAGGGCCTCCGGGTTGGGACACAGCTTATATATGTCAGGCACACAGGGACACACCGGATTTAACCTGCCTCAGCTGCCCAAGAAGAGAAGCCCAGGATCGATTTTAATTGAAACCACACGACACCACTACTTAGCCACTGCCCAGTGATTCCAGCACAGAAATAAGGAACCGCTGTCCTCGGCTCTTCCCTCGGGCGCTCCCAGCCTCCCCACAGACCAGTAACTAAAGGGTCAGTTCCCAGCCCAGAAGGGGACCCCGGGACGCTGCTCCTGCACCCGTGTGGACCGGCCATCCCCATGCCCACTCCTGAAGGTGCAGGGGAGTTGGGGGAGCCCATGTGAGTGAGGAGGAGGCAGCTGTCTGGCTGGAGGCGTTTCTGGGGACACGGGGCGCCGCACGGCTCTCCAGAGGCGACGGGCTCACCTGGCGATGCCTCCGTAGTCCAGGCCCTCCTCGCCGCGCATGATGATGTAGAGCCGGCGGCGCAGGTCGTAGGGCTTCATGTTCATGATCTGGGGAGACAGGGCGTCAGGGCCCGACTGCCACTCCTGCCTCCGTGGCAGGCTGGGGCGGGGCGGGGAATTCTAGGGCCTGCCGTTCAGCAGAGACTCGTCACCGAGGCCCACACCTTGGAAAGTCTACCATGTGGGTCCGACGGGCCACATGGCAGGAGGTGGGGTGGTGTGAGGGGGCCTCCTGTTCGCTGGTCTTAGACACCACGATTATTCTCTAACCTGTTGGAAAGAATCCTCAAAGAGCGTCTGCCTGGAAACACTGATCTTCACGTGGCTGGGGAGGGCATTTGACTGAAAAAAAAAAAAGGAAAGAAAACAAACCCAGAATCAGGACCTCAGTCGTGACTTTTCAGTCAAGTCTCCTATCTGGACAAACAGGCTTCTCCGTGTCCCTGGACCAGCGGTGGAGAGGCTGGAACCTAGAAACGGGAGCCGGTTTCCCGGAGGTGGTGTCAGAAAGTCGCCTGGGGTGAGACAAGTGACCGGCCGCCCCGCCAGGACACAGGCATTTCACCACCTCCGCTAGGCTGGAAAATCGCCCTAAATTCACACAACACCCAACCTCTGGGGGAGGGCCGGTCCCAGAACTCACGTGGCAGAGGAAACGGAACTGGTGATACTTCCACCGAAAACTTCGGTCGTAGGCACCGGGGGAACCCTGCTTCGTCCTGGGAAGAGCAAAGATGTTCTAGAACATATGCGATAGCTCAAAAATTAGCAATGTATCTTGTTAGCCCTGAGGAAAGCAGATGCTACGTTACAGATAGGAAAGGCAAGGTGTGAAGGAAAGGAAGGGACTGTCACTAAGGTCTTCTGTAGACAGATTTGAGGAGTAGGAAGAAAAACGAGAAATAAAGCCAGACCTCTTGCTTTTAGAGAAAGACCACTACCGTTATTCTGAATAAACAGGATAGCCCCTTCCCCCCCTCACCCCGCCACCCCCCACCCCGTTCACGTGACACCAAAATTGGCCACCAGAGGGCGGTAAGGGGATCGAAGCAAGGATAAACCCGGACTGTGTGAACAGAAAGTCCTTACCCGGATTCAAACCCCGGGCGGGGATCCTTAAAGGTGGTGGTGCGAGTATTGTGGTCCACAAAATAGCGTACCCCTTCACTGGTGTACTTCATCTCCCACCCTGGGGGCAGAGCTGGTTCCTGGATCATCCTGGAAGCACGGGAAGAGAGGAGGTAAGGGGGGGCGTCTCTTCCTGGGCCCAGGAGGATGGGCCTTGAGGAAAGGCACCTGGTACCCAGGTCGTGAGGATAGTTCCGTAGTGCAGAAAGGTCATGTCTCAAGGCCAAAGAACCAGCTCTGGGTGGGTGGCCACGACCTGAGTGGCCCCCGGCGATCCTGAGATACCCCATGCTCCTATCCTAGACTAGCTTCTGGAGGGGTTCCCCCAAACCGTTCGAAATCACGCTGTTGGCTGTATGCACAAGGCACGGACACCAGCAACACCTGCCGGTCAGGCTACTCTCTGTCCATCGGGAAAGTCAATTGAAGGAGGCACTTTCAAGTCTCACTAGGACGACACTACACGGTAGGGGTCTTGGGGCACTCGTGTTTGGCTGAAGATCCCAGAACACCGGCCATGGAGGACCCACACAGTCCGAGGCACTTGGCCAATGCTGGCGCTACACGTCCACTTGGCCAACGCCGGCCTGGCCCACGTCCTTACCCCTGGGTCCGAGGGTCCTCCCACTGGGTGGTGCGTGTGTTATGGTTCACGTAATACACCCGTCCGTTGTCCTGTCTCTTCTCTGCCGTGGGAGACGAAAGAAAAGAAGACAATCAGCTTGAAAGATCCCGAGTTCCACTCCCCTCTGGCTCCCAAGTCCTGAGTGCCAGCGGTCCGAATCTTTGCCCCTGTTTCAGACCTGTTGGAGAAGGTTAACTGACGAAAGCCTGGCTCGCTCCCATCTGTCACTGGTAAAAAGGACAAAGAGAATCTTTCCCTACTGGGGAGTGGGGGAGGGCCAAACACACTTCCTACTCAAGATCCAGCACTGTCTTTGGTTGGCGGATTTGTTGGAGGAAAGGGGGCGGTGTGGCAACATGGAGGGGGAGCAGCCCCGGCTGAAACCAGAGGCGTAATTGCATCCAGCTGTGTGCAAAGTGGAGGCACGGCCAGCCTCCCCTCAACTCCGGCCCCGGTCCCTCACGGGCTGGTTGCTGCAACTGCTCCATCAAGACAGGGTCATTGTGGGGTGGCTGCATTTTCCATTGAACCTTCTTGATCAGCTCTCGGTACTATAGGGCCTACTTACCCTCCACCTTCTCTCTTTCCCCCTGCATGAAGGCAAAGCTTTGTTCTGAAACTCTCCTATCCCGGCAAAACGCCATGTTGCATGTGTGCAATAACTGCCTGGGGCTGCGGGCACTCACCATGCCCACCTTGTTCTTACACCTTAGCGTGTGCTTCGTGCCAGGACACTGCTGGGGGGTGCTCGGACACATGGTCTCTGGCCTCTGGACAATCTTTACTCTCTCGCCCTCTCCTGGGGCACCCATCACAGCTCGGGTGCTCACGGGAGGGATGTGGGCAGACCCAACACTAGCTGGCGATTCCAGGCTGTGAGAGGCAGTGACAGGGGCACTAGGTCAGCTTCAAGTGGATGGCAAGCGAGACGAGGGGCAAGGCTCCAAACCCAAGAGAGGTCACCTTCCCCAAGAAGTTCGTGAGCCTTCGAGTCTGCTTCTATCCCCCAAATAAATGATGCTGGTGACCGTCCCTCTTTTACAATGACAGGGTGAAATTAAAGAAATAGAAGGAATCCATTCCAGAAGCTACAGGGAAACCAAAAGCTAAGAAAGGCCTAGAACTGGGGAACCCACAGCCCTCCCCTCAAGCATCAGGCTGCAGTGTCCCCGGTATCTTGGTCTCTTTCTGCCTTACATGGTATCCATTACTTGACAGAAATTCTAAAAACACACACAAAAGGAAAGAAACTATGTCCAAGATTATTACAGAACTTGCCATCGCCTCAGAAAAGCTCATGGGACTGTCCCATGGACGGCAGGCTTCCCAAGAAGGTTCTAAGGAAAAGGAGAGGCTGCTTCCATCCCAGAAGCTTCTGCTGTAAACTAGATGCTTTGTGTCTGCTCCGCCACGTGCCAAGGCCAACGGTAATCGTCAGGCTGGGGCATCTGTCCAGCCGGTCTGGGGACGATGCCCTCATTGCTGCCAGGGGGCCTCCTGGAGCTGCCTCACTGCATATAATTTCACAGTTTGGGGGCTGGGGAAGTCCTAACCTGAGCATCTCGTCTGCCTCCTTTAGGAAGGAGACTCGGAAGCATGTCGCCACATGGCCGGGGTCAGGGCAGCTGAAGGATATGGGGACCTAAATCTGAGGCGTCCTGACGCCGGGCAGGGGTGCAGGGAGAACCGCGGGGCCTCTCCTGGAGGAGCAGAAAGGGACTGAGGGCTGAGAGCAGGAGAGCACAGAAGATTTGAGAGCAGGCTCCCACTGAATGCAATTCTCACTTGGTTCTGTTGCTCTTTCTGTTCACTTTTAACTCTCCTTGGGGAGGTGGCCCTGGCACAGCCCTGGAAAAGCCACACAAAGCCCAAAGGATGTGATTAGGAAGGTTCCCTGGCCCTTGGCCAGATGTTCATTTTTCTCAGTTTCATACCAATATAATCTTGTGTGTTCTCCTGGTCGCACGTCAACACCACGGACTCTGACCATGGCTCCTGGCCCCATCTCAGATATTCCACACTGGCTTCTGGGAGCCATTTTCGAGTCGCTGCGGGTGCTCTTCCTTGGTGACCATCATGTAGCAGAACTAAATCATGCAGCGGATTTACGTGCTGACCATCACGTAGCAGCAACAGATCATTGGACTCTGCAGATCCAGGAACAACTCCGGGTCCCTAGTCAGAGTGTCTACTGGCTGCCAGACAACATCACAGATTTTTATTGAATCTGATGCGTTTTCCCTGCCTGGCCAGGGAGCCTGTGTGTGAGTCCTCACATTTGACTTGCTGCTGATCTCTGAGATACCTGTGACCTTTTGACAGTTCAGAGAGCCAGATGGACCATCTGTGATTTTCAAGAACTGTCTGGAGGCCTCACTGACCGACACGTCCCCCTAGAAGGTCTACAAGGTCCTTCCGGTGCTCTGGAATACAGTGGTAATTCCCTAAGTGACACCCTGTGGGTCCCAGGGAGGCGATGGAACCTGGTGAACTACTACAAGGGAGTGATATGTCTACACTCAGAGGATCCAGCTCAAAAGCTACACTTTCCCAGGTCGTGTTCCTCCTAGCATTGTCACCTTCTCCATCTTTACCGGGGAGCACACCCCCACCCAATTTAGTACCACCTGTGACCACCATCGAACCAGCAGTTACTGTCTGCGACTGTTCTAACCAATACATTAAAGCCACCGCATGCTGATTCCTGCAAACACTGCCCTCTTCTGCCCCCAGGGACTCGTGCTGTGTTGAACAAAACCCTGACGCGGTTCAGAGCTGCAGAATGCACGGAATCTCGCCATCTCTCACGATCCCTTTTTGCATGGCTACTCCTTCCCAGAAGAGCCATACAGCCCATAATCTCTCTCAAGTCAAGGACGTCCATCCCTCTAACTCGTTATTGGCAAACCACGGCCGGGACTTAAAATTCTCCAATGACGAGGAGAATCCAGCATGGCGTTTTTAACCAGCAATGACGTGCCTCCACAGAGTTGCCACCCGGCACTCAACTCTCTCATCTGCTTCCATCTGGCTTCTTTCACGACTGGATCGCAAATAAAAAGGTGGCTTTCTTTAGGCAAAATTAGGCTGAAGCCCTCCAACATCCTGGCTGCAAAGAAAGGTTTGGTAAGGTGGCTCCTTCCAATCACACGGCCACAGACCTGAAAACATTGCACCTGCGGGTAGTCAGCGTCAAACGTCTTAGTCCATGACAGGATGGATGGCTGCATAGACCGTACAAAGTCAGGACCCAAACCCTATAGTCCCATGGCTGCTAAGGGACTTCATCTGTAGGCTCACAACCCTTCAGCCATGGTGGGCGAATGCTACAGGGGTGCAGGGGAACTGAATTATTTTCCCAACCTTCTGGCTCCATTGCCTGTAACCTCCTGCTGAGGCATCCCCACAGAATGTGCTGGAGAGACGTGAAATGGAAACTGAGGGATGGGAGCGAGGAACCCCGGCAGAGAGAGAGGACCGAGCATCCGCTGACGGACAGCTAAGAACACAGAAGTAGAACTCGGTACTTACCCCAGCCAGGAGGGAGGGGGCCCAGCGGGTCATGGTCAGTTGAAGCACTTGAAGACTAAACACAAGAAACACAGCAGAACACAGAGGTTAAAAAAAAAAGCCGCCGGTTAAAAATAAATCGATTGATCAAAATAAAAATGCCAAGGACTCATTTCCACGTTTGAGCACTTTGTACGGGATGCCATGGGGCCTTAGGTCACATGTGCTCCTCTCAAAAGTTTTCTTCAAAAGAGAGAAACCCAAAAAGAACCCCATACACGGAGGGCCCCGACGGGCTTTGGAGAGGGTGGAGCGAGGGGGAGGAAGATGGGTGCAGAAGAAAGTGGGCCGGGGCTGCAGAGGCAGAGAGCCGGCCCCAGGTGAGGCGGGAGGGCCGGAGCGGACCGCCCGGCAGGCCCAGCCAGTGCCTTCCCGCGGCTCCTGCTCGCGGCGGCCAAGGCGACTGAAATCACCACCACCTCCAACTTTCTCCAAGAACCACACACGGGAGGGGAAAAAATATCGCAGGCCTTTCCAATGAAATCATTCCCACAAGCCCTGCCCACGCCCAGAGCTTCCTGGCTGGGGGCTGGGCCCTCCTCCCTCCAGCTCCCTCCTGGGTGCGCCGGGAGAGGGAGCGGGAGCAGCCGTGGTGTGCAAAACCAGCCCAGACTGAGGGCACATTCATGCCCCAGGCCCCTCACCTCCCCCAGGAATGTTTTGCTTCTCTTCACAAAGCACCTTTATTCTCCTCCGGCCTGAACCTGAAGTTGCTCAGTGTTCTGTGTGTGCCTGTCTGGGGAGGTGGGGCTGGGGGCGAGGTGGCGAGCACGCAGGAGAGACAGGAGAAAGAAGGGGGAGCGGACTCCAGGCCTTGAGGGTCACTATTTACATTCGAACTGCCCACCCCCAGCCTAATTCTGCTGTGAGGTCCCTGGGGCTGGGCTGTGGTGGACGAAGAGTTCTCATATCCTGCAGGGAAGGGGGGACGCTGTCAAAAACTCTTCACAGTTAAATAAAACAAGTATTGTTCCATCGTTCCGCACGCGCTTGCTTGCTTGGTTTTTTTTTTTTTTTCCTTTTCTTTTCTTTTTTGCTGAAGCATTTTTATTTCAGTTACTAAAACTTAATCGTCGCATGAGGGGATCAAGTTCTCACTGCAGACTTTGGGCTGCCGGCTGGCTCTGTCTGGGGGCGACGGAGCCACACACGGGCAGGAGGATGAATGGAGCTCAGTCTCGGCTTGAGAAAACATTGGTGGAACTCAACTGCCAACGAACCCCCCCAGCCTTCACAGCCGGCCCTCCGCCCCCGGCTGAGAGGACAGAGAAACTTTCTTTCCAAGGTGGCAGCTCAGGCAACTCTTCCGAAGCAAGTTCCAACAAAGATGTTTAAGTCTTGAAACCATAGGTTCCTTGGTGGGACAGAGCCGCCTTTCAGCGAAGGGCCTCGTACCAGCAGAGACCGCAAAGAGGTGTGGGAAGCTGGGCTGTGCTCGACGGGCCTGCTGCCGTCATCCTGGAGGCCGTGCTCACACTTCCATCGCAATTCAGATTTGGCTGATGGCTCCTGAAAAAGATCTCCCAAATGTGACATCTCCCTGAGGTCATTTTGGTAGGAGCAGGGTGGGGGCAGGGTGCAGCATCTCATGAAACCCAAGTTCCTCCATCTTTGTGTTCCAGTCAACATAGAAGAGCAGGAGCTATAAAAGCCTTCGGTCAGAGAAGGAAAGGAACTAACTTGTAAAATACGCATGCGTTTCAGATAATGAAGCCAAAGAGAACTCGGTGGGGAATGAGCTGTAGCAAAAGGGAAGAAATGCAGAAAAGGTCATTTTAAGAAAGTAAAAGAAGCATTCAGAGCAAAGCTGTCTGCTGCTTCGAGTCTTTTCTTGGAATGAGTGGACAATCCACACGGCACTCAGGCGCGCCAATGGGAAATGAGTTCTCAACTGATACTCGGTGGGTGTCAGTGGGCTGACTTTTGCACAACTCTGCAGCTCAACAGACCGAACTACTTTTACTGACAGCCTCCATCACCTGCACTGAACTAGAAACCAAAAATATTTATCGGCTATCAAATATTTCCCTTCCCAACACCATGGCACCTCCGGGGCAGGCACATGACTTAAAGACCAGTCAATCTGATGCTCCCACTCAGAACTTCCGGAGAGAGGCAGGAAAGCACGGGGTCTGCTGGAAACCACTGCTGCGGTGGAGTCCACAATCCACTGGAGCAACGAGTGTTTAATGGCAGCACAAGAGGACAACGTCCTACACGAGCTCTTCCTTTGCCTCATGCGCCCCTGGTTTTCTGCCAGAGCTTGGTTCTTCCTCGTTCTGCTAATTCTATCAACCACCCCATTCCCGTTTGAGAAATTCCTTTTCTGCTTCAGTTGAACCAAGTGGATTTCTATTATTCATCAAAATCAACTGTGACTAGTATAAAAGGCACAGGGAGGAGAATTAAAGAAAAAATTATCAACGCTTTTCTTAATCCTTGCCTTTTTTTAAACTTCAAACGATGTTGGCTCTCTTGTGTTATGGCGGGTTTTTTTTTTTTTTTTAATTTCTTTGCCATCGTCCTATTCTCATCTCATAGATCCACACTCCCCCAAAAGAACGAAAAGGGCACAGAAGAGGAAGCAAGAGGGAAGGGGCCGAGGCCAGAGACTGATAAATGTGAACGACACATGAGATGGAGTCGGCTCATAACAGTTTTACCTCCTTCAGTTAAAGAAAAGCACTTCGCTATTTTGGACAATTCTCTCCCAATGTACGTAGGGCAACTTGAAAAATAAGAAAAGGAAGTGGACAGAAAGAAGCCAAAGAGAAACAAAAAATAAGAGCCACACATCATGGCTTGAAAACCAAAACCCAAATCTCCAGTAAGTCAACCGACCGCCCCTTCTCTCCCCCAAAAGGAGAGACCCCAAGTGTCACTCGGAGCACAGGGAGAAAAGCACAGAGAAAGGGGCCCGGAGGGATTACAGTCAGAAGAAAGATCCTGGGATCTGCAGGTGACTGTAAGCGACAAGGCGATTTCCTTTACTAGTAGCAACAGAACGTAACACAGTTGAATCATTTTCCTGCTAACTGTCCCTGGGTTGGGACATGTGAGGTGCAGGCTGCGAGCCAGACAGCTCACGTTGAGTTCAAGTCCCTGAGGGACTAAGCACTAAGTTCCAGTAATATTTTAAGATACAAACTCAGAAATAAAGAATGTCTAGCAAACAGAGCCGAGGGCAAGAAAGGCTCTGGGAAGGGCATAAAGGTTACGTATGGAAGGCAGGCTCCTTTTTTTAAGGATCCACCCGATGGGTTCAGAACAAAATCCAGGTGTTTGAGAGTTCAATCCAAGGGGCTCCCTGCAGAGTAAGGAAGGAGTTGTCTGTTTCCTGATAACGCAGTTTGGCATCCACACGTCAGGAGTCACAGGATGATCTGTTTCAGTCCTGCAGACACCGGCTGCATCCTTTAGTCATTAAGGGAGGACCAAAGCGGGGGTAAAGGGAGTGCCATGAAAATAGCAGCAGGTTGTGAGATGGGTCCTGTCACACTGCATAACGTACGCGGCTAGGCGGGCATCCCTGCTGGAACACAGCAGGGTCACAAAAGAAAGGGCAAAGTGAAAGTACGAGGGTAAAACACAAGTATGTGCATGAAGGTCACAAGAAACAAAGGCGCACTGGGGCATCAGGAAAGGGAAGCGTAGCAGAAATAAGGGGAATAAGAAGAGAAACTGAGACACTTGTGTGAGGGCGCAGACAGCAGGAAGGAGCTGTGGGAGCCTGTAGTGTGGGGTTCCCTGGTCTTCTATCCTGAACTGCATTTCGTGTTCTCTCTAGAGCAAGTAAAGAAGAATGAGGTCTTGGTTTCAGCCCAGCAGGAGGAGGAGGAGGAGGAGGAGGAGGAGGAGAGGCCACTGGTACAGTATCAGCTCTTAAGTCTTCCGAGTCAAACTCTGGGCCAAGGCCAAACCCCAAAATAACTGTATGAAAGCGACTCTTCTTACTTGTAACCAGGACATGGCTCCAGAGCAAGTGAGGGGCAAAGCAAATCCAGGGAAGAGGGAAATCAACAGAGAGATATTGAAAGCTGACCCATAAAGATTCCTAACATGTTTTTCAATATAAATCTTATTTCACAGAGAAAAGGGAACCATCACCTGCATCCAGAACCCTCCTGAATCCCCAGAAAAGCTGGGAAAATCATTTTAGCGTGCTCAAAAAATTTTTTTAGCGCTTCACCCTTCCTTCTAGGGGACTCTCCAAGGCAAAGTTCTACCTCTGCATGCCTGGAATGGCATTGCTAAAATGAGAGAGGTGGGCAAGAGAAATGACGGTTCCAAAAGACCAAGAGGAGGTGACCTCTAGAACCTTCTTCCCCCCTCTCCCACCAAACATCTCAGTCAACCGACAGAACATATTTGGTGCATTATAGAGAAAAAAAGATTCCTTTAAGAGTTTGTTTTTGTTTTTGTTTACTTAGAGAAGCTAAGTAAGTGGAGAGACAAAACCAGCGTGGGACTCCTAAAATGTGTCCTTGTCTCTAACACAAAGGATAGAGATGCCCAGACCTTCCTAGTTTTGCAGCCGCGACCACCCAAGGAAACGGCAGAGAAAGTCTTCGGGGCCCGGCTCTAGAGGAACAATTTCCGAAATGCAGAGAATGATGAGACCCCAACCAATTCTGAAACACGCCAGCACCGGACGCCAGGCACGTGTGGAAGTGGCTGTGGAGTACAAGGCCTGGCGTGAGAACATATGCGAGGGCTGCACGGTAGACCGCCGGGACATGGATCGCAGACGGGCCTTACGGCTGACCTTGGAGACAAGTCGCTGTGATGAACACTGTGCTTTCCGTTCATGCACACTAAGGGAACGGAGGTTCCTACAGTTTTCTCACTCTACAATGAGCATCAGCCCCAAGAGACAGAAGAGAAGACCAGCCGGCCCAGGGAGATGGCACCATCCCTTATGGGGTAACTCCTGCTTGGGGTGAGCAGAGAAGAAGCTGCAAACAAAGGCAAAGTTGATAATGAACACTAATAAGCTAAATGGAATTAAAGATTTTCTAAGCATCTAATTAGGAAAGTATCTAATTGAAAAACGGGTTGTAGGCTTAGAGTTCATTTCAAACAGAAACCATGCTGGCTAAACTCGGTGATTAAATGTTGCGGACCAGCCTCAAAATGTTTCCAGTCGCTAATCCACCACCTTCTGTAGAGATTCGACTACAGATCCCAAGCTTCTTGTTCAAGGCGCCCTGAGAATACACAGAGTTCCAACTTGTTAATTCCACCTGTCCCTGCCAAAGAGCCTGTGTGGCAGGGGGAACCAGGTCACTGCTGGAGGCTCTAAAGGGATGGAAGGTGGGATTGGGGGGTTCCTGAAGGGACACAGTACAGGAGGCCAAGAGACACTTAATTCAGGATCACAGCACTCTGAATTCTGGAGTAGGAAATGTAAATGCCGTTCTGTAGGTAACGACCACAGAAGGCTTTGAGCCAGTGATTAAAATGACAGTGATGGGGCGCCTGGGTGGCTCAGATGGTTGAGGGTTCAACTCTTGACCTCAGCTCAGGTCTTGATCTCGGGGTCGTGAGTTCAAACCCTGCTGGGCTCCAGACTGGGCATGGAGGCTACTTTAAAAAAAAAAAGAAAAGAAAAGAAAATTTACAGTGATAAATGTAGAGCAAAGTGATCGAGTGCCAGTGATACCTGAAGACTGCTCTGCTGGGAACGGGCGGTACAGACCAGAGGAGCGAGCAGTGCCAACGGAGACAACAAATGAAAGGCTGCCCTAACCGTTCAGCTAGGAAGGACAAAGGAAAACCAAGAATCAGATAAAAGGAAGTTGAACTAGACCAGGGGTCAGTAAACTTTTTCTGTAAAGGGCTCGACAGTAAATATTTTAGGCTTTATAGGCTATATGGTCTCTGGTGTAACTACTCAACTCTGTTGTCACAGTGTAAAAGTAGCCAGAGTCAATACCTAAACTGCTGGGAGTGCTTCTGTGCCAATAAAACTTTATTTACAAAACCAGGTATGGGCCAGTTTGGCCCCTGGGCCATAGTTTGCCAAGCCCTGATCCAGACCAACTTTAGAGGTCCCTCCATCCTTGAGAATGTTGTCAAATAAGAAAGATCTAAAGAAAAACAGTAGCAGCAAGGAAAATATTTAGGTGGCTGTTTTTTGGGTTTTTTTTTAATGTGTATTTATTTTTTTAGAGAGAGAGCACACATGCAGGGGAGCAGCAGAGAGAAAGGGAGACAGGATCCAAGCAGGTTCCGCGCCGTCAGCTCAGAGCCCAATGTGGGGCTCAAGCCCACGAACTGTGAGATCGTGACCTGAGCCCAAGTTGGCACGTAAGTGACTAAGTGTGTGGCTGTTCTGTTCTGGAAAGTTGACGTACAGGAGAAGTCACAGCTGACCTTTAGTTTCAAATTAAAATAAATGGACTTGGATGGAGGGGACAGAAGAGAAATCCAGTCTTGGAAGAAAGATAGTAAATTCAGTTTCAGATATACTGAGTCAGTTTTGGATATATCGAGTCCTTAAACACAGAAGCTGGACACTGAGTTACTAAGTTAGAAATGATGGAATCCGAGGAATTTCACTGTGATGAGTAAAATCTCCAGAGCGCTGATGTTTCCACCTCCCATCTTCCCGCTCACCAAACAGGTCAACAGATACTGTGTGAAGCGGCACATTCTCCAGGGCCAGCATGCTCCCCTCCCTCTGGCAAGCTCCTGCCCTCTCACCTGGTAGAGGAATCTTTGGCTGAAGTGCTGCATAGCGCCCTGAAGTTGATTCCGCTGCGACTGCCACTGCTCATAGTTCCGCACGTACTCGGCTGTGGGGCGCTGCCAGGTGGTGGTCCGGGTGTTGTGATCCACATAGTAGAACCTTCCTCGGGGGTCTGTGCGTTTTTCCCAGCTGGAAATATTAAGGTCAGAATGAATATAGTGACCACTCACCCCTACTCTCAAATTCTAGAGAAATCTCTGGATGGCTGGCAAGGAGGGACTGAGGGAGGGTTAAGTGTGGTATCTGGTGCAGGAGCTTGGCTGCTCCAGGGAAGCACAGCCAGGCAAGCCCCAGTCACGGAGGCTTCTGGGGCTTTCATGATTATAGCAGTCATTGCTCTACAGCAACCAATCCCTCCTCACCATTTCCCGATTTCCATTTAGGAGATCCATGTTGTTCTGGGGAAGAAGGAGACTCCACTCCCAAGTCCAGAGTTGAACAGCTGACTGGATTAGGGTTAGGCATGTGACCTATGTTTAGCCTAATCAGGGTCAATCTCATGACTTTTGCTAGGAATTCTGGGAAAAAAAATGTAGTCTCTCTTCCTTGCCAGATAATGACTGAGAAAGCATGTAGTCCTAGGAACCACTGGCTGCCATCTTGGACTCAAATACCTTACAAAGTTGACCTAAGAGATGGCAGAGTAGAAAAACAAAAAAAAAGCCAGCCCCTTGGTGATGTTGTTGAGTCACTAGATTAGGCTTCACTTGAAAACAGGATTTACATCTAGAATTTCCAGGTACATGAGCCAGTGAATTCTCTTCATTATTTAAGTCCATTTGGATCCCAAGTTTTGCTACTTGCAACAGAAATCATCCTGATATAAAGTGCCAGTGAAAACATGTTGCATGGTCAGGAGAAGAGTTGGTACAAGCAACAGCAGGATTCTCTGCATTATTTTTAACGAGAAAGCAACCTTTCCAAAGGGGTCCTAAATCACCCCATGGGCAAGGCAAAGCTAAAACACATGGCAAAAATCTTTGCCTGTGCTTGGCAGGTATAACTTGATTTGTGCACACTGAGGGAAGAAGTGATCAAGAGAAAGTAAGAGAGGGAACTTTGTGGAATGATGGAAATACTTTACATTTTGAAGGCGTATAGGTTACATAAATGTATGCATTTGTTGAAATTCAGCCAACTAGGCACCTGAGATCTGTATATCTCATTGGGTTTAAGTTATGCTTTAATTTTAAAAGGTGAATTTTAATCTAATCAAGCCTTCATATCTAACTACCAGTTTATAGGAAAGACAATGGACATAGGGGCATGTCACCCAACATTTCAAGGTCACATCCAGAATATAAGAAATTCTACAGAACAAATGCCCAGGATCTTCAACAAATAAATGGCCAGAAAAAAAAATAAATGGGAAACTTACAGATTAAAAAAGACTTAAGAGATATATCAGCCAAAACTAATGTGATGATCTTGAATTTGACTCTGACCCAAACAAATCAACTGTAAAAACATTTTTAAGGCAATTGGGGAAAATAGAACATGAACTGGGTGACATGAATTAAGGAAATATTGTTAATTTTGTTGGGTGGGATAATGGTATTTTAGTTTGTTGTTTTTTAAGTAATCTCTATGCCCGGTGTGGGGCTCAAACTCACAACACTAAGATCAAGAATCACATGCTCTATGGACTGAGCCAGCCAGGCACCTGTAGTTTTAGTTTTTCTTTCTTTCTTCTTTCTTTCTTTCTTTCTTTTTCTTTCTCTCTCTCTTTCTTTCTCTCTCTCTCTTTCTTTTTCTTTCTCTCTTTCTCTCTCTCTTTCTTTCCTTCTTTCCTTCCTTCCTTCCTCCCTTTCTTTCTTTGTTTTCTTTAACCCTTCTCGGTTAGAGATGTATGTGATGTATTTATGGTTCAAAGGGTATGACATCTAGATTTGCTCTAAAATCCATCAGTCCCCTCCCCCGGAAAAGTAGGAGGTTAGATGAAGCAACATGTAATCAGTTATTACAACGAGGTTGTGATGACCAAGGATTCACTGTACTATTGTCTCAAATTTGGTAGAAGCTTTGGGGGGGGTAAATTATATGCACATTTTCAACTGTGCAGCGGGTCAGCAGTCCTAACCCCCAAGTTGTTCCACAGTTGATTATACATTAATTTCTAAAAGGTCTTCTCGGGGTGTCTGGCTCAGTCAGTTAAGTGTCCAACTCATGATTTAGGCTCAAGTCATGATCTCTCACAGTCAGCACAGAGCCTACTTGAGATTCTCTCTCTCTGCCCTTCTCCCACTTGCATGTGCACACACACACGTGTGCTCTCTCTCAAAACAAACAAATAAATAAATGTTCTTCTTGTTTTCTGTATTTTTAGAAATACAGACTTCATTTTATAGTCTTCTGTTCTTCTTGCACAGATGCCATATTTCCTCCCAAATTTTTGAGGATATTATAATTTGGTTTTACTTCCCACATTGTCTTCACCAAGTCTCCTTTCTGTCTGCTGGCCACAGGCTGTTCTTTCACATTTAAAAGTGAGTCATCAAAACACTGAACGCATGCTCTGGGTATCCAGGTGGGGGAAAGCTGACCAGTGGCTTCCCTCAACTGTTTCACTAGACGACCTCCAAATATCACAATCTGTAGTTCTCTTCCCTTTGACTGTCCCTTTATCCAGCAAAAAGCTTTCCAGTCTTTAACTTGGGGACAGTGTCGTCACTCAATCTCTTTTTATCTGAGCTCATCCTTGCCTTCAGCTCCGGCTTTATCCTCCGGGCTGGCTGCATGTGCGCATGTGTGTGTGAGATGAACACGTGTGTGCACGCAAGCGTGTGGCAGAGGGCTGGATGTCATGGGTGACAACCTGAGACTCTAACTGCTCCCTGCACAAGTTTTTAACTTGACTTCAGCTTTTTAGTCTCATTCCATGCACCTCCCCCCAGCACGTCTGATGACCGAGCTTTCCAGGGCCCCATGGTGCGAACTGGCTGGCTTCCTAGTGGGCACCCACACTGTAAGCTGGGGTTTGTTTTCTCAGCTCTGCCATTTATCCATCAGCAACCAAAGTCTTATTACCATCTCCCAAATGCTGCTTCTCCTCTTCCATTCCTTTAGCATTACACTTTTTTATACTTTTATTGCCATTTTAGGGGGTTTTCAGAAAGGAATTAAATACATGTTTAATCCATATGTTTAACTAAAAGCCCTCTGCGCTGGTGAATTTCACACTTCTAAACAGCAAAAGCCCACCCTGGATTGTGGGTGAAATCTCACTGAGAATCGCAATCTATAAAAATGGCGCAGTGGTTGAGGCCCAGTCAGCCCGGCGCTCCCTCAGGTTCCAGCGGGCATGTCCGCCAAACCCAGATGCCTTGCTAGACAGTCTCTGACCATCTCTGTTTCACGTAAACCTCCCACCCCAGCAAAACTGCTCCATTAATCATTCCCTAAAGACATCTTCTACATACATACCTTCCCCCCAACCTAGATCAACTTCCTCTTGTCATTTAAGTCCAGCTCCGGCCTCTCCTACAGGACCGTGTTTGATCCCCCTCCCTCTGTGAGGCCTCCCCTATACCGTGCACTACGGAGACCCCTCTCCCTGCTCCCCGCGGATCTAAACACCACCTAAGAGCAAATTACTGCATCCATCCTTAGTTACCAGGGCCGATATTTTTTGTTCCTGGATAAAAAATGAACATTCCTCATACGAGCGTCCCCTAGGTCTAACAGAAGGGGTGGCCATGACAGAATGAATCCTTTGACTCAATCTTACTCCTGAGTGACTAGGTCTGCTGAGATAACGGCTCCACCTGTAGTTTCGAGTTTGCTCTCTGCATGATAATATTTCCTGGGGTGGGACTTCTCCCATTAGTTAGTGATGAAAGCGTAAGCACTCTTGTTCTGTCTGGGGTCCCTGTTACAGGGCAGAAGTACCCAGGGGCTCAGAGGTCTGAGACTAAAACTCCGTAAGAACTAATAGGCTACGTGGGGTGTAGAGCTGAGCCACCTTCCAATAAAACATAAAAACTGTCCTGACAAGGAGAAATCTGGATCTGCAATTACAATGCTTTCTGCTCTCCAAGGATGCAACAGGCATCCCCAGCCCACGCCTGGTGGGGCCAAGCACCAATTCAGGTGTGGACGAGCAGCCCAGCCCCTCAGGGAAATTAGAGGAGCTGCAGGTTCAAAGTCTTTCCCAGGGTACAATCTGCATCCATTTTGAAAAATGATGGAGGCAAGACATAGAACCTGAGAGCTTATTCTAGCACATTCTGGCTGTGTGAGCCTGCACCTCTCAGAGCCTCAGTTTCTTCCTCTGTAGAAAGGAGGCAGTCTGAACTGATCTGCCTGGCTCTTGGCATTGTTTGAAGGTCTTCCAAATGGCAGTCTGTATTTTGCATGGACCTGGTATTATTAGGCAAAATGTAGATGGTACATGAAGGAGGACATTTTTATTCTAACAGTTATGTATTGGTTTTAGGTGCATCAGGAAAACATATATGTATGTGTGTGTGTTACTTTATTTCTATCCCCTTCCTCTGCTTTATTTTATCTCAAATCACATATCACCATCTGACATTGTATAAATTTATTAATTCATTAATTGTGTGTCTCCCACTACTGTGATATCAGGGGTTTTCTCTTTCAGTGTACTGATGTACTCCCAATGCCCAAAATAATGCCCAGTATATAGCAGGTGCTCGATAAATATTTGCAGAAGGAAGGAAGGAAGGAAGGAAGGAAGGAAGGAAGGAAGGAAAGAAGGAAGGAAAGAAGGAAGGGAGGGAGGGAGGAAGAAAGTAAGAAAAAGAGAAAGAAGGAAAAAGAGAAAGAAAGAGAAAGAAAGAAAGAAAGAGAGAGAAGAAGGAAGGAAGGAAGGAAGGAAGGAAGGAAGGGAGGAAGGGAGGAAAGGAGGAAGGAAGGAAGGGAGGGAGGGAGGGAAATCTGGATCTGGTGTCCCACCTCAAAACTTAAAAGAAGAATCAATCCTTGGCCACCTTAGAAGACACCATTAAAATCTTTATTTAGATTCTATCCAAGTGTTCATCAAGTCAAGGCCTACATAACTTATAGGCCAGAGAGGGTAAGAGGCAGCAACCAGCACATTTCTAGAGCTAACGCTACTTTTAAATATACGTGCTATCAACAAAGTACAAGCACAAAACACATCCTGTTAAAAATCAATGATCACTTTGCAAGACAATTGGAGAAATCTGACTACAGACTCAGTATTTGATGACAGCATGAAAATACTGTGAACAATAGAGTGGTTTTGTTTTTAATAAGAACATTTTTTAGAAATGTATACCAAAATATGGATAAAATTATATAACGATTATATATGATTTGCTTCGAAATGATCTACGGAACGGGAAGAGGGAAGAGTGACGATTACAGAATAGGAGTTGGCAAATATTTTCTATAAAGGGCTACAAAGTAAGTATTTTATGCTTGGCGGGCTATACAGTCTATGTCACAATTGCACAACTCTGCCGTTGAGCATGAAAACAACCACAGACAAAAAGTAAATGAGTATGTCTGTGTTCCAATAAAACTTTACTTACAAAAACAGGTGGAGGCTGGATTTCAACCACAGGCCCATAGTTTGCCAACCCCTGGGTATGAATAAAACAAGACTGACCATGACTTGATAATTACTGAAGCCAAGTGTTGAGTATGTGGGGATTCTCTCTATTTAGTGCATATTTGAGACTATCCAGAATAATTTGAAAATTTCCATAATTTCCAAAGTAAAAAGTATGATTTTTTTCCCCAATACATCCATATTTAACTTTGGTTAAATATATAAATAAATATTTAGAACTTAAAGTAGAACACGGCCTGAGGACTAATGATGATGGATTATAGTTTCATTCCCAGAAGGGTAAGGGACAGAAGGAAAACTGAAACTACAGACAGCCCATGCATGGCAATTTGCAGGACCAGAAGGCGCGGTGGCGTTTGCAGGGCACGTGTCGGACCACCGAAGCAGAGCACGAGGGTTTTTCCTAATTCTCTCCACCTCTGACATCCTCTCCCTCCACAAGCATGATGGGAGGTGTTCATATTTTGTGCTGGAGTCCTTCGTGACTGCTTTACTGGGAGGGGATTCTCTCCTTTGAGCAGAATACATTCTCTTTTGAAAGTTCTCAGGACCAAAAGGCACATGTGGAAAGAACTTTCTGTCCCTGGCAAGCAGGGAACCAAACCCCTTCTCCTTACACTTGGACAGTCTCCTCTCACTTGGAAGCCTCACTCATCCTCTGCTTTTAGAGAACTTAGCTGTGTTCTCACAAAGCTCAGCTCAATGAAAAGCACCCTTCAGGGGCCCATCAGACATAGGGTGCCGTGAAATGCATCAACACCCTTTCTATCTTGGCTTCCTCGTGCCTTTTTTCCTCAGAAATGCTCTAAAATTCCTAGGATGTCCTAAGAAATGAGAGGAGAATTAAGTGAATAGGAAAAGCAATCGAGTGACCAGGGATAAATATCCCTGCACTTTGCTACCTCTGCAGAAAATGAGTGCGAACCTGGCCCTGCTGGGGTATCCGTGTAGGTGAAATAACTGAGGGCATCAAGGCATCAATAGCCCAGGAGGCAGGATTCCCAGCCCTCTTCCCTCCAGGACCCGACAGCCATGGCACTTAATAAAACCCCTGGCCATCAGCCACTGCCAATGCAATGAATGTGGGGAGAAGGGAAAATAAAGAGAAGAAATAACATAGAAGGAGAAGACAATGGGAGGGAGAAAAAGGGAGGGCAAGGAGCAGAGGGTAGTGGAAACGACAGAGATGGCGACGGCAGTGAACGGGGAAGCCGGTCGCTGGCTCCTGGTGCCAGTTCTAGCGTCCCCGGGCTTGCCGGCCCATGCCTTACCCTGGAGGAAGAGGCCGCTCCCAGGTGGTGGTCTTGGTATTATGGTCAACATAATAGACACGCCCATTAGGCAGCTCTCGTTGTTCCCACCTGCAAAACAAAGTCAAGAGAAGCATGAGATACACACTTAAAGGGCACAGGCCCTTGTTTGAAAAGGAGTCCCTCATTAGTGATGTGGCTACTCTGAGAGGACAAAGATGACGTGAGATCCACCCCGTGGTCTAACCTGCTCCGTCCTATCACTGACGGTGGGGGCCAGGAGCACTTCTTGAGTACGTTACCTCCGCTCTATGAAGTCAATGGACCAGGCTGTGCCACAGATCACTCTAGCTTCTCCTAAATGACCCACACATGTCTGTATCTATCCACTTTTCTAAATCAGTGTTTCTTAGCCATTGCAGGATCAAAGATCCCTTTAGGACTGTGATGAAAGCCAAGGACACTTTCCTTCCAAAGTGTACTTACCAACAAAAATTTGTGTGCAATTTCTAGGCTTCACAGACCTCACCTGGAGGTTATCCAGGGACCTATCTTTTACGGTCATCACCAATGATACGACTAGCCCTGTCCTGCTAGCATCACAGATACTCATGACCACATTTCTCTTTGAAATACAAGATTCATTTACAGAGGATCTTTAACAGAGATTCGGGAATGAAGAAACACAGCATACTGTTATTTACTGACTGCTCTCCTCTTGGTATTTACCGACTTCTCCTCTCCTGAGTCTGTGTAAGTTAACAGGAGATGGGGGGTGCCGAAAGTGGCCATTCTGTGCTAATGGAAGAACGACAAGGTAGCAGATGATCCAAAGAGAAAATCTACAAGCAAAACTACTACAAAATATAGCCAAAGGCCACCCCCCCAAACCCCTGCTATTTCCATACTCAATGCAGTCTGCCAATCACTCCACTTTACCAGAATGTGGTAATCCGTATATGAAGAATACAAAATTTTATATTTATAAAATGGTCACCACTTTATAAAGGATGTTAATGGTCCCATGAGTCTTTATGTTTTACACTGATCTCATCTGCTTCTACTTGTGGGTACTGCCTAGGAGAAGGTGACCTTTTCCAGGAAGCTAGTACAGTCAGTTCGGCGGAAATGCTTGTTTTGAAAACATAAATCTATCCCAGTGTGATTGATAATGAGGGAACAATGTGAGCGTGTGAATTTTGTGTTTGCTTATGCATGGCTTTTCCTTTTAGAAACACTAAACGCACACAGATGACTTCCCCGGGCTGAACCCAGTCACGTAGGAACACACGAAGCCTACGTGCATCTCCGAGCTGCCTCAGTTTACTACAAGTTGTACACCATACTTCTCCACATCTGGCATTATAGCTCCCGACTGATTCCAGATACCCCTCTTTGCAACCACTTTACGACAACACTCACAGGCTCAAACACTTCTGACACACCTGCTTCCACAAGTAAACTCCAGGTCTTTCCATGGAAACACACACTTATTGTAACGTTCTGTACCCCAACCATTTAACATGTGAAAAACTGTGCTACCATCATTATTAGCTTCCTGTTTTTCGTGTGTGCCACTGACACATTTTTGAGTGTTATGCCCCTAACCCATTTTTCTTCCTGTAAACCCTGTGGTTTTTATTACATGATTTTTTTTGCATAGCATGGTGATTTTTAGGAACACATGTGTAATAGCAGAGCTGACTGAATACTGAAATAAATGTCCTAACTTCTATTACTAAAAGGCTGGTGTGTCTATTCCAACGACGTTAGGTTTATTCAATACTGTCTCTCATTTAAACTAAAATGTCTGGGGGCGCCTGGGTGGCTCGGTCGGCTGAGCGTCTGACTTCGGCTCAGGTCATGATCTCACTGTTTGTGAGTTCGAGCCCCGCATCGGGCTCTCTGCTGTCAGCACAGAGCCTGCTTCAGATCCTCTGTCTCCCTCTCTCTCTGTACCTCCCCCACTCATGCGCTCACTCGCTCTCTCTCTCTCAAAATAAATAAATAAACTTTAAAAAAAATTTAAATAACAAAATGCCTGATCAGCAGACTGCACTGATTAACACCTCAGATGCCAGGTCAGATACAGATACACATGAGGTTTTTAAGGCAGGAAAGGAAAGGGGCATCGTTACCCACCGAGCATCTATGATGAGCTACGGGCTCATGTTTTACCTCATGATGTCCTTGCCTCCATTCTTTAAGGTGGGAAGTGCCATCACCATGGATGAAACAGAGGATCAGAGAAGCTAAGTAACTTTTATGTGTCATTCCAACTCAACTCTGACTTACTAGTTTTACCACATCCTGCTGAAAGGAAGAAATGAGGAAAAGAAAGGTCGACTAGCATTTATAGGGAACCTACTACCAGAAAGCAAGGTGCCAGGTGGCTTCTCAATCCCCATCTCAAAGTGAACAGCTTTCCCCAGCACTGGAGTCCAAGTAGGGGACCGTGTAGAATCAAGACAACTGGGGAGTAATTACAAAGGGTCCACCATGTTCCTCTCTAGGCTCCGTTTTAATCAGAAGCTTCTGCTTAGATGTGATCCACCAGAAGAGGCTGCACATTTTGCACGACTGGGAGGGTGAGCCCTGGAGCAGTGAGGTCCAGTGGTTCCAGAGTCCACCTCTCATAAGGAATCAACCACTGGCTTGAGGACCAGAGTGCTACCAACAGCCATGAGCATGCGCTTGAGAACATCTCTCCTGGGTATTCGTGCTCAACGCTCAGATCAAACGGGGATGGGTGACTTGGTCCAGGTGCTCTGATTCCTCCCGCCGCAAAAAGATGATTTTATTACAAGGGCAGACAATTTTATGATTGTCTTACACCTCGAGATTTTATTAAAAGGGCGGACAATTCTGCCAAAAGTGACCAGATGAAAATGTACACTGGGTAAAATTAAAGATCTTCTCCCTCTAGATGCCATTCTGAGTTAAAGACGAAAGAGTAACAAATATTACCAGCTCGAGAGGCTGTCGTTCCATCTACGGAAAACCTTTCTTGTGGGGCTCTTTCAGAAAAAAAAAAAAAAAGAGGCTAAGAGGTATGGCTTCACACCAGATCCTCAAACTCCTCCCGGCTGCTCAGTAATAGAGTAGCAAATCTGATACCCTCTTTATTCACCTGAATTTGGAACTAAGGAGTCTTGAGGAAGACACTTGGCTCACGGGTGAGGACGGAAACATGGAAACTCCTCGAGGAAATGGCAGCACACAACGTGTGCTCCCAGGAAGACTTAAGTAGCTGGTAACTGCTCAGCATCCTCTAAGGAGCTGGCTATGTCCTTCCCTTCCTTGGCAATTTCTGGCACAAAACACCAAGAAAATGAGTCTGGCTCGTTGTGCAGTCACTATCTGGAGACCTGTCCACGATATGTGGGTGAGGCCGCACCTTTAAAAAAGACAAAACGTCTGTTGTAGCGACTGCAGATGAGAGGTGCCAAAACACATTTTTCTTTATTCTAAAAAATTTTGTTACAACTTTCTTCGTATAAATAGTCTCTACTTTTATAATTCACACAGACAAAGAGAAAACTTTGGTTATATTATACTTTGGCTCATATTTTAATGTGAAGACAGGATAATACTTAAAATTCCGTGAAGTCAATGTCTTTAATGGACATGGGGGTATTCCCACACGCTGGCAGAAAGAACACCAGGGTGAGGTCCCCCTCGCTTCTATTCGAGAGGTACCGCAGCTCTTTCCAAGCCCGGATAAGATCTGTCCATCCCATCTTTGATCCCACCTGATCCTAGAGATGAAAGGCTCTCTTTCAGGGGCTGTTATTGTCCAGCAAATTTCGATGTCCTTGGATGAACCCTCTCAACTGGCTTCACTGGAAAAACAGTTACCAGAGGAACAAGACCTTTCTTGCATTGCCTTTTTTGATATCTACATTTTTCCTTTTGAAATCGGACTCCTGCTCAGATTAAATGTCCACGTGGGTCCTCCCTGATCCATGACCTGGCCTAACTGCTTTTCTTAGAGAACTCTCAACTCCTCCCTTACCCGCACGGCTCCGCGGAATTCACACAAATCTCTTCCCTTCATTCACTGCAGCACAGTCGGGCGATTCTATCACAATCAAAAGAGCCTCCCAATTCTCATCTCTCCTCAGTAACTGCTGACCCACATAGATGAAGCCTTCCGACTGTCTTGGTTCGGTCTCCCCAGGCCAAGAAGGTGATACTGGCAGCGACCTTCATTGGCACATCCCTGTCAGGGGTGAGGCTTCTGTCCCTTATAAGCATCTTCTTCACACTGAGATAAAAAGGCTTTTCAATCAAACTACCCATGGGTCTCAATACTGCATCCCGGTCACATGGCCATATCCTCTCCCACTGAATAGCTTTCTTTGATGTTCTCAGAAACAGTGTTCAAAGCATCAAGCTTGATTCAGGTCCCTTCCCAACACATTGCTCCTTGGCCTTCAACGAGTAACCGTTCAGTTCACCCATGGACTACACAGGGTCTTTGTACTTGAAGGCGCTTAAAAAGTAGCCTCCAATTTCAATTAATCTTAGGTAATTTTTTTTAACCTACAATACCTTTGCTCCTTTGCCTTTTATTCAGTTACCTTCCATGCCCATGCCCCAACCACCCCCGTTGCCATCATTAAAAGGGGATAAATCCCATCATGAGGATGGCACCCAATCCCTTCTCTCCTGTGTTATCTGAAAGAAACTGTCTGGTCCCCCTGGTCCTTGTGGAAAGTTTCCTAAAAGCTCTTCAGGAAATTCTCAATTATTCTGCCATTCAACCAACCCTGATCAACATACCTGCTGGTCAGATTTCCCTGTGTGTGGACGGAATCACATTTTCACCAAGAAGAGGATTAAGATGGAAAGGGCTGAAAGCTACATGAGGAGTTCAGGGTAGCGTCAGAGACATTCTCTTTAAAAAGCCCTTCCTTACAGGGGCGCCTGGGTGGCTCGGTTGGTTAAGTTGATGGGCTCAGATCATGATCTTGCAGTCCATGAATTCAACCCCGCATCAGGCTCTGTGCTGACAGTTCAGAGCCTGGAGCCTGCTTCGGATTCTGTGTTTCCCTCTCTGGCCCTCCCTGCTCATACTGTCTCTCTCTCTCTCTCTCTCTCTCTCTCTCTCTCTCTCTCAAAAATAAAAACTTTAAAAAACAACAACAACAAAAATAAAAGGCCCTTATAGATTTACCTACCAATGTACTCAAAAATCCAATCTTAGTAAAAGTATTATTCATTTTTATTATTTATTAATTTGCTGACTTTGACTAATACAGTCACTGGGCAATAGTAAAGTTGACTCTCATTCAAAATACAACGAAGTTAGAAAACAAAGTCAAGGGGCTCCTGGGTGGCTCAGTTGGTTGAGCGGCCGACTTTGGCTCAGGTCATGATCTCACGGTCTGTGAGTTCAAGCCCTGCATCAGGCTCTGTGCTGATGGCTCAGAGCCTGGAGCCTGCTTCAGGTTCTGTGTCTCCCTCTCTCTCTGCCCTTCCCCTGCTCATACGCTGTCTCTATGTCTCTCAAAAATAAAATAAACGTTAAAAAAAAATTAAAAAAAAAAAAAAGAAAACAAAGTCAAGAACCCCCCCAAAATAAAGATGCCCAGCTGGTTACATAGACAAAAAACTAAACTGCAAAAAAAGACACTGAAAGTATTCAAGTAATTTTTTTTAGTGTTTATTTAAAGAGACAGAGAGAACACAAGTGGGGAAGGGACAGAGAGAATCTGAAGCAGGCTTCAGGTTCTGAGCTGCTGGCACAAAGTTCGACACAGGGCTCGAACTCACGAACTGTGAGATCATGACCTGGGCTGAAGTCGGATGCTTAACCGACTGGGCCACCCCGGCGTTCCATGAAAGTATTCGAGTATTCGTAAAGCTGCCAGTGTGGAAGTTCAACTCCCCACAGGCAAAATCTCATGGAATCTACAGCTTCTTATTTTATGCTCTTCTAATAAAGGATTCTGAGCCAAATCTTACTCCCCAACCTTTGGCCACTTCCTGGGTGAACCTTAAGATTTATTTCCTCTGTCAGGGACGTTTTCAGACTTTTAGGAGGCAGAAATCTATGTGCGATGGAACAAATCTCCCACTCACTGTTTTCACTGCTTCAGTAGATCCTTTGTAAACCAGGTAGGAAATGTGTTAAACCCAGTCTTGCCCCAAGAAACCTTGAGATACTCGGCTTTCCATTCAATGTAAGCACACTAACGCCTTCTTTAAAACTACCAACAACCAGCACTTTATGCCCTGTAAGCACAGAATGCCACAGTTGAGCCCTCAATCAAGGCTTCTGAATTAAGTCTTTTTCTTCTTCTTCTTCAACCATCTAATTTCCTTGCACTGGAAAAGTTTCCAAAACTCCTCAATGAAAGATGGCAATATTAAAATGTATGCTTTCACTGAGAGCAAGGGAATTCCTGAAGCTAGTGTGCATGTAAAAAAAAAAAAAAAAAAAGTTTAACATTTTTGTTGATAAATAATTTTGCAGATAAATTTGGCAAGGCAGAGAAATAGTCACCCTTTAAAACATAGCTGGAGGGAGCAAAAATGTTATACTCTTTCAAAAGGGCAATCTGGCAACTTGGTCGAAAACCTTCCCTATGCAAATATCCTTTAACGCAGCAGCTCTGCACCTAGGATATATGTGGAGGAAATAACTGTCAAAGACACAGCTATAAGCGCATCTGTCACACCTGTCACAGTATGTTACATGTCCTATGAAAACTGGAAACAACCTCAATGCCCCCAAAAGGAGGATTAGTAAAATAAAGTATGTTATTCTTATAACAGGTATTCACTCATTGAAAATAACAATTTACATGGGGCGTCTGGGTGGCTTAGCCAGTTGAGCATCTGACTCTTGATTTCGGCTCAGGTCATGTGGGTTGGAGCCCAGCATTGGGCTCTGTGCTGGCAGCGTGGATTCTTTCTCTCTCTCCCTCTCCCTGCTCCTCCCCTGCTCACATGCTCTCTGTCTCTCAAAAAAAAATAAACATTAAAACATTTTTAAAGAAAATAACATTATAGATATTATATATATAATAAATAATATATCATATTATAAATTATATATATAATATAGCTAATATTAACTTGTCCAGGTATTTATAATATATTGGGTAGAAAAAGTAAGCTAACAAATAATGTGCATGATATAATCAAACTTTTGTCTAAAAATTACATAAACAGGCTACTTTTCATTAAATCTAAAATGTCATCAATTATATGATTTAACATATCACTAAGAATGAAAAGAACACTGCCAATTAACCTTGTAAATTACATCTTGATTTTAAAATATAAATGTGAAAGAACAAGCATATCAAAATCAACAAAATGTAGGGGGCGTATGTGTGTGAAATTTCTGCAACGTCAGAGTAAGGAAGAATTTTAGACAAGACACCAATGGCACATGAAGATGGACAAACCTGGCCACTTTGAACTCTGAACTCCTGTACGATCAAAGATAACATTAGAAAGTGAAACGATAAGCCACAGACTGGAAAAAAATATCTGCAAGGCACGTAATTAAAAAGCAATTAGTATCAGCTTGTATTAAGAAACCCTACAGATTAAAGAGAAAAAGACAAACAGCTAAATATCTGAAGAAGAGACAAAAATATATGAAAAAGCAACTCACAAAAAAGGAAATCAAAGAATCAAATAAAAACATGCGAAAAGAGGTTCAATATCCATGGTAATCAAGGACATTTAAATTAAAACCACAAAGATATCCATTCACACACATTAAGCGGGCCAAAATGAAAAAAACAAAAAAATCTCACAACATCAAGTTTTAGCACGGATGCTTCTTATGTACGCTCGTGGGAAGGTGAGAATTGGTGAGCAATTTGATAGTATCTACTAAAACTGAAGATCTCCAACCCCTACAATAACATGCCTTAAAAGAACAGACACGTTGACAAAAAGACATGCATGGAAAAACTTCGTTATTGCATTGTTTATAATTGTGAAGAGACAATAATATAAAACATAAAAGCATTTATTTACTAATGTGTTACTAAATTTGCAAATGGAAGATATAAATTATATATAAAATAATATAGTATTAAATATGCTTATTAAAATAGCAGATGTTTAAATATGTATTTATATAAATTTTTATATTTTATATTTATATATCAGATATAAATAGAGTAAGTAAATAAATGTGAATTGTAAATAAAATGTTATCTATTCATACAACGGAATACCCTGTGGCACTTTCTTTTTTTTTTATTTTATAATAGTTTATTTTCAAATTGGTTTATATATAACACCCAGTGTTCATCCCAACACATGCCCTATATAATGCCCATCACTCCCTCTCCCGCCTCCCTCACCCTCCTCCCCCTCAGTTTGTTCTTAGTCTTTGAGAGTCTCTTATGTTCTATCTCCCTCCCTCTCTGTGTCTTTTTTTCCTTGCCCCTCTTCCCCTCCCCCTGGTTTTTGCTTAGTCTCACAAAGTCCACCTATTCGTGGAAACATATGGTATCTGTCTTTTTCTGACTGACTTATTTCACTTAACATAATACCCTCCAGTTCCATCCATGTTGCTACACACGGCCATATTTCATTTTTTCTCACTGCCACGTAGTAGTCCATTGTATATATGTGCCTGTGGCACTTTCGATGAACGTACCGAGTTGCACGTTATCTCTGTACGCAGGGAATGGAATCGGAAGAGGATCACGGAGGCTTTCCACTGTATCTGTAGTGTCTTCATCAAGAGGTTAAAAACAAGGGAAGTCTGTATAAATACAGCATAATGCTAAAATTTGATACAACTGGGTGGCGAGTCCATAGGTATTTCTTACATTACGCTCCATTCTTATCTGCGTGCTTAAAATATTTTACGATAAAAAAATATTTTATGATAAAAAAAGTAAGTTTTAAAAGCACAAACTGTAAGATGATCAGATTTTGGCAGACATGTTTTCATGTGTATGTGTCTGTATATGCGGTCCTGGGCAAGTTGCTTAAATTTTGCAAATGAGGATCAAAGCAGCTACCACACAGAGGGTTGTGAAGACTGCACCAAACAATCCTTGGGCAAAACTTAGCATTCCCCTGTAAACACGGAACACATGTTAGCTATTACTGATGGTCAGGAAAAAATATAGATAGTCTGCAAAGTACCAATGGTTAAATCTGGGTGTTTATTTGTTATTGCTGTTCTTCTTTCTTCTCCGTTTTCTTTTTCTACTTAGAATCTTTTTTAATTTTAAATTGCTACTGAGAACGTGAAATCATTTACCTAGTCATTAACAAACACCTCACACTCTGTCTCCCTAGAAGCCAGGTCCTGTGCTGGGAGCTGGAGATACAAAATGAACAGAATAATGTCTGCTCTTGAGGAACTCTCCAGAAAGTGTATTAAAAATGGATATTCGTAATTACACATGAAGCAATACATATAGTAGTGTGGGAATGTCTCAGGGGCCAATCTCTGACAAGAGAAGAGTCGTTGGAAACAAGATTTCCTTCTGAGATGAAGAGGAGGAAGTCAGAAGCATGCCCTTTTCTGCATTACCTAAGCATGTAATAACCCTGCACAGCCAAGAACTAAACCATATTCAGCAAAAAGGCACCCAGGCTCCCAGTGTAACACTTTAATCTGCTGCTACTCAAAGCACAGTCCGTGACCCAAACTGTCACTGTGTAGCCAAAAAAGTACAGAAGTTTCCAAGCATTTAGAAACTTTTGTACCAATTTGGCATTACCACAACATTCAATTTATGTGATCAGTGGATAAGCAGAGAACAAAAGTATAAGGATTCTTAACAGACTGAAAATAAGAAAATACAACAAAAACGGGGGGGGGGGCGGGGGGACCGGTTCTTCACAGACAGAGTAAGAAGTACTGTTTTAAAACTCCTTGGGTAAGGATCTTTGGCTAGTGCCAAAACGGAGTTTGGAATGAAATGCGATGGCAGCGGCTGGTTTCTAACTTAGCAGAGAAGCTCCAAATTCCAACGTCTCTTAAAGCCCTCTACAAACAAAACATCCGAGAACTCTTAGCAGACTGTCATCCTTGATGGTGTCTGAAGGAGCACCTGGAGCAAAGGGCCCCTGCGTCTCCCTAAGTGGGTGTGGGGGCAGGGGAGACGGCAAACCCAGAAGATCACCCCTCCTCAATTAATTCTCCTGTGAGGCAGGAAACAGACAGGCCAGCCAATGACTGCGGGAGAAGCAGCATGGTGTGAAATGGCAGTGCTGAGGTAAGTCGGCGGTCCAAACACAACGGCCTCCCTTATGTAAGAAACCACAGCAGCACGCAGGCTGCCAGCGCAAAATAATGTGCCTCTGTGTGCGAGCGACCGAGGGAGCTGCAGAGCCCAGGACACACTTGGAGTTTATCTAAGCCATGTACACACAGTCTGTTAATGAGCATGTGCTTCCCAAAGTGGGCTCGGGGCTGATAAAAAACAGATGCGGGGCCAGCTGATCAAAGTGGCCTGGCTCCCCACCGCCCGCCGCCTGGACCGCTATCTCACCGTGTCTCCTGAGCCTTCCTGCCACCCTCTTCTTTAATACACATTTGCAACCTGAAAACGCCACACCCTTCCAGTTGGCTTCTTTCGTGCTAATTAAATTTAAAAGTACAGAAGGCTGCAGGGTTTGGACGCAGGGAGAGGGGAAAAGGGATGAGGGGTGCTCTGTTTGTGGGCTTCCGCGGCCCAGACTTCCGTAGCCTTCGGTCCTTCCAGCATGGAGACATGTGAAACCTCTTTAAGACCAGAGTCACAACTATTGCAAATTTCAGAAAGGCAACGCAGCAAACCAGGAAAATAGGGATTCCCCAAGTGAACCTTACTCGATCACAGTTGAGAAGATGAAGTTGGAAGAGACAGTGGGCTAGATGCCTTGATAAAGCAGGGCTCAGAAATGCCTTAGCAAAGAGGACACATGCCCCGCCACATCTCCCAGTGCACATGGCCCCCTAGTGAGCAGGGACGTGCGTCCCCCATCCTGTGAGAGACACATATTCCAACCCAAAGCCAGTCAAACCCAGTGGATGACAGCCTTCCACTCTTGCCTCTGGGAAGAAAAAGCAATATTCCTGTCATAGTTGCTATTTGAGGCATCAAAGAAGCAGAACACATTCATGCAAGTGGAGGAAAGAAAAAAAAGTTGGCATTTAAATTTATTCATTACGAATACGTCTGGGGGGGTCTACTTTGTGTCAGGCTCCTGTCATCCTGACTTCTACAGCCTGACGGGGCAGAGAGACTCGGAACAAGCGAACACACTTTGTGAAAAGAGTTACAGGAGACAGGGCAGTTCGATCTTGTTTACCAGGGATCAAGGAAGGATTCCCAGGGGAAGCGCTGACTGATTAACGGAAAAACGGTAAGTTTTAGGAAAGAGCGACCTGCATGGTGCAGGGTCCTAAGTCCAGAGAAAGGGAAGTACATCTGTCAAACTAACCTGAGCTATTAAGGCTGGAGCTCAGAAAGCAAGGCGGTGCAAGTCTTCCATGGAAGGTCTGAGGGGTAGGTAGGGTCATACGGTGTGGGGCTTTTTAGGCCTGATTAAGGATTTGAGGATTTATCCCCAAAGACAGTAGGCAGCCGGAGAAGCATTCTTGGTGTGAAACACTGCTCAGAGTTTGTTTTAAATAGGTTAAAACTGGTCCCCTGACTCCCAAAGCCAAGACACCGGGAGTAAAGGAATAACCGCTCTTGTCTGGATCTCCTGAACTTGTAAGGAAGCTGGTGTGCTGATGGCAGGTCTGTGACTCGGAAGGGTCACCGCAGGAGGCACGTCCTCCCTGACTCGCCATCACAGAGCAGTGAACCAGAAACACGCCATCCTCCTGCCACACACTCAGAAGTCCTGGTGGCAACCTCCAACCTCCAGGGCCTGAGACAGCCTGCAAAGTTCCGAGCTCCCCCTTATCTTAGGGATCGGCGCCTCAGGATGGAAAACGGGGTGTCAATACCCTTCTCTGGACCGTCATACATGTCCCACGGACGGGACCCGCACACGGATCTCATCACATTCTAAATGCTCTAAGGAAAAGACAGTGTTCAAACTCTACCTCAGAAAAGTGTTTCGGCCTCTGGCAAGGGTGGGGGTGGGGAATCAGCTTCCCTGGGCTGCTCCATCTGCCAAACTCAGAATAAAGAGTGTTTTCAGAGCCTGGAGTTTTCCAGCTGCCTGGAAACAGGAAGAGCCCAATCCCAGAGAACAGTAACCCTCACACACACCCTACATAAAGACATGTTGAGCCATTAGCCCTAATTGCCTGTGACTGACACAGGAGTGAAGCCGGCCTTCCAGGCATTTGCTCAGCGGAAAGAAAACAAACAGCTCACAGGGGACACGGGCAGCCATTTTCCCTCCTTTCTGCCAAAATGATTCTTCTCTGTTCCCCCCAAATTACAGCATACAGATTTGAAATTACAAACCAAAGGTCTTTCTAGTATCCTTTACCACATACAAAAGAGAAAATAAATCTCTGTAGGGAAGAGTTGGACATAAGCAATTGGTTGTTAATCTTCTCGCAAAATCAAAAACTTCACAAAAACTTTTCAGAGGCACCTCTCAATACCCCAATTCTCTCCAGGTATACGGTATTAGAAACTATTTGCAATACTTCTCATTTAGTCATATTTTATTAAGAAATATGTTAGGTAGTGTGCCAATTGCAAAGGATGTGCTATGTGGTAAAAATCACATCTGCCTTCAGATTTGCGATTTTTGTTTCTAACAAGTGGGTTTTCTAACGAGGCTTAAGAACGCAAGACATATTATACATCAAGCGAGAGGCCATGAGTCCTTCCCTTTTCCCTTATGAATTAATTACAAGGGTTCAGAGGACCCACCTACATGCCACGGCCACCACCACGACCACCACCAGCCAAACCACAGACTGTGGTGATACGGACACTGGTATCCTCAGTACCAAATGGACAGCCAGGATGGACACTGGGACCGCAACAGGACTCACCCTATGACTGGTGGTTCGTGAGATATGACTTCATTTCCCAGTTTAGAACCATTCCTTTCTTTATGGCTCCTTCACAGCCAACTCAGAAATAGTCACCAGATGGAACACCCTCCATTGGGTGAGTGCTTCACATATGTCCTTAACCTCCTGGACAGACAGGCATGATTACGGACTCCCCTTACAGAGACGGTCAGCCGTTTGAGCAAGGTCACGCAGGGTCCAGTGGGGATTGGAAGCCAGATCGATTTGATTCCTGGGTTCATGCTTTAATCTCTATTTGCTACCTAGCCAAAGTGGAACTTCCCTTTGGCTTAGTGGGGCTATCTTCTTATCAGCCAAGGTCTTTACCGTCTAAACTAAAGGACAGCAAGAAAACCAGCAGTCCATGTTAACATCGGCCCCGAAACAGGAGTAATATATAGTAATATTCAGAGCCTAGAGCCCTCTACGGACTGTTAGGATAAAGAGAGAAAAGCTGTTTTCTAAGCAGGATCCAGGCAAAAACCCTCTAAAGACTAAGGAAGGCAAAATGAGCTCCTTGTTCCATAAAAGTCACACTCTTTCTTCCAGTCACGGTATAAGGTAGCATTGATTCTGCCCCAGATGATTTAGATTCCTTTTAAGATTTACGGGGAACAGGCAGGTCTTCCACACCTCCCGCGCTCCTATGCATGGCGGCCTCCCCAGAGACCATGAGCCGCTAGGCAATAAATAACCACGTTGTTTCTGTCCTGGTGAAGGAGCCTCAGACTTGAGTGGGGGAAGCGCTGCCGTGGGCTGGAAGGCTACTCACCCGGCAGGCAGAGCATCGAGGGCCTGAGCAGCCGCCGGGAGCTGCTGTGTGCCTGAAGTGCTGGGCTCCTCGCCTTCCGCCGGGGTGGCCGGAGCAGGGAGCGACACTGCAGTGGGGTTCGGGGTCACGCTCGACACGGCAGCCGGCGAGGATGTCACGCCAACAACAGAGGGCTCTTCGGGATCGGTGGCTGCAGCGGGTTCGTCACTCACTGGAAGGGCAGAAATCATATTCGAGAGCTCAACCCGGATGCGTGTTCAAGTTCACTACATTTTTCACTTAAAGCGGTAACACAGTACCGTATAATTTTACCGTGCAGGCATCTGGTGACAGCAAAAAGTTTCACAAAACATAACTTTGGAAATTAGAGCAAGTCAGGAATGGCCTGTCCCCACTCTCCCACTCCCACCAAAAAAAAAAAAAAAATCAGGAAATGGATCTGAAATAAATATATGTAATGTTATCTCTTTTTTATACTTTTATTTTTCTAACACGTTATGCTCACATATTGCAATAAAAGAGTAGCAGGAAGGAGGAGGGTAACGGGGAGGTGTGTCGGTGCTAAATGAAGCAAGGCCAACGCCACGTTTATAGGGTCATTTACTTTCCTTTAAACTTGTCATTTGTCTGCCGGACACAAATAGCAACTTCCTTCAAAACGCTCTCTATACTCGCAGAAGCCAAAAACTTCCAACAATGTGCTTGTTCTTTCAAAGACTCATGCTCAAAGTACGGAACAAAGATGAATACTGCGGATGAAATAGATGGGCTCCAAAGATAAGGGGTTTGTCTTCAAGGTAACAATAGACAAAGAGCCACAAGTCAAAAAATGCCTGTTCCGAGTCTCCTTCTTTCTCCATTTCTTTATGTCTTTGATGATCACTCATGTCCATAAGGACCCCAAGACAATGCAATATCCTCTCGCTCACAAAGGGATCAAAGTTTCTGAAGAACTCTGTGAAAACGGGCAAGCCAAATGCAGAGAACTTTCTGTCTGTGATTGCACATATGCACATTTATAATAGAATTTTGTAGGAAAAACTCTTAGTTGTGAGTTCAGCTCATCTGCCTAATTCAGAACTTCTTCTTGCAGTTTCAAATGCAACAAAAGTACCTTCTAGATTCTTCCTACACACTTCTTCTGACAAGGAGCTTGCTACAGAGCCATTCCATTGTTGAACAGATGTACCTGCCAGTAAGTTTTTCTTACGTTAAGGAAGAAAAACTCGCTGGTCTTAGTCCCCACCCCCACGCAATGCAGACTAAGTACTGGCCACCCCGATTCTCATCCACCTCCTGTGGTTAGAAGGCCTGTGCTTTCTTTAATGTTTCTGGGTCCTTCCCGTCTTAACACCTGGCTGCTTTCTTGTAGGTATCTTCTTCTACTGCCTCTCCTCAAAAATGACAGCAAGAACTGAACATAATAAATCAGATGCCATCAGAGCAGCGGAGTGCGCTTTCCGATACAAGTGGTATGAGTTAACTTGTACGGAACGCCACCAGTGTGTGCCAGGCAACATGCAAAGCATTTTGGATTCTCTCGTGTCAGCCTCACATGCAATCTTACACATTAGGTATAATTAATATCCCATTTTACGATTATGGAAACTGAGGCTCAAAGAGATTAAACAACCTGCTGAGGTAAAAGGGCACCTAATTCACACCCCCACTGCCTGCCTCGAGAGCCTACTCATTTACCACGCTCTACTTCTCCCTCTGGACACATCCTCTAAAGCAATCCAAGACTGTAAAAACTCTGAAGCAACCATATAATCCTCCTGGCTAACCTGAGGCTGGTAACCAGCTGAAATCAAAATTTCTTCACATGATGTGAAGCCGCCACTTGGTCTTAAGAAACAGAAAAGGGCCTAGGGACTACTTGCGATCAATTGATTTGCTTTCTCCCCAGTGTATGAAATAGTGTCTGACACATCAATTAAATTAGTTGTTTAATAAATGACTCTATCTCATGCAACTGGTGTTTCCCCAACACAAATACAAGACTTCATACTTCTACTCCTATCCTATCTCAGCTGAATTAGCAAAACACAACAGATAGATGACAATTCCGTTTATGCAAACTATAAATTTTACTCAATTTCGATACCAAGAAAAATCATGTTTCTGAGAACTAAATAAATTCATTCTAAAAGTTGTAAGAAAAACTAAAAGCAGAAGAACAGCCATGAAAATTCTAAAGAAGAGTGTTGTGGAGGGGCAGGTAGTTCTCCAAAGAATTAACACACCATCAGGCCACAACAATTACAACAACGTGGTGCTGATACACGAATAAGCTGATGGTGATGAAATTATTAAGGAAGTTCAGAGACAGAATTAAATACACATAGTAATTTATATGAGAAAGGTGGCATTTTAAATGACTGCAGTAAAGAGATTATTCAATAAATACTGCTGTGACGAGTGGGTAGTATACTGGGGAAAAAATGAGTTTTATTCCTACCTTACTCACATGAAAATAAATTCCAGATGAATCCAAACTTTTGACATAAGAAATGAAACTAAAAAGGAACTAAAGAAAACAGAGAAGGTTATTTTTATATCAAAGTGTAAAAGACTTTTTGAAGTATCACACAAAATCGAAAAGACATAAAAGATGGATGAATTCAACTAAAGTATTTTTGAATTAAGTGGCAAAAAAAAATCATAAGCAATATCAAAATTAAAGAAAAAATTGGGGAAAATTATTATCAGTCCATATTATAGACTAATGGCTAATTTCTTTTCTATGAAAAGAACATCTATAAATCAGGAAGAAAAAGACCAAAACATGCCCAGAGTAAAGGAAATATAAGTTACCCCTAAATGTATTAAAAGATGCTCAATCTCAATTATGAGACAAGAAATGTAATTGAAGACCATGATGAAATACCATTGTTTAACCTCTCAGATTGGTAAGAACAAAAACAGTGAATCACACGCTTGTAAGGGTGTAAGAACCGGCATTTTCACCTATCACTGGTAGAAGGAGAAATTATTAGAGCACCTTTGGAGAACAGCTGGCAATATCAAAAAATTTAATTTTTTTATTATTTTATTTTTATTTAATTTTATTATTAATTTTTAGAGTGGGGTTGGGGCAGAGAGAGGAGACACAGAATCTGAAGCAGCCCTTAGTTGTCAGCACAGAGTTCAACGCAGGACTCGAACTCGGGAATAGTGAGATCACGACCTGAGCCAAAGTCAGACGCTTACCCAGCTGAGCCACCCAGGCACCCCGGGAATATTGAGAAATTTAAATGCATTCATAGGGTGGGTGGGGTGTGGGGAGGGGTGTGGAGAACAGAGGTGGGGGAGACCTATAGATGAAATTAAAATCGCCATGAGCCAATAATATTTAAAGATGGGTGTTAAGATCATTATATTATTATTTTTACTTTTATAAACTCAATGTTCGTGACACAGATGGACTTGCACAGAACATCTGGTTGTCACCCTTTGGCAAAGCTAGTAGCCGTTGGTGATTACTACCTAAATCCATAAATCGGCTGCGGACTGCAAAACAGTCCTGTTCTGATTCAATCATTGCATGTAAGAGAAACTTTCCCTCATCAACTCTGGTTACCCTGAGGTCCACTTTGTAAAGAAAAAGCAGGAGAAATGCTGGAGCCTTTCCTCTTACTCACTGCTTTTCAGAATAATGAGTTAATTTCCTCGCCTCCTCCAAAAATGAACTGTGAAATTCTGTTTTGTGTAAAAATCATTCATTATAAGCTCTTGGATTTAAACATATTTAAAATATTTCAATCCACTGTGATTGCTGTTCTTTTTCGATACTAAAATCGTCCCCATCTCTGGTTGGGGTTAGCAGGGGAGGAAAGAGGCGAAGCTTTTCAAGTTTGCTTCAGATTCTATGCAAACGTTTTCAAGAATTATTCAATGTGAGGGTGTGGAATAGCACACATACTGTGCTACCGTGTGTGTGTGTGTGTGTGTGTGTGTGTGTGTTCAAAGAACATACGTGCACAGGCTTGTACAGTCAAAGAACAGCTTTGCGAGAATCACAGGGAACACCCCAGTGACTGGCTCCCGGGAGGAAACTGGAGGCTACAGGACTGGAACAGGAAGGACACTTTACACAGTTTGAGCTGCTATACTTTTAAAATTCTCAGAATGTACATGTACTACCTGTTAAAAATAATTATTATGAAACTGTTGACCAAGAAAAGAACAAAAGCAGAGCCCCATCCTCCACGCCGATGGAAAAGACCCTCCAATCTAGTTAGAAGGGTTCCCACCAATCAAATGGTTAAGCATTAGCTCTTCATTTCCACTTGGGTCATGATCTCATGGTTCATGGGATCACCGTTAGACTGTGCTGACAGCACAGAGCCTGCTTGGGATTCTCTCTCTCCCCCTCTCTCCCTCTCTCAAAATAAAAAAGTAAATGAACATTAAAAAAAAAAATCCATTTCAAAAAAACAAAAATGGTGCGGGGTGGGGGGGGAGGTTCCCACCAGGACTGTATCTGTCCACAGACCTATCTGAGAGCCTGGGATCCACCACGGTAGCTCATCTGTTTCGGAGCTTTGTGCTGCATTTTGATTTGGAAATAGAGTGTGACGATGGAATACTATGCAGCAATGAGAAAGAATGAAATCTGGCCATGTGTAGCAACATGGATGGAACTGGAGGGTATTATGTTAAGTGAAATAAGTCAGTCAGAGAAAGACAGATACCATATGTTTTCACACATAGGTGGATTTTGAGAGACTTGGCAGAAAACCATGGGGGAGGGGAAGAGGGGAAAGGAAAAAAAAAAGCCACAGAGAGGGAGGGAGAACAAACATAAGAGACTCTTAAATGTTAACAACAAACTGAGGGGCTGAGAGGGGTGTGGGAGGGGGGAGAGTGGGTGACGGGCACAGAGGAGGGCACGTGTTGGGATGAGCACTGGGTGTTGTATGGAAACCAATTTGACAATAAATTGTTAAAAAAAATAAAATAATAAAAAGTCTAAGAATGGCAAAAAAATTAAAATAAATAAAAATAAACAAAAACAAAAAAGAAATAGAGTATGAGAGCCGGTTGTCCTTGAGTTGACAACTTCGCGTCTGTGCTTATACTCTTCTGTTCTCAAAACGTGGATCTGTGCGTGTACACATACGCACACATCCTTAGAACGTGAGAGCTTGAAAGAATCTCGCAAATAAATCCACCCATCACAGCTCACAGCCAGAAGACACTGAAGTTCAGACAACTAACAATTAAGTTACTGGCCTACGGTCAGTGATACATCAGTGACACAGCACCCTAATCGAGCCATGATGTGGCTTCAAGTAGAGAAAAAAACCGGATTGAGAAAGACAAGAAGTTAGAATTTAGTCATGCCTTACAGAATGCTGTACTTTACATTTTAGCTCTATTCAATACATATCGCCAATGTTCTCCATTAATCCTAATTATCTGATGTACACAATTTATCTCCCCTCAAAGACTGCATCCTTATGAGAATAAGGGCAAATTTGTTTCCTTCATTTTTTACTACTTCCACGCTGCCTCCCGTGGTCTTGCCTATACCCCTCTGTTCACTTCAGCCCCCTCCCTGGAGACCCTCTCCACTACTTAGGCCAGACTGATCCTCTTTATGGATCCCACACCACCTGTGGTCCCAGCTACTCAACCACACTGCCCCTGTGACATCTGCCATGTTGGTTCTTAGCAGACAGTGTCTTCAGCTTCTTCTGTTATAACAGATCATAGGGCAGAGACCTTATTTTATAATTCTTGACACCATCCATGGTGCTTAGCAAGATGGCATTTGACAAATACTTGTGCACTAAATGCTTGTTGGAATAAATCTAATAATCTAGGGAAAGAAATCGGAAGTAAAACCACCTGATATTTAAGTAATACTATCAACTGTAAAGCAGTTTCTTCTCTTTTCATTTTTATTTGGGAATAATTTTAGACTTTTAGAAAAGTTGCAAAGAGAAGGGAAGCAAAAATAATATAAAAACAGGAAGGGGGACAACACATAAGAGATTCTTAAACATAGAGAACAAACAGAAGGTTGCTGGAAGGGTTGTGGGAGGGCGGATGGGCTAAATGGGAAAGGGGCATTAAGGAGGACACTTGGTGGGATGAGCACTGGGTGTTACACATAGGGAATGAATTATCAGAATCTATTTCTGATATCACTGTTGCACTATATGGTAACTAACTTGGATGTAAATTTAAAAAATAAATTTTAAAAAAGAATATATAAGTTTTCAAAAAAGAAAAGTTGGAAAGATAGTACAAAGATAGCAGAATTAGGGGAAACTAAGTCAAGGGCATTTACTATCTTATATAAACATAGCATATTTGCCAAGGCTAAAAAATGAACATCAGTACATTACTATTAATTAAACTTAAGCCTTTATTTGGATTCACCAGCTGCTGCACTAATGTCCTTTTTCTGTTACAAGAGCCAATCCAGGATATTGCGGTGGCTTTAGAAAATTTATTTTCATTAGCTCATTTATCTGCCCAATAGCTCTGTGAGAAGATACTATTCCCATTTTATTTAAGACAAAACTGAAGCTCAGAGAGGTTCCACCCAAACAGGACCATGCAGGTAGCAAAGAGCAAAACCAGGATTCAAATCCAGAATAGCATGATGTAAGAACAACGGGGGAGGCACGGGAGGAGAAATAAAGATCGCTTTGACGGCTTTCCTGTACCAAGACGACAGGGTAAATGGGGTAAGTAGGTAAAATGGCAGTTGAATGGCCTCTGCTTTCTGTAACGAGGAGTATTTCACAACATTCCCTCTGTGATGTTGGTTAAACATTCTAACTTTATGAATCAGATATTCATTCAGGGCTGAGACATACTCTAGTCACAGTTAGCCAAAAAAAGATCAGGATTTATAAATTCTTGTTCTTAATCCCGGACATGCTGCCAGCTCACTGTGTGTTCCAACATCTTCAGGTGTGTGTAGAGTAGTGCGGGCTCTTGGTATACAAAGCCCCCCACCCGGGCATGGCAAAGGCAACTGCCAACAATGGAAATTTTTAAACTGAAGACCAGCTTGTAATATACGATGCACAGTAAGGCAGTCACTATCCTTCGTTCATGAAACACAAGCAATGGATTTCCAAGGCAATGAACCACTCAGTTCTTTATAAGAGCAACCAACGGGCGCCTGGGTGGCTCAGTCGGTTAAGTGTCGAACTTTGATTCAGCTCATGATCTCATGGTTCATGAGTTCGAGTCCTGCATCAGGCTCTGTGCTGACAGCTCAGAGTCTGGAGTCTGCTTTTGGTTCTGTGTCTCCCTTTCTCTCTGTCCCTCTCCCCTTCCCCACTCACTCTGTCTTGTCACTCTCAAAAATTAATAAATGTAAAAGAAATTTTATGTTAAAAAAAGGAAAAAACATTTTTAATTAAATAAACATTAAAAAAAAACCCAAATTAGAAAAATCTTTCATAATTAGCATGACATAGGGTGAGTGAGACTTATAGAAAGAAAAACAATTAAATTAGACGGAAAAAAAAAAAGAAGAAAAATTAGAGGAAAAATAAGAAGAGAAAGTTGTAAACAGACAAAGTCATACCATGTTACCTGATAGGAAAATTCAGTCCTTTCCTGCCTAATATATAGATTCACCCAATTTCCATTTCCATCCCACCATGCTTCTAAGAACTCAAAGTCTGAAATTTGTTTCAAAAATGTATAAACTACTAAAGAATATCATGGAGAAAAAGTTATAGGGCAGGACTAGCCCTTCAAGACATTAGAAAAACATGGGCACCTGGGTGGCTTGGTCGGTTAAGCATCTGACTTTGGCTCTGGTCATGACCTCAGGATGTCACGGTTTGTGAGTTTGAGTCCCACTTCAGGTGAACATAAGCCCAACTTCAGGTAAAACACGAGCCCCACTTGGGTGAGCCCTGCTGTGCACGCACTCTCTCTCTTTGCTCCTGGTTCACTTGCTCTCTCTCTCTCTCTCTCTCAAAAAAAATGCTCAGGCATAATTATTTTTAAATTTTCTATCTCCTTTTCTATAAAAGCCACAGAAAATGAGAGAAAAATGCAAAACCATACACAGGGGTAAACTTATAATCATAAATATAACAGATAAAACTTAGGCCTAAGTACTTCGTATACAATCAGATGGCTATTATAAAAAAAAAAAAAATCAGGAAACAAGTGTTGGCAAGGATATGGAAAAACCAGAACACTCATTCCTGGCTAGAGGAAATGTAAAATGGCGCACCTGCTGTGGAAATAGTTTGGAGCCTGCTCCAAAGGAGACACAGAATCAACATACACAAAACCCACCAACTCCACTCCGAGGTTTTTGGCCAAAAGAATTGAAAGCAGGTACTCAAACAGATACATGTACACCTATGTTCACAACGGCATTATTCAGTATTATTCAAACTAGCCCAAGGGTGGGCACAATCCGTATGTCCATCGACAGCAGAATGGATAAATAAAATGTGAGATTCACATACGGTGGAATGTTATTCAGCCTTAAAAAGGAATGAGATTCTGATACACGGCTACGACATGGATGAATCTGGAAAACGTGCCAGGTGCAATAAGCCAGAGACAAAAGAACAAATTATTCCACTTCTATGACGTACCTAAAATAAGCAAAATCTTAGAGACAGTAGAAGAGACGTTACCAAGGGCTGGTGCTGGAGGACAGACGAAGAGGACGAAATTATTTTTTTAAAGGGTACAGAGTTTCAAGAGGCTCCGACGTGGCTCGGTGGGTTAAGCAGCCAACTCTTGATTTCGGTTCAGGTCATGATCACACGGTTCGTGAGGATCAAGCCCACAGAGCTTGGGATTCTCTGCCCCTTCCCCGCACTCTCATGTTCTCTCTCTCAAAATAAATAAATATATAAGCTAAAGAGAGAGAGATAGATGGACGGATGGATGGATGGTATGGAGTTTCAGTTTGAGAAGATGAACAAGTTCTAGAAGTGCATAGTGGTGGTGACAGGTTGCACAACATTGAGAATGTAATTAATGCCACTAAATTTCACACTTCGAATGGTTTAATGGCCATGTATACTCAGCCACAGAGAAAAAAAAATTGTACCTAGTATATATGAATCTCTAAAATAAGCTACCAAATCTCAAAAAAAAAAAAAAAAAATCAAATGCTAAGAAAAAATCACACAAGAGGAAATAAACAGTCGAGCAACTGATAACTAAAAACATGCAACCAGGTTCAACAATGAAGTGACACTTAACAGCTACTAGCAAAATGATAAACCAGTATTTATAAGGTCTCAGGAAAAAATAAATTTCATATACCATCTAATGGAAAATTCATGCTGCTTTGGAATATATGATTGCTTCAATCCGTGGGAAGGCGATCTGGTAACATACATGTGATCTCATTTTTAAAAATTCGTATCCTTTGACTCAAGAACTTTATTCAAGAAGAAACAAAGCTGTGGGCAAAGACATCTGCATTATGATTTTGTTTTATAACAGACAAACGTAAGAATTGAAGAATGGGGAAATGAATATTAACTGTGAAGCAGTATGAGGCCACTAAAAACAAAAATTAAACAAGACGACAGATACACAGAAGCGTGTCTAAAAAATAAGAGAATTGAAAAACCCCACATATCCATGCTACCTAACCATAATTGTAGGAAATTATTCGTCAAGACAAAGCTAATTTCAAGGGTCTCAGGAACTCTATCTACATGCTTTATATAATTTATTCCTTACAACAACTTTCTGAGATATATTCTCTTGTCCTAGCTTTAATGATGAGAAAACGAACGCCCATCACTGACGGCGGCCAGTGTGACTTCAGACCTGATGTGCGTGGAAATCACATTTAAGAAAGGAATAAGCGACGTCATTTTCTTGGGTAAAGTTTTCAATAAAAAGTTACAAAGTCGATCACGGCACTCAAGTCTCAATGAAGTGCTATACCATTCGTCTACTTCTCAAATGCACCACTTCTAAACCTTAGTGATATTCTAGTTATACAGCCAGGCTGCCATTCACTTTCGTTTTATAAAAATGGATACTTTACAGTTGTGACAACATGAAAAAAACCACCTGGGACTCGGTTCTGTTTTTGCCCCAAATGTCTTTTTCATGCGTAACTGCAGAGCACAGCCAGAAAGGCTTGCTAAATCAATCCTGTGCGTCTGTGGAAATATTTCCTGGAGGCACAGCTCACTCCCACCACCATTTTGGACCTGGTCCTCACAGCAAGAAGAGCAGCGGGCTGAAGGATGAAGACCTCCTCATTCACGGCCTCAAACTCCCTTCTTGTCTTGCGCTGCCAGCGTGGGGCTTCTGTCTGCTCCCCAAAAGAAGGGTAAGATCTTTCCGTACCCCTTGGATAGACATGAAAGAGCCTACAAAGTCCAGGCTGGCTGTGAGGCAAAGGTGAACCGTCATCACAGCAGAAAGGAGAGAGACGAGACGGAGGCCGAGGCATTAGTATTCTAACAGGCAGAAATCTCCAAAATGCAACGACTGTCCTTCACAGACGGGTTCTGGGAACAGTGTGGGCATCGAGATACACCACCATAAAACATGCCCAGTGCAGCTCGGGGTTGGAGACACTTGGCTTTCTGAGGACACGGCTGGCACCTGCCTTGTCTGCTAAAACATAGAGTTCCTGGAGATAAGGATAATATGCAAAGGTACCTAAAAATAAACGTAGGGGAAACACAGGTCTCGTCTAGTATCCAAGGAGAGTGACTCAAAGATCATCACCATATAAAGTCAATTTACCAATAGTTTTTTATAAGAAAAACAGAGACGGCTGAGGGAAACCAGTACCAAGAAATACGGGCCCCTGAAAAGCGAAGTGGTTGGTAGCCTGGGCACAGCCTCCAGGAACCAAGTGTTTCTAAAAAAACCAGTTCCCTTCCCCGTTTCTAAGGGCTGGCCCTCCTCCACGCGGGACTTCTTTCTCGAAGAGAAGCACGTTTACTGGTGCTCACGGAGCTGTATCCAGTTTTCTCTAACACAGTCCACAGCCACCACCTCGCCACCTCCTTCACAGACGGGAGGCCAGGCCCCCCGTGGCTGCTGCGACTGGCTGTTCCACTGTTGGGATACGGTGGCTGCCACAGGGGCCCCGGGAGGCTGAGACAGCAGCCCATCCTGTCCTCAAGGCTCAGGGTGAGCCAGCTAACTCAGTTTCTTCAAGCAGGTCCCAGACTCCAGGGAGTAAGTCGGGCCAGCACAGATGCACTGAGCCCAGGACAGGCCACTCGGTCCTGCAGGCCGGTGCGGAGAATGGGCTAACTGAGCACCATAAACTATCAGAGGGGCTCTGCAGCCCGCATCTGCGGGAAAGTCACTAACAGTAACGCCAACCAACGTCTCCTACTCGGTACGCTGGTCTCGCGAAGAGGAGTAACAATACCGCAGCAAGGCCACGTGAAGAGGCTTGCTGCTCCAGATCTCTGTCCTTCGGGCCACGCCTCTGCTTTCACAAGCATCTACAACATTCGATGTCACACACTGACTTAGACACCGCATTTCCCCCATCTACAGTTTACCCAAGCAAACATCCAACTCCATTCCCAACTGCTTCGAAGTAAGACAAATTAGCAAATGACTGGCCATCACGAAAGATTCGACAACCTTCAAGACATTTAGAAAAATGAACTTCTTTCTCCTTTCCAATTTGACGCTGCCCTGATGAGACAGAAGGGAAGCATAACAAAAACTGATTTGTTTTGAAATAGGTCCTCCCCTTCCCACTTACAGAGAAGTAGAATCAAGGGCAGAGATGTTCTCTGTGGACACAGAAGGGGCACCTATCCTCAAATGGGACAAACACTCTCACTGGAACAGGCGAAGAATGCAGCCCCCCAATCCCGTGGCACTTGACTTGGCCCTTGGTCAGCAACCCAACTGTTCCACCAGTGCTGCCATCTTCTCCAATCCAGCTCTGAGCAATAGTACTTAGTCTTCTTTCTCCCTAGTCTGATCATTTCCTTAAATTAAGGAAATAAAACACGTAGCATACAGAAATAAGATATCCCCTGCCCCTAATACTGAGAAGAAATGCTTTAAAATATCAATACTCTTTATTTTTGTGCAAAGGAATATTTTAGAAGAGTGTAGTCATAAGGAGAATAACCTTGGCTGAACAGAATATGCCAGAGACAAAAAAAGATGGGCCAGTGGAAAGGGAGATGGGTTCAAGTTCATTTCAGTACTGGAATCTTCTCTTGCCCACCCTACATCCCGACATGCAGAGTCCTGACTCCATGTGAGCACAAGTTAGAAGCTGCTGCTTTCATCCGGGCTGGTATTTTGTGCTGTCACTCACCTGTGCCATTGGCCAAGCCATTGTGGGTTTGGTTCTTGACGGGCTGGCGGTGCCGGTTGCTAGTACCAGGGCTTTGCTCGCCGGTTGCTGTGGTTGTTCTGGCTGAACCACCTGAATGTCTGTGCGTCCTGGAAATTCAAAGTATAAAGCAGACAGACATAAGTCACTGTGAAAAAGACAGCAGTATATCCCATCTAAGTCACTGCATTCCCTCTCTCACTATTTATTGGAGTTAAGACCTTTAATAGCCCCTCTGGTCTTTGACTCAGCAGAAGCTGGCTCCAAAAAGAGAGACCCAGGTAAGGTTCCTTCTTGGTAATAGCCCAGAAGGCAACTTTGGGTAAACTTTTCCACTTGAAGTAAACAAATCCAGAGTGAAATGCCCCCACATCTGAAATAACTGGCAAAATATCCTGTGACCATCACATTATTTTTATTGGGCTCAAATGTAAGAAATAAACAAGAATCACTGGACAGGCTACAGATGACATATTTCTCCCGTTGGGCAAAAAGAGCCCAAAACTTATCCAAATCCATTTTGTCTATAGCTAGAAACATACTGCCTTAGGGAAAAGAAGTCAAAAGGCACTAGACAGCCCAGCCAGTGCATAGATTCATATGTTTTACGTTTTACGTACAAAAGACAACTCCATGGTCCATGCCAATAAATGAGGAACAATGCATAAAGGGATCTGTGCCACAAGGAAAATGGTGGATCCAGGAGCAGAGAGTCTGACAACTTCAGAACAGTAGAGCGTAGGCAGTACGTATTCTCACGATCCTCCTGTAGCCTAACTTCATTCACTCAGTGCAAATATCTACACCTCCCTGCCCTTCAGTCCAGCTGTTTTGTCAAAGGAGATTATCCTGCTACTCAGTCATTCTCTACTAGTTTTCAACAGTGAGAGCATTCAAATATTGTCCATTGAAGAAAGACCATTCTATCCCATGTGACACGGGGCAGTGAGGATACTAACAGCAGTAAAAGGAATGATTACTTTACGAATGTATAATATGTGCTGAGCTTGAACATTATGTAACAGACATCCGTGACGCTTTATGTATTCTTTTGTTTTTAATTTTTTGTTGTTAATGTTTATTTATTTATTGTTTGTTTGTTCGTTTGTTTATTTTTGAGAGAGAGACAGACAGAGCACAAGCAGGGGAGGGGCAGAGAGAGAGGGAGACACAGAATCCGGAGCAGGATCCAGGCTCTGAGCTGTCAGCACAGAGCCCGACGTGGGGCTCAAACTCACAGACCATGAGATCATGAACTGAGCCAAAGTCGGCCGCCCAACCAACTGAGCCACCCAAGGTGCCCCTGCTTTACATATTCTATCTCACTTAACAGGGCAAGCCTGGAAGGAGCTTACTATTATTATGCCTATTTTATAGATAAGAAAAAAAATAGAGAAAGTAAGCAGAGGAGCAAGACTCAAATCCAAGCAGTTTAAGGTCGAGAGCACACGCTCTTTGGGTAGAGGCTGGGGGAGGCGAGACTGGACATGAATCGAATCCCTCCCAGGCTATTCTTTCACTGGTTGCTTGGCCAATAGAAAGATGAAGGCCTCTAACGGAAAGGTCCCCTGTTGGGCTGGAAGGCTCCATATCCACCACAACACCTCTGTTGGTGAGACCCCCTTGTCTAGTGTGCTGGGACAAGTCGGCAGAACAACAAACTTGGAGGTTCCTAAGGGAATAAGAAGTGCCCCCACCAACCACCTTCTCTAGCACAAGAAACAGACTTTTTTCCAAAAGGCCAAAATATCAGTAGTGATTAAAAATATGTATTACTAGTGATTATCTTTGTGGTGAATATGAATCCTCTTAGCTTTTCCTTTAATGCTTTTTTAGTTTTCTTCAATGAGTTTGTACAGCTTTTTTTTTTTTTTAATGTTTATTTATTTTTGAGAGAGACAAAGAGACAGAGCACAAGAGTCGTCCAGAGAGAGAGGGAGACACAGAATCTGAAACAGGCTCCAGGCTCTGAGTTGTCAGGGCAGTGCCTGATGCGGGGCTCGAACTTGGGAACCGTGAGATCATGACCTGAGGTGAAGTCGGCCGCTTAACCAACTGAGCCACCCAGGCACCCCTGTACACCATTGAGTAAGGAAAAAAAGTCTTATCTTGGACCAAAATTAGAAGGAAGGAAGGAACGAAGGAAGAAGGAAGGAAGAAAAGGAAGGAAGGAAGGAAGGAAGCAAGGAAGGGAGGGAGGGAGGAAGGAAAGAAGGAAGGGAGGAAGGAAGGAAAGAAGAAACCTAGCAAACCTTGGAGTTCATACCTAAAGACTGCATGGCAGTTAAAAACGAACAGAGAGGGCACAAATGAGCTATGGAAATAAGGATTTAATTTGGACTCTCTTTTTCCATCTTATTTTTCCCTGAGCTAATTTCATAAATCAGAAGCTGTCAACCATAGCTCAGTCAAGAAAAATATTTCAAACTCCCCGCATCACGGGAAGAAATGTTAGGAGTGAGCATTTTACCACAAGTCCTCATCAAAAGCAGAAAGAGTACAGATTAGTCCCAAAGGGAAAGACGGTTTTCAGCCACGGGTGAATGTGTGTGTATGTGTTTAGGGCAGAGCACTCGAGAGAGATAAAACTGGTTAACAGAGAGTTTATTTCCGCCAAGAATCCCCTTAAAAGGACAAAAAAGCTTGTCTGATTTGGTATGCACAGCCCACAGCAGAGGGCTGTATCACTCAAGAAGCAGCAGGCTGTGTGGGCAGCACAGAAAATGCGACCTCAGTTCTGTCACACGCATAGGCTCCGACAAGCCCATGATCACTTCCAGTCGAGGGCTCCTGGTCCCTCTGCAGAGCAGCTGGGCATGACAGCAGGGTGGGCCCCATTAACTGCCCCTGGCTCCTCCCTCTCTTCCCCGAAAGGGCATGTGGTCAGAGTTGAGAGAGAATAGTTTCAGAAATGTTTAACCACTAATGATAGCAGCTTGCCCTGAATGATGGGCTGCAGCACGGCCGGGATTAGCCTGGAAACCAGGGGCAGCTGGGACCACTTGGCGTGAATTGCTGCCTCCCTGGCCACAGCTCACTGCCACCCCAGCCCTCCCCTGCCAACACGCGAGCACGCGCGCGCACACACACACACACACACATACACACACACACAGCCTTACCCTTGCCTCAACACACAAGTACACACACCCCCTGCGCCCCTCCTCTCAATACACACACACACCCTTCCCCATCCCCTCAACACACACACACAAACTCCCCCCCACACCCTCAACACACACACACACACACACACACACACACACACACACACACACCCATTGCCCAGATTCTTCTCTTGCCCTAAATCTGGAGTTTCTACCTTTTTCACCTTGAATTACCTTTAACAGAAGAGTCTCAGAAGGAAGAGAAGGTCTCAATATTTAAGGAAAATGTCCCCTTCAGCACTTTCCTCTCTTGGAGGCCTCACTCCGCCCTTACAAGATGGGACTGTGTCGTGATTAAAAGCTGGCCCAAATGCTGAAACCACACACCATAAGCCAAAATAGTATCAGGACAAAAGAGGGACGATGGGGTGGAGATGAGCTGAGCTCCACCACAGGCAGCCTGGCTTCAGCTTTGCCAGAGACTTCAACTTTGGCCTGATCCTGCCACCATTTTGAGGATGGGTGGGTAGTAGCAAGGGTCAGGTGTGGGGGGGGATATGCGGCCCCCGTGGTAGTCAGAAGAAAATGGAACAGCAAAACTCCATGAATGGTTTCAAGTCAACTAGTTACAGAGATTCAGTTCTGTTCACAGGATGTCCTCCCAAAATGCTGGCATGTCCTTACCTAAGTTCCTCTCTCAGAAACTGAGGCCTCCCTAAGGAATCCGGTCAGGGTCAGGGTCCTGGAAACCTCTCTCTACCCTCTTGGAAGCAGATCTGTAACATGTGAGGTCCCCCAGACAGGGCTCTGGGTTGTCCCTTGGTACTCAAGCTTTGCCATTCACAGAGATAGCCTCGGTCCTCAGCTGTACCCTGAGAGCCACAGCCTTGGTTGCTTTGGGACATCTTGTATCACCTTTCACGAAGTCCACTGAAGAGTGGATAGTATTTTCTTTTTTTTAAGTTTGATTTATTTATTTTGAGAGAGAGATCATGCACACACATGCACTCAAGCAGGGGAGGGGCAGAGAGACAGGGAGAGAATCTCAAGCAGGCTCCACACCATCAGCACGGAGCCAGACACGGGGCTCGATCCCACACACAGCAAGATCATGACCTGAGTCGAACTCAAGAGCAGGACGCTCAACCTACTGAGTCACCCAGGCGCCCCTCAATTATTATTATTTTCTGAGCACTGAGCCCTGTTCTAGGGCTAGCAACAAAAGAGAAAGGGTCCCTGGAGCTTCCAGAGATGTGGGGAGAATGGCGTGCCTGGAAAGGGCACGGAAGCTCGGCACCTCTCCCCCACGCCCTGCCCCATGCGTCTCTTCCAACTGGCTGTTGGTTCATATCCTTGATCATATTCTTTAGTAACGTGTTGAGCATTAAAAAACAAAACCAGAAAGAGTCCCTAACCTCAAGGAGCTTACATCTTAGTGGAAACGTGGTGATTTGTAATTTTGCTCAGACACAAACTTGCATCACACCCCATGATGCTGACACGTGACGGCCACTTGGCCAGTGAGTGAGCCTGGCTGACAACCTGGCACTGTCACTCCAGTACAGCTTTGTGAACCATCATCACATAAGCGATGGCTTATGGGGAGTCCTTAAACAAAACTTTGTTTCTTTGGTTAAAAAAATAAGGAGGCCAGCCCTAGCATTGGTAACATGAGTGAAAACTAAATAAAGAGTCCAAAAAAGTAATGGCTTACAAGCCAGAACACAACGGTTTTTGCCAAGTTAAAAGTGGAATTCAAAATTTGGTGGTGGCTCACAATTTAAGATTTGTAAGTCTATTATATCCTTCACATGGAAATGGATTTTTAAAACGGTTGGTGGCTTCACCAAAATTCAACATCACTGTTCTTCTAAAAACACTGTCCAGAAAACAAAAAGACAATCCAGAGACCGGGGAAAAAATATGTGCAAAATATATATCTGACAAAGGAATGAGATCCACAATATATAAAGAACTCTCGAAACTCAGTAACAGGGGCGCCTGGGCGGCTCAGTCAGTTAGGCATCTGACTACAGCTCAGGTCATGATCTTGCGGTCTAGGAGTTCAAGCCCCACATTGGGCTCTGTGCTGACAGCTCAGAGCCTGGAGCCTGCTTCGGTTCTGTGTCTCCCTCTCTCTCTGCCCCTCCCCTGCCCGCTCTCTCGCGCTCTCTCAAAAATAATAAACATTAAAAGTTAAAAAAAAAAAAAAAAACAACTCCGTAACAACAAACCAGTGTAAAAAATAATCAAAAGATTTTAACAAACGTTTCACCAGAGACGACCTACAAACGGCAAATAAGCACATGAAAGACGTTCACCATCATTAGTCGTGAGGGAAATACGAATTAAAATCACAGTGAGATACCACGGCACGCCTGTCAGAATGGACACTAAGCAGACAAACAAAACACTGCCAGTAAAAAGTGCTGAGGAGGACGGACACAAGCAAACCGAGACTCTCAAACACTGCTGGAGGGAATGCGACATGGCACGGCCACTTCAGAAAACAGTTTGGCAGTTACTCATAAAGTTAAATAATGAATTTAGCATACAAACCACAATCCTACTCCTAGTCATTTCCCCAAAAGAAAGGAAAATACAGGTTTCCACAAAACCTCGAGGCAAATGTTTATATTGACTTTATTCATTATTTCCAAAATGGTAAACAACCCAAAGTCCTTTAACTGGTGAATCGACAGACTGTGGTACATCCATACAAAGGAATACTACTTAGCAAATAAAAGCAAACAAACTACTAATACATGAAATAACATGGATTTATCTCAAATGCACTACACTAGAAGACGACGGCCTTAAAAGGCTACAGTACTTCATCCCATTTTTATAACATTTGGGAAGAAGCAAGGCAAACTCGAGGGAAAGAAAACAGATTTGGCGTTTGGCAGTGGCTAAAGGTAGCAAGAGAGGCTGACGACAAGGAGGCATGACGGACTCTTCAGGGAGATGCAACTGTGTGCATCTGGAGGACGGTAATGGTTACCAAACTACATGCTTTCTCAAAACCCACACAACTGTATATGGCACACGGTGAATTTTACTGTGTACAAATTATACCTCAGGAAACCTAACTTAATAATTTTTAATAAACGAACCTGTATATTTCAGCCACTGTAAAAACAGTTTATCACATGAGAAAAAACAAAAGTGAGCAAAAGTTTTAAAAGACAAACTATAATGTGAAGATATGCTCCAAAACACAGGGAAAGCAAGAATCTTAATAAGAATGTACTTTAGGCGACATTCAGGACTCTCCGAACATTCTGTATTAATAAATGTGAAGATTCTTCAAAGCATAGGGACAGGTCTCTCCCAAATGTCAAGAATTCCTAGGTACCTGGATATCAAGCGCCCAGCATCATTTCCTATCTTGGTAAAAGAGGCCCAGGATACAGAGAAGGGTTCTCTGACCTCCGATTCAGGCCCATTAGTATCTGAGCTCCACATAAGAGAAGCTTCAGGGAGTAACAACTAATAGTGAGTTTACCTCCATTTAAAAAAACAAATCAAGGGGCGCCTGGGTGGCTCAGTCAGTTAAGCATCTGACTTCGGCTCCAGTCATGATCTCACAGTCTGTGAGTTCGAGCCCCACATCAGGCTCTGTGCTGACAGCTCAAAGCCTGGAGCCTGCTTCAGAGTCTCTGTCTACCCTTTCCCTCTCTGCCCCTCCCCCATTCATGCTTTTGTCTCTCTCTCTCCTTCAAAATGAATTAATACTAAAAAAAAAAATTAAAAAAAAATTTTAATAAATAAATAAAATAAATGGAAAAACAAATGGAAAAACAACGTAGAAGTTAAAAGCACCTAATAAACCCTTCTCACATTCCAATCCAACGAATCGATATGTGCCCAGATGACTTAACCCAAGAGGGTGGCTGTCCTGTCTCTCCTCCAAGGCCTCTTAACTGGGCATTGTCTTTTAATAGCAGCATGGAAACAAAACTGAGTGAGGCTGGGCCAGTTTCCAGTAAGACAACCAGCAAAAAAACAGGCGCTTAAAATAGAAGCACAGGGGGAAAAAAAAAGAAACGGGAACTGGTGATGGGAAAAGAACCGTTTCCACCATTCAGAGAGGCATCGATAAGCAAACCTGCTCCAACCTACCCCCTCCTCAATTTCTCCACCCCATTCAAATGTGGATTCAGGGGGGATAACCCAGGGAAGGGATAAGAAGGGGAGGTGAAAAGGGAAAGGCGCAATTAAGAGTTAAAATGGGACCCTTCCAGTCATTCCAAGGGTAATTTACGGCTCTGTTCCACACCCTACCTCTGGGCTGCAGGCCTCCGAAATGACAGGAAAGGTAAAAATAAAACTGCTGCCAGGTCCATTCTACTTACGGAAAGACAAATGCTTTACTTCTGCCCAGCCTGGGGTACAGAGCAATCTTCCCAACAGTGGCAGCTTTAGGAGACTACAAGATGCATCCTAACAGAGAACGTACGACACATTTTGATTCAGCTAACCCAACTCCAGGGTGCAGGCTGGGAACACTAGAAGAGAATGCGCAAACACCCCCCCACAGGTGAAAGAGAGCTGGGGCTCAGAGGAATTATTCACCCTCAGTCCACCCCGCTGGGTGCCGCGGTGGATGACTGATGTGTCCTGCGGCCCAGGACGGCACAAGGGCGCGGATGCTCAGGCAGCGGGCGCTGTGGGCCACCAGCCCCCACGGACACGGAGGAGGAATCTGTGTGGGCGGACCCCGAACGGGATGTGGAGCCCCAGCTTGTGTGGGTGAGCCCCAAGAGCGGCTCCACCTTCTTCCTACTGAAATCGTGTGTTGGAGCGTCCTTGTGCTACAGCCTCAGACCAAAAAGGACGACATAAGGACCCTGAGGGACCAGAGTCAGTAACACATTCGGGTGTTATGTCTAAGTGTTCTGACGCAACATATCACCAAGGCAGAAATGCAGCAGGAGTGAGGGGAGCTCCAACAAGAGTACGTTCCTTGGACATTCCTCAGTACGCCCCACTAAACTGCTCCTGAGGAAAACCAGAGCCTTCGCTGATCTACTCGGCCAGTGTGCTCTTCTCTAGAAGCCTAATCCAAATCTTGGTCTAGAGGTCCCCCATCTCCCAGGCTATAGCAAATTCCCTTGCAATCTCTCAGAAGGCATTCTAATTTTCCCTTTATAGCACACTTGTAGTTGTAATTATGTATTTGTTTGTGTACTTATTTGTTCAATGTCTGTCTCCAGTAAGGTCCATGAGGGCAGGGACCACGTCTGTTTTGTGTACCTTTGCATAACCAGCACCCAGCATGTGCCTCACAAGAAGGCACATAAAAATATTTACTGAATGAATAAAAGAAGCAGGCTATCAAGTTCAAAAGTACTCTCGGGCCTGTAATCTCCACTACTGCCGAGGTTCTTTGCCATCCACTCATCACCTCCTCATCTCCAGCGTCCCCTGAGAGAATGGAATCCATGTCACGGGGTGGAATCCGGGGTCCCAGCAGATAACTGAGAAGTATCAGAGCTCCTGTCTTCCAGAAAGACTAACTCTAAGCATCATGTAAAAACGTTCTCTAATATCAGGGTCTAGAAAGAAAAATGATTTTACCAGACCCATTTTATGCCCACATGCATGTACTAAAATTGTGAGACAATCTCCAAATCCAACCAAGTTCTATGTGGCGTCAGTTTTTATGTGTTCCAGGTGTAATTTTCAAGCATGCTCCACCAGGTAAAGACTAGGCAAGTGAGTAACATGAGAATTAAGAGAAATACCTTCTGTGGTGGGAAGAATATCTAAAAAGACCCTGCTCCAAAAGATACCCCACCCCAATGCCTAAAACCAGTGAAAGCAACAAAACTTCGCACCCTTGATAATGTTATGTTATACAGCAGACGACCTTAAGAAAGGGAGATCACACAAGCAGGCCCGGTCTCCGAACAGCAGCATGCTTTCTCTAGCAGGTGCCAGAAATGGCGAGCAAAAAAGAACATCAGAGTGATTCAGAGCTCAAGGGGGGTGTGACAGACCCTCGCTGGCTTGAACGCGGGAGTGGGGAGCACCTGCATGAGAAGGAACAGACCTGAGAAAGGCCTCACTTTAACAGCAGGGAAGGAAACAAGGGCTAAAGTCCTATATCCACAAGTAACTGAAGTCTATTGACGACCTCAAAGAGCTTTGAAGCAAACACTTCCTTAGACTTTCCTGGCAAGAATGCGCCAGGCCAGGGAGCCGGGGTGGCTCAGTCAGTTGAGTGTCCGACTCTTGATCTTGGCTCAGGTCACGATCTCACATTTTGGGGGTTCAAGCTCTGCATCGGGCTCTGGACTGACAGCAAGAAGCCTGCTTGGGATTCTCTCTCTCCCTCTTTGTCTGCCCCTCCTCCATTTGCATTCTCTTTCTCTCAAAAATAAACGTTAAAAAAAAAATCTTTAAAAACAAAAGAATGCGAGGAGCCTGGGTTAAGCACCCGACCTCAGCTCAGGTCATGATCTCGTGGGCCGTGGGTCTGAGCCCCGCATCAGGTTCTGTGCTGACTGACAGCTTGGAACCTAAAGACTACTTTGGATTCTGTGTCTCTCCCCCACTCACTCTCTGCCCATTCCCTACTCGTGCTCTGTCTCTCTATCTCAAAAACAAATAATAATCATTAAGAAAAAAGTTTAAAAAATTAAAAACAGAACGTATCCTGGCCAGTGTGAAAAAAAATGTTATTGTCTTAAGCCATAAGTTTGTGGTGATTCATTGCACAGCAATAGAAAATCAATACATTCTCTTGATACAAATAAATGTCAATTTCCACAGAGGATACTAACTTTCAAAGATATGGCTAGGTAATTGCCGTGGCCCACATTCTTGCCGATCGCCCTATTTCGCTCTGATTTCAGAAGGCTGTAGACAGGTATGGCTGAGCTCTATGCGGTCAGCGCTCATCTCCTGGGAAGGGCATTTCTGTGATGCAATGTCCTTGATGAGACACATACTCCTAAGATTCGACAACCACTTGGGAATTTGAACCAACTGTATATAAGGGAAGTATTACTGTTGTTAGTGGATAAATAACATTCTCTTCGGGTAGAATTCAGGCACAGCAACTTTATACATTCTTTTTCCAAAAAAGACATAGTTATGTGTCATAGGCTATGTTTGATTCCAGTGTTAACCTTGAAAGTTGCAAGGATTTGACTATTGCAAAGAATAGTCCATGCAAAGGGTTCGATAGAGAAATATCATCATGAAGAAAAAACAGAGAGACTGAGCGAGCAGTGGGAACCCACCATGCTCTCGGCCATTAGGCTAAGCCTTAGAAAGCACAAGGCAGTCCTGATAAAAAGTCTCCCCTACACCCAGGGCCCCTGAAATCATCACTTCTCAGGAGCTGTGGCGCCAAGGAATGTAAACTAGTAGCAAGACCCACCCCGAAGTTTTGGCAAATAAGGAGCAAGAACACAAGACTCTTTCAATTCAACAAATATTTATTGAGCTGCCGCTACGTGCAGCAAGGCACTATTCTAGGCTCTGCTAGAGACAGAAGGATGAATAAGGCACACATGCCTTTAACATGGTATTTGGCTACAAACCTGGCACCACCCCCCCTGCACCCTCTGCCCCTCCAAAAGGAAGTAAATGGAAGAAGTAACTTCTCAGTAGTCTGCAATTCATTATTTTCTAAGTGTAAAGCAAAACTGAATAATGTGAATTAAAGTAAAACTTTCTTAAACCATTTTTAAAGGTAAAATTAAAAAAAAAAAAAGGGAACGACAAACCAACTTGGTCTTACTTCCCCGTTCTCTTTCACAAAATAATTATTTGCACTACATCCTACTCGACGTTTTCACTAATCTTTTTTTTTTTTTTTTTTTTTTTTTTGTCATTTTAGGGACACCTGGGTAGTTCGGTCATTTAAACATCTGATTTCAGCTCAGGTCATAATCTCGCAGTTTTTAACTTAGAGCTCCCTGTTGGGCTCTGTGCTGACAGCTCGGAGCCTGGAGCCTGCTTCAGATTCTGTGTCTCCCTCTCTCTCTGTCCCTCTCCCACTCGCGCACGCGCACACACACACACACACGTACTTGTGCACTCTGTCTCTCCCTCTCTCTCTCAAAAATAAATATTCAAAAAACATTGTCATTTAGTCATTAGAACTTAAACCTTCAAAGGCCATCTGTCTATACAAAATAGACCTAACACACAGACATACTAAAAAGTAAAGCCAAACAAAATCTTCACAGAGGGAGCAAGTCCTTGGTCTCTTCACACCCTTCAGACCACTGGATGTAGAATTTCACACTCCATTATCAAATAATGAGCAAACCAAAGATGACAAAGAAAAGCACACCAAACACAGGCTTAACATGGAAAGTCAGTCTAGGGAGAGGAAATAAAGAAGCCAGAACAGACGGAAATGAAAGGGCAAGAAGATGATGAAAACAACTCCAAGGATATCAAGAATCAAAGAAATATAAATGTCCCAGGACACTTTAAAGGTAGGTGCTATCATCCTGGTGTTTTAAAAATTCAGCTAAATATCATCGCAAGCAACACTACCTAACAAACAAGGACCAAAACAGTTGAAACTAAGTGGGCAGGGAGCCTGGGTGGCTCAGTCAGTTCAGAATCTGATTTCGGCTGAGGTCATGATCTCCCAGTTCACGAGTTTGAGTCCCGCATGGGGTGAGCATGAATCCCGCTTTGGATGAGCCCCACTTCTCTCTCTCAGTCTCTCTCCACCCCTCTTACATGAGCCCCCCCCACCCCTGCCAGCAAAAACAAAGAAATAAATGGGCAGGGAAAAATACATGCCAAGAAAATACAAAACAAAAAGCTGGGACCAAATAGATTTTTTAAAATAATTTTTATAAATCAGGTGTAATTTACCCAGAGTAAAATTCACCCTTTTCAAGGGTACCGTCTAACGAGTTGTAACAAATATATACAATCATGTTACCACCACCACTATCAAGACAGATGGCATTTCCATCGCCCCAAACATTTCTTGGTGCCCTTTTGAGGTTAACCCCTCCCATCGATTCCTAGAAACTGCTAACTGGATTTCTATCTCTGTAATTTTGCCTTTTCCAGAATGCTATAGAAATGGATTCGTACACAAAGTAGCCTTTTGTGTCTGGCTTCTTGCACTTCACCTGATGCTTTTGAGTGTCATCTATGTTGTTGTAGGTTGTTCCTTTTCACTGTATAGACCAAATAAATTTTAAGAGAAAAAGTGCTAAAAAAAAAAAAAAAGAGAGAGAGAGAGAGAGAGAGGATCATGAGATGAGGACAAAAAGTTCAATTCGCCGTAAGTCATATTTCAAATTCATAGTGTGGACCCATAAAATAACCCTGAAATGCATAAACCAAGTTCATAGGCACGATATGGACCCACCTATTGCTGCCCTCATCTCCTATTTTCCCACCACTCCCTCCGCACCAGCCAGACTGGCCTCCCACCACTCTTCCTGCTCCAAAGGCCTCTGCAGAAGGCATTCCTCTGCCCCAACATTCTCCCTCCCAAATATCTTCATGGCCAGCCCTCCTCCTCTTCACATCTTTGCGGAAAGGTCACCTTCTTAACAATGCCTTGTCTGACTGCCCCATTTACTACTGCATCCCGCTGTTGAATAATACAGTCATATATGCGCATGTATGCGTGTTAGATATATACAGAGATGATATGTTGATACAGATTTGTATGGATCAGATTTATTTTTTAAATAATAAAGATCAATAAAACCAGAAAAAAGAGGATCACTCTAATATTCTGTGTTATTATAGAAGCCAAGGCACTTTCTGTTTCCAGAAAGAACTAGTCCATGAGATAAACCTGCAGATAGGTCAGCTGAGCCTTTGTGGCTATAATTTCAGGAGAAAGATAGAACCAGAAGCCAGAATAATACATAAAAGGAAATGAGGATGGGAGACCCAAGAATATTGAGACCAATATCTTCACTACATTTTTAGTAAGTTTTTTTTTTTTTAAGTCTGTTTATTCATTCTGATAGAGAGGGAAAAAGAGCACAGGAGCAGGACAGGGGCAGAGAGAGAGGGAGGGATTGACAATCCCAAGGAAGCTCCGTGCTGTCAGTGCAGAGCCCGATGCAGGTCTCGTATTCAAACCATGAGAGCACGACCTAAGCCAAAGTCAAGAGCCAGCCGCTTAACTGACGGAGTCACCCAGGTGCCCCTATATTTTTAATAAGTTAAGGGTACGTAACTTCAATAGTAAGTTATTACTATTACTTACTAACTATATAGCATAATGCTATATAAATTCGGCATTTCAGGTCAGTAACTATTTTTATCTCACACAAAACTTAAAAATCGGATCGTTTCCATGTTTGAAAGGCGTCATTCTATAAAGGCTGCAGAGTATGCCGTTGTAAAGACATTCACTAAACTAAACCCCAAATCTCCACTTCCATAGAGCTTGGCGATTTCAAAAGGAGTCACCGAGTGCCCACAGAATCCTAAAGGAAAAGTCTAACGTCATCGAGTCACACTATGCCACAAACTGGCTTAAGCGCCCCCTCTCCCCGCCAGCCCCATCTGTCCAAAGCATCTGCTCTTTTATTCACCACACACCCAAGCTGCCTAAGCTCCCATGACTAAAAGGCATTTCTCCAAGACCCATACTCTCTCTATTTGCTTCTCTATACATCCTTTCCCTTTCACCCACAATTTTCTAGAACTAAGAAATCCCGGAATCCAGACATGGGTATAATTAAATAGAAACACCACTGCTGAGCCCTCATTGCGGTGACCCTTATACTGGCCCCGTAGCCCAGTGTCGGCAATACACTTTGTTTTGCTCTATACCTCTTAAAGTCTGGTTTTCATTCCTGCCTCTACGGATACACTTTCAGAGCGTGACTGCACCAGGGCCACACGGTACTACCATTCCACAGAGGCTGCTAACACCAATCCCAACCATTATGGGGGATGCCATTTTAAAGTGACAGCTTCATAAGCTCCTCCCCTCCTGCATTTCTTATTTCCATGAATAACATCACATTCTGAGCACCGAGTCCTCTCTATTCCTGTTCATCCTTCACCCTGTCTCAGTAGTCAGTCACCCAGTCCTACTCAATGATAACACCTCCTAGGTATTTCTTGGTATTTCTCTTGACTTCTCTCCATTCTGCCCACTGCCTAAGGCCAGGCATCAATTCCTCACTCACCAGTTCCTACAGCAATCCTCCTGTGAGTCCTTGATTCTCATCTCAACCTCCACTGTGACAGACATCCCCAATTGCTTCTATTCCACATGTCTTCCCACTTCTGCCTACTTGCTCAGGGGCCAGAAGACTCTCAGATTCCCTTGCAGCTAAGTTCTGGAAGTGATGCAGATTATACAAATAAGAAGCTCTTCCAGGAGATCTGAAAAGCAGAAAGAAAGCAGAGGCCATTCCTCTTGTGGTCCTGATGACCAGAGGCGCTTTGGCAGCCCCCATTCTTTATGCCCTGGCCACCAGCTTCCTGTGTGAGGCAGCTGTAAGGGAAGCAACAGTTTCCCAACACCCGGATCGCAGATGCAGGGCTGTGACCTTAAAACCAAGGACGGGGAAGGCCATGCTTCTGTTTTTTCAGCCCATACCATACAAAGGCTTCTGTAAACACTTAACTCCCCATATTGAATCCCTTTCTGCTCAAAATACCTAGAGTGGCTTCTGTTTCCTGCAATGAACCCTAATTGATACAACCTCGAATGTATCCATTCTATACTTTCCTGAATAATGTATTACAGAAATAGCACATCATGTCCTTGCTCAAAATTCAGTGGTTCACTATCTCCAAAGTATAAAAATAAAAATCTTGGGGCGCCTGGGTGGCTCAGTTGGTTAAGCATACGACTCTGGCTCAGGCGATGATTTCACGGTTTGTGAGTCTGAGCTCCCCGTCAGGCTCTGTGCTGACAGCTCAGAGCCCGGGGCCTGCTTTGGATTATGTGTCTCCCTCTCTCTCTGCCCCTCCCCAACTCACACTCTGTCTCTGTCTCTCTCTCTCTCTGAAAAATAAAAAGCATTTAAAAATTATTTTTTAAAAAAGTCCTCAGTAAAGCAAAAAGGCCCTTTAGGAACTGGTCTCACCTTCTTACAATCTCCTATAGCAGGGATCAGCAAACTGTCTATAAAAGGCCAAACAGCAAATATTTTATGCTCTGCAGACCATCCAATCTCTGCCACAACTACTTAACTCTGCCACTGGAGCATAAAAGTGGCCGCAGACAAAACGTAAATGAATGAGTGCAACTGTATTCAAATAAAACATTATTTACTAAATTAAATAAATAAAATATTATTTACAAAAACAGGTTATCAAGAGAATAAAGATAAACCACAGGCTAGGAGAAAATGTTTGCAAAGGGCATATCTGATAAAGAACTGTTACCCAAACTATACCAACAACTCTTAAAACTCAAGCATCAGAAACCGTCCAGGGGCACCTAGGTGGCTCAGTTGGTTAAGCGTCTGACTCTTAATTCAACTCAGGTCATGATCTCACGATTGTGAGATTAAGCCCCACATTGGGCTCTGTGCTGGGCATTAGGCCTGCTTGGGTTTCTCTCTGTATCTCTCTCTCTGCTCTTCTCCTCCACTAGTGTTCACTCTCTCTGTTCCTCTCTAAATAAATAAACACATAAATAAAAAGAAAGAAAGAAAGAAAGAAAGAAAGGAAGGAAGGAAGAAAGAAAGAAAACAACCCAACTAAAAAATAGGTCAAACATCTGAATAGACACCTTATCAAACAAACAAACAAACAAAAACACATAGGTGACCAATAAGGCTGTGAAAAGATGCTTCACATCAGCTGTCATTAAGAAAATGCAAATGAAAACAGCAATGAGATACTACTACAAAGTTATCAGAATGGCCAAAATCTAGAAGGCTGATCAAACACCAAATGCTGGTAAGGAGACAGAACAGGAACTATCATTCATCGCTGGTGGGGATGTAAAATAATACAGCTACTATGGAAGACAGCCTGGTAGTTTCTTACAAAACTAAATATACTTTGGGACGCCTGGGTGATTCAGTCGGTTAAGCGTTCAACTCTTGATTTCGGCTCAAGTCAATGATCTCATGGTTCGTGACTTCGAGCCCCACGTTGGGCTCCAGGCTGACAGTGCGGAGCCTGGTTGGGATTCTCTCTCTGCCCTTCCCCAACTCACGTGCATGCTCTCTCAAAATAAGTAAACAAACTTAAAAAAAAAAACCACTACACATACTTTTACCATTTGCTCCAGCAATCGTCCTCCTTGGCATTTACCTCAAAGAACTGAAAGTTTGTCCACAAACAAACCTGCACGCGGATGTTTCTAGCAGCCTTACTCATGACTGTCAAACTTGGAAGGAGTCAAGACTGTCCTTTAGTAGGTGAATGGATGAAGCAACTGCGGCACGTCCAATGGAATACTATGCAGCGCTAAAAAGAAATGCACTACCGAGTCATAAAAAGACATGGAGGAAACCTAAATGCATATTATTAAGTGAAAGAAACCAAGCTGAGCTAGATACTTTATGATCCCAATGACCTGACATTCTAGAAAAAGCAAAGAGTGTTTTGGAGACTATAGGAGAATCAATGGTTACAGGAGTGGAGGGAGAGGGAAGGATGAACAGGTAGAGCAGAGAGGATTTTGAGGGCAGTAAAAATATTCTGTATGACACTACAATGGTGGACAAGTATCACTATAAATTCATCAAAACCCAGCGACTGTCCAACACCAAAGGTGAAGTGTAACGCGAACCATGAATTTTGGGGGATAAGGATGTGTCAGTGCAGGTCCATCGACTGTTTAACAAATGTGCTGCACTAGGGGCACCTGGGTGGCTCAGTTGGTTAAGTGTCTGACTTTGGATCAGGCCATGATCTTGTGGTTGGTGGGTTCAAGCCCCGTGTCAGGCTCTGTGCTGATGGCTCAGAGCCTGGAACCTGGAGCCTGGAGCTTCAGATTCTGTGTCTCCCTCTTTCTGCCCCTTCCCTGCTCATGCTCTGTTTCTTTCTAAAATAAATAACAATTAAAAATTTATTTTTTTTTTAATGTACTTCACTAATGTGGGATGTTAGGGGTAGGAGAGACGTGTGTATGTGGGAGCTGGGGGCATATGGGTAATTGAAATCTCTGTACCTTCTTCACCAAACCTAACAATGCTCTTTAAAAAAACAAAGACAGGGGCGCCTGGGTGGCTCAGTCAGTTAAGCAGCCGACTTCAGCTCAGGTCATGATCCCACAGTCTGTGAGTTTGAGCCCACGTCCGGCTCTGTGCTGACGGCTCAGAGCCTGGTGCCTGCTTCAGATTCTGTGTCTTCCTCCCTCTCTGCCCTGCTCTCCCTCTCTGCCCTCCCTCTCTGCCCTGCTCATGCTCTGTCTCTATCTCTCAAAAATAAATAAAAATTAAAAAAACAAAAACAAAACAAAAATAGGGGCACCACAAAAATAGTGGCTCAGTTCCTTAAACGTCCGGCTTCAGCTCAGGTCACGGTCTTGCAGTTCGTGAGTTCAAGTCCCGCATCGGGCTATGTGCTGACAGCTCAGAACCTGGAGCCCGCTTTGGATTCTGTGTCTCCCTTCCCCACTCGTGTTTTGCATGCGTCTCTCTCTCAAAAACAAAATAAATGTTAAAAAAAAAATAAAAAAACAAAAACAAAAACACAGGTGGCATCCTGGATCGGGCCTGTGAACCACAGTTTGCTACGGCCCAAATACCGTACACATGGACAGCACCAAGTGACTAATATTGCCTCAGATATGCTAAATTCTCTTTATTCTGCCTTGTCTTTGCTCCCACCGCACCCTCTTCTTGGAGTGACTTCCCTGACCCTGATGTCGCTGGTCTGCAAACTCCTTTCGAAGCACAGCTCAAACGTGAGGAGGTCTCGGCCCAATTCCCCAGGGGGGTTCGGGTACACCTCCCACTATCCTCCTTCCGCATGTGAACTCAGCACCGCTCTGGGGCCCATCGCCCTTTGATTATCGCCTGTGTCTCTGTCTCCTGCTAGATGCACAGTCCTTGATGACAGGGACCATGGCTCTGTATCAGCACAACGTAGCACAGAGCCTGGCATTCTTGTTTGTGGAACCAACACTGACTTCAGCTGCAGACATCTGCCTTTCTTTCTCCTAGTTCATGAAAAGTTCTCAACCGGCTTTCTAGCACACACCGCACCTCGCCAGGCTCACAGAGAAGAAATGTCCAATAAATACCGATAAAATAAACAGATCTGAATAGATACGTGTATAATATGTATACTGCATAATTTTAATTAATGCGAAATTAATAAATTAATGTATAAATGAATGTAATTAATCTCCTTGATTGCTTTTTGATGCCTTGCTTTGACAATGCAGTAACGCTCCTGTCCAGTCTCGATCCTATTCCATATAAACCAGCTACTCAGAAGAGAGTCCCATGTAGGCAGGGACTGTGCCTTAGTTATCACTGAAGGAATAAATGATACACTTATTTCTTTTTTTTCCCTGTTTATTTATTTATTTTGAGAGAGAGAGAGAGAGCAGGGGAGGAGCAGAAAGAGGGAGAGAGAGAATCTCAAGCAGGCTCCAATGCAGGGCTGTGAGCACAGACCCCAATGCAGGGCTCGAACTCATGAACTGTGAGATCGTGACCTGAGCCGAAATCAAAAATCGGACCCTCAACAGACTGAGCCACCCAGGTGCCCCTCACTTACTTCTCTTACTCCTTTCGCTGCCTCAGCAATCCTATTGCTATGCCCAGATTGTAAGTAAAAGCTCTGGATGGGAGGCTTGAATGAAAACTGTAAAGGCGCTCAACCGGGTTTCATGCCGACAGGGTGACATCTCTAAATAACCGCAGTTTCAAATCAAGTAGCCTTTAGTCATCCCAACTGGTAGCAGTGGCCAGTGATGACGAGTGAATGGCCCTGTGCCCAAAGACTCAACTCTTGTCCTGTCCGTCCGTCTGTCCCCATGAGCTTTGCTTCCCAAACCCGCCTGGCCCTCCCAGGCCTCCCAGCAGTGCTCCAGCAGACGCACGCCTGCTTGAGTTTATTTTTCTTTCCTTTCTGGGCTGGGCTGTCTGCAGACACAGCTGATGAGCTATTTAGAGCTCACCAGAGACCTTGGGGCTTTGTAAGTCTCTGAGACTATAGCTCTTTTAAATCTTCAAAGGTCATTAATGTCAAGGCACGGGAGTCCATAAATTTGATATATTTTCACCAAAGCAGGACAAAAAGGGAAGAGGAAAGGAGGGAGGAAGAAATTCTATCATAAGAGGTTCTGGAACTTTCACATGTGAGAGAATCGCAGGGGAGCATGTTAAAATGCAGGTTCTGTGCTTCAGATTCTGTGTCTCCCTCTCTCTCTGCCCTTCCCCTGCTCATACTGTCTCTATGTCTCTCAAAAGTAAAATAAATGTTAAAAACAAAAATTTTAAATGCAGGTTCTGGCCAACACCAGCCAACAGTCACAGCTGATGACGGACGTAAGCAAATTCAAGGCTTCCATCCCTTCACACCGAACACACATACGCTCACAGTCGTGCACGATCACATATGCTCCTATGCAAAACAAATATGCACACACGTAACGAAGGAAAGTTAATCGCTGGAGCCCCTTTGCAGCTCCTTCAACAAACCCTCCTTTGCAGTCCTCAGACCTGTTAATGAAAAGCGTCACTGCGTTCTTCCCTGTTGCCTCCCCATTTCCCTATATAACTGTGGCCAATCTACAGGGACTCCCGACTAGTTACTCAAGTCAGAAGAAGTGTCAGGCTGTGCTCGGAGGAGCGGCATCGCTCACACACAGCCCTCTGGGTTTCATCCGGGAGCTCACTGCACCTCAACTCCCTGACCTCGTGTAACCGCTGCAAAGGGAGAAAACTCACAGGCGACGAAGCATCAGCAGTACAGAGGGACTCTGACATCCTGACACTCTACTCTCCAGTCTCGAATTTCACAACCGTTTCTTACTGAGCAGTGACTCTGGCGACAGACGCCACTACCAGCGCGGACCCCCTCTGCCGGGTTCTTTCCCTACCCGTATGCCCCGCTGCTGGCCTCTCTGGTTCACCGTTTGCCCCTTCCACAGTCCCCGAGACACCACGCTGGACCGTCGGACAACAGACAACAGTGTCTCTGCAGACTCCCGCTCCGCTCTCTCCTCGGTCTTTCTGTGGAGACACACACAGACTTCTCTCTCTGAACTTCTCATGACGCTCATGGGTTTATTTGTGTGTTTCACACACAACCCGTACGTATATCACAAAGACTGTGACCTCGCCGTGGAAAGTAGAAGCGATGTCGCATGCAATGTGTGCACAGTACCAGGCACCACTCGGATCTTTAAAGCCTGAATTGACTTAGGCACGGCTCCCAAACCCTGCCCTCGTTCCAACAAAATAAAATAAACGCTGGGGGACTGTGAAAGGGTGTGGTAGGCCCTCTCTGCCGAGAGCACACGCTCTCTGGGGGCTCCTGTGTACACCAGGCGCCCCCCACTACCGCGTCACTGGCCGAGGACACGGCACAACACGGCACACTGACAGAATCCTGGGTAAGCCACACAATCGCCCCCGCTCCAGTCAAACGCCAAGCAGTGTTAGACCAGCCCTCTCAGGCCACCAAGATCAGTGCTGTTCTGACACATTATCTGGCAGTGGCCAGCCTTCATCTGGAACCCATTCCCCCGTCTCCCAAACCAAACCCTTAAGCCTGAGATTTCTAAGGGACAGGAGCATGACCTATGAGGCCAATGTGGAGCACTGCCTTAGAAGCACTGGCTACTGTTACAAAGATAGACTGGACGGAAAACAAGTGGTCATTACTGAGCCCGGAGAAATCCTAAGTTCCGAAAGCTGTCTGCCTCCACAGCAAACAACAGTTTCTCCAACCGAATACCATCGCTGTCCAGGTGTCTCAGGGTGACAGAGGCCGCTTTTTGCTCTTTTAGTGTGAAACGTACCATGTAAACAAAAGAATATATTAAATACATATTTGCTTCTAAGAAGAAGAGGAAGACGAACACTCGAGGACCCACTGCCCCACGTTCACAGTGCCGTGAAGTTTCCAAGTTTCCTCACTTTACCCATCTCTGCCCCCACAATCATAACCATTCTACCGAATTCAGGGTTAAGTATTTCCTTTCATTTTTTTATGGCTTTACTCCCCCTGGAGGTATCCATAAAAAAGTGTATGTGGTTTAGTTTGACATTTTTTAACTTTACATAAATGACATCATGCTGTATTCTCCCCCAAAGTGGCCTTCTTCTCTCGTTCGACATCATGTTTCTGAGATTCCCGCATGCTGATGCAACTATCGCTCACCCATTTTTACTATCTCATTTTAAGACCACACAACAATTTATGACATTAATGCATTCTTTACTCAACCAGACCCACGGGCTGCACACTAATACGGTGTGTCTATAAACCAAGCTAGGCCCCATGGGTCGTTGGTGGCAATTCCAAGCCGGCTGCCATGTGGCAGACCAGACAGTAAAATAACTAGAGATGTTTCACCCAATTTTTCCTAAAGAGGGGGTAAATCCCACTGAAAGAGCTCAGAGGCCTTGCTTGGCAGGCGAATGGTCCTGCATGAATTGGGTAGATGAGCCTCTAGGTAAAACCCCCCCATGGTGTTGTTCTACAGCTTAATAAAGTAGGGGAAGGAGAGGAAACGGCTGTTTGACGCGGCAATCTTCACCTTCATGGGCACGTCAGAGCATCCCTGATTATGGCGAGTAGCACCCAAGTCCAAGAAAAACCTACCTGTCAGACAGCAAAGACTAAATATTTAGTCTGGGAGGCAGCAGGGAAAAGCCCAGGAAACCAAGGACAGCAGAGAATTGTCCCTGAATCCTGAAGGTTTCATTCATCACCCTCCTTACCACAGTCCTTGATCCAGAATTCATCAGCCACGCCACACTGCCCAGGTTTGCGGGCCAGGAAGGGGGTACGACAGAGCCCCCAGAGCAAAGGAACCCCCTGCCACTGTCCCCGAGCACGCGCCGTATGCAAGGCCCTCACACTGACACAGCCCATCTCTGTTATTTCCTACGATGACCTTGTGAGGCAGGTGATACCCCATTTTACACGTGAAAAAACCGAGGTGCTGAAAGGTTTAGCGACTCATCCGATATCACACAGCAAGTAAATGAGAGGCCAGGATTCAATCTACATTTCTGATTTCAAAGCCCCGCACCCTTGTCCAGTCAACTACGCTGCTACCACCGCTTGTGCACTGCCTTCTTCTGAAGTGCGGCAGCAACAGGGGAGAGGAGCTCTTCGGGATGCAGAAGACACTGCTTTCGGGTGATCCTTTCACAAGTGTTTGCGACTGGACGGCAGCAGGCTACGTGTGAACACGGGATAGATAAATACTTAGAAGGCAGAGGCCTGTGAAAACTCAGAGGCCGTGTGTGGAAAAGGCTGCAGGAGCTAAGCAGGCGGAGGAGGACTCCCACATGGCCTCGGCTACTTGGAAGGCACTCCACCCACCGATAATCAACCAGCCTCGGGTGTCTACCATGTGTGACGGGCAAAAATACATCCGATTTTCTGGTGGAAGTCTGGTTGCCGCCGTAAAAGACAATAATCTTCAACACTAACGACGACAGAGAAGGGCTACTAGGACATGTGGATTTCAAGATCTATTAACTAGAGAACTTCAGAGAGTACTAAATAGGTCAAGAACTTAATTCCAAAGTTATTAAGAGCTGGACTCTGCCTTCCAGCCCCCAAATAAGTGACGTCAGTGGCATATGACACAAACTTTCCGAGTCAGCTGAAAGACCAAGATGGCAGCTACTGGTGCCAAAGCTAAGAAGGCACTGCTCTCAGAGAATGACACGCTGAGGTGTTCTCCTCCGCCAACTACTCACCACCAAAGAGATTCTGTTCTCTCTAGCTCTGGGTGCCCCTCACGCCTCTGTTGACACAAAATTTGCCAATTATATTGCTGGTCTTTACCCTGTGACACTTGACTATTTATCCCAACTTATAACTCAACTAGCGAGGTGAGAAAAAGGGTGAACGGTCTCCAGGGTGGGAGGTAACACCTTTGCAGAGGCTTGGAGAAAACAAAACAGGGAAATGGTACCCTGGCTTCTAGTGATGCCACAGACAAAACATCTAAACATCCAACCCTCTCTTCCTCCTGACTTGACAGACCCTCGAAACACCACATTCAAAGAGGCTGACAGCTCTCACCAGAGGGATCATTCGAGACGCTGTGGGTACTGTCTGAAATCACACTGAGTTTGCCAAAGCATTTATCCCCAATCCCTGGGATTTGTTCCGGAAGATTTTTACTAGTATTTTACCTACTCTCTGCAGATAATAATGATTTACAAACTGCACTCATATGATTCTTTTCCTTATACTTTCCTTAAAGTGTTTGGGGTTTTACACACTGTGGTAAATAATAAAAACAGGTTCCCAACTCCCTCTTCCCCATCTCCCTAATACACCTACAACTATTCTCCTGTCTGGGAATTCAGTTGCTGAGGAAATGAGTTCAGAGCATTAATACAGGTATAAGATGGGTACACAGTAAACAAAATTAAGTCACTCTTGATATGTATAATAAATATAATTCACACTCCAAGTTCAGGAGGTCTTAATCAATAACCCGAAGGGAACCATGGATCACCCCCCAAAATAGAAACGCACAGACTGAAAATCTCATATACAAAGAACCATTGCTCTAAACATTTCCACGTCCATCCTAAAAAGATAACTATGGTCGCTGAGGCTGAAACACAAAACACCAGCCAAGCTCTGTCTGACGGTTCTTCTCAACCAAACAACCAGCTTAGCAAGTCCCAATCTCTGACGACGAACCCCTGACCGTTCCGAGAATCCTGAGTTCTGTACTCCCCTCAGCACCTCCTTAACGTACTCAGTCAGGGATAAGCTCTCTGGAAATTTCCAACAGTTTCTAATATAAACTGTTGCTCGCCACCTCCCAACATGTTTTCCAAGAGCTCTGAACACCTTCTCAGCTCCTCCCTGTCCACAAGCGGCGCGGGGGGGGGGGGGGGGGGGTATCTTACCGAGATCTCCCACCAAAGCAGTTTGTGCTGGGGGGCTGGTGCCGGTTCTCTGGAGCAACGGATGTCCCGCTGGATTCTCTCGAAGGTGGCTGGGATCCTAGACAGGGGACCCATCCCAAGAAAAGACAGAAGCTCAGCCCTTGTTTATCTGAGGTTGTGGCATAGGAACGAAGTTCACTCCATGCGTTCGGGTTACCCACCACACCTAGCAAGCCGCAGGCTCCGGCATGAACAGACGGAGGGACAGCCAGGTGAGATCTGACCAGGGCCCCTGTACAGAGGCGCTCAAACCTGGGAAACAGCTCTTCTTCCCCAAGTCCTTCAAGAACATCTCAGGCACTTAGAAGCAACTTGCCTTGTGCGTTAAATAAACTTCAGTCACACCACATGAGAGGCAGAACCCACGCGGACTGTGCAAAGTGGGGGCAAGGAATTAGGGCACTACACTGGTCCATATCGCAACCAGAAAGCTCTTAAAAAGCCAAATCAGATGCAATTCAAACCAAATTACGACACTATTTTGCTAAAAACCCCTCAATAGCTTTCTGCTTCTTAGGATGAGGTCCAAAATCCTCACCAAGGCCTTCGAGGCTGTGTGTTCTGAGCCGACCTGCCCCTGCGGCCTCACCGGCCACACTCTCCTTCCTGCTCTCTACGTTCCCCTGGCCACCTCTGTTCCCACTGCAGGCCGAGCTCACTCCCACCTGGAGGCCTCTGCTGAAGGGACCCCTCGACCTCTCACTCAGCTACCCCGGCCCTGCACCTCCCCATACCTCCACCTTGGCCCGTCTAAACTCTTCAGCTCCAGTGGGTCTCAGCTTCCTCAAAGACACCTTCCCTGGCCCCTAGATGAAGTGAGACTCCCCTAAAGTATGGGAATCCCATAACACCCAGTACTTCTCCTTCATGGCTCTGGTCACAATTACAGGTACATAATTATTTCTGCATTTCCTTGTTTCATGTCTAACATCCCAGCCCCCACCAAGTAAATCATAAGCTCCTAGGAGTAGAGACCATATGAATCTTGCCCCCGCCATCTGGCTAGCACCTGGTCCAAGACCTAGTACATACCAGGTGCTCAATTACGGGTATACGTGCAGGATGAGCGAACAATTCATGTTTCCTCCAGGCACCAAAAGTACCCAAAGCACCACTCAGTCCAAGGAGGTTCCTAAAGTCAAGGCCCATCCAATCACTGAGATTCCACCCAAATGCCCTTGCATTAGAATTCAAATCTCACCCCCTCGACGCTACAGAAAGCCTGTTTGGGGCCTGGAAAGTGCCACAGTTACATCACATTTAACGAGAAAAATTATGGAGAAACCCAGCCCATCTCAGACCTCAGACTTCATGAAATAATTTCCTGCTAGATCCAAAGGTGACTAATTTCAGTCTAGATCAAAAGAAACAAACTGCCCTCATTCAGGACAGAGTGGGAGATACTCCAATTTTCCTGCCTCGGTCTCTATTTTGCTGGCGTGAATCTCTAAGACACCCCTTTCTCGACCAAGGACATCTTATAAAAGACACCTTCAAGCTCCCCAGGAAGTTTAACTATATTGGGAAAAAAAAGTGGGCCCAAGTAACATTTAATAAAGACATCTTATTTTCCAAAGCCCGTGTGGGATGAAAAGATATTTTCTCTGCTCTCAAAGAAAACAACACATTTCTAAAGGCTTGACATTTATTTTGGTCCTTTATCAGAAAGCTGTCCTTAAAAAATCATGTCACAGTTTTGATCATGCGAAGAACTGCTAAGAGGAATCAGGGCTGGCTGAGCGGCACTCGAATCCAGGTACCTGGGAGAGAACCGAGCCCTGCGCCCTCCTCCTGCCCCCCCCCCAGCCCCGCCCCGCCCCATCCCGGCACAGCCCTGGGGAGCAGGGCGGCACTCACCATCTGTCACGGCGCTGCCATTAGGCACGCTTCCCAGATCAACAGTTGGCCCGTCCAGGAAAATTGTCAGCTCGCCGCCCGAAACAACACCGCCTTTGTTCTCCGTCTGCAGGTTCAGGGTCAGCTGCGTGTTCTCCACTGTTGAACACACAAAGCGACAGGGATGGAGTAAAGCAAACGCACCCCGAGTTGAGATTCGGTAAGTGGTAAGCCCTCATTTAACCTACTCTGGAGTCCCGGCAACGTTTTTCTGCATCTTCAAATCTCGGGGCGTGGAAAGAAGAATGGGAAGGCAGAGGTCTAATCGTCATCACTGTTGTATTAGACGGGTAGGAAAAGGCTGTACACTTGTTTTGCCAAACATTTTGTATCATTGGGTTGGCTACCTAATTTCCCCATGACTTCTTTGTCTGCTTATACTTGCTGGACCGTGAGAAGAGCGTAGAGAAATTGCTGGCATCCGGAGGAAGGAGTCACAAGCAGCATCCCCCCCCCCACCACCGCCCATATAGACAGACAATGGTGGCAAAAAGAAACAGGTCAGGAGATCCTGAGGTAGGGTCATCATGAGTCATCTCTAGATGGAAGGATTTGCAGGGGCTTCTTCTGTTATTTGTGTTAGAAAGTATTTTTTGTTTTGAATTTTCATTCCTGAGGAGGTCTCACTTTGAAATGAGGAAAAAATGTAAAGCAATAAGTTTAATAAAGGTAAGTCAGCTCCACAATTGTCCCATGGCTTGGGTTAGTCCGTAAGGAGAAACCAGCCGAAAAGGGGCTCGACGACCAAGGTGAGACGGCACCTCGGAGTCACCCAGCCCCTGGGACCCCAGGCAAAGCCAGCCTGTGGGAAACAAGAAGAGTCGGGGAACCACAGCAGAAAAACAGAATAAACTGACAGAAGGCAGATGCCCCCAAACCCTACGTGGGCTGGAAACTGTGACATACACACCCCCCTGGACCCCCTGCCACCTGGCTTGCCCACACAGAACAACTTCCATCGAGTTACTGCTCGGGAGCTACAACCTCCAGCGCGGGGTCATCCTGTAATTACCACGAGAGCAGCGTTTATGAGGATTTCCAGGTCTCCGCACAGCTTACAAAGCCAGACTAGGAAAGAGCCACGTATTCCAACCTCCGTCCCCACCCACTGCCCACCAAACCACCACTTTATTTTATCTCTGAGTTGCTACTGTATCATTATAAGCTATCTCCCTGGTCCTCTAGAACAAGGCAGGGTACGCATAAATAAGTATCTCTGTGAGTACTTTCTAGACACAACCTCTTCCCCCAACTAAAAAAGTCTGTACCAAATCAAAATACATACGCAGCCCTTTAAGAACTTAGGAAAAGTCTGGATCAATTCAAGGATCTACTATAACAATGTGGGAACCAGTTACGCTTTGGGTTTTCAAGTTCTCCTAAGCATCTCTCCCTTCCCTTAATCTCTCTTCCCAGGAATGAATCTCTCCAAACCCTTTGGAGTCTGTTGCTATTTTTGGTCACTTTCACTCACGGGCTTGGTGAGTTCCAAATATTTACATAAAATAGTACTTGTAATCTGAAAACTAGTTCCTTCAAAAGTCCAGCAGTCAGGAAAGAACTGAGGCCTTTCGAGAACCAGCACCCTTTGGCAGCCATGCAAATGAGCCGCCCAGGAAGTAGAGCCCCCAGCCCTAGTCTATCCTTCAGATGACTGTGGTCTGGCCGATGTACGGACTATGACCTCATGAGAGATCCCCGGCCAGATTTCCCAGCTAAGCCACTCACAAATCTTGATCTACTGAAACCAGGAGATAACAAAAGTTTACTGTTGTTGTTTAAAAGAAAAGCCAAGGTGTGTCTCCCTATGTATTATGCTGAGATCCAGGGCCTAAGTCCCCAGCAGGCAGTCCAGCACAGAGGTTCGGGATGGGCGCCGACCAGGGAGACTGGGTTCAAATCTCGGTTCTACTATGTGGTACTTGTACCATTGTGCAAATTACTTAACAGGAGCACCAGTCTCCCCACCTGGAAAACGGGAGCACCCAGTGGGCTCCTAATAAGCTGTCATGTTTATTATCTCCTTGTTGACTCTCCTGTTCTAGGCTGAAGAGCCCCATTTCTCTCGGTCTATCGTGTTCGCTGCAAAGTTGCACCTCTCCTGACCTTGTGGGGCCTTTTCTGGGTTGCAGCAGCAAACTCCAAAAACTCCTCCAAGGCGAGCTACGTAACCATCTCAAGGACAAACTGTCTTCTCATCTTGTATCTAGGACACTTCTTAAAGAGGCCCGGCCTTCTGTAGTCAGCACGCCAGCCTTGGGTATGTGCCTGGGAGGACTATTCTGGAAGGGCTCCTGGATTCCTTTCTCAGCGTCTCAAAGGCCATCATCTCACAAATGTGTGGGCATGTCTTCCCCTCCTTTCTGGAGGGACCATAATGCTCAACAGGAAGGTAGAGGCGGCCCCGGCCTCTTGCTGCTAATTTCAAACTCCTGACAGTCACACTGCCATGGTCCTCTGACAGAGGCCACAGGTGTAACTTGAATTTTTCTCTACATGGTCTCATCTCAAAGCTCCAACTTAGCTCTTCTCTCTAGTTTACCCATTAACCATGTCCAGTAGAATCATTACATGTATACACCCGTAGGCTCAGAAGCTACCTTGCAATGCCTTGAGATACATTGGGTCTTCAAAAAAAGTCAGTGGGAAGGGATGTCTTTCCCCTTTAAACAAAACTGGGGAGACCGTAACGCTCCACTGCTCTATTCACTAAAAAGAGAGTCAGAGAGACCTCTGGCCGTCACGGTCATAACCAAGTGAACGAAGGAAGCGTTGCTAAGAGCAAGACAACCTGACACACGCACTCATGATGTGATGCAGCGTGAAGTATTCAATGTCACTCTTTTTTAAGTAACTTTTTTTCTTTTCTTTTTTTAAATTTTAATGTTTATATTTGAGAGAGAGAGAGAGAGAGAAATGGAGTGTCAGAGAGAGACGGAGACAAAGAATCCAAAGCAGGCTCCAGGCTCCGAGCTGTCTGCACAGAGCCCAATGTGGGGCTTGAACTCACGAACCATGAGATCATGACCTGAGCTGAAGTCAGATGCTTAACTGACTGAGCCACTCAGGCAACCCTTAAGTAACTTTTTGAAGTTTATTTTTTATTAATTTTGAGAGAGAGATAGAGACCAAGTGGGAGAGGGGCAGAGAGAGAGGGAGACAGAATCCCCAGCAGACTCCACCAGCTGTGAGATCATGACCTGAGCTGAAGTCAAGAGTCGGACACTTAACCACCTGAGCTACCCAGGTGCCCACAACATCACTTTTAAAGTCTTCTTGCTAAAAGCATTTAGCCTGAATCCAATGAAGTTACTAAGTCTCCTTCCCAATTTGCATGAAATAAGGGGACAGAGAAGCAAATTCATGATACTAAGAGGAAGGAATCAGACAGATCCAGAATATGGGACATCTATATAATAAATATCCTCCACTCTTCAAAAAGATAATGTCATTAAATACACTGCTTTTTTTCTAAAAAGAGGGGCCAAAGGGCGCCCGGTGGCTCAGATGGTTAAGCATACAACTCCTGATTTTGGCTCAGGTCATGATCTCACGGTTCATGGGATTGAGACTCACATGGTAACTGTGCTGTTACCTTGGGATTCTCTCTCTCTCTCCCTCTCCCTCTCTCTCTACCCCTCCCCGGGAAGTACACTGTCTCTCAAAATAACTAAAATTTTTAAAAACTTAAAAAAAAAAAAAAGAAGGGCAAGAAGGAGATACTTCTAGATTTAAAGAAACATAACCACCAAAAGTCACACGATGTTTTACTAAACACTGGTTTGAAAAAAATATTCTTGGGGCAACTGGAGAAATTTACACCCAGAGTGGATATTCAGTGATGTCTGAAATGACCAGATGACTGCTAATTTTCCTAGGTTCGAAAGAACCTATGGTTTTACATATGAATGAATGCCCTTATTCTTGGGAGATGCAAGAAGATCATGCAAGTACTCTCAGATGGTCGCAGAGGAGAATACGCTGAGGCTTCTGGGAATGAGGTGCCAAGGTATCTGCAGTTCACCCTCAAACAGCTCAGGACAAAGAATGCACACACCCACAGGCTCACGCAGATCAAAAACAAAGGCGGCAGCGTGCTAGCAAGGTCTAGGTGGAGGGCCTCCTCTGGGTGTTCGTTGCATTACTCTTTCCATTCTCCTGTATGTTTGAAATTTTCATAATAAAAAAGTTGGAAAGGGGCTTTTTTAAATTGGCGGGTCTATTAAAAAATTAAACCTCTGAGAACAGAACACCCCATTATTCTCTTTGAAAAAAACACCTGAGCCAGGGGAGCCCTACAATGCATAATGGGACTAAAGAAACCATTAGTTAATTGAGTGACAGACCTGAGCATACAGGGGAGGCTGAAAGGAGTAAGTGTGGCTGGAAAACACATACTGGAATCTCGGCTATAAATAGCAGCATTAGCCACTTGGTCTCCGGGGCCCTCGGGTTTCAGTACAGCCACACCGACGACTCCACAAAGGGCCTTTCTCCTGCAGCATGTCCTCCTGCCACCTTGTGAGGCATTGCTCAAAAACCAAGAAACTGATGGAAAAACAGGTACGGCACACTGATATCACCTAGAAAGCGCACCTCGGCAGGCCCCTCTCCACCTGCGGTCACGCGGCTCACGGATATGGAGTGAGCGCCTCCTGGTCTCGTCCCTGAGATTTAACAGAAACAAAACAGACCAAAACCCCATGCCTGGGTGTTTCTATTCTAGTTGGGAGAGACAAACAATAAGCAGGGTTTTTGAGAAAACTGCATAATCTGTTTGAAACGCAGGAGAAACCCAAGCTGAGGAAAGCGGGTGGTGAGCGATGGAGGTGGGAGGGGGACTTGTGGCCATGAGAAAGTGTCCCTTGCAAGGCGACAACTGAGCAGAGACCGAAAGAAGGATGGGGCAGGGCAAGCCACATAGGTATCTGAGGAAGAATCTTCTAGATGGAGAGAAAAGGAAGCGCAGGGGCCCCACATGGGAGCATGCCTGGCCTGTGTGAGGAACGGAAGGGAGGTTGGTGTGGCCGGAATGTCCGAGGGGAGACAGGAGCAGGACATGAGGGCAGTGGGTAGGCAACCAGAGTCCACAAGGAGAGCCTTGGAGCTCTTGCAAGGTCTCTGGAGTTTATTCTCCAGGTGACTGGGAGCCATTAGGGGGCTGTGAGCAAGAAAGGGGCGCGTCTGGCGCTGCAGTGCTATCACTCTGGCCAGAGGAGCAAGGGCAGAAGCAGAGGAGACCTGGTAGGAAGTCGGTACAATATTCCAGGCCAGGGAAGAGGGTGGCTTGGGCCGAGGCCATGGCAACGTTTTCTGGGAACACAGTGCTTAACGAGGACTCTGCCCTGGCCTCCTCCCTAGCATGTGTTAGGAAAGACCCATGATTCCCAACCGAGCACATGGGCCCCCCAGACCCTTGGTAGGAAAGCTTTGGGCAAGATGATGGGCAGGTGCTGCAAAAAGCGCCAACTGAGAGCATGGCCGGAGGAAGTCTGATTCCGTTACGGCCAAATGGAACATATATGATGAAAATATTCCGCTGGCAAGAGAATTCAGTTCTCTGAGAAAGCCAAAGTCCCAGCGAGCTTGTGTTAAGTTCAGCAATCAGCAAACGTACTTCTTCGGTTATGGGACTCTGCCCTTCTGTTCTGTTCTAAGTACTAACTGGCTGTCCATACCTTATAATGCTGTGTTATGAAGGTCAACAGACCACAGGAGAGCTGGACATTAGAATCTAGGGGAAAAGAACTTGGAAACTCGCAAGGACCGTGCCAGGAGAACACTCGACAAGCTGGCATGCCGAGAGAGACCAGCAGACATGAGGCACCACCACCTCGTCAGAAAGGAAAAAGAAGAACCCAACCAGATCCAGCGTCTTGACCTACCTATGAGTTTACAGGAGACACAGGGGGACAGAGGGACATCTCAAAACACACTTCAGGGACATAAGCAGCCAAATCCTTTAAAGGTGAGAAACTATAACACAAACTGTCCATTTTCTTCAACACTGAACTCTAAGGGGTAAAAAGAGGAAGGAGAACATGTTGGTTAACAGGGACTAAAGAGACACATCACTGTTATTTGTATCCTGATTCGAACAAACGAGTGGTAGAAAAACTTTACAAGACAACCGGGGAAATGTAAACCCCGTAGATATTTGATGATATTTAAATAATGATCAGTATGCTTTTTAGGTATGAAATTGATATTATGGTTATGGGAGCCCTTATCTTTTAGAACTACATACTAAAATATCTATGGATGAAATACACCTGGGATTTGAGTAAAACCAACCCAGTAAGGGGTGGGGAAGAAGGAAAATGTAACAGGAATGGCCGATCGTAGATGGCTGTGGAGTTGAGTGACAGGCTCATAGGGGTTCATGGACTATTCTTTACACTTTCATGTATGCTTGACATTTCCTATAATAGTTTCTATTTTCCAGGTGGCATACCTAAGGCACAAACAGTTCCTAAAAATCTTCTAAGAATTCAACATCACATATGCAGTCCAAAATACAAAAAGGTAGGGGATGTACAAACAAGCTGCTTCAGGAATAACTCCTACTCTTATTTTTCCTTTACTTCAAAGCCTCAGATTTGCAAGTGGCTTCAGGTTAATAATTTCCTATTAGGAAGAGCGGTTACATGCAATAAAGATGAGTAATATTTTTCTAAGAGTTACTTTTTCCCTTTCTTGACTTGGACTTGTTAATATGTTTTTTTGCATATGGTACTAATAAGTATAGATAAATAAGGCATGGAAGCTGCCTTCCTTACTCCAACAAAAGAAAAAACTATGTAAACCAGAACTGTCAAACTGTGCCATTATTAATGCGATTCAGTTATGAAATCCAGAACTCCAGCCTGGACAGTGTCACTGCAGTGTGTGAAAGAACGTTCTACTTTAGAATCTTCTATCATCACTGCCCACTCCTGCTCCCACACCACCAAAACGTATGTGCATCTACACACATATCTTTTAAAAGGAAGGATCTCATTTTTTCTTTTTTTTCCTAACTCTGAATACAATTGTAAGGATTTACCTGGAAATCTGAGAAAAATAAAACCAGACACAAAAGTAGGATACCTTTAAGGAAGACTAAGTACTCTCAGGTCAAGCATCTCAGCAGCCCAATGAAGATGTGATTGATTTGGCCTTAACAGAGCTGCTCAGTGGAACAAACAAACCTTCTTCCTGTCTCCCTCTGCCCCCCAATCCCATAGGCCCATCAAAAGAAAGTGAAAATAAGCAGGGCATTCATTAACAGGTCAGTGTTCATTCTACACATAGCTGTGAAACACTGGTGCACAGAGGAACGGAACCAGAGGAAATTCCAGAAGGGCAGAGAGTCAATAGTCTCCTTTCCACTCCCGGCTCCCTGTAACACAGACACACACAGGAGGGAGTGTACCCCAGGTTTAAAGAGAACACTCTTTCACGTTCCCTTTGCAGTAAAGGAAGCCAGAGGCTTCCAAGATTTACTGTTACGAGTGTCTTTGGCTTCCAAACTTAACCAGAGCCTAACAAGAGAAGTCTTTTCCAGCAAGCTAGCATCAGATCATAAACACTGGAATTCTAGTTGGGGTAACAATGTTGACTCTGCTTCACCCCCCTCTCCTCAGCCCCCATTCACTGATGATTTTGCAGGGTCTTCCCAGAACAAAGGGTGCAAGGAAGAGTCTACTTTGGCCTTGAAGCCTCTTCTGTCTGCTGCTGCTGGGAGTCCCTCGGTGATCTCTAAATGAAAGTTTTGATCTACTGGGGGTTCCATTAACTCCTTTAAAAGTGAAAACAGCTTCATCTTACAAAGCCAATTTGTAAATTTTTACTTTCTCTCTTGTTCATTCACTCAAGAAGCATTTGCTGGGCATCCGCTATCCACCTGACACGGTGCTAGAAGCTGGGTTATAATGAAGAATGAAAATAGACAAAGTCTCTGCATTTAGGAACCTTACAAGTCAGGTGAGAGAAACAACTAAATAATCTAGCAAAAAATATAAAGTTGCAACGGTATTAACAGATTTCACGTAAGACGTCCGTGTCCCACGAGCACTAGATAGCTGGCCTCATCAGTGCATCGGGAAAAGTTTCCTAAGGAACCGACAACTCAACTGTGCTCTGAAGTTTCAGGCATAAAACTAGCATGTCGAAGGGTGCGGTGGAGTGGAGAGGAATACCGTTTCAGGTGGAGGAAATAGCGGTGCAAAGGCCTTGTGGCACAATGAGCTGGATGCATTTGGGAAACTGACAAAGATGGAATCGTGATCCAAATGGGGCAGAAGATCCAGGCGGTGGCCATACACTGCAGTGCTCTGTGGGTGTCGGAAAGTTCTTCTCTACCCTAAGAGCAACAGCACGGAACTTAAGGGTTTTTAACCAGGGTGTGACAAGATCGGCTTTGGGATTTCAAAAATCATTCTGTCTGCAGACAAAAGGGAAAAAAGATAGGAGGGAAGTAAGGAAGCCAAAGGAAAATACAGCAGAGGTGGAGATGAAAGAGGCAAGCAGACTCGCAGACTTGCAAAGGTAAAAACCAAGAGAACCTGAAAACAGATTAGCAAAGTAAGTGGGGAGACAGGTATCGAAGATGACTCATAAGCTTCTAATTTACTTAACTGGACGAATGGTGGCTCTTCACACTGAAATATGGAACAATGGGAGAGGATCGAGTCTGGGGAAGAGGCGATGAGGCAAGATTTGGACATGCTTCTGACATAACCCAAGGAGACAGCAGGAAAGTGGGCAGTTACGCAGATAGGGAGCTCAGAGGAGAAATCTGGGCTGCCGACTCAAATCTACGGGTCATCTGCACGTGGTGGTTATGCATAAAGAGGAGGTATGCGTGGGAATGTGGTCATGGAAGACGGAATGGCAGGAAACTCAGCCAACAGTCAAACAGATGAAGACGACCTTGCAAAGACAGAGAACACTCAGAGAGGCAGCGGGAAAAGCAGGAAGGCTTCCTGAGGAGGCAGGAGGCAGGGGCTCCGGAGCGTGGATGGAGGGTCCACCCTCACACAGCGGGAAGAGGGGCAGCTCCCTACCAGAGGAAAGGGGGAGGAGGCATCAGGCACAGGCGTCCTCATTGCAGTTCATGACGGACCCGTCACTCGTGAGCACCCTTATTTCTCGTGACTCAGGCCAAAAGCCAAGTCCATGCAGGAACAGACATTTTTCTTTACTTACAAACAAACAAACAAACAAATAAATAAAAGTGCGCAGCATACACTTTACAGAACTAGCCCTCCCGTGAATAAGGTACATTAGAGAGAGAGTCTCTGTTGAACCAACTGAGGATCCTTTTAACACAGAATACATCTGTCTTGGTAAATCTCATCGTTCATCAAGCTGTAGCAAATTCTTTAATTTCTTAAGTGACTGAGTGGCAATCAATACAAATCTGGGGAAGTCAAGTCTCTAGAATAAACCGTCAATCCACGAGTTACTGCTGCTCTGTCATTAGAGCTCCTCATCCCCAAGAAGAAGGAGAGTCCTCATCAGCCACTAATGGCAATTCCAAGATTCCTAGACCAGAGCCAGCCTAGGGGCTCATCCATTCTCCGCGCCCTCAGGGAACCTCAGCAGCCACACCAGCCCTCCCTGTGGCACAGGATCAAAGCCATATTTATAAACACGGCAGCGGCAGGCTCCCAGTGAACAAACCTCCCTTTCAATGGTCCTTAAATACAAAATATAGGAGCCCAGCTAGACGAGAACCTTTATGGTTAAGACTCTGCTTTTAAAAAATCAGCAGTTATAAACTTCTAGTTATAAGTAAGGACTGGGATGTAATGTACAAATGGTGACTAGAGTTAAGACTCACCTATCTGAAATTTCGTTCCTAAGAGAGTAAATCCTAAAAGCTCTCACCAAAAGGAGAAAAACAAGTTTTCTTTTTGGTTTCTGTACTTACGTGAGGTGATGAATGTTACTAAACTTGTGATAATAACTTCACAATAAAAAAAATCTCCATTTTTAAAAAACGGCTTTTTAAAAATTACAATTTCTGGGTGCCTGGGGGTTTCGGTCAGTTAAGCGTCTGCCTCTTGGTTTCGGCTCAGGTCATGGTCTCGCACTTCGTGGGTTCAGACCCCACATCAGGCTCTGTGCTGACAGGCGGAGCCTGGTTGGGATTCTCCCTCTCTCCCTCTCTCTCTGCCTCTCCACCCCACATCTTTCTCACTCTCAATACAACTTTAAAATATAAAAAAATAAAAATTACAGTTTCAGATGAGCGAAATATGCCACCATGAAAATATGGATTAATTATTATCAAGAGTGTACAGACCCTAGAAAATTATTCATACTACATATGTTAAGTTAAAAGAAGAACACAGGGGCGCCTGGGTGGCTCAGTCGGTTGAGCGGCCGACTTCAGCTTAGGTCATGATCTCACAGTCTTTGAGTTGGAGCCCCGCGTCGGGCTCTGTGCTGACAGCTCAGAGCCTGGAGCCTGCTTCGGATTCTGTGTCTCCCTCTCTCTTTTCCCGTTCCCCTGTCTCTGTCTCTCTGTCTCTCAAAAATAAATTAAAAAAAAAAAATCAGAACATGATGGGGCACCTGGGAGGTTCAGTCGCTTAAGCATCCAACGCTTGGTTTCGGCTCAGGTCATGATCTCACGATTCACTTAGTTTCAGCCCCTCGTCAGGCTCCATGCTGACAGTGCAGAGGCTGCTTGGCATTCTCTTTCTCCCTCCCTCTCTGCCCTTCCCTCTCTCTCACTCTTGCTCTCGCTCTTGCTCACTCTCAAAAATAAATCAACTTAAATTTTTTTTTGTTTACTTATTTTTGAGAGAAAGTGAGAGAGACAGAATATGAGCAGGGAAGGGGGCAGAGAGAGAGGGGACAGAGGATCCAAAGCAGGCTGTGTCCTGACAGCAGAGAGCCCAATGCGGGGCTCGAACTCATGAACTGGTTGAGATCGTGACCTGAGCCAAAGTCAGCGCTTAACTGACTGGGCCACCCAGTTGCCCAAAATAAATAAACTTAAAAAAAAAAAAGAACATGAAGTTATAGAATGCACCCTATTATTAAAATCCCATAAAAATAAATACGTAAAGGGACAAAGAAATAAATGAAGCAGAGAAAAATTGTAAGTTGTGCTTGAAGAGTAAGATTATGAAACACAGGTTTTATTTTTTAATTGCCATTATCTGCAGAGTGGATGTATTTTTTCTTAATTTCCACATCACTTAGGGATGTACACAGGAAGTGTTTTCACATGAAATGACATGTTGTCTATAATTTGCTTTCAAATATTCCCCAGAAAAGTGGGGTCTGGAGGCAAAAGACAATCTGACATGCTGACCCTTCTTAAAAGTGGGTAACAAGCACAGGATGCTTAATTATACTATTCTGTCGACTTTCATTTATGTTTGAAACTTCCCATAATGAAAAGTTAAGGGGCGCCTGGGTGGCTCAGTTGGTTGAGCGGCCGACTTCGGCTGGGGTCATGATCTCACAGTCTGTGAGTTCGAGCCCCACGTCGGGCTCTGTGCTGGTGGCTCAGAGCCTGGAGCCTGCTTCGGATTCTGTATCTCCCTCTCTCTCTCTGCCCTTCCCCTGCTCATACTCTGTCTCTATGTCTCTCAAAAATAAAAAAAATTAAAAAAATTTAAAAAAAAGTTAAAAAAAGTTAAAAAAAATTCCCACATATGCTATGTAATATTGCCTTCACAATAAGTAATATTAACTTAAAAAATAAAAAATAACAGCATGCTTATTATGAAAACGTGAAACAATACAGAAAGGCAAAAGGTGACTCCTATGCCATAAATACATACATTCCAAATCCCTTCCCCAGGAGAGAACTCAAGACCGTCGACTTTGTATGAAGTCACTGTACGTGCAAACACTAGCACAAATACACACATAACAACACACGTGCGAAACTGACTTGGTCCTAGAAAAGTTGCACCCTTTGATTTCTCACTTAATGTGGTCTATGAATCTTTAAAAGCGTATACAGAAGCAGTCTATCCATATGGGGGGGTGGTTTTAGGATTTCAGGAGGGGCACGTTCAAGGTGAATTCCACCTTGCCTGTAACGCCCCCCTCCTTGAGAGTGAATGTATGTAATGTATGCATAAACATTCACTAATTAAGGGAATCGGGGAAGAAGAGAGGGAGGAGGGAAGGCGCAGACACCATCTGACAAGTGTGTGCCGTGCTGGCCTGACGGCAACGTGAAAATGCCCACTCTGCACCTAACGGCGCCCCCGACTGCCATCCCTGCTCTGGGGCAGGATCGCTTTCCCCTCTGACAAACCACTCTGCGACAAGAATAAGTCACCCACTCTGAGAAAAATACCGGAGCGTCCTGGAAGACTGAAGGAACGGGAAAATAATACACTCAAACGAGATGAATGAGGTTCGACCTTAACACCACTGCAGCAGCCGCAGTGTCCCGCCCCGCCCCGGGGAGAACCTGGGAGACTGGAACTGACAACCGGGCGGGAGCCGCTCTCCGAAAACTGGCGCAAAGGAGAGGCCTGAACATTAGAAAAATGTTTCAGGGGCATTTTTTTTTTTTTTTTTTTTTTGGCGAGGGGAAGGAAACAGCTCATATCCAGGCAACGGTCTCATTTTCCTATCACCGATTCTGGGCTCTCTGCGAGGCCGCCATTTCATGCCTATATCGGCTGTCGGTTTAGAAGCGGAAGGCTAGGGGCGCCTGGACGGCTCAGTCGGTTAAGCGGCCAACTTCGGCTCAGGTCATGATCTCACTGTCTGTGAGTTCGGGCCCCGCGTTGGGCTCTGTGCTAACGGCTCGGAGCCTGGAGCCTGCTTCGGATTCTGTGTCTCCCTCTCTCTCTGCCCTTCCCCTGCTCACGCTCTGTCTCTGTGTCTCTCGAAAATAAATAAATGTTAAAAAAAATTAAAAAAAAAAAAAAAAAAAGAAGCGGAAGGCTACGTGGCTGATGAGAAGCAGCGCGGGTCCTCAAGGATGTGTACAAATAGTAGACGTAGTACAAATAGCACAGTCCTAAACTAACAATCTGATTTAGGAGAAAAGTCCCTCAAGCCTGCCTTGAGTAATAACCTCTAGGCCTGCGAGGTCCAAGGGAGGAGCCCTGAGCCACATGTGGCCACAGAGCACTAGAAACGGGGTCGGTCCAGAATGAGATGCGCTGCGAGTGTAAAACAACACACCAGATTCCAAACACTCGACACACGCACGTGTGCACGCAGGCGCACACACACCCACACCCACACCCACAGAAATGCAAAATATCTCAATAATAGCCTTCTTTATATTGGTTATATAGTAAAGTGATAATATTTGGGATATAACGGGCTAAATAAATTTTTTTAATGTTTATTTATTTTTGAGACAGAGAGACAGAGTGCAAGCAGGGGAAGGGCAGAGAGAGAGGGAGACACAGAATCTGAAGCAGGCTCCAGGCTCTGAGCTGTCAGCACAGAGCCCGATGTGGGGCTCAAACCCACGAACTGCAAGATCATGACCTGAGTCAAAGTTGGACACCCAACCAATTGAGCCACCCAGTGACCCATGGACTAAATAAAATATGTTATTAAAATTGGTTTTGCATTTGTTCTCGTTTTTACTTCTTTATTTTTTTTAATTTACTTATTTTGAGAGAAAGACTGCAGGCAGGGGAGGGGCAGAGGGAGAGACGAGAGAGAATCGTAAGCAGGCTCTGCATTCGGCATGGAGCACGACTCAGGGCTGGATCTCACAACCACGAGACCATGACCGCAACCTGAGCCTGTATCAAGGGTCGGATGCTTAACAGATTGAGCCACCCAGGCGCCCCTGTTTTTACTTTTTTTAACGTGGCTACTAGACAATTTTAAATGTTTTTTTTAACGTTTATTTTTGAGAGAGAGAGAGAGAGTGAGGAGGGAGGGGCAGAGAGAGAGAGGAAGACACAGAATCGAAGCAGGCTCCACACAGAGCCCGACGTGGGACTCAAACTCAAGGACCACAAGATCGTGACCTGAGCCGAAGTCGGACACTTAATGGACTGAGCCACCCAGATGCCCCTGACAATTTTAAATTCCACATGCGGCTCACATTATATTTCTATTGGCCAGCGCTGCTCCAGGGCCCCCTCCCTGCCATGTTTTGGTCATTCTCATCATCTTGAGCAGCTCTCAGTGCCCAGGCCTGGCTAGCCCCGAGGGCCACCTCTGTGTGACCTGACTGCACCAAGCTCATTCCTGTCTCAAAGCTTCCCTCCTGCTGTTCCCTCAGCCTGCAATGCTCTCCTGTTGGCCTGGGCATCCCTTCTCAGCCTCTGGAGTCTGGTGTCACCTCCCCAGGGAAGTCTTCCTCGACACCTCCACGCCCAGGATAGGTTAAGTGCTCAGTGGAATAGTCCCAGAGCACCCTGCATTTCCCTCCATCATGTCCACCGCAACGGGGTGCGTGGGCACCAGTTACCTGTTTAACATCCGTCCATTTTCCTCCCCGGATCCTAAATTCCGGCACCGTGCCTTGGTCACTGCCACATCGCCAGCACCCAGCCCAGAGCTCGAGGTAAAAGTTTACTATGTGAGGGGCACCTGGGGGGTCTAGGTGGCTATGCACCCGACTCTCGGTTTCGGCTCGGGTCATGATCTCGCAGCTCATGGGTATGAGTCCCTCATTGGGCTCTGCACTGACAGCACAGACCTGCTTGGGATTCTCTCTCTCCCTCTCTCTGCACCTCTCTTGCTCGCTCTCAAAATAAATAAAAATTTTAAAAAATTTCCTATATGAGGGGCACCTGGGTGGCTCAGTCAGTTAAGTGATGGAGTCTTGATTTCAGCTCAGGTCACGATCTCATGGTTCGTGAGTTTGAGCCCCACGATGGGCTCTGTCTTGGGATTGTCTGTCTCCTCTCCCTCTCCTCTCTCTCTCTCTCTCAAAAATAAACAAACTTTTAAAAATATTGACTATGTGAATACTCGTAAGTAAACTTCATACCCACCCCCTGCTCTAGCAGGTCTCACTACCGTAAGAAGATGCCTAGAGAGAAGATTTCCTCTCCTACAAAACCCTGCCCCAACACTGAGAAACCGTTGTATCTAAAAGGAAAAAAGAAAATGGGAGGGCGGGGATGTCCTGACCATCTACTACAGACTAAAATGCAAAAGGTCACAATATACCTCCAAAAAAAAAAAAAAGGTGGGGTTACCAGGCTTGGCCAGCATTCACATTTCGAGGGCGAAAAAAATCACTCTGCTCAAATACATATTCCCAGGAGGCTGAGCGACTTCCAAAACCGATACGCTTACATAACACTCTAGACGCAGCAATAAACCCCAGGCTACGCCGAGGCGGCCACGTACAGGGGAAGGGATTCCGGACAGAAAGCTTTTCTTTCTTCAAGTGAGGTTTCACAAGGCAGCCTCTCTGCTGGTGACACAGAGAGCAGGTCTGTTTTAACATTCACTGCCGGGGCCTGTGTGTTTACTTTTCAGACTCCTGGCTAAAAAGACCTTTTCTTTCAAACAGCTCTCCGCGGACACCAAAGCCACGAACTGGGCCCCGGCTGTAACTTTGAGAAGCTGGGGACGTCGGGGTAGGGGCGGGGGGGTTCTTCTGGCTTCTTCGGGAATTCCTTGAGGTTCTGGCTTGGCCGTATCTGCCCGAGGTGCAGATGATGGAAAGCAACATACAGAGAGCTTTTCAGAGACTATTAAAGGCGGTTTGAAGTCCCGGTGCCTGGCATCTGGTGCCAATCAGGAAAACAGTAGTCGCTGATGCAACTGCAAGCAGACCGGGGTAAAATCAGAGGCTTGCATTTGGAGGTTGGAGGCGGACTCAGCCTGACGCCTCCCCAGAGCGGGTACCCGGTGCCCGGGTCCCTCAGAGGGGGGCCATGACGCTGGCCACAAAAACCTAAGTCACAATAAAGGGCGTTCACCCTCACTAATCAAACTAGGTATATATAATATATTATATATTTTATACATACATGTATCAATTAGTATCTTGTGTTCTAGGCACAGAAGTGAAGGGATGCACGAGAGTGAACAAGAATCTAACAACGCCTGCCCCACGAAGCTTACAACTGCAGCTGCAGAGGACAGAGTGAGATCGAATACGCTGTAATATACAGGGATGTTGCTAAAAGGAAAATAAAGCAAGGGAAGGAACAGGGAATGTTGGGGAGGGGGGAATCACAACACAATTTGGTGAAGGCGACATATTGTATGATGCCATCTGTACAAAATGTCCAGAAAAGGCACATCTACAGACACAGAAGATAGATTCGTGGCTGCCAGAGGCCGGGGGTGGGAACGGAAATTAATGGTAAGTGGGCATGAGGAATCTCATCGGGGTGATGGAAAAGTTCATGGTAATGGGCGCAACTTGGTACAATTGTTTTAAATCAATGATTTGCACACTTTCGAAAAAGAAAGAACGGCCAGGGAAAGCCTCACTGAGGTGAGCAGACTGGAAGCGGGTGAGGGAGTAGAGCCACGAGGCCGCACGAGGAACAGCAGTGCGGGAAGAAGGCAAGGCCAGCGCCAAGGCCCTAAGCCAAGAACAGCGGCGGTTAGGAGAACAGCGAGGAGGCTTGGGGACCAGAGCGGGGATTTGCAGAGGGGAGAATGGCTGAGATGAGATAACGGAGGAGTAACAGGAAGGTCAGGGAGGGCTTTTTAGGTCGTGAGGGGACGATTTTCGTTCGTATCTGTAGTGCAGGGGACAACCACTGCAGGAGCGGTGTCACGGGGCTTGGGTTTGGGTGGTTCTGGCTGCTGGGTTCAGCAGTGTACTGTAGGGAGACAAACGCAGACGCGGAGAGACACACCCAGGGCTCCTAACGGCTAAAAAGAGGGATCCGGACGCGGGTGACGGCAGCGGTCATGGTAAGAAACGGCCAGGCCCTCAAACATACCTCAAGGGTAACGCCGGCAGGACACGCTGACTGGATGTGGGTCGTCACAGAAAGCGTGACACCGAGGAAGACACGAAGGTTCTTAGCCTGAGCGAGACTGAATCACTGAGATGGAGGAAGCTGTGGGAAAGCGAGTAGCTTGGCTTTTAACACGTGAATTTGAAGATGTTAATTAGACATCTGGAAACAGTGTCTTTGGCTGCCAGGGGAGAGGCCCACGCGGCACGTCACAGGTATCCAGACCAAATTTAAAGCCCTGATGGCAGGTGAGACGACGAAAGGCAGGGGTGTGAATGCACAAGTGGAAGCAGGGCTAAGCCAACCTGGGGTATCCCAATGTTTCCAGACTGCAGACGAGTAAACCAAAAAAGACCAACGAACAGGAGTGGCCAGAAAGACAGAAAAGCAGTCGGGTGTGGGAGCAGTAGGTCCAGAGGAGAGATGGACTCATCGCATCCGATCTGTCGGGCAAGTGAGCTGAGGATGAGAAATGACCACAGGATTTCACAACTGGGAGGCGACCGAAGCAGCGTGAAGCAGGGCAGTGAGGGCGAAAGCCTCTCTGGAAGTTTCTCAGGAAGAAGAGGGGAGAGGAGAAAAGGAAAGAGATGCAAATTAGAATAATGAAAAGTAGTCGTTTTTCATTTAGCAGCCTGGCAGAAGTTAAAAATGTGGACAACCCCCGGCAACACTGATGAGACGGGAAACAGATACAGGTGCACACGCTCGGCACGCATGTGAATCGCCCGGGGCTCTGCAGCTGACCCAGGCCGCGAGCATCAAAACTCTTAAAACACGTCCTCCCTGGGGCCCAGCAATCGCATGCCTAGGAATTTACTGACTTAAGAAAAAAAAAAAATGGACAGAAGCACAGAGATCTCTTCACAAGAAGTGGCCAAAAACTTACTTATACCAGTAAAAGGACAGAAACGGCCAACAATAGGAGACTGGTTAAATTATGGTGTACACGCTCATCCCAAAATATTGCTACTTTAGTCATTAAAAATGGTCCAGTTTCATCAAGGTAAAAAAAAACAAAATTGGGTGCAAAAAAGCACATTACAAAGCAATATGTATAGTGAGTTCCCATTTCAGAAAAAAGTTATACATACACGCATATGTGATTTACAAAGCAGCCCCTGCAAAAAGGGCTAGTGGATATATAACAAATGATTTATGGGGCTAGCACTGAATAAGAACATTTTAAGTGAATTTAACCTTCTTCCTCATTGGAAGGCAGGAGATGCAGAGAGGCTGTGGGAGCAAAAGGCCTGGGGTTAAATCCACGGCGGGGCCCCCGGGCAGGTTACGGGACACCTGCCTGTCCCCTCGGCTAATGGGATGGCAATACAGGTGTGCAGGAGGGTTAAATAAGTTTCACCATAGGTATTTCACGAATTCAAAGCAACGCCTCATACATACTAAAGCAATTCAGAATGGTTTTTGGTTTCCTTTTCAGTAAGCAGGAAAATAATAATAATTGGAAAAGCGACAATTATGTTTTCAGTTTTAGAGGCATGCATTATTTTTATAAGCAGAGAAAACAATAATATTTTCAATTTGGGGAGCAAAACACAATTTCTTGGAAAGTGTGAAACAAGTCCATGAGAAAGCTTGCGGCAGAGCGGGGCAAAAAAAAGAGGCAAGTTCTGACATTTACCCTTGACTGTATCCCCCCCTTCCCCCCCCACCCCCCCCACCCCCGCCCGGGAGAAGACAGAATCATGGATGCTGCCACTTTTGAGCAGTTTCCTCAAGAGAGAATCTAAGTGAATGGCAAAGCTGGGACTCTCCATGGGAGGGTCGTATCTGTTGAAAGAAGCAAGAACAAGAGTACTGTAACTTCCGAGGTGCCTTTTGCCAAAAGGATTTGAGATATCTCACCAAAAAATATTTGAAGAAGAATAATCTATGTGATTGTCTGCACGTAGCTGCTAACAGCAAAGAGAGTCGGGAACTGCGTTACCTCCAGATTAACCAGGACGAGGAAGAGGAGGATTAAAACTCATTTACCTGGAATATTCTGTATGAGTTCTTGAATAGAACTTGGGAACCAAAACAAAAAAGGGAACTAATTTAAAAACTAAATATAAAATTATTTTTAACTGTAGAGCAAAAAAATATGTTTTTTTTTAATTTTCTCTCTTCTCCCTCTGATTCAAGTTTCAAGGATCAGTAGTTTTATGTATCTTCCAGTTGAAAAACTGGAAAAACAGTGCTGTGTTTACTTTAAAATAAATGCACGCACTGTCTGTCGGGCACGCTTCCTTGAGACGCGCGGCCCACCCACCAGAACGCTCCATCCTTACGGAAGAGTGAGGGAGGTGGGGCGCCCCTCATGACTGGCCTATCTGTTCTCGAAATGTAAAGTGCCAAAACAACCCTCTGCTTATAAGATTTTTAAATAAATAGGGAGCTTTCTTTTTTTTTTTTTTCGTTACACATGGGCAAAGAGACCTGCGTAGAAAACGGAGAACAGAAGCAAGGGGCTTTTTGAAGTCTACTTCACTTTTCACAGTGGCACGGGCACCCCAGTTCTCAAACTTTGTGTGTAGAAGAGAGGTAAAAAGTAAATACACGGATGACGTGGGGAGTCAGAGCTCTCGCACGGAAAGGAAGGTCCGGAAGGAACCCTGTGGGACTGAACTAGAAATTGAGGTTTCATGATGCACTCACGGTATTTAATATAAAAACACAGAAACAGATATCCACGTGTCTGTGTGTATACGTATATGTACATGTGCACAGCTCGCTGGCTAGATAGCTAGCTAAATATAAAGTGTGTCAGAAAACAGAGGGCTCAGGAGCCAAGAAAAGTTTTGAAGAAAAGCACTGAAGAGAGCAACGTCCAACCTCGTTCTGACACCCCCTCTGAAGAAAACAGGGAGACCGTGTAAAACCAGTTAGGAAAAATACAACTAGATCCTTATCCCACATCGTGTTATCAAAATAAACTCTAGGCTGATTACAGAGTTAAACGTTTAAAAAACTAAAGAAAGAAAACTATCACGGGGCGCCTGGCTGGCTCAGTCAGAGGAGCATGTGGCTCTGGATCTCGAGGTTGGAAGTTCGAGCCCCACGGTGGGTGTAGAGATTACTTAAAAATAAAATCTTGAAAAAAAAAAGAAAGGAAGGAAGAAGGAAAACTATCACAAGTATCAGTACGAGAAAGGTATCTAGCTTTATTTGTTTCCCGAGTGGTTAGCTTTATGTTCCTCAGACTTGAGCGTGCATCAGAATTCCCTGGAAAATCTGTTAACACAGATTGTTGGGCCCCACCCTCAGAGTTTCTCATCCTGCAGGTCTGGGACAGGGCCTCAGAATTTATGTTTCTAACATGTTTCCAGGTGATACCCATGCTGCTCATCTGGGGACGACACTTTGAAAACCACTTGGCTGACTTTCAATGCCAACACCTTTATCATACAGTAAGTTCCATCTATATTGGATCATGTTTGGGAAATAATATATATCAAAAGGATACAGAAGGCACCCACTGGCCAAACCATGGATAATGTGAGCATCAAAATAATGGCTGAAATAAATTATAACCCACAGAACAAAATAAGCATCCCTAAGTTAAGACTGATAATACATACCTACCTGCCTAAAAGAAAAGGAAACGCTCTTCCTTGCAGTAGTATGCCAACGAATAAATATACAAGAAATAATAAAACTGAGGAAAGAAATTCTTGCAACCATCAAAGAAATAACTGATTCAGAAAAAAAGATCATTAATGAAAGCAAAAACTAATAAATGAAGGTGTGACTAGGACAGATATTCACATAGTCTCAAAGCATTACATCTCCCTATAGATTACTTTCTAGTTACAAAAAGGAAACAGTAATTTTACAGTGGAGAACCTGGCAGACACCACTTTAACCAAATGATCACAGCTAACATCATTAACAGTGAAATGAGCTGAGTCATGAGCCTCCTGATATGATGTATTGAGAAGGACACAGTATCTTTTCTGGAGTGTTCCTGCCAAAAATACATACCCTGAATCTAAGCCTGAGGAAAAATCAGACAGAGCCAAGTTGAGAGGATTCTACAAAAAGACTGGTTTGCACTCTTCAACAACGCCAGTGTCATGAGAGACAAAAATAGGCTGAGGAACTAATCCCAGATTTAAGGAGACACGACAACCTAGTGCAATGTATAATTTTGCATGGGATCCCAGATCATGGGGTAGTCACTGTAAGTGCATATATGCAGCAATTAGACAATATTAATTAGGTGACAGTAGCACAAAAATGTTATTTTCTTGATTTAATTGTACACTGATTATGTAAGAAAACATCTTCTTAAAAAATAGACACTTAAGTATTTAGGGACAAACAAGGTTCGTTATTTATAATGATTCACAAAATTATTACAGATATGTGTATAGACAGAGACATTAAAGCAAATGTATCAAAATATTAACAGCTGGCTGCAGAGTATGGAGGAATTCCTTGTCCCATTCTTGTAACTTGTCTCTGAATTTGAAATTATTTTTCGCTTTTTCTTTTTTTTGAGTTTTATCTATTTTGAGAGAGACAGAGAGCAAGCAGGGAAGCGGCAGAGAGAGAGGGAGACAGAATCCCAAGCAGGATGCACACTGCCAGTTTAGAGCCCGATGCGGGGCTCAAACTCACGAACCGTGAGATCATGGCCAGAGTTGAAGTCAAGAGTCAGACGCTTAACCGACCAAGCCACCCAGGTGCCCCTGAAATTATTTTAAAATAAGGAAGTTTTTTAAAAAATTCTACTTCCAAGTCCATTTCCTCCTTGAAAGGAGAACAGTGCGGTGGCACCGAGATCTGCAGGGTTAAGGAGGCCGCTGCAGGACAGGAGAGCTACAAGAGAAAGCTTACGTCCTACCTGCCGCTAACTTAGGAAGAAATCGAGATCATCCAGTGGGCGGGTACGGATGAAACACACGCTAAGAACTACCGAAGCTGGGTGATGGGGATTAGGTTTGAAAACTCCCCTAAGAAAAAGGTTTCTAAAAATCATTATTCGACCCCAGCATCCGGCTTCCACAGAGAGATGACCAGAGCCGTCCTTAAGAGCCAAACCAGCACTTTGCGTCAAGTCCTCCCCGCAGCCAGAGCCAGGGGATGTCCTTGCAGAAAGTCAGCCAGCGCTGACCCTTATGCAACTGCAGGACGTGAGTAAAGCCCTCGGCCCTAGCATCCTTCTGCCAGAGGGAGGCACGGAAGACCAGCTGGGTTTCCCAGTCGACTTCCAAGGCCACCCAGAGGACAACGAGGCAGTGAATGGAGGAAGGAACTGTGTCTGGAGGAGGAAAAAAAACACCAGTCAGGACAAGCGCTACCCTTCAAGGCCCTTTCCCAGGAAAAGCTGTTTCAGGAAGACCCGGCCACAGTCAGAGGAGTCACCTAACATACCGTGACCTAGCACCCGACATAACCGTAGTCACCACCTGGACATGTTCCCAGCCAAGCGACTCCCCAAGGAATGCAGGCACCAAGACGCCGGCGCTGAAAATGCCTCATGCTAATGACAGCCTCCCCACTCCACACCCTCAGGGCTTTCCTATTTGTCCAGTCTTAGGACCCTAGAACTCTCCCTTGGAACAACATCAGGGCTACCTCACGTTTAGGCAAGGAGGCTCTGTCACCATCTTGGGGACCTGAACCTCCCAATCTTTGGGAAGAAAAGTATCAGAGGAGTGGCGCGTGGGTGGCCCAGTCAGGTGAGCATCCAACTCTTGATTCCGGCTTGGGTCATGATCTTGTAGTTTGGGGCCTTGAGCCCCATATCGAGCTCCGCACTGACAGCACAGAGCCTGCTTGAGATTCTCTCTCCCTCTCTCTGCCCCTCCCCTGCTTGCTCTCTCTCGCTCTCTCAAAATAAATGAACTTACAAAAAAAAGCATCAGAGGAGTCAGAATTGCTATTTCTGCTACTACTACTACTACCGCTACCACAACTTATATAGTACTCACCCGTGTAAGTACTACTGTTAGCTCACTGAATCCCAAAATACTGTTCTACAGATGAGGAAACAGACACAGAGAAGTGACTGTCCGACATCGCAAGGCTGATGGAATCGGGATTCAAACCCAAGTGGGTGGACTCCAGAGCCTACATCTTCTTAACCACTTCTCAATATAACAGATTTGTGATCACCAGAAACAGCCTTGCTGTAAACAGAGGGCTTTATGAAACACGGCCGGAATGTTTTGTAACTCGTCTAAGCCGCTGTCATCCTAGATTTGTTTTCCTAAGAAAAAACAGCGCACCGCCCTCCTCTAATCCACATTTTCCATCAGATGTGGATCTGATGTGCCTCACTGCCCAACCCAGCCACACACTCGAGGTGCTAAGGCTGCTGCTGGCAAGAGCGGCGGCAGCGGCACGACCATCGGGAACGACCTAAGCCCTGGGCAACAGAGAAAACACCCTCCTGAATCACCCTGGGCTCAAAGAGAAAAATCTCAACAGCAATTACAAACAAGGAGCAAGATGCAGCAACAGGTGAGTTTACCAGCAGCAAACTGTTAGGACAGTATCTACCAAAGCTAAAATACATCCACTCTGTGAACTAAGGGCCCTAGATATATAAATACATACTCAATAGATGCGTGTATATGCCTTCCAAAATACACGTATACGAATGATCAGAGCAGCTTTGCTCATGATGGTCGAAACTGCAAAGAGCACAAATGTCCGCCGGGAGGAGAATACTCAAATAAACTGTGGTATAGTCATATAATAGGACCCTTCACCCCAGTAAAAAAACACAAACCAGGGGCTCCTGGGAGGCTCAGTAGGCTGAGCGTCCAACTTCGGTTCAGGTCATGATCTCGCGGTTTGTGGGTTCGAGCCTTACGTCGGGCTCTGTGCTGACAGCTCAGAGCCTGGAGCCTGCTTCGGATTCTGTGTCTCCCCCTCTCTTTACCCCTCCCCTGCTCATGCTCTGTCTCTCTCTCTATCCATCTGTCAACAACAAACGTTAGAAAAATATTTTTTTTAAAACCTAATATTACATGCAAAAGCATGGGTAACTCTCACGGATAGAATGAACCAGGCATAAGAAAAATGTACTGCATGATTTCACTGATAAAAATTCAAGAATAGGCAAAACTAACCAATAGTGAGAGAAGTTAGAATAGTGGTTATCTCAGGACAGGCAAAGGGCTATTGATTGACAGGGACACAGAAATCTTCTGGGGCCCTCAAAATGTTCTGTATCTTGATCTGAGTAGCAATTACACAGACGTGAACCGATGTAAACACTAACTGAACTATATCACTTAAAGTATGTGTACTTTTCCTTAAAAGAAAAAAATGTAAATACCCAGGGGAATGAAATCAAAGCCAAATTTAAAGCATGAATGTTTTCACCATTCAACAAGACAAAAATAAATGCACTATAAGCTTTCAAGTTAAAAAGCCATAAATGACCAACTCACTAACTGAATCAAAAAAAAAAAAAACAGATCTAGGGCAAATAGTTGAAAAAAGTTAGTTAAAACTGAAACAAACAAACAAACAAACAAAATGGGACGCCGAGCTGGCTCAGTCAACTGACCATCCGACTTTGGTTCAGGTCGTGATCTCACAGTTCATGAGTTCAAGCTTCACATCAGCCCATGCCTGTCAGCACAGAGCCTGCTTCAGCTCCTCTGTCCCCCTCTCTCTGCGCCTCCCCTGTTCATTTTCTCTCTCTCTCTTCTCTCTCTCTCAAATGAAGTAAACATGTTTTAAAAATGAAAATATTAGGGGCGCATGGGTGGCTCAGTCGGCTGGCCATTCAACTCCTGATTTCGGCTCAGGTCACGTCTCACGGTTCATGGGACTGAGCCCTGTGTCGAGCTCTGCACTGGCAACACGGAGCCTGCTAGGGATTCTCTCTCGCCGCCCCCCTCTCTCTGCCCCTCCCCTGCCTGCTCTCTCTCTCAAAATAAACTTTTTGAAAAATTTTAAGGGAGAAAAATTAGAAACATTTTAAAAATGAGAATGCTATTTAAAATCTTTATACTAATAAATCTGAAAAATCTCATGAAACAATGTTTCTCAGAATATACGGATTACCAAAACTGATGCAAGATGAATCAGAAAAGCTGAAGAAACCAATCATTATGGGGTAAGAAACTGAAAAAGTCATCAAAGAATTATTTCAGAGAAAGTGGCCAGACCCAGTTGGTTTTACGGGTGAGCTCTTCCCTGCATTCATGGAACAGATAATTCCCATGTTACAGAGTCTGTTCCTAAAGCTGGAAAGAGCTTTAATTTACTTTATAAAATTAGCTAAGCCTCAATTCCAAAGCTGACAAAAATAGTACAAAACTACAGACAAATGCCACTTGTGAATGTAAGTGGAAAACCCCCGAATAAAATATTAACAAGCAATTCTAACAAAAGTTTCAAAGAATAATCAAACATGAGCAATTAGGTACATTCAAGAAATTTTAAGATTGTTACCATCAGAAAATTAATATAAGAACTAGAAGAAAAATCATTTAACTACCCTGATACTTACCTAAATGATATCTGACAGAAATTCAACAACAAAAAAAACAATGATTAATAATTAATAATTAATTAATTAAGTTGAGAAAGGAAAAAACAAAAAACAAAAAACAAAAAAAAAAACAAGAAGAGCTTACTAACACCTAATTTTACATCCAGAGAAGAGTCATTAGAAGCATGATGACAAGGGCAAGATGTCCACTCCATCACCGCTGAAACAGGAAGTTGTACACAAAGCAACTAATAAGAAAAAGTATAATTATCTCCTAATATGAGCAAAATTATCAATCTTAGAAATCACATAAATGTCTACCAAGAAAACCCAAAAGAAGCTATTGAAAACCTATACTAAGAATTCGGCTATTGAATGATTATGGGGAAAAAAAAAACCCACACACGTAGAAACTAACAGTTGTATACAAACAACACTAAGTTAGGAGACCTAATAGGAAAAGATCCCACTGCAAATAAAATCAAAAGGGTTTTTTAAATTTAGAAGAGTCTGGGGAGTCTGGGTGGCTCAGTTGGTTCAAGTCATATCTCATGGTTTGTGAGTTCGAGCCCTGCATCTGGCCCTACACTGACAGCTCAGAGCCTGCACACTGCTTCAGATTCTATGTCTCCCTCTCTCTCTGCCCCTCCCCCACTCATACTCAGTCTCTCAAAAACAAATAAACATAAAAGAAAATTTTTTTTAATTTAGAAGAGTCTATCTAAAGATAATTTCAAAATGATCTGAGTGAATTTAGAGACACTCTACGTTCCTGGGTAGGAACTGTTGGTACAGAAATTCTTCACAAAAGAACTTTACATATGATGAAATTCCAATAAAGTCTGAAAGGATTTGAGGGGAAGAAAGTAGGAAGAAGAGGAGAACCCAACAAAATAATTATTTAAAGTTTAGGTGGTACTGGGGCGCCTGGGTGGCTCATTCAGTGAAGCATCCCACTCGTGGTTTTGGCTCAGATCATGATCTCATGGTTTGTGAGTTTAAGCCCCTCATCAGGCTCTGTGCTGACAGTGTGGAGTCTACTTATGATTCTCTCTCTCTGTCTTTCTCTCTCTCTCTCTCTCTCTCTCTTTCTTCTCTATCTCTCTTCTTCTGCCCCTCCCTCACTCTCTCTCAAAATAAATAAATGAACTTAAAAAAAAGTTCCACTGGGGTTGTCATATATGCAAAGAAAGGAGGGAGGAAGATTTTGAAAAGGAGAGAAACTCTAATAGTCAAATATTAAAACATAATATTACAACAGTTAAGACAGAGTGATTTTAAAAGGCTAATGAAACAGATGAAATGGAAAATCCCCCAAGTGTGTATGTATATACATATATACACAAACATTTTTTATTTTAATATATGCTGAAGATAAATCATTGGGGATAATAATCACAGATGGATTACTCAATTAGTAGTGCTAAAGCAATCAGTTAACTATTTGGGAAAAATTAAATTAGATCCTGGGGTGCCTGGGTGTCTCAGTTAGTTGAGCATCTGACACTTGGTTTTGGCTCAGGTCATGATCTCATGAGTTCAAGCCCCAAGTCAGGCTCTGTGCTGACAACATAGAGAGTGCTTAGGATTCTCATTCTCTCTCTCTCTCTCTCTTTCTCCTCTCTCTCCTGGTCTCTTTCTGCCCTTCCCCCTCCCCACATACTGTCTCTGTTTCTCTCAAAAATAACTAAATAAATACTTAAAAAAATAAAATTAGGGTGGCTCAGTCAGTTCAGCTTCTGACTTCGGTTCACGTCATGATCTCGCAGTCCATGAGTTCAGGCTCTACATCAAGTCTGACAGCTCCAAGCCTAGAGCCAACTTCATATTCTGTGTCTCCCTCTCTTTCTGTCCCTCCCCTGCTCATACTCTTTCTCTAAAAAGTAAATAAACATTAAAAAATTAAAAATAAAATTATGGAGCGCCTGGGTGGCTCAGTTGGTTAAGCGGCCTACTTCGACTCAGGTCATGATCTCACGGTCTGTGAGTTCAAGCCCCGCGTCGGGCTCTGTGCCGACGGCTCAGAGCCTGGAGCCTACTTCGGTGGCTGTATCTCCCTCTCTCTCTCCCCTTTCCCTGCTCATACTCTGTCTCTATGTCTCTCAAAAATAAATAAACAATAAAAAAAAAGTAAAAAAAAATAAAATAAAATTAGATACCTATACACACTGTACACAAAAATAAAATCATTTAAAGAATTAAATGTGAAAAACAAATCACAATGAACTAGTAATAACTAGAGGTGACTATTTACATGAATCTCAGAATGAAGGAAAGGCTTCCATAAAGGAAAAAGCTAAAATACAAAGGGTGATAGATTCAACTACAAGTTTAAAACATCTCTTTGAGACTAAGTGTCCATCAACTGACGAATTGATAAAGAAGATGTGGTATATATACACAATAGAATACTACGCAGCAATGAGAAAGAATGAAATCTGGCCATGTGTGGCAACATGGATGGAACTGGAGGGTATTATGTTAAGTGAAATCAGTCAGTCAGAAAAAGACAGATACCATATGTTTCCACGCATAGGTGGATTTTGAGAGACTTAAGAGAAAACCATGGGGGAGAGGAAGAGGAGAAAAGAAAAAAGACACAGAGAGGGAGGGAGAAAAACATAAGAGACTCTCAAAGACTAAGAACAAACTGAGGGTGAGGGGAATGTGGGATGGGAGAGAGTGGGTGACGGGCACAGAGGAGGGCACTTGTTGGGATGAGCACTGGGTGTTATATGGAAACCAATTTGACAATAAATTAAAAAAAAAATCTCTTTGGAAAATAGGAAAAAAAACTATAAAATTAAAACGCAAAAGAAAACTGGAAAAACATTTACAAATTACAAGACAAAGAGTAACAGCCTTAACACATAAAGAACTCTTTCAAAACTAAGAGAAAAATGCACCCTTTGATATAAAAATGAACAAAGGACATTATTAATAAGGCAATAAACACACTCTGAAAACATTCACTCTCCTTCAATAAATCACAGCATCATAAAGGTAGAGTGAAACTGGGGGAACTTCAGAGACATAACAACCAAATTCAATGAGTGGACCTCATCTGAACTCAGGTTCAAACAAACCAACTTGAAAATGACACTTAGAGGGGCGCCTGGATGGCTCAGTCAGTTAAGCGTCTGACTTCGGCTTAGGTCACGATCTCACAGTCCATGGGCTCGAGCCCCGCATCGGGCTCTGTGCAGACAGACGCCTCAGAGCCTGGAGCCTGCTTCGGATTCTGTGTCTCCCTCTCTCTTTGCCCCTCCCCCACTGGCGCTCTGTCTCTCTCTCTCTCAAAAATAAAATAAAAATATAAAAAGAAAGAAAAGAAAAGAAAATGACACTTAGAGATAAACAGTTGAAACTGAATAGGAACTGAGTACCAGGCGATCATAAGGAATCCGTGTCAGTATTGCGAGGTGTGATGCAATCATAGACAAAAATATCCTTTCTGTTTCCTCCCTGGGCTCAGCCCTAATTCACAGAGACATGGCTACACGCACCAAAGTCAGGATCATCGGTAAACGCAGGACCCGTTACAGCGCCTCCCGCAGGAAAGTGGGGAAGACTGAAATGAGCCGGCACACTGAGTACACCGGCTCCTTCTGTGGCAAAACCAGACGAAGAGATGAGCTGTGGGGATCCTGCACTGTGGCTCGTGCGTGAAAATGGTAGCCGGTGACCTGCGAGAGCGCGCCCACCGTCACCGCGGAGTCGGCCATGAGAAGCCTGAGGAGCTGAAAGAGCAGTAGAAGCTCCAGCTTTGGAACACTACCAGCCCACGATAAACGGGTTCATTCATGTAACAGGATAAAGTAAACAACAAGGAAAATAGCCTTTACGAGAGGCACGCTGAAGAATCTAAAATATACTGGAAGATCTGTAATTTACTTGGAAATACTACAACCAAAAAGAGAAAGAGATGAAGCAAATCTGGCATAATGTTAATTATCTAACAGGCAAAAAAATATATATACGCACATATACATATGTGCGTATATATATTTTTTAAATAAAGCCAGGATGCAATAGACACTAGCAATCTCGGCCACTGCTGATGGGAGGGTAAATTGGCAGAACTTTTCTAGAGAGTAATCTTGCAATATGGGTCAAATGTCACAATATGTGAGAAATATTTAAACTCTGCAAATCCATCTTCAATAAATTTTTTTTTAAAGAGACAGAGCGAGAGAGAGCCAGGAAGAAGGGCAGAGGAAGACGGAGAGAATCTTAAGCACACTCCACGCTCCGCACAGAGCCCAATGTGGAGCTTGATCCCACGACCCTGGGGATCATGACCTGAGCTGAAATCAAGAGTCGGACATTCAACGAAATGAGCCACCCTGGCACCCTCATCTTCAGTAATTTCTCACAAGTAAACTATCAGCAGTGGGCAGACAGATTTACAAATGTTTACCATAGCATTATTCATGACTGTACAATACTGAAAACAACCCCAGTGTCCAAACTTAAATTTCCACACAACCATCTGAAAGACTACTACTAGGCAGTCATCAGAAAGTACATTTTGGAAGAATAATTAAAGCCACATTAATTCCTCAAAAAATTAAACATAGAATTACCGTATGACCCCGCAATTCTGCTTCTTGGGCACAGACCCAAAAGAACTGAAAGCAGGAACCTGGACAAGGTATTTGTACCCTCACATTCGTAACAACGCCATTCACAATAGGCAAAAGGCTGGAGCAGCCCAAGTATCCCTGGACGGGTGAATGGATAAACAAGATGTGGTGTGCGCACAGGACGGAACAGTATTTGGCCTTAACAAGAAGGGAGATTCCGATACACGCTACAGCTTGGAGGTGTCATGAGGACCTTATGCTGGTACAATAAGCTAGATAAAAAAGGGCAAACACTGTATGATCCCACCTACATGAGGGAGCTAGTCAGATGCAGAGACAGAAAGGAGAATGGTGGGCAGGGTGGAGGGAAGAGAAGAAACGAACTTTGTAGTGGGTACAGAGTTTGACTTCAAAGTTCCGAGGATGGGGCGCCTGGGTGAAGCAGTCGGTTAAACGTCTGACTTCAGCTCAGGTCATGAGATCTCAGCTCTCAGCGAAGAGCCTGCTCGGATCCTCTGTCTCCCTCTTTCTCTGCCTCTCTCCCACTCACACGTGCATGCGTGTGCTCTCTGTCAAAAATAAACATTTCTAAATAAATAAAGTTCTGAAGGTGGATGGCAGTGATGGCTGCCCAACAAGGGGCGTGTACTTAACTGCCGCTACAGTGTACACTTACAAATGGTTAAGACTGTGAATTTGACGTTATGTGCGTTTTATCACAATTAGAAAAAAATAAGTAAATTAAGATACATTAAGGGGCACCTGGCTAGCCCAGTCAGAAGAGCATGTGACTCTTGATCTTGTGGTCATGGGTTTGAGTCCCACATTGGGTATAGAGATTACAAAAAAAATAATCATAATAAGCAACTTCAGAACAAAAAAAAAGAGGGGCGTCTGGGAGGCTCAGTTGGTTGGGCGTCCGACTTTGTCTCAAGTCATGATTTCATGGTTCTTGAGTTCGAGCCCCACATCGGGCTCTGTGCTAATAGCTTAGGATTCTCTCTCCCTCTCTCTGTGCCCCTCCCTGCTAGCACACATGTGCACTCTCTCCCAAAAACAAACACTAAAAAAAATTTTTAATAAAAAAGTTATACTAATAAATTTTAAAGAGAAAAAGGCATGTCGTAAAATAACACGTTTATGTACGGTCTCAATTTTGTTTCATGGATGTCTTAAACGTTTACATGTGCACACAGGAAAAAAAGGCTCAGAAAAATATATATCAAAATGTTAGCAATTATCACTAAGCGCTGTGGTTTACAGGAGAATTTTATTTTCTTTGTATGTCTGTGTACTTGTGTGTAATTTCCAGTTTTGCTACAATTACTTTTATAATCCAAAGCAAAAACATGTTGATGCTACAAATGAAGTAGAAGAAAAGAAAGGACATTCGTGGTGGCTGCTGATCCTAACACGACAATGCCCACGAGGGCATCTCCAAAGGACATAATGAATATAACCCTCCTGGATCATCGAATTATAAAAGGCAGACTAGAGTCTGGGAAAATAAAGACCGACTCAGAAGAGAAACCATCGGGGAGTTCCCTGCAGAGCTAGAAGAGAGGCGTATTCCTGGTTTCAAACAATTCCCCAAGCGGCCGCGGGCTCCCCACGTCTCTGCGTGCCCAGCAGAGAGGGAACGACCAGGGGAACCTCAAACACCACTCGAGCGGCCTGTCAGAAAGAAAAGACTCTTGAATCCACGCAGAGCTCACCCGGGACTCAACACTCCCCACCCCCACATCGCTCTTAAGCTAAATCCACTTTCAGAAAATATTTTCTAGACAGCAGACATCAAGAGAAAAAGGAGCCTTTCTTTCGGTGGCGTTGCCTCGCCACATATGGTATGGCTCTCAATAGAGGCTTTATGAGGGAGGGTCCAGAGACCACGGCCACGGGTTACGCCACTGACCACAGGTAGCAATAAATAGACATCAGGGTTTAGATTTCCACGCAGCAGAGGCTCCCTGAATAATTAAGACGGAGCTTCCAGCACATTCCAACATCCAGTAAATGTTTATGACTGCCTCCTAAGCACAAGGCGCTACTTGTAACACCACTGCCCCTCCACAGAACACACGAACACACGCAGCTTCTTGGCTCCAACCAAGGACTCAGGCTAGGAAGGTAATGATTTGGGCTGGAGGCATCTGACAGTTTGGCTCAACATGTCACATGTCTCCTGGATCGGTGAAAGGGGGTCAGAGGCAGAGGGAAAGCATTCGTCCTTGAGAAAGGACCAAGGGGACACATCGCTGCGTCCCAGCACTAGAGCCGAGGACAAAGGAGGCTGAGTCCCACAGAGGAGGCAGAGAGGAGCTCTCGCCTTCCTCAAGCTCCACGGGCGGCCTCCATGGGGACAAAGTCACCGCAGCCCCTGGTCCTGGAGGAAACTGCATCACCGGGTCTCTCCGTGCTGTGTGAGAAAAATCCAAGCCTTCTGAATTCTTCCCCCAACCCCCGCAGGTGACTCACGGCGGCCACCCCTTCATCATACGTACTTTTGCCCCCATTGTTCTTCAGGACATTGGAGAGGTTGACAGAGGCGGTGCCTAGCAGTTCATTTCTCAAAGTATGGCAGCTCCAAACCTTCAAATCTAAATGACTCTGGGCCGTGACATTCCTGGAAAACAAATACTTGATTCATCACATCCAAGCATATTGGTCACTCCTACAGCTTAGAAGAAAACAGATAACTATACTGCTGACATCTTGGCGGGGGGCGGGGGACCTCAAACAGGAAGACACTCACACACACCCTTTCCCCCACAAAGCTGGCCCTGTAACCATCTAGCTAATAATGAACGCTCTGTGAGCTCAATGATGTAGAAACACCTAAAGAGAGGCGCCTTGGGTACCAAAGGCAGAAGAGTTTGAGGCGTCATAGGAAACCTGGATCTCCCACAACCCCCTTGGAGAGCCTTCTCCCTTTCTCCCATGTTACCGCAAAGAGAAGGGACTTTCTCTTACAAAATGATGATCTCATTCCAGAGAAGCTCCGAGCTCCCAATCCGCTTCCCGGTCTTCTTGGTCTCACTGGGGAGTCCGTCCACTGCCACCTCCACAAATGAGTTAATTCGAGGTTGACGATTATGCACCTTGGGCTTTGCTGACACCACTGGACGGGAAAGAAAAGAAAAGTCAAAGAGGAGTCACAGGACTCCCAGCTGCCCCCCTGTGGCAGAGCTTCTTGCTTTTTTCTGTTCTTTCGTTTAAAAAATGTGTTTTGGTTTCTTTCTGATCCTAAGAAGATTTTTTTCTTTTAAAGGTGAGGATTTTTTAAAAATATGAAGCTTAAGAAAAGAAGCACTTCTAACCTGAAAACTCTGGGATGTTTATCATTAAGATGTTGGCAAATCCAGACTTTCCAGACTTGCATCTCTTATGCCCCCAAGTCGTTAAGAATTCTTCTCCCTCCAACATCATTTTTAAATGGCTGCAGTATGATCCCATTATACAGACATGCCGTAATTTAGTTAACTATTCTTTCATTGAAGAGACTGCTTTCAATTTTTCACTCTGGAAAAATCATCATGAATGTATAGATTTGCATGCATTTCCTCCAAATGACATAAATATTTTTTAAAGTTCCCAAAACGGTTTAATTCCTTTGCAAAAAGGATAAACCCATGTAGATGAATATATTCATTTCACCACCATAGCACTGAGTACTGGTTTTTTTTTTACTTTTTGCAAATCAGACAGATTTAAAAAATCATCTAAATTAGGTAAAATTTAAGGAGCACTTATTACAGACACAATGCTGTGCACACGTCATTTAACTCGATCCTTTAAACAAACCCATGGGGCAGGGAATACATCGCCGCCTGCATTTCACCCAAAAGGAAGCAGTTAGGTCACTGCCCCCGACAACACAGCTGGGCGCTTCGAACCAGGATGTGTACCCAGGCAACCTGACGCTGTAGGTCATTACCAGATTCTGCTTATCTGCTCTACTGTTGTTCTTCAATTACTAGGGAGGATCGATATTTTTTCCATGTGCTTGTGAGCCATCTGCATTTCCTGTTCTATTTGTATCCCCGATGTGGCTGCATCTCTGATGTTTATTTGGTAGCAGCAAGCCAAGCTAAACAAGTATCCACCCAAGGCCAGACAAGTGTCTCTTGTAGCATGGATCAGCCACAGTGGAAACTCCGGGTCGCTAGGATGGAACACACCTAACATGTCCTCTATGCTATGCCCCAAATCAGAGCATAGGACTGGCATTTCTTACCCATGGTGTCAACTAAGCTCCCCTCCATCAAGATTCCCTTACAGAGTCCTGTAAGGGTCTACGACTTGACAATGGACAAACCTACCTCTGGATTCTCTTAGCAATGCCCATCTTCTCCCGGCCCAAAAGAACAGGAGAGAGCAAGTCAAACAACAACAGCAAAAGCTGTGACTAAGATTTAGAAGCAACAAGGGATGGTACTAGGAAAAACAGGTTGTGGCGTGGGAAATGTGGTCCAGGGTAGAAAACCAAACTACTTTCCACACAGACCAAGGTTAACTGAGGCCACCTAGTGGTGTGAGTGTAGCTCTGCACACAGATGCTTAAAAAGGAGGTGGGGGCGGGGAGCGGGGGCGACCCAGTTATAATTATAGTCCTATCATTTTGAGCTGGACAGTTTCTTTTGAAATCAACAAGTTCAAACCCTCCATTTAATAGTTGGGCCAATTAAGGTCCAGAGAGGAGAAATAACATATCCAAAATCACGGAGTCAGAGGCAAAGCTAAGCTGGGAACCAAGTCTCCCAGCTCCCAGGCCAATTCTCTGAACTCTGTCATGGTGTTTCTTTTTTTATCCCTCTAGTTTTTCCCCTAGGTATTTTTGTTTGTTTGGTGTTTTGTTTATGTTTTTGTTTTGTTTTCAGTCTTGAAAAATACAAAGAATTCCTACAAACCCTTCACCGAAGGGTCGCCAAATATTAACTTTTCACATATTTGACTTATTATTCTCTCTCCCCGACTCCCTCATACGCATTCACGTTTGTTTTTGAAACTTTGAGAGTGAGTTTCAGATGCTGTGCCTCTTTTCTTCTAAATACTTCAGTGCCTATTTCCAAGAGAAAAGACATTTTCTGACAATGCCACAGAATAATTATCAACAGGGGGAAATTTAACACCCTTTAAAACTATGCTCTAATGTACAGACTTTACTTAAATTTCGTTAAATGTCCTATCGATATCCATTATAGCAAAAGAGAAAAGACACTTTTTTTTCCCTGGTCCATCCAGGACCCAATCTAGGGTCACATATGGGTAGTCTTATTTTGAAGTTTTCAGTCTATAAAAAAGGTGAAAGAATAAGACAATGAATAATTTGTATACTGTGCAGGAACTACCGTCTCGCCACATTTGCTTTTTTCTCTTTCTATGTGTGTGTCTGTGTCAGTGCTACTCAAGAAAACGCTGGTGCTAAGGGGCACCTGGGTGGCTCAGTCGCTTGAGCATCCAACTTTGGCTCAGGTGATGAACTCACAGTTTATGAGTCGAAGCCCCACATCCGGCTGTCTGCTGTTAGTGCAGAGCCTGCTTCGGATCCTCTGTCTCCCTCTCTCTCTCTGCCCCATCCCCACTCGTGCACGCACGTACACGCATGTTTTCTCTCTCAGAAGTAAATAAAGAAACATTAAAAAAAAAAAAACCTTCAGCGATAAGCAAAAAGTTCTATGCCAGCTTCGTGTGGCTATGCAGCACCTGGAATGTGGCTAATATGACCAAGGATTTGAATTTTAAATTTAATTTTAATCTTAATGTAAAAAGTTCTATGTGGCTACAGTGACTATCTTACTGGACAGCACAGGATACAGACCTATATGTCTAAACATGTGCATGAGTGTGCATATATCCACAAACTTTTTTGGTGAACTACTTGAAAGTAAGTTGTAGACATCATGACTGATCAGCCCTAAATACTTCCAGAGTGCAGTACCTAAGAATAAGGATGGTCTATATGTTGTACACCTAAAACTAATAGAACAGGGTATGTTAATTACGCTTCAATAAAAAAAGAAAACAAGGGGGGGCCTGGCTGGCTCGGTTGTAGAACATGTGACTCCTGATCTCAAGGTCATGAGTTCAAGCCCCACGCAGGGCAGAGCAAAGAGAAAAAGACATTCGCCCACCTAACCATACCACCATTCTTATATCTTAACAAACACAGTCACTCCTTCCATCATTTGATACTCATTACATACCCAAATTTCCCCCACTGTTCCAAACACATTGTTATAGCTGGTTTCCAATCCAGGACCCATTTGAGATGAGCAAATTGCATTTGGTTGCTGGCTCCTTAATCTTTGAAAATCTAGAATGCTCTCCCTTCTTTTTCCATGACGATGCTTTTAAAGACTTCCACCAGCTCTCTCATAGAACGCACCAAATTCTGTATTTTTTAAATTGTTTTCCTCGTGGTAAGATTCGCATTGAACATTTTTGTCAAGAATACTACATAGGTTACATTGCAAATTTCTCACTATGCACACTAGGTTGTTCTTTCTCCTCCTGTGGATGCTAAGTTTGATCCCTTGGTTAATGTGGGGTCTGTCAGGTCACTCCATTGTAAAGATACATTTTCCCCTTTGTAAGATATAATTAATCAATGGGGTGATATTTTGAATGTTTCTTTTTTTTAATATATTTTTATTTTTGAGAGAGAAAGAGCACGCGAGCATGTGCACAAGTAGGGGAGGGGCACAGCGGGGGCGGGGGGGGGGGTGGGGACAGAGGATCCGAAGCAGGCTCCATGCTGACGGCAGTGAGCCCAATGTGGGGCTCAAACTCCCCAACCACGAGACCACAACCTGAGCCAAGTTGGGCACTCAAGCAACCGAGCCGCCCAGGTGCCCCTGAATGTTTCTTAAAACACAAGCCAAAATAAAGGTCTCGACATATGAGGAGGTTTATCTGGAAAGCTTATTTACTGTTTGATGAAATTCAAATGCTAGTTTCACGCCCTCCCATAGGATTGAGCCTTTAAAGTTAACAAATAAAGGGGGAAAATCACACATCGCCAAAATCATACACCCTTGAAAAGCTCTCAGGAAGGCACAAAATAGAGTCTGAGAGATGGTCTTTCAACAGGTTCCCGATGGCCAGTTTAAACTCTGTTGTGCTGTTTTTTAGTATTTAGTTCCTCAGGGCTTCTTAAGTCAAATATCGGATATTTAAGGGCCCTTAGGTTTAAGGGCTTTGCTGTATTTTTATAATGTATCTTAAAACTCTAGAACTGTAGGGGCGCCTGGGTGGCTCAGTCGGTTGAGCGTCTGACTTCGGCTCAGGTCATGATCTTGCGGTCTGTGAGTTCGAGCCCCGCATCGGGCTCTGTGCTGACAGCTCAGAGCCTGGAGCCTGCTTCGGATTCTGTGTCTCCCTCTCTCTCTCTGAACCTCCCCCACTCATGCTCTGTCTCTCCTTGTCTCAAAAATAAACAAACATTAAAAAAAAAAAAAAACTCTAGGACTGTATTACAGAGAGGCACAAGGGAGGGAACAGCATACTCACGTCTCCCAAATTACACCAGTGGCTCTCTCAGCGAAACACACGGAGGAGGAACCACCCACCCCATTTATTTTGTCATTTCTCTCTTTCTCTTTCTCCCTCACCATTTGCCTAGGTGGCATTGCAGAATCCCTACAGGGTAAATGCATATAATGAGATGCACCTGTATTATCAAGTTCACTCTTTCCACACGAGTAAAAAAATTCACACTGAGGACACAGAAACCTTTGCAGGTCACTGTGTGTTCCTGAATAACATGGCCCCAAAACGGGGACTTCATTATGTCACCAGGCTCCATGCGCAGACTTCTGTTTTAATCTAGGCTTGCTAATTATTAGGCAAGGTAGTAACAGCTGAAGTCGTAAGTTCAAACCCTATCAAGTTTCCTCTAACACTTCTCCCTCCTCCAGAGAGCTAACGCATCCACTGAGACATCAAGAAAACGATGAAAGTGTATCAAGACTTTTTTTCTAAATCAGTAAGTAAATAAGAAACACGCAGAAAACATGAACACACAACCCACAGAAAAGGAAATCCAAGTTTCCCTTAAATATATGGTAAGATGCTAAACATCATTTACAACTAAAGAAATGTGAAACAAAACTATGCTGACAAACAGTTATTTTTACCAATCAGACGGGCAAAGACAAAAAAGGTCTCACAACACAACACATTGTACTGGTGAAAATGTGGGGAAATGGCCACTCTCGCCCACTGCTAGAACACTCCTTCCAAGGAAGGCAACCCGGCTCTCAGAGTCACCAAACTACATCCCCTTTGACACGTCCTGATTGTAATATTACAAGAAACTGGTAATATTGGTTTCCTCCAATCAGGGGCCCTGAGGAGCTGGAGGAAAGGAAACAATTTTGAAGTATATGAATACATTAAATAAATGAGGGACATTTACATTTCAAAAATAACCATTAAAAAAAAAACAAAACCGATGAGACAATTTTGCCTCCAAAAGACCTGTGCCTCTGAAGGGGCCCAGCGCTGATAGCTGCTACCCAGTGCAGTTTCCCCTGTCCCCCACCACCCCTCCCCAGGCATCTTAGTCCCACAATGCTTCTGCAGAGCTAAGGCCACCAAAGTACATTCTGTCATCCGAGCGATATTCGCTGGCAACCTAACATGTGTCCGCACTGTTCTACTCACTGCGGTATCAGAAGGAACCAAAACAGGGGCACCTGGGTGGCTCGGTCGGTTGGGTGTCTGACTTCAGTTCACATCGTGATCTCACAATCTGTGAGTTCGAGCCCCGCGTCAGACTCTGTGCTGACAGCTTGGAGCCTGCTTTGGATTCTGTGTCTCCCTCTCTCTCTCTGCCCCTCCCCTACTCACACTCTGTCTCTCTCTCTCTCTCTCTGTCTCAAAAATAAACATTAAAAAAAAAGTAACCAAAACAGACAAAAATCCCTGTGTTTGTGGTGTTTACATTCAATTGAAGAAGACAGTTAATAAAAGAAATAAAAATATGTACTGTGTTAAATGGTGCCAAGGCTAAGAAGAGAAATACAGAGTAGGGAAGGGAATAGACATGAGGGAGGTGGGGGAGGGGGAGGCTGTATCTGGGGAAATCAGGAAGGCCCTGTTGAAGAGGGTGACCTTTGAGTTAAGACCTAGAGGGGCACTTGGGTGGCTCAGTCAGTTAAGTGTCTGACTCTTGGTCTTCGGCCCAGGTCTTGATCTCACGGTTTCATTAGATTGAGCCCTGTGTCAGGCTCTGCACTGACAGTTTGGAGCCTGCTTGGGATTCTCTGTCTCCCTCTCTCTCTGCCCCTCTCTCACTTGCACTGTCTCTGTCTCTCTCAAAAATAAACTTTAAAAAAAAAGTTGGCCCATTAAAAATAATAATAATAATAATAATAAAAGACCCAGAGGAAGTATGGAAGCAAACCAGGTAGACATCTGGCCCCAAAGCATTTCACTCAGAGGGAACAGCAAGTACAAACACTCAGAGGTGGGAGTGTGCCCGGTACCTTCAACGAAGAGCGAAGAGGCCCATGTGGCTACAGCCGAGCATGTGTGAAAAAGTCACAGGACATGAGGAAGGGGAGAGGCGGGTGGGGTCAGATCGGGGGGTGTCTTCGGCTCTCACCAGGACAGATGGAGAGGCCGATGGAGAGCCCTTGACGTTTTTACGACCACAAACGACAAACCCTTCACATGGCGCCACTCACCTTTCAAAGTAAGTTGAGACTTCTCAAAAGGCAGGGCCACTCCCGCCCGGCTGGAGCTGGCAGATGCCATGTCATCACCAGAAAACTGCAAGACAAGCACAGAGGCAGGTTTCCAGGGTATCTGAGGAGAGACTGAGGAACTGTATCCATTTTAATATTGGAGTATAAAGATATGAAGCAAGAAATTATAAATATCCAAGCAACTTTGTGCTACTTCTGTCATAGTGGAGTTTGTCTTGTGGTGACTGCTGGGCCCAGATAGGTCTTGGCTAGTCGGGGAAGGACACAGGACTATTATACCAACACGCATAGGAGAGAGCCTAAGTAACACTTCAAAAAAAAGTCACAGTTCAACAATTTAAAAAAAGGGGGGGTGGGCTGGGTGTCTTAGTTGAGCATCCAACTCTTAACATCAGCTCAGACCATGGTCCCAGGGGCATGGGATTGAGCCCCGTGTTGGGCTCATGTGCTGAGTGTGGAGCCTGCTTAGAATTCTCTCTCTCCTTCGCTCTCCCTCTGCCCCTATCCCCTGGTCATACTCTCTCTCTCTCTCTCTCTCTCTCTCTCTCTCAGAAAAAAAAAAAATAGGGGCACCTGGTGGTTCAGTTAGTTAAGCATCGGACTCTTGATTTCACGTTTCATGAGATGGAGCCCCACATCAGGCTCAGTGCTGGGCATGGAGCCTGCCGAGGATTCTCTCTCCCTCTCCCTCTGCCCCCCCCAACTCAGTCATGAGTGCCCACAGATGCTGTCTCTCTCTCTCTCTCTCTCTCAAAATAAATAAATTTTGATGTATTTATTTTGATTGGATTAAAAATCCAGTTTTTTTCAAGAATCCATTTTTAATTTTTTAATGTTCACTCACTTGAGAGAGAGCACAAGCAGGGGAGGGGCAGAGAGAGATGGGGACAGAGGATCCGAAGTGGGCTCTGTACTGAGAGCCCCATGCAGGGCTTGAACTCACAAACCACAAGATCATGACCTAAGTTGAAGTCGGACACTCGACCTACTGAGCCTCCCAGGCACCACCAATAATCCAATTTTTTAAATCAATAAAAGAACTGAATAGACATTTCTTCAAAAAAGATATACAGGGGCACCTGTGGCTCAGTCGGTTGAGTACCCGACTTTGGCTCAGGTCACAATCTCCTGGTTCCTGAGTTCGAGCTCCACATGGGGCTCTCTGGTGTCAGCGAGGAGCCCACTTTGGATCCTTGGTCTCCCTCTCTCTCTGCCCCTCCTCCACTTGCACACACGCACACATGCACGCTGTCTCTCACACGCTCAAAAATAAACATTAGGGGCGCCTGGGTGGCTCAGTCGGTTGAGCATCCGACTTCGGCCCAGGTCATGATCTTGTGGTTTGTGAGTTCGAGTCCCACTTTGGGCTTCATGCTGACAGCCCAGAACCTGTAGCCTGCTTCCGATTCTGTGTCTCCCTCTCTCTCTGCCCCTCCCCTGCTTGTGCTCCGTCTCTCTCTCTCTCTCAAAAATAAAATAAAAATAAAACACTAAAAAAATTTTTTTAATAAATAAGCATTAAAAATGTTCAAAAAATATATATATATACAAATGGCCAGAAAGCACATGTACAGATTCTTGACATCATTAGCCATCAGGCATCTCTGTCACTCCGCCTTGGCTAGCGGTATAAGTCTATCTCGCATTTTGAGTGGATCTTCTACTCATATACAGTTTTGTAACACTGTCCTTTGTCATTTGACAAATATTGGTTCGCTGAGCTATGCAGATATTCCAAACGCTGACACGTTTCATTATACGCTCTCCAAAAACAGCACATTTGTGAACGTCACCGCCGATCTCCTCAGACAGATCTTTCAGTGTTGGCAAACTGTCGCGCTCTCGGCGGTAGATGTTTAAGTGTTCCAAAATCCTGCTTTTCACTTCAAAACTGGTATTTTATCTTTGGCAACAAATACTGTCGGCTGTTTTCCTTCAAGTGACAGGCTCCCTTCATTCATCTTCACGAAAATGTCTGCCAAATACTTAAATCTAGTAACTTTGGTTAAATAAAAATAGTAGTTCACGAAAAAAGCAATTAACTCAGCTCTCAATTCAAACACTCACGAAAGTGCCTTTTCTCGAGACAACCAGTACTGCGGTACGCGGAAGTGCCTTGGGCAGAGTTCCCATTCCGTCAAACAGAATATTAAAAAAGACGTGCATGCGAGTCAAGACTTAATAAAATTAATAACTTTTACTCCTCCATCAAGTACATTCTTAAGTGCGACTGGTCGTTTTCCCCTCTTTTACCGAGCGTGCCGTGCTGAGGAATACGGTGACAACAGCTGAGATGCGTGCCCCCGCCCGGATTCGAACTTCGGCAACGACAGTTCTACCCGCCTCTGCTTTTGCACCATCAGTGCATATGTGGTCACGGTGAAAAAGGCAAAGCAAGTTGTTAGGAAAACAGTTTTGATTTTGCAAAACCCTCTAAGTCTCCAGGGCCCACCAGAGGTCGAAGGACCAAGCCTGAGAATGGCTACCGCAAAAACACTGTGAAATTCCTGTTCTATTCGACATCGTTAATTCCTTCTTTCATTCTTTTTGTTTCTGATCTCTCCTCCGAACTTCCAATTCTGAAGAGCTGTTCAGCCTTAGAACACGGTTATTGAGTCACCACATGACTCTAAGAATGGAAGGCCTTTAGGTGAGGATGAAACAGAGCTACCTTGAAGTCACATTGATTTTGACATTTTCCATAGCTAAGGTCAAATAATTTTGTGCTTCGAGATGTTAGCCCAAAACAAAACAATCTGCCTTGTTTGTAAGATGTATCCAGTCCAAAAACTTTGTAAGTAAGTAGATTTTTTTCTTGTTTTTCCGCGCTGGGCTGTAACCGGCATTTTACTTCAATCTCACACGTGGAACAGCAGCGGAGTCCCCTGAGAAGCGTGGGGAGCACACAGCAGTACGAGGCCGGTGTAGCGGAACGTGGGAACAGGATACTGAAACCACCCTTATCGGGTTCTCACGGCCAGACCCCCGTGTTAGTAAATCCGGTCGTGAGTTCTTAGTCCCCGTCTCACGTGACCTGCAGGCAGCATCTGGCCCCATCACTCTCTTCCTTGAAACGCTTCCTCCCCTTGGCGTCCAGGAGGTCACACCTGCCTGATTTCCCACCTGCCCGCCAGGCTGCTCCTGTCCGGCCTCTTTGCAGGCTCCTTCTCCCCGCCTCAACCTCTAGCCATCGGGCTGTCTCATAGCTGGGCCTTGCCCATGTGCTGGTTCTTTCACTGGGCTCATGGCTCATACCATCTATTTGTTGACCGTCCCAAATCGGTATGTCTGGTACAAACCTCAGCCTTGAGCCTCAGACCCTCTTTGTCTATTGACAAAACCAATCTTCTGATACTCCCCCTCGAATCCGCTCCTCAGCCTTCCGCATCTCAGTTAATGACAACTCCTTCCAAACAGTGGCTCGGGCCCAAATCCTGGGGCTCATCCCTGCTTCTCCTTTCCCCCTCACACCCCCCCCCATCAATCTGTCAATAAAGCCTGTTGGTTCTACCATTAAAATATTCCCAAGTTCAAATATTTCTCTCCACCTCTACGAACAGCGTCTTGGTCCAAAGCCCCGTGATCTCTTATCCAGACTGCTGTTTTTTCCCTTCGGCCCTTCAATCTAATCTCTACACTCCGCACACTGATTTCTTTTTTAATGTTTATTTATTTTTGAGAGACATAGAGACAGAGCGTGAGCAGCGGAAAGGTAGAGAGAGAGGGAGATACAGAATCCGAAGCAGGCTCCAGGCTCTGAGCCGTCAGCACAGAGCCCGACGCGGGGCTCGAACTCACAGACCATGAGATCATGACCTGAGCCGAAGTTGGCCGCTTAACCGACTGAGCCACCCAGGTGCCCCTGATTTTTTTTTTTAATATGTACGTCAGATTATATCACTCTGCTATCCAAAACCACCCAGCGGCTTCCTGTCTACCTCAGAGCAAAAGTCAAACTCCTTAAAATGGAGGTCCTGTGTGATACAGTCCATATCCCTCTCTGATCTCATCTCTTTTCTCTCCCCACTTATTCCCCCCTCTCAAGCTACCACACACGCTTCCTCACTGTTCCTTGAACATGCCAGATATGCTCCCCTATTAGACTTCTACCCTTTCCATCTAGAATGTTCTTTCCCCAATAGTCCACATATATGGTCTATTCCCTCACGACTTCAGGCATTTACTCAAATATCACTTTTTTCATATATATTTTTTTGAGAGAGAATACACATACACATGTGAGAGAGACAGAGACAGAGAACCTAAAGCAGGCTCTGCACTGACAGCAGAGAGCTCAATGTGGGGCCAAACTCGTGACCCATGAGATCATGACCTGAGCAGAAGCTGGACGCTTACCCAACTGCGCCACCCAGGTGCCAGTCAAATGTCACTTTCTTAAGAGGTGTTCCTAGATCACCCTATTAGCCCTACCTCTCCACACACATTTGAACCCATTCTTCCCTATTTTATTCTTCCTTCCTAGCATTTATCACTGACATGATTCGTATCGTAAGATTTACTGTATCTATTGTCTCCCTCTCTCTGCCCCCACCCCCAGAACGTAAGCTGCGTGAAGGCTGAGACATGTGTCCCATCCATCAGCCCTGTAGCCCGACCGTCCAGAATGATGCCTGCCTCAAAACTGGAGCTCCATAAATGTTTCCTGAATGAATTTGAGCATCATTTTCTGAAATGTAAAAGGATGATGTTGTGATTCCCCAGACTAAATGTGTTTTGGTAAAACAATAAAAAGATCCACTCTTGGGGTGCCTGGGCGGCTCAGTCGGTTAAGCTTCCAACTCTTGATTTCGGTGCAGGTCACAGTTCGTGAGTTGGGGCCCTGCGTACGGCTCTGTGCTGACGGTGCAGAGCCTGCTTGGGAATCTCTCCTTCTTTCTCTGTCCTCTGCTGCTCGCCTGTGCTCTTTCTCAAAATAAATAAATAAACTTTAAAAAAAAATCTCAACTCTCTTTCTACCTAGCAGATTAGCAAGCGATTAGAAGTCTGACAGTAAGTGCTGGTGAGAAGCCTTATATGCTTTTGGGGGCAATCGAATGGTATCTGGCAACTTCCATGGAGTTAAAGATGCATATGTGTCGCACCTCCCAAGATTCCGCACCTACACATCTGCCAAGAGAAAATCTTCTAACTCAGGCCGCAGAAGCCATGTTCAGAGACATTCATCGCAACGATGTGTCTAATAGCAAAAATGTGTAAACGACCTAAATGTCCATCAGTGGGGGAACAAGTAAATTGTGATACATTTATAAAATGGAATGCTACCTAGTGCTTGAAATATGTGAGTTCAATCATCATGTACAAATCCAAATTACAATGCTAAAAGAAAAAAAAAGGCAAGGGGAAGCCTAAGTGTAGTATACAGCCATTGGTGTGTACTTGAACTTACACAGAACAGTCATATATTGCTGTGGCCAAACATAAACAAATAAAAGTACAAAAGCATGGATGGGAAGGAACCACACAGAGGTGAGAACGGAAGTCGCCCCTGGGGTAGCACGGAAGGGAACAGGGGACCCGAAGTGAGAAGCAAGGCCAGGGGAACTTCAAATGTATTCGCAACATTTTATCTTTTAAAGAAAAATTTCTGAGGCAAATATGGCAAAATGTTAATATTCATTAAATCCAGATGGTAGTTTTTATGGCTGTTTGTTATCTTCTTCTCTGAACCATTTTGCATGTTTGATCTTTCCCATAGTTTAACGATAATTTTAAGGGGGAGAGAAAAGATCGTATCTTGAATAATGAAGGAAAGATTAATGATTATAAATTAAGCCTCAGGGCTTTCAGTAACAGAGGTTAAAACACTACAAGCAGGGAAATCCATTATTCATAGACTTTAAAAATAAAAGAACACTTTAAAAATCTTTACATCTATCAGGGCTCTTTCTTTCCTAAGGCAACTCAACAGAGAGCAGTTTGAAATTAGCTTGTCCTAACTGAGCTTTAGCCCTTTTTAGCCCGTGGCCTGAACTCCAAAGAATTCGAGAGAATGAAAGTGGAAGCTCCCACATGGCCTGTTAAACGGGAGGAAGACCAAACCTCTTGATCTATATACTTCATGGCCCCAAAACAAAATCAATCAGATGAATTCGAAAGAAGGCTGAGAAAGAAGAAAGCCAGCTGGGAAAGGAGGAGAAACAGAGCAGACAACACGTTTCTCTTTCTCCAATGTCTTTCATGATTATGGTCCATTGTTTCTTAACAATAATCAGTGTTATTATGTGGGGCTCTGCCTGTCTTTCCAATCCAATCGGGAAAATACCACCTTAACGTTGCAAAGTAGGTATTTTGAACTGTAAGACCCTTCCAACCATGTATTTTAAAAAAGTAACTATTACCATAGAAGTCAGATTCCATCCCTAAAGCACTTTTAACCTATTCGCTTCTGCCCCAGGGTCCCATACGGGCCACGGTCCCCAATGGGCATGAGCCTCAAAACCCCACCACTCACTACAGGAAGCTCAGGAAACCTGAGGCCCAGAATTTCCTCTATCCTTGTCTCAGCAACACCATCCATAGGCTCAAGTAATTTCTTCCCTTGCTAAAAGCAACTGGAAATGTTTGCCTCCAAATCGCTTCCAAAAAAACTGACTTAGCATAAGCCTGGGCCAGGAAGGAGGAGGAAAGAGAACGATGTCTAAAATAGCACCAAAGGTTATAGACACACGAAGAATCTCATTAATGAAGAGAGTAATGGATTTATTGGGAGGGGAAGGGGAAAGCCAAAACTAACTCTGGTAGATTTACCCAAATTTCTTTTAAAAAATCGAAAGCATATTGTCCTATGAACCTATCCTCTGTGCAAATCTTGAAAAGTATGTTTTAAAAATAAAATAGAGTAGAAAATATAAGAGTACATCCCACAAAGAAAAAGCATTATTTCCTGAAAAGTCTGTTCAGATAAATGTATACTGTATGTACACGCATACTGGATCATGATATAAAATACATTTTTTCTAAAGGTTGCAGTCAAAAAAACGAGAAAAACTGCTCTAAAACAAACCCATTTTATGTAGGGTTCAGATGAGAGAGACACTCACAAACACCGCGAGACCCAGTAAGTCAGCACCAGGTTGGAGGGCTATTCATTCAGAGAAATGTCAGCACTTTACCGTCATTTTAGGTCTGGGAAATTCTCCCACATCCACATAAAAGAACCTCACGAGCCTGGACGAAAGGTATTCATTTATTCATTCAACAAATATTTATTGAGCATCTTTTATACACCACGCACTGTTTTTGGTGCTAGTGATACATGAGTGAATAAACAGAAAAAAAAAAAAAAATTCCTGGTAAAGAACCAAGAAAGATCCCCTCCTGGCCCTGACTCGGAAATGGAAAAAGTAACCACTGTGAATATGCCAGACGCTCTCCACAAGCACGGCCTACTCTCTAGGGAGAAAGACTTCCCCCCGGAGCCTTACCCTAACTAGGGGAGGGGAAATTTCCCTGACGGAGGCCATTCTAGCCTTCTTGTCTCACCTAAGGGGGAGAAAAAAGTTAATAAACTCTTGTGAATTTCACAGCCAAGGGACACAGGGCCATTAAAAGACCGAGATTTAATGATAAGACTGCATTCTGCAATTCCCCATACTTTCCCGTCATATCATGGGGTCGTTACAGTGAGTTACACTGAAAGAGAGAAAGGTGCACACTTCAAGTTCCTAGGGGGCGCGCCTGGGTGGCTCAGTTAGACATCTGACTGCAGCTCAGGTCGTGATCTCGCAGTTTGTGAGTTCGAGATCCACATTGGGCTTTTTGCTGACAGCTCAGAGCCTGGAGCCTGCTTCGGATTCTGGTCTCCCTCTCTTTCTGCCCCTCCTGAGCTTTCTCTCTCTCTCTCTCTCAAAAATGAATAAATATGTTTTAATTTAAAAAATTAAAAAAAAAAAAAAGAGTCCAACTCTTGATTTCAGCTCAGGTCATGATCCCAGGATCCAAGGTTTAAATTTATTTAAAATTTGTTTATTAAAAAAAAAAAAAAGGAGTTCGTAAGGAAGACCAAAGATAACTAAGAGACCAAAACAAGGACACTACATGAATTCGAAGTTTCCAGTACCTAGAGTTATAGCGATCATTAAATACAAACCAACTCTGAGCCAGATTAACATAAAATCCCAAACGAAAGGCCTATTAACTTCAGTTCCTATTACCCAATGCATCATGTCCAGCTTTCAATTAAAAATTATTGTAAGGAAGGGGCGCCAGGATGGCTTAGTTGGTTAAGCATCTGACTTCAGCTCTGATCTCATGGATCATGAGTTCTAGCCCCACATCAGGCTCTGCACTGATGGTGTGGAGCCTACTTGGGATTCTCTCTCTCTCTCTCTCTCTCTCTCTCTCTGACCCCTTCCCTACTTGCACATGCACACACATGCTCTCTCTCTCCCTCTCTCAAAATAAATAAATAAACTTAAAAATATATATATACTTAGGGGCTCCTAGGTGGCTCAGTCGGTTAAGCATCCAACTCTTGGTTTCAGCTCAGGTCATGATCTCCCAGTTTCATAAGTTCAAGCTCCACTTTGGGTTCTGTGTTAACCCTGCAGAGCCTGCTAGGGATTCTCTCTCTCTCTCTCTCTCTCCCTCTCTCTCTCTCTCTCTCCTTCTCTCTCTCTCTCTCTCCTTCTCTCTCTGCCCTTCCCTGGTTCATGCTCTCTCTCTCTCTCAAAAATTTATAAGTAAGTAAACTTTAAGGAAAATTATAAGCAACGCTAAACAGGAAGAATAACATAGTGAAGAGACAAAGCAAGCATCAGAAGCAGACTCAGAGATGACACAGGTTTTAAAACTATCAGACAGAATTTAAAATAACTTTGGGGGTGCCTGGGTGGCTCAGTCAGTTGAGTCTCTGACTTTGGTTGAGTGTCTGACTTCGGCTCAGGTCTCATGGTTCGTGGTTTCAAGCCTTGCATCCATCGGGCCCTGTGCTGACAGTTCGGAGCCTGGATCCTAGGATTCTATGTCTCCCCCTCTCTCTGCCCCTCCCCTGCTCACCCTCTGTCTGTCTGTCTCTCTCTCTCTCTCTTTCAAAAATAAGTATGGACGAATATATTAAGGATTCTACTGGAAAGAGTAGAAAACACACAAGAACAGATGGTAATGTAAGCAGAGGCGTGGAAACTCTAAGGAAGAAAAAAGAAAATGCTAGAAATCCAAAACAGCGTAACATAAATGTAGAATGCCTCCATGGGCTCATCAGCAGACAACATGGCTGTGGACTCAGACTTGGAAGATATGTCAATTCAAAGTTCTCCCATGGAAATGCAAAGAGAAGAAAGAATGTTTTTCAAAGTCCAAGATCTGTGAGATAATTTCAAAGTGTGTGAAATATTCATAATTGGAATAGCAGAAGAAGAGAGAACAGAGCAAAAGAAACACCTTAAGTAATAATGGCCAAGAGTTTTCCAAAATTAACAACCAAGAGCAAGCCCCAAATCCAGGAAGCTCAGAGAACATCGAGGAGAATAAACGCCACACGCAAGAACAAAGCAAACATACGCTATTAGCATACTGAATCTAGACAAAGCCGAAAACAAAGAAAACATCTTGAAAGAAGCCAAAGGAGGGGGAAAAACAGCGAACCTGTACAGGAATAAGGATGAGAATTACAGCAGGCTTCTTACCAGAAACCACACAAGCAAGAAGACAGCAGAGTGAAATAAAGTGTTGAAAGAAAAAACACACTAACCTAGAATTTTGCGGCCAGTGCTGTTATTCTTTAACAGTAAAGGAGTAAACGGAAGACTTCCTCAAACAAAAACGTGCCCTGAAAGAAATGTTTAAACGAAGTTCTTCCAGGAGAAAGAAACGATACAGGGCAGAAGCTCGTACGTACCCATAGAAAAGAAGAGCAGGAGAGAAAGAACAAATGAGGCTCCGTCCACTGGCTTCTTCAAACACTGAAAGACTGACAACGGAGGGAGCGGACGCGTGCCACGAGGGATGGGCTGTCCGGCAGAAACCAAATGAGAGACGAGTGGAGGTGACCAGCGGTCGGAGAACAACGAAGCAGGGAAGGAGGGCAGGAACGAGAGGGCGGTCAAAAGCAGAGAAGGCTGTGGACAAGGAAAGCCTCGCTGAGAAGGAAACTGCTGAGACCTGAAGAAGGTGGGGGATGGAACTGAGAATGTCGGTGGAAGAAGATTCCGGGCAGATAAAAGAGCACGAGCAGAAGCTCCTGAGGTGCTGGCAGGTCTTGGGAGGATCGACAGCAAATGGGGGCCAGTGTGTGTCCAGGACAGTGAAGGAGGAAGAAAACGGCAAGAGATTCGACGGAATTTGAAAAATTCTTCGTAGGTAAAATCATTCTTCGTGAAATACGAAATGCCCTGGAGCAACGGTTCTCGATTCCTTCCGCACATTTCCATGATCCAGGGAGCATCAAAAACAGACAAGGAAAATGACAACCAAACCCCAACCTCAGAGATTCCCATCTGCTTGGTCTGGAGTAGGGTGGGGACAGCTAGGTTATTTAAAACTTCCTCCGGGGTATCCTAATAAAACTTTGGGCTGAGAACCGCTGGTTGACTGTTACTGAATTAGCTGACTGCACTAACAGTAGGACTTTAGCTCTATCCGAATGTTCTAGGCTAAACCAAAACTATGCAGAAAAATTGCACAAAATAATAAGCAGATGAAAACGAATGGGGGGATATAAAACTCTAGGAACAGAATCTAGTGAAGGAGCTCTGTGTCAGGAGTGGTTCCAAGGAGACCACGTATTACACCACCTTCCTTGATACCAACTTTTCCCCGGAGAGCCGGCCGGGGGGGGGGGGGGTCTCAAAAACCATGACAGAGTAAACACGTATATTTATCTCTGCTCCAGTCTCAAACTCCATCAAAAAGACAGAAAAGAAATACAAAAATAGGGGTGCCTGGGTGGCTTGGTCAGCTAAGTGTCTGACCTGTGATCTTGGCTCAAGTCAGGATCTCATGGTTTGTGAGTTCGAGCCCGCCTGGAGCTCTGCGCTGACAGCACAGAGCCTGCTTGGGACTCTGTCTCTCCCTCTCTGCCCCTCCCCTGTTCACTCTCTCTCTGTCTCTCTCTCTCAAAAAAAAAAAAAAAAAAAAAAAAAAGAAACAAACAAACAAGGTTTAAAATAAAAAGAAACAAAAAAATACAAACCCACTAAAAATGAATGGAAAATGAAAGGACAGTTAAAGAAGGAAGCAACATTCTGGAAAGGGGCAAGTGAGTTGAAACTGAAACCTAACTGCTGTGGGGAGGAGTTGACAAGAAGCAGGCTGATGGCACTGAGGGTCAATAACCGGTGGCACCAGGTACCTCGGAAAGTGAGAACGTAAGAGGGCCCAAAACCAGGAGAGTCTAGTGAAAGCCTGGATGGGAAACAGAGTTTCCGGACTCCCTTCCCCACCAGTTCAGCTAGGCAGTCACCCTGCCTAATCCCAAACAGGAGCGTTAATTTTTAGTCTCTAGATAGATTCGACCAGACCCGAGGACTTCGGGCACAGCTGAGGGTCGTGATAAGGCACCATACGGATCAAGGGGGACAAGTGGAAGTCGGCCGCATGAACCATGACAAGTCGCCGGCGCCATCCCCGCTCACCTTCCCTCTCTCGAGTCCCAGAGTCCCAGCACGCAGCTCGGCCTGCTGGTACTTCATGCATAAAGGAACACAACTATGGAGGAGAGCCTCAGGCAGAAAAGCCAGAGAGCAAAAAAAATAACTCAACTGACGACCTGATCCTAAAATGCATAAGGAAATGCAAGGGATCCCAAAGAGCCAAAATAATCCCAAAAATAAAACAAAGTTGGATGATTCACATTTCCTCGTTTCCAAACTTACCACCAAGCCAGAGTAACCAAGACCATGGAGTACGAGCATAAAGACAGACATACAGAGCACATAAAGAGAATTGAAAATCCAGATACGACCCCATACTTTTTCATCCAGCTGATTTTAGACAAGGGTGCCGAGACAACACAGTGGAGGAAAGAGTAACAGACTTTTCAACGAATGGTGTCAGCACAACTAGATGTGCGCATGCAAATGCAGGTGGCCTTTGCCTCACGCCTGATACAAAAATGAACCTGAAATGGACCAAAGACCAAAATATAAGAGCAAAAACTATAAAACTCAGAAAAAAAGCATAGGCATAAATCTTCATGACTTTAAGTCAGGAAGTGGTTTCTCAGACATGCTATGAAAAGCGCAAACAAAAATAAAAACAAGATAAATTTGTCTTCATCAAAATTAAAATTTTCTGTGTTTCAGGGGATACCATCAAGAAAGTGAAAAGACACAGGTGCCTGGGTGGCTCAGTTGGTTAAGCAGCCGACTTCGGCTCAAGTCATGATCTTGCGATCTGTGAGTTCGAGCCCCGCTGTGCTGGGCTCTGTGCTGACAGCTCAAAGCCTGGAGCCTGCTTCGGATTCTGTGTCTCCCTCTCTCTCTGCCCTTCTCCTGCTCATGCTCTGTCTCTATGTCTCAAAAATAAAATAAATAAACATTAAAGAAAGTGAAAAGACAACCCAAAGAATGAGAGAAAATATTTGCAAATCATGTATCTGGTAAGACTTGCATCTAGAATTCAAAAAGAACTTTTACAATTCAGTAATAAAAAGCCAAATAATCCAACTTAAAAAGAAATGGGCAGGGGCGCCTGAGTGGCTCAGTCAGTTAAGCACTGACTCTTGGTTTCAGCTCAGGTCATGATGTCGTAGTTCAGGAGTTCAACCCCGCAATGGGCTCTGTGCTGACAGTGCGGAGCCGCCTTGGGATTCTCTCTTTCCCTCCCTCTCTCTCTCTCTAAATAAACATTTTTTTTGAAATGGGCAAAGGATCTAAACAGACATCTCTCTAAAGAAGATTAAAAAAAACAATAAATATATGAAAGGATATGCAACCTCATTAGTCACTAGTGAAATGCAAACGTTTTAAAACCACAAAGAGATACCGCTTCACACAAACTAAAATGGCCAAAATCAGAAAGCATACAAGAACAACTGATTACGAGAACTTGGAGAAATCAGAATCCTCATACAAATCTAGCAGTAAATGAAAAATGGTGAACAGCTTTGGAAAACTTCTGGCAGTTCCTCCAAAAGTGAAACAGAATCAGGGCTCCTGGCTGGCTCAGTCAGTGGAGCACGTAACTCTTGATCTCAGGGTGTGGGTTCAAGCCCCACACTGGGTTAGAGATTATGTATAAAGATAAAATATTTTCACTTAAATAGAATCTTAAGACCCAGCAATTCCATTTCTACGTGTATGCCCAAAAGAACAAATGTGCATAGCAGGATTATTCAGAAGAGCCAAAAAGTGGGAACAACCCAAATGTTTTGAGACCTGAGAAATGGAGAAGTAAAATGCAGTATATGCCTAAATAGAATATTCTTTGGTCATAAAAAGGAATGAAGTGCTGTTTCATTCTGCAATATGGATGAACTTTGAAAACTTGACACTAAGTGAAAGAAAAAAAAAAAGAAAGCAGGCAAAAAGGCCTGATGATTATGATTTCATTTACACGAAATACCTAGAATAGGTAAATCTGTGGCGAGAGAATGATTAGTGGCCGCCTCGGGAGGAAAGGGTTAGGGGGCTGGAGCGACTGTTAATGGGTCCAAGGTTTCTTCTGAGGTGATGAAAACGTGCTGGAATTAGATTCTGGTAAGTGACGGCTACATGACTTTGTGAAAAGCCTCACATCCGCTGAAATAACACTTCGAAATTGTGAATTTCACGTATATGAATTATATTGCTGTTTAAAAAACTTGTAGTTAAATGAAACAGAGGTCAAAGGAAACCTAAAAACAATTCAGAGAGATAAAATATTGCATCTAGGAAACAAGAACAGAACGTAATTTTAAAGGAAGGAAGGAACGAACGAAGGAAGGAAGGAAGGAGGGAAGGCAGGCAGGCAAGCTGGTTGGTTGATTCAGAGAATAAGAAACTGCTCTTAGAAAGGACAGTGCTGATAGCAAAACCAAAGCTGATAAAGTGAAGACTCATGCTAAAAAGTAGAACCAAAAGAAAAGAATAGGACGAAAACAACTTTTTTTAAAACAGTGGATTTATTTAAAATGTTCAATGTCCAACTTAGAGTAAGTCCAGAAATAGAAAAGGAAAAAAAGGGGGCTGGGGGAGAAATCATCAAAGAAATGTAACAGAAGACGTTCCTCGAGCTGAGGTGTACACAGTTCTAGAGAAAGAACCCAAGGGTGCCCAGAACAGCGGACGAGGAAAACACACCCGCTCTACTGCGCGCCGCCGTGAAGTCTCCAAACAGGGGAACGAAGGGTGTCCGAGCTTCCGGTCACATTTGTGAACCAGAGGACTCAGAGCAGCATCCGACTTCTGGACAGTAATACTGAATGCAAGAAGCCAACGCAATACTTTCAGATGTTAGATAAAATGATTTTCAATCTAGAATTCTATCACCAAAAACAAAAACACATCAATCAAGTATGGCTGGAAAATAGTATTTTCAGATTTGTAAAGTCTCAAATTCCTCCCAAAGCTGCTTTCCTCAGGAAGCTACTGAAAGATGGGCTCCAGGAGAGTTAAGAAAGATGATGGATTCCCACGGGAAAGACAAAAGAATTCCAAGACTAATGATGAAAGAATCCCAAGGTATTACAGTGCCACAGCCCAGACAGCAATCGGTCCAGACTAGAGAATTTATACGAAGCGTCATCTCTAGATGAAAGAAAGAAAACGGAAGAAAGAGATTACACGATACATCTGACTGCACTGAAAAAGGGGCACTCTCGCTCTATCACAAAGTTTGCTGCAGGGGCGCCTGGGAGGCTCAGTCAGTTAAGCATCTCTTGATTTCGGCTCAGGTCGTGATTTCACGGTTCACAAGTTTGAGCCCCACTTGGGCTCCGTGCGCTCAGTGCACAGAGCCCACTTGAGATTCTCTCTCTCTCTCTTTCTCTCTCTCTGCCCCTCCCCACCGGGCAGGGGGCAGCCATGCACTCTCTTTCCTATAAAGGACCCTGAGTTGAAAGGGTCCTTTTTACTCTTTTTAATGTTTATTTTTTTGAGAGAGATAGAGTGAGAACAGGGAAAGGACAAAGAGAGAGGAAGACACAGAATCCAAAGCAGGCTCCAGGCTCTGATCTGACAGCATAGAGCCCGACAATAGGGCTCAAACTCACAAACCATGATGAGATCAAGCCAAGGTCAGCCGGTTAGCCAACTGAGCCACCCAGGCATCCTGCACTCTCTCTCTCTTTCTGTCCCTCTCACAATCCTCCATCAAAAAAATAAAAAAACATTAAAACAAAAAAGATTGGTACAGAAAACTATGCAAATGAGAAAATCAGGAAATAAGAAAGTAATAACAAAAGTTGTATGAGAAGACGCATAATCCTGATAAACTATATGGCTCAGGTGAAAATAAAATTTATAATTATAATAGCGTAAACAATTTAATCAAATTTGTGATGTGGGAGAACTCAGAAGATCGGGGTAGAATGTGTGTTTGTGTACTAAAAGACAGTACATAAAACTGACAAGCTAAGAAATAACAGTATAAGGATGTCACTCATAAAGGCAGGAGTTGGGGTGCCTGGCCGGCCGAGTTGATAGAACATGTGACTCTTGATCTTGGGGTTGTGAGTTCAAGCCCCATGTTGGGCATGGAGCTACTTTAAAAAAAAAAAAAATGCACAAGTCAATACCAGAAAAAAAAAAGGTTGAAAGCGAGGGACTCTATAGAGCAAGAATCAAGAACAAAGAGGGATGAAGCTAGGAACTGCCGTTGCATCATAAGTCTTGTAATATTTCGCTTTTTGACCTATGTGCATGTACTATTTTGGTCATAAATAAAATTTAAATTCAGAAAAGGAAAAGGTTTCTCTTCAAGTCAGGTCACAGGATGATGTCCTTGTTTAATTTTAATAAGAACATCCCGTCTACATTCAATTAGAGTAGTGCGTTGAATGGTAGCACCAGAAAGGCATGTCTAAGCACTAACCCCCTGGAACCTGAGAATGTGACCTTACTTGGAAACAGGGTTTTGCAGATGCAATTAAGTTACAGAGCTCAAGATAAGATCACCTTGAATTTAGAGTGGGTGCAGCGTCCTTTTAAGACACAGATGGGAGAAGGCACAGACACAGAACAGGAGGCCATGTGGAGACTGAACAGAAATCCGAAACCTACAACTCCAAGCTAACAAATGCCTGGAGCCACTGCAAGAGGCCAAGAAAGAACCTCTCACCCCCACCCCACCCCAGCCTAGAGGGATGCAGCCCCGTTGATCCTGACCCCTTAATTTCAAACTTGTGGCCTCCAGAACTGTAAAGAAATACATTCACTTTGTTTTAAACCACCTGGTTTTTGGTAATTTGTTACCAATAAGGAATAGGAAAATAATACAATTAGCAACAAAGGCTTTGGAAGATGTGAACTTCAACTGCCATCCCGCTGAAACTGGAAGTCCTCCTCCAAGAACACACCCTTTGGAGGCCCAACTCCCCCAGGACCACAGTAACTTCCCCCAAAAATAAGCCCCTGTAGTCACGGGGCGGGAGGCGGGGAGGCATGGTCTTGCTTAAACTGTTTCTTAGGTGTGATTCCAGATACAAAAGAGAATGCTAAACATATTACGCTTTATCTCCTTATTTTTAAACAATGAATATTTTTTTATGTTCTGTTTCAAAACAATTTTTGATGCCACTACTGACCCAGCAACTGATTAGCTTTAGAGAATTAGAGAAGAAGTTTGCCTATTTTTTTAAGTTTTTTTAAGTTTTATTTATTCATTTTGAGAGAGAGAGAAGAGAGAGCATACGAGCGAGAGAGGGGCAGATAGAAAGGGAGAGCGAGGATCCCAAGCAGGCTCCGCATCATCAGCGCAGAGCCCGATGTAGGGCTCACACTCTTGAATCGTGAGATCACGACCTGAGCCAAAGTCCAGAGTCGGACACTTAACCGACTGAGCCACCCAGGTGCCCCGAGGTTATCTATTTTAACGAAAAGTCAAGGAATGAAGCCAGAAGGGCTACATTACAAGAGTGGCAGGCAGCCTATCTCCAGTCTTCCCAGGAAAGTTTTAGGATCTTCCTCCTCCTTGCCACCTCTCTTTCCTTTTCTGCTTTGCTGGGTCCTTCCTCCCCGCCAAATCTTCCTCTTCCCTACTGTGACAACCACAGGCCCCAGGCCCTGCATGGGCATCACCGTAGGACTCACAACCAAAAGGGCAGCTGGCCTCCAGCTAAGAGTTAGACTGTGTACAACCTGAACCACCAGCTTGCAGGGGGTCATCAGCTCCACCCTGAAGATGACAAATGAAGCCCTTACTTGACACAGCAATGGATTAGCCTTAGAGAACTAGAGAATAAGATAAACTATTTTATTTTTTTTAAGTTGTATTTATTTATTTAGAGAGACAGTGAGAAAGCATACAAGCTGGAGAGGGGCAGAGAGACAGGGAGAGAGAGAATCCCAAGCAGGCTCTGCACCATCAGCACAGAGCCCAATGCAGAGCCCTTAAAACCTTTCGTTTTAAATAAGAAACTCTAAATAAGTAAATAGGTAGGGGCGTCCAGCCGGCTTAGTCCAGTGAGTGTGCGACTCTTGATCTTGGGGTTGGAAGTTCGAGTCCCAAGTTGGGTATAAAGATTATTTAAAAATAAAATCTTAAAAAAAAAAGATAGATAATAGATAAATAAAAAGCCAGCTTCCTTTGCCTATAAGCCACGAGTGGTTAAAAGACAAGAAACCCTCAGCTAGGGTAGTAATTGCTTAGTTCTTCTCAGGAGCAAAATTAGACATGTCAAGGGTCCACCAACTGACTCAGAGCTGCCAGAGATATCCAGGAAGACAACAAAGATCTATCATAGTCTTTTTTGGTTAAAATACTTGAAATACCTGAGATCGAAAGAGCAGGGAGAACACATCTCAATGTATCCTCCTGGGAACAACAGAGGAAGATGAGCAGCGTGGGGCGCCCTGCCACCAGAAGATGGGTGGAGAGCAGCAGCGAGAGGCTGCTGTCACCTGCACTGAAATCGCCACTTGATCTCCACCGAACACAAAGGGCACCTTCAAAACGGGGCTGGGTGGTTCTTTATTTTTATTATTGTTGAAATAGAATTCACATGCCGTAAATTCGCCCTTTTAAAGCATACAATTTGGTGGCTTTCAGTATATTCACAGAGCGGTACAAGCATCACCACTAATGCCATAACATTTTCATTCCCCCAAAAGAAACTCCACATCCACTAGCAGTCGCCCCTCATTCGGTTCTGCACCGAGCCTCGGGCAACCACCGATCCACTTTCCGACTCTACTGTCTACTCTACGGTCTATTCTGGACACTTCGAATACACGGAATCATACAATATGTGGACATATGACATTTTGTTTCCCCATTCGTCAGTCGATAGACAACTCAACAGTTGTTAGGATGGGTTGATTCTTGAAGCCAGGGGACATAATGGTCAAGGTCACCTTCTGCAGGAAGGCAGCCGGCCTCTGACTGTGCCTCTTCCAGACCCTTTTACTCACCCTGCCCAGTCCAGAGGCACGGTGTCTCAGTCAGGCTTACAGACCCCACTCTGGGCCAAGCCCTGGAAATACAAAGGTGAAAGTCACAGGGTCCCTCTGGGACCTCAGATTTCTTGCTCTGAGAGACCCCCGTAAAATAAATCTTCCAAAAGCTTTTGGCAAAAGCAAGCAACCACTCGTCAGATTCAGCAAGTGACAGCTCCTGGGCTATCTGAAGCACTTGGTCCTTTTTACCACCCAACTTCAAAAAGAACCTTTCAGATCAGTCAGTCCTGCAGAGGTAAGTGGGTTTAACCACTCCCTAGCTTCTGAGTGATATTGCACAAGTTACTTACCCTCTAAATCTCAATTCTTCATCTGTGAAATGAAGCTCCTAATGTTACTTAGCTTATAAGATTACTGTAAGGATTAAACGAGTTCAGCCAAGTAGAGCAGCCAGCACATGCAAGTGCTTCAAGTAGGAACTACTAGCTAAGCTAGTTCTTTTTTTTTTTTTAATGTTTATTTATATTTGAGAGAGAGAGAGAGAAAGAGAGGGGAAGGGCAGAGAAAGAGAAGGAGACACAGAATCTGAAGCAGGCTCCAGGCTCTGAGCCATCAGCACAGAGTCCGATGTGGGGCTCGAACCCAGACACCTGACCCAAAGTTGGACGCTTAACTGACTGAGCTCCCCAGGCGCCCCCCAAACTAAGTTAGTTCCTGATGCTAAAAATTCTAGGCCCTGTGATTCCTCAAATTCTTGACCCGGGCTTGAGTGAAGAAACCACTGAATACTGATCTCAATGTAGCAGATGAGCCACGGAAGAGCAAAAACTACTCACCAGCACTAAGATTTTAATTTTAATTAGCCAGTTGTAGAAACGGGCAGAGTTTCTCATTTATAATTATAGATCCGCTCACGGGATTCACTTCTTGAAAAATGTGGAAGAAGAGGGTCTGTTCAAAAAAATTCCTTCTTTCCTTCACATTCTCATGCTTTTCCAGCTATTTCCAACACTAATTCTTCTTTCTTGGCCTCTCTCCTGTGGCCAGCATTGAGTTCCCTTCCATTCTCCAAAGGCCCATATTGAAAAACAATCAAACAGAACTGAACTTTGCCAAATGACATCCGCACAAAGACCCAGCACATAAAAAGAGGGAGGGAGAGTCAGGGGAGGGTGGATCTTTGGAAGCACAGTGGAATTACAGGCTAATAATAAAAGAGACTGGAAAGCAGATCTCACAACAAAACAGGAAGCAGAAGCCATGCGTGACCCAGAAGAAGGAGACCTGCCCTCAGTCAGGACTGCCAAGTCTTAGTGTCTGGCATTTTCCTAGAAGCAGTTATTAACACTTGACTTAAATCACTGAGGGTTCACAAGCTTGTGGGAAAAAGTAAAGGACTGCAACTTTTTAAAAATTTTTTTTAATGTTTATATATTTTTGAGAGAAAGAGAGAGTGCAAGCGGGGGAAGGGCAGAGAGAGAGAGGGAGACACAGAATCCAAAGCAGGCTCCAGGCTCTGAGCTGTCAGCACAGAGCCCAACGCAGGGATCGAACTCACGAACGACGAGCTCATGACCTGAGCCGAAGTGGGACACTTAACCGACTGAGCCGCCCAGGAGCCCCAGGACTGGAACTTAACGAAAAAAGATTGAGTTAGTTCTTTTTAAGCGAAACAAGATCTTTCCTTTTGTTCCTGCCTCTCAGAAATTCCAGAATCTACAATAGTCCAAAGTGACTCAAAATCCCTCCAAAGCAGCTCGCTAATTTGATTCCGAGGGGAGTTTATGTTTGTGTATCCACTACCACGGATCTTCCTGACGAAAGCATCAGATCTGGGCTCAGAAGACCGAGATTCAAATCCCAGCTCTTCCGGGCCATGGCTACAGGGCCTCACGCACGTTGCTTCACCTCAGTGGGGTTCTGTTTATTTTAACTACAAAATAGAAAACCCAACAAACAATATGCATTCGACACACGTCAGGTAAGACTAATATTTAAACACTAAAAACTCATTACCCATCCTCGTAGGCTGTGTCTTTCCCATTGTTCTCGGAGGTCTCTAGCTTGGTTAGTAAGGCAAACTGACTCCAGAAATTAGCCCTCAAATTGATTTCAGTGGCACCACAAAGGTGTACACTTTGAAGAGTAGCCTCCTCAAGGGAAAAGAAAATTAGTGGGGCACCTGGCTGGCTCAGTCAGCAGAGCATGTGATTCTTGATCTTAGGGTCATGACTTCGAGCCCCACATTGGGCATGGAGCCTATTTAAAAAAAAAAAAATTGCTTGTGGTTTTCAAAAGGTCTTTAAACAAAAAGTGAAAGGGAAGGAAAGTCAAGTTCACCAAGATATACTACGATGCTTCGCCGTGGTTAAAATGCCTACTGTGTAATAGTATAACCTGAGATTTTATTACAAAATTTAACTTCCTGCACGAAGCACTCCTCTTGGATATGTACTAGCATTACTCCGTGAGTGACTTCGCCCGGTGTCTTAACTCTAAATACTGTCCACTTGCTAACCTCCACAAGTACCTCTTCTGCCCAGGCCTGGCTCCAGAATTCTCTAATTGCCCCATACAGTTTCCACGCGATTTCTACTAGACAGGTTACAATCGATGTCAACAAAACTGAGCCCCAACGCCTGTTTCTCCTACAGCCTTTCCTTTTCAGTTAATGATAATTCCACATTCTATATCTGCAAACCTTGTTGACTATACTGCAAAATATACCCGAGACCCGACCATCTCTACCACCTGGTCCTCCTTCATTTGGATCATGCTGATAGCCTCAGAACTTGATTCCCTGCTTCTAGCCTTGCCCCGCTCTGGACGCTTTCCCTGCACCGTAACCAGAGTGAGATAAAAAGCAGGAGATGTCGTGTCCACTCCACTGCTCAAAACCCTGCAATGACCCCAACTCGCTGAGTAAAAGCCATCATCCTTACCATGGGCCAAAAGGCCCTCCACGACCTGCCCATCTCTCCCATTGCCCCCAACACCTCTTTGGCTTGATCCTTCTACTCCCCCTGCCCCACACCCCTCCAGTCACCCTAGCCTCCTAGCTGGCCCACAAACTGCCAGCAGCGTTTCTTCTTAGGGCATTGAACTTGCTGTCCCCTCTGTCTGAATCACTGACACAGCTCCTGCCCTCGACCCCTCCGATCGTTACTCGACAGTTACCTTCTCAGGAAGGCTTCTCCCTAAAGACCTTATGCAAAATTGCAACCCCGGCCAACACTCCGCACCACACATGCCACTTCCCTCCTTCGTGACAATACAATACGCACTTTACTTGGTTACTCTGCTTATTGTTCCTTCCCCCACTAAAATGCAAGATCCGCAGGGTAGGGATTTTCTTGTGTACTATATTCCCAGTGTTTAGAATAGCACTGTCCAACATAATCTTTAATTTTCAGGAAAACACACTTTTAAGATTTTTTTGTTTTTGTTTTTATTTACTTTTGAGAGCGAGAGAGCGAGAAAGAGAGAGGAGGGGAGGTGCAGAACAAGAGGGAGTCATAGGATCCAAAGCAGGCTCTGTGCTGAAAGCAGAGAGCCATGTGGGTTCAAACTCAGGACTGTGAGATCATGATCTAACCCTACACTTAACCAAATGAGCCACCCAGGCGCCCCTTTAACTGTTGAAGTCATTTTTTCCCACCAGTTGTAATCCAGAACGACTCTGGCTCCTGTGAATGTCCAGTTTGAGCATTCACTCCAGTTATACCACATCCATGAAATTCCCTTCACTTCGGCAAATTTTAGGAAACATGAAGAAAAAGAGGATGAGCAGCTTTAACACAGGTATTTAATATCGAAATCATGATCCAGGTCACAATTCTAAAGAACACAACACAGACCTCTCAGTTACCCTAGGTAGGTACAGTCAAGATAAGCAGTCACATGGTAAGGGAACCTGAATAATTTAAACTGAAGAAAGAGGTAAAGTCATAAAGCAGTAAAGACACTCTGTCCAAGATTTCTGCAGTCAGTGTCGCTGAGGTAATGCTGGGTTAGGTCGTGGTCAACACTTTTGGCTAAAGGCCATTTTATGGCCAGAGCACACTCCTTTTTTAAGCCCCGAAGTTGAGCAGATCTGGGAAAATCTCAAAGAAAGATGATCTGAAGGGCTAGGTTCCCAAGAAGTGGAACCCTACCCAACCAGGACAAAGTGGGTGTGACGAAAGCAAAATGATCAAGATTCTGTGATCCTTCTTGAAGTTTAAAAACTGAACGGGACAAAAATCAAAGTCTCGGATAACAATCACTTCCAAATAAGAAGGAAGGAAGGGACTCTCGGCTGCGGTTCACACCGCATCTTTTTCCTGATTTCCTTTCCCTCCATGTCATATTCTCAGGAGCCCCCTTCCAGCTCAGTCCCAAATCGCCCCTTCCTCCTGTCCTGATTCCTCCACAAAGGTCACGCCTCTTCATCCCTGGCACCTAAGCTCCTTTCCCTCTTCCGGCAGGACCTGCCTCCCTGCCTCCGCGTCCACCTCTAAGAACCCCCGCGCCGGGCCCGCCGCTTGCCCACCCCGCTCGGGCGGGAGCCGGGACACCCCTCCTCGGAGGCCGGAACCGCCGCGCCAGGCCCCTCCCACAGGAAGCCACCGCCCCCCGGCGCCCGGACCGCGCCGCCCCGGCCCACCCCGCGCGGCCCGCCGCCCCCCGCCGCCCCAAGCCCCCGGCCCGCCCGCGCGCCGCGCCCCCCGCGCCCGTCGCGCCGGCGCTCGGTACCTGCCGTGGCCACAGAAGCGGCGCCCAACTCCGCTCCCACTTCCGCCTTCCACCGCCCGCACTCGGGCCGGGTCACGTGACCGCGCGCGGTCACCTGACCCGGAAGAGGCTGGCCAGACCTGCAGGTGTGGGCAACCTAAGCAGGGGCCGGGCACGTTTGGCAGCGAGGCGGCCTTCCTAGCCTTTGTTTGTATAAAAGTGTAAGGGTTTTCTACTCGTTCGGTGTTCCCGGGGCAAGCAAATAAGTTGAAGGTTCAGTGTGTGCCAGGCGCTTCATTCACTCCCGTCAACCCCGGAGGCGGGTCTATCATTAGCTCCATTTTACAGGTGAGAGGAGGCCAGTCAAGTCGACAAACATTTATTAAGAGCCTTAAGGTTACCCAGTAAATACGGAACCCCAGTTAAACTTGAATTTCATTTAAACTACTATGCAATATGTATAGATGTCCCCCAAATACTGCATGAGACATATTTATAGTAAATATCTGAAAATTTTAGTTGGGCATTTTGTATTTTTACTTGTCTGTAACTGGCAACTCTGTGCCCACCAGGTACCAAGCACCATTCTAGACTCTAGAAACACAAAAGTAGTTTTTATGGAGCATGTGTTTTTGTGACATAAAGCAAAGGTAGGAAAGCTTCAAAACCCCAGCTTGGATCCATAAATTGTCTCACCACACCAAAGTAATCCCTATTTCCATAATCTACAAAACAGATAGGTTATTAATTATAAAGAACATTTTGAATCCATTCTGTACTAATAGTATGGCGCTTCAGGTCTGACAATGGAAGAAAGGCTCAATCTTTTCACTCTTAATTGACATTTATTTAAAATTAAAACTAATTGGAGCATCTGGGTGGCTCAGTTGGTTAAGTGTCTGACTCTTGGTTTCGGTTCACGTCAGGATCTCACAGTTTCCCGAGTTCCAGCCCCACATCAGGCAGTGCAGAGTCTGCTTGAGATTCCCTCTCTCCCTCTCTCTCTCTTTCTCTCCCTTCCCCCACTCCACTCTCTGGCCCTCCCTCATTCACTCTGTCTCTCTCAAAGTATGTAAACTTTAAAAAAAACTTCAAAATAAAATTAATACTAATCACAAAATCAGCCTTAAGAACTGCAAACTAATTATTCTGTTATTTTGGGTTTTTGAGTTTAGATGGATCCTATGATGCATACAAATTTAACTGGTTGAGCACTTAATCTCTATCTTTCCTATTCCCATTCCAAATCCAGGAGATGGCGTTTCAAGGCCATACAGGACTCTCTCCCTCTCTTAAGCCCTACATTAATTCCGTTTATAAAACTATCAAAACTTCTCTAGTTCCACTGAAGTGAGTTATACTACTTCTATCCCAGGGGAATTGGGAAAGGATTGCTTGACTTGGTGATATTTGAGTAAATGTTCACCAAAAGAAAGACAGGACTAGGCAAGCAAGCTCAAGCCTGTGCATTAATGGAGTAAAACCTAAGGAGAGTATGGTGACCTGCGAGGCCCTCCATGATCCCTCCTCACCTCTTCTGCAGTGACTCTTCCCCTCGGTGCTCTGCTTCAGCCACTCTGGCTGGGCCTTAGAACTTGATTTTCCCTTTGCCTGGAAAGCTTTTTTCCCAGGTAGTCACGTGGCTGACCCCTTCCTCTCTCATCAAATGTTTGCTCAACTATCACAGCGAAGACTTTCCCGATCACCCCATTTAGCTAGGCAGCCCATCTCCTACTTCCCCTCCTCCCAGCCTCCCTCCTGCTTTGTTTTCTTCGCATTTCTCCAGACCTATCGCTTTCTGACTTGTATATAAATACATGCATGTGTGTGTATGTACCATGTTTCCCACGACAAGAATTGTGGAAGACAGGACCCTCAGCCCAGCTCCTAAAGGAGTGCTTGGCTCACAGAAGGTCTCTTTAAGTAAATTCCTGAATGAAAGGATTTCATCAACATTTTTTTTTAATTTTTTTAATGTTTATTTATTTTTGAGAGACATAGAGGCACAGCATGAACAGGGGAAGGGCAGAGAGAGAGGGAGACACAGAATCGGAAGCAGGCTCCAGGCTCTGAGCCGTCAGCACAGAGCCCGACGCGGGGCTCGAACTCACAGACTGCGAGATCATGACCTGAGCTGAAGTCGGCCGCCCAACCGACTGAGCCACCCAGGCGCCCCTCATCAACATTTTTAAAGCACTGAACACACTGCTGTAGATCCTACGGTTTAGGAGATCTTTTGAAAAGACATACCAAAAAAATCTGAAATATTTTCATAAAAGTGTCCCTCAAAAGTTAAAAATTAAATTGAAATGCTCATTTGAGGAAAAAGACTCCCCACAGTCCCTGACTGCCAACCAACCGACATTAAAAAAACACACAATTAATTACAGTGCAAAGAAGAAACAATAACTGCTTATCGAACAACAGAACTAAAATGTCTCAAGTGGAGGGGCACCTGCGTGACTCAGTTAAGTGGCTGACTTCGGATCAGGTCATGATCTCTCAGTTGGTGGGTTTGAACCCTGCGTTGGACTCTGCTGACAGCTCAGAGCCTGGAGCCTGCTTTGGATTCTGTGTCTCCCTCCCTCTCTGCTGCTCCCCTACTTGTGCTCTATCTCTCAAAAAATGAATAAACATTAAGAAAAAGGTTTTTTTTAATAAAAAATAAAAATGAGTGTTGTAAGTGTGATCAGAAAGAAAAGTTCAAATCTGTACTTGGGGAAGAATCTGATTTGAGTAATCAGAGACTGCTTTACAAAAGGTCCACTGACCTGCTTCTTGGAGACTCAGTAAGTAATTGATTGACCAACAGAGTTTTCTGGAAGAAGATAAAACAAGGGCAAAGACAGAGACAAAAAGTCTGTGAGACACTCCCAAGAACGTTCAAAGGAATTCTAAGATACTTGAGTGTCACCAAAGTCAGGGAAGAAGAGACAGTTCAGAAACAGGAGATGGTAAGCCACGTCAAATTCTGCCAAAAAACCCAAACCTGAGAAATAAAAGCCAAAAAATTGTATGAACATTAGAAACAGCCTGCCACCGTGTTATTTCAGGCAGGGCAGGCAGGACAAAAGCTGTTGGCTCTGGAGACCGAAGAGAACTTTTGATAAAAAAAAAATCGAGACAGATGTTTGGGGGAAAAAAGGATTTGGGCAACTGCGGAAGGAGACCTCTAGGGCACTGAAAGGTTTTCGGAGGTAGGATAGATAAATAAAAAGGAATAAGATTTAAGACTTGACCTCGCTTCTCGGCCTTTTGGCTAAGATCAGGTGAAGATTTAAGACTTGACAGAGAAAGCTTAGAATAACTCATTGTCGCTGAATGACAAAAAACCCACTTTAACATTCTGCCAAAATTCTCCAGCGTGAATTTTTAACAGCTTAAGTATCATAATTATGCAATCTCCGATTTAAAAAGGAATTTAGAAGTCATATAATACTCCCTTTCAGTTCCATCCAGCAAGGAATTATTTGCTAGTAAATTATATGCCTTACCTAGGGAACTGGGCAAGGACATCAAAGATCCCTCTAATGAAGTGGGGGTAGGTAAGTAGCACTCAGTAGAGCATAATGGATAAGAAAGTGGCTCAGGGTCGGTTTGTTTGGATGTTCTTTTTTTTTTTTGTGGTGTTAGTTTTTTCGTTTGTTTGTTTTTTGGTAAGTAGCCTCCACACCCAGAACCCTGAGATCAAGAGTTGGCCCTGGGTGTTAACTTAAAACCAAATACTAGACACGTTACGTTGGCCCAGCTGTAAGATAGTACGTATCTCTTAGGCTTGTTGTGATCATTAAAGTGATCTGTAGTTTACCTATCTTGATTGACTTGTAACAACGAGACTACATACAGGTTTTACACTTAAAAGTAAAGGAGGCGCTAAACGGTGGACGCAGAAGCCTATCTGCGGACGGGTCTTTCAAAGTTTGACCCCGCCCACACCTGGCGGAGCTGCTGACGATGTCGCGCATGCGTGCGGGGAGACTTGAGCCAGGGTATTCCTATGCCGTAGCCAGTAGGCGCCGCTAAATCACGACGGCTCCTCCGGGCTCCCAGAACTCCTGACTGAGATGTAGGGGCGGAGCAGGCTCCGCGCGCAGGCGCGCCGAGGCCGCGTTCGGTCAAGATGGCGCCTGTGGAGCACGTTGTGGTGGATGCTGGGGCTTTCCTTCTAGATGCGGCTTTGCAGGTATAGGGCGGTACAACCGAGGGGAAGGGGGTCTAGGCTGGCGGCTCCTGAGGTAGTGCGGGAACTCGGGCGGTGGGCTGCGTGGCGCGGACGGGTGTGAACTGGGCCTGACTCCCCGCAGGACATCGGGAAGAACATCTACACTATTCGAGATGTGGTGAACGAGATTCGGGACAAGGCCACGCGCAGGCGGCTCGCCGTCCTGCCCTACGAGCTGCGTTTCAAGGAGCCCTTCCCGGAATACGTGCGGCTGGGTGAGTGCCTCTGCCACGGTGTCGATGGCGAAGCTGGGTCCCAAGCTAGTCTGGACCGACCTGGGTGCAAATTGAGGTCTGGCTGTTTTATCAGCATTTGATTCAGAAATGAACCTTTTGAGAGATCATGGTGGGAGAGCAGTTCCCTGGGGCAAGAGGCAGCCAGGCCTTGCCAGTTACTAGCTACATACCTCTTGGTATATAGTCACTCAGACTATCTAGGCCTCAGTTGCTTGTTCTGTAAAATGGGAAAAATAATAGCACCAACCTCAGAGGGTGCTGGGAGCATTCAGTGAGGAATATGCCGCTTCCTATCTGATGCTTTGTAAACATTCAGTAGGTGTGTTTGGATTAATAAAATAAGAATCTTTTCGTTTTTAACATTCATTTTTGAGAGACAGAGCGCAGGCGGGAAGGGTCAGAAAGAGGGAGCCACAGAATCCCAAGCAGGCTCCAGGCTCTGAGTTGTCAGCACAGAGCCCCATGAGGGCTGGGGTTCCAACCCACCAAGCGGGAGATCATGACCTGAGCCAAAGTCCCAGGCTTAACGACTGAGCCCCTCAGGAGCCCCCCCCCCCCCAAATAGGAGTCATTCTAAGTTATTTAATCTTTCTGAGGAAGTACTAATAGTACTTAATAGGATTTGCCTGAAGAATGCAATGAAAAACTTTTAGCACAGTGCCTCGTATATAGTCAGCACCCAGTAAATTTTAGCTGCTGTTAATATCTACTTTTTAGGAAACGTGAGTGGTACTGTTATAAACAGAGTCATCCAATAATTTTGTGTCATCATAGACTATAGTTGTTGATTGAATTAAATTTTCATCCCATTTTGGAATCTGAATGTCTGCTCTATTAATCTAGATTGTTATACTTAGGGAACCAAATAATTTTAAGAGCTGAGAGTGAAGAGACCTTCCATTCCAACATGATACCAAAGATTAGATAAACTCATTTACAAACCTTATGCTTTCAGTGACTTTCTATTAACTTTGTTCTCCTGATCCTTCATCTGCACAAGATAAGGATGTCAGTAAATCTAACCTGCATGAATTTTAGTAATAGAGAATGCAAATGTCTCAACAGTGAGTAGAATAAGATAAGAAAATGGAAGAAAGAACTAAGAGGGTTTTCTTGGGATGCTGATTTTGAGTTCTTTTACTACTTTCATTACGGTTATTCAAGGTCCTATGGCTTATTGCTTCTAATGCAAGTTGGGACTCTCTTTACAGTGACTGAGTTTTCAAAGAAAACTGGAGACTATCCCAGCCTCTCCGCCACCGATATCCAAGTGCTGGCACTCACCTATCAGTTAGAAGCAGAATTTGTTGGTGTATCTCACCTAAAACAAGAACCAGAAAAGGTAAATCAGGAGGATAAATCCATCAGGTTTCATTTCTCCTGACCCACAGCCCTGAGTATTTTGAACTCAGACATTGTATTTCATCAATAGTTACTTTGTGGTGTGTCTTTAAAGATAAGGTCTCTTTAAAAACAGAAAAAAATGGAACAACACAAAATCATTACACCTACATGAAATTAATAGTGTTTACGTTTCCCAATTATTTTATAATTTTCCCAAGGTTTGTTTGGATTAGGATCCAAATGAAGTTCATATATGGCAGTTTGCAAACTCATCTCAGTCTCTTATGTAGATTTTTTAGTAAGGGATGGTTAAGTTTGAAAAATGCAGAAATAGAGTAAACATCAACTATATTCTTGCTATTTTTTTAAAAATAGATTTCTTTCCAGAAGCAAGAAAGAACTAGTACGCTTGTTTTTTTGTTGTTGTTGTTTGTTTTTTAAACTCTTGCCACCTTCAAATTCTAGGTTCCTATTGTGCTTTTAGAAACTTACTTGCATTGGTTAGGTTGAAGAGACTAATGGATGTGTGGCTGGGTCCTACTGGCTTTTTCCAGACCAGAAGATTTTAGAAGCTAAATAAATAATACTATAATAATTTCAGGTAGTGTTGACTACGAATTGTTTTTTTGTGCTTTTGTTTTGTTTTTTTGTTTGTTTGTTTTGGTTTTTGATTTTTAAGTAAACTCTCTTCCCATCATGGGGCTCCAGCTCACAACCCTGGTATCCAGAGTCACATGCTCCACCGACTGAGCCAGCAGGCACCCCTAAGAATTTCTTGAGATCCTGTGCCTAGAGTCAGTAGAGCTATTCTGACCTGTTCCTGTACTAGTTGGAACTGCTGCCACTTGTTTTCAACCAGGTTTAGAGTGTCCTCCAATCCAGAGTCTACACATGATGAGTGAAACAGATTTGTGTGTGTCACCAGAATGTTTGGGGAAGATGCAGGTCAAGGGAGTACTTTTACATCAAGCCTGACTTTGTGACTGAGCAGTGTGACGAGCAGCTGGGTTTCCATTTGACATGCGTCAATTCATGATTCATAAAAATGAAGGCCCTCTTCCTGCAACCTTCAGCAGGAGTTAGACGTTTTGTTTTTGTTTTTTAAAGTAAGCTCTGTGCCCAATGTGGGGCTTAAACTCACAACCCTGAGATCAAGAGTCTCATGCTCTGCTGACTGAGCCAGCCAGGTGCCCAGGAGTTAGATATTTTGTATCAGAAGCTTTAAAACAGTGTATCTTTAAAAACATAAAAACAGTGTATTTTGACCCAGCAATTCGAGTCTTAGGCATTTATCCTAAGTATATAACCAAAGATACACGCAAGTTTTAGAAATAATGGTGTTCATTACAGCTCTTTTTATAAGGACAAAAAAGAAATGTGAAGTGGTTATTTAGTAGTAGTGGGATCCCTGAACAATTATTTTATGCTTTCCAATTTTCAGTAATCACGGGGAAAATAGTTTGTTTTCTGTTTATTTTACCCTCTTTTCCGTGTTGAAGTTTCAAATGGTATTTCTCCACTTAGAGCTGGCACTTACTTTCTTTTGTTTTTAAAGGTTAAAGTGAGCTCATCGAGTCAGCACCCAGAAACTCCTCTACGCATTTCTGGTTTCCATCTGCCCTCAAAGGTGAGTGCTTAGACGAGGCACCTTCTCCTGCCCTCCTTTGTATGGCCTGTGTCCACAGATGGCTTACAGTAAGCCAGCTTTCCCTAGACTGATGTCCTGGTGCATCCAGCCCTGCCCAATCTGACTCGTGTCATCTATCATTTCATCGGTAAACTTCTCGGCTTTAACATTATCATTCTTTTAACCTCAGCCTAAACCCCCCCGAGAAACACTACAACATGGACACACAGCCCGTGAGCCTGAGAACCTGGAATTCAGTTCCTTCCTGTTCTGGAGAAACCCTTTGCCTAATATCGATCGTGAACTGCAGGAGCTTCTGGTAAGGCCCTGATTTATGATCTCTGATGACAACGCGCCAGCTTCTCCCTGCTGCTCCGGTGAACTGGGAATTTGTCAATTCTTCTGTTTCAGATTGACAAAGGTGACGATGTTCCAAGTGAGGAGGACAAGAATGGATGTGAAGAAAGCAAAGACGAGGATAGTGACGACGACGAGGGTGGGTGGATAACTCCCAGCAACATCAAGCAGATCCAGCGCGAGTTGGAGCAGTGCGCCGTCCCCGGGGACGTGCGGGTCGGCTGTGTGACTACAGACTTTGCCATGCAGGTGGGCGGAGGGGCACTGGCCGGCCCTAGGCTTTATTTCATAACCTGTCACGGGCAGGGGTCTCTCTGAGGTCGGGAGACATGTACACATCTACCATGAATGCTTCTTTTCCTGGTTCTAGAAACTTTACCTTTACTCTTTAATTATGTAGTTTTGGTTGGAGGCTAGAGAATCAATATAATGACAGAGTTTTTCATGTTTACTATTCATAATATGTTTCTGGCTCTCTTCCATTGTGTTAAATATTGCATGCTCAGTTAGGTACTTGGAAAAAGAAGAGATGTCCAGCTATGAAAAGAGCGTATTTACCTTTGACAAGTTAAAGGTCTCTGTTAAGAGCAGTTGCTAATGAGGTTTCTTTGAAGTACAAGAGAAGTCTAGGTCTTTGTCCTGGTTTACATGTGTTGAGAGGCATTCTTAGCTTGCTTTTCCTTAGCAAAAGCCCTTTTTGAACCAAAGCAGGCTTTGCGAAGTCCTTTAACTGTAATTATACAGAAGTTAAAATTCGGCTTTGCCCAGAGGTGAGTGCCGCTCTGACTTGTTGGTTGCAGAACGTCCTGCTTCAGATGGGGCTGCACGTGCTGGCAGTGAATGGCATGCTGGTCCGCGAGGCCCGGAGCTACATCCTGCGCTGCCACGGCTGTTTCAGGTTCGTAGCAGAGAACCCGGACGGACCCGCTGCCTCTCTGTGGACCTCTTCTCTTCCTGTCCTAATTTTTTTCTAATACTTACTTGAGAGAGAACACGCACACAGGTGCCTGCCTACACAAGTGGGGGAGGGGCATAGAGAGAGAGACTCCCAAGCAGGCTCCACGCTCAGTGCAGAGCCTGACCTGGTGCTCTCTCTCACAACCATGAGATCGTGACCTGAGCCGAAATGAAGAGTCCGATGCTTAACCTGCTAAGCCATCCAAGCGTCCCTCTTGCCCTCCTTTCTACTGATTTTTTTTTAATATTTATTTATTTTTAAGAGAGAGACAGACAGAACATGAGTGGGGGAGGGGCACAGAGAGGGAGACACAGAATCTGAAACAGGCTCCAGGCTCTGAGCTGTCAGCACAGAGCCTGATGCGGGGCTCGAACTTGGGAATGGTGAGATCATGACCTGAGCTGAAGTCGAACCCTCAACCGATTGAGCCACCTAGGCGCCCTTACTGATTTTCTGAAGGAGACGCTCGTCTATAGGTTTTCCCTTCACCTTGTCATTCACATATCATTCACATGTTCTGTCCCCACCAGAGCACCCATGGGACAGAGGGCACCTGTGACCTTCCATTTTAACATCTTAGTCCTAGGTTTAAGGGTGTTGATTCTGGAGCAAAAAGCCCTTCTCCTTTTACAGTTAGTACTGAAGTGTTTGTGGATGGAATGATGTCTCGGATTAGACCTGAAATAATTCACAAGTGGGAGAGTGGCCGGGGGTAGAGATGGAACAGGATGGCCATGATTGATAGTTGTTGAAGCTGGGTGAGGGATCCATGGGGGGTCTTCGTGCTTTTTTTTTCTTTTTTTTTTCTTCGTGCTTTTCAACCTGCTTTTGATTTTCTGTGTTAAAAAAGGGAATGGATTCAGATTATACAGGTTCGGATCCAGATTTTGTCTCGCACTAGCTTTGCAAAAGTTGGTGCTTCCCATTCTTACGTAAAATTGAAAAAGTTGTTTGTCATGTAAGAGTGTGGTGTCTAGAAGGTCTGAGGAAGTCCACTCCAGTGAGCTGTTAGTTCAATGGCCATTCCCTTCTCTCCATTTCTTTTCTGGCTCTCGATTTGGTTCTTGGGGTGTGGTGTGGTGGCTGGTGTTCTGGGGACTGGCCTCAGGATCCCAGAGACCTGGTCGGAGCAGAAAGGACTGTACTGCAGCCTTGCCGGCCCTGGGATCTTACCCTGCGGTGGCCTACGGCCCTTTCATAGATTCAGTTAGATCTGGTGGAGCCCTTCAGTGCTGAGGCCTGCATGGAAGGTTGCTGAATCAGCCGCGTGTCTCGTTGGGTCCCTAGTGCTGTTCACTGAGGGTAAAGTTAGCTGGACAGACCCTTGCTTGCCTGCAGGCTTCAAAACAGCCAGTCACTCATGGCTCAGGGTCCCGGCCCTGCCCTGCACCCATCTGTAGGCTTGCCCGTGATGTGGTGAGCCGCTCCTCACAGCTGCCTGTGCGTTTTTCTGAATCTTTAGTGTGAAAACATACCAGGCGCAGGGCAGGGTGAAGCTCCTTGCTTCGTGAAACCTTATTTTCTCCGTTGCGCTTTGTTACAAAACTCCACATTCCTCCAGATGAATCCTTAGCAGCTTTTTAGAAATGTTCTCCGTTCTCATGAGGTTAGTCCCAGTGACTGGATGGTTTCTTGCTCAGAATAATTAGTTCCTAGCACCTGCGGAGAGGTACTTGGTTTACTCTCAGAGGCTTGCAGGTAAAGGATTTGGCTTCTTGGGAGATTCACACAGTTATCTCCTGACCTCGGGGAACTGAGGGGGAATTCCTCAAGGACAGGTACGAGCACTGCCATCTGGTCCCTGACAGCATCAGCTTCTCTTGCCAAGGTCCCCTGTCGGACGGGGGAGAGGCAGGGCCTCGGGGTCTGCCGCCCACACCCAGTCAACTCTAACAGCTTTCCAGGGTTTCCTATGGAATTCATTAGTACGCTCGTGGCACCTCTGGAGCCACTTCCTGGCTTAACGCCAGGCTAACACTGTGGGGCAAGGTACACAGAGCTGCGGCAACTTGCCCCTTGACAAAGTATGCTGGTGTGGGGGCGTCCTGAGCAGGGTTCAGTCTGCCGAGCATCTGACTTCATCTCAGGTCATGGTCTCTTGGTTCATGGGTTCAGGCCCCATGTCGGGCTTTGCACTGGCCGTGCGGAGCCTGCTTTGGCTTCTCCGTCTCCTCCTCTGCCCCTACTGCACGCATTCTCTCTCTCAAAAATAAACATTAAAAAAAAACAGGCACCTGAGTGGCTTATTCTATTAAGGATCCAACTCTTGGTTTTGGATCAGGTCATGACCTCAGGTTCATGTGTTCAAGCCCCGCATCAGGCTTCGTGCTGACAGTGCAGGGCCTGCTTAGGATTCCCTCTCTCTGCCCACCCCCTGGCTCCCAATTCGCATGCTCTCTCTCTCTTTCAAAATAAACTAAAAAAAAAAAAAAAAACTAAAAACAAGAACAAAACTACGTGTGGTGATGTTAAGAGCATTGATTGGGAAGCCAGGTTCCCTGGGCTTATTATCTGCCATTGACTAGCTCTGTGACTTTGACAAACTCTATCTTGCTTTATAGTTTCCCCATTACCAACTTCATAGGATTGTTTCGAAGTTCAACTTGTAAAATAAGGGCTGGCAGTTCAGTTAGGCTTCCCTATTAACATAAGAACATTCTGTGTGTGTTTACTTACTTGCCGCTTGTGTCCTTTGATTCCCTTTTCCTCGGGTCGTGTGGCTGCGGTTTGCTGGCGGTGGCAGCAGGAGACCAGGCAGCCGGGGGCTGTGATGTGTGGGGTGCTGCTCAGCTTTGCCCCATTTTTTTTTGTTTTCTCCTCTCTGACCCCCGTGACTCACCTTGTACTCTGAGGACGGGGTTAACTGCCTGTGGCTTCAGCACGGAGCCTTTCCTTTCCTGTCTCCAGGACAACATCTGATATGAGCCGAGTGTTCTGTTCACATTGTGGAAACAAGACCTTGAAGAAGGTGTCTGTGACCGTCAGCGACGATGGAACCCTGCATATGCATTTTTCCCGCAACCCCAAGGTGCTGAATCCTCGGGGCCTCCGGGTGAGTGGCCTGTCTCCCGCTCCCCCAGCAGCAGGGCCTGCGGTTGGAAAAGTGAGACCTCTTAGCACTGGCATCAAAATGAACAGAGAGGACTAAGAAAACCTCGGCATTTAAGTATCCCAATTATTCTCTGAGCACTTTCTTGCTTTCTGGCTTAAGATGTGCTGGCCCGTTTCACTCTGGCCCTGCCCTGGAGTCAGCCGTTTCTCTACAGAACTCTGATTCTTCACGAAGGATGGTTTTTAGAGGCAAAGAGCTGACCGAGCACAGGGTGGGCTCGTTGCACTAGGGGGTCATAGATTTCTCAGCCCACACTGGGCAGAGATTGTAGGTCTACGTATGTGTATATAAAGGTACACGTGAGTATTTACTATTATCTATCTGTATTGTAAAATGAGTTTATAAACTTCCGTTTCAACCCCAGAGTTCATTCTAGCCCTTCATCTTATCTTTACACCATTTTCCACAGTAATTTATTTGCTCATTCCTAGAATACGTTTCAGAATCACTGACCCACAGCCCTGTGAAAATGGTACCTGCTAACTAGAGTTCTGTGTTTAGAGGGAGTTCTTCTGTCGCTAGCTGAGGGGATGTAGTCTAAATCCCGCCTGGGTTTTTCACCTGGGTGTTGAGGTCAGGGTCAGGTGGGAAGATACAGGTGATGTGCCGAGCACATGGTAGTGGTGAACCGTACACTCCAGGGCTGTCGGTAAGCTTGACCTTAACAGGATCGGATGTGTTCGAATATGGTTCCCTGTCCTTCTAATGGCCTGTCCTCTTCTGGTTTGCAGTATTCCCTTCCCACGCCCAAAGGGGGCAAATATGCCATCAACCCGCACCTGACAGAGGACCAGCGCTTCCCTCAGCTGAGACTCTCCCGAAAGGCCAGGCAGAAAACCGACGTGTTTGCCCCTGACTACATAGCTGGGGTATCTCCCTTCGCAGAGAACGACATCTCCAGCCGGTCAGCCACCCTGCAGATCCGAGACAGCACCTTGGGAGCCGGGAGGAGACGGTTAAATCCCAACGCTTCCAGAAAGAAGTTTGTGAAGAAAAGGTGAAGTGCACGTTCCGGGGGCAAACGGGATCACCGCTGCAGCTGCCGAGGCGCTCAGGTCCTCATCTCCCCGGCTGTCCGGCTCCAGAACCATCTGGATGCAAGGAGCGGGACCTACTGACAGTGCTGCTTCCTGACTCGCTGGGGTGGGTTGGGTCGGGTTGGGTTTGTGGTGACACTGGGCCATCCCTTGGCCTGTGAGCATCCGGAGAGCTGGGGTTCTTGCTGTGCTGGGGGGAGTTTGGTGAAAACCGAAGAAACGGTGCCATGGAGCACATCTTCAACCTCCAAAGAAAGGAACTTCCAAGTGATAGTATTTTTCTAATAAACATGGCTACAAGCTTCCATGCCTTTCATTAAGTAGGCCAAATGTTTGCTTCTCAGGTAATTTGAAGGCTAACACTTAAGCTGTATGCCCAATATCACACATTTAGATTTATTTTTTTGCAAGAAAATGTACTAAATTTGTTATAATAAAACTGAGAGCTTTGTCTTACTCAGAAGCACTCCAGTCATTCAAGAGAGTTCAGTATAGTGAGCTGCTAGAGCCTTCCACCCAGATTCACTTCCTTTGCCTTGTTTACTTTTGCTCTTTGAGTTCACCGAGTATCTCCCAGGGAAAGGATGTTCTTGTGCATAAATTCAGGAACTTTACCACTGAGACATTATTACTGGTGTGGAACAGAACTCACATTTTTCCAATGTGTTCCACTGTCTGTATCATTTCTCCAGTTGGTGTTGACATTTTTAATAGTACAAACCAGGTTTTAAAATGTCCCTCCATTTGAGTTGGACAGATTGTTTCCTCCTAAATTTGCTTGAGGTGATGCACTTTGGGCAGGAATGTTCCATGAGTAATAGGTACCCAGAGCACCATGCTAAGTCATGTTAACTTTGATTACTTGGTACTGAATTTAAGATTTTTTCCAAGTTCTTTATATTGACAGGATATGTACAAAGTACTATCTTCAAAAGCCCCTTAATTAGTTTTTTTTCTTGTGTGATTACCTTACCCATTTGGCATATAGTAAAACTGAATTTAAGCCAAAAACATTAACAAAAGTTTTTCCCATCCTTTTTTTTTTTAATGAGTAAACAGTTCTAAAATAAAACAAAAAAGAGGCGCCTAGGTGGCTCAGTCAGTTAAGCGTCCAACTTCAGCTCAGGTCATGATCTGTGTCTCCCTCTTTCTGTCCCTCCCTCACTCATGCTCTCTCTATCAAACCTAAACATTGCAAAAAAAATTTTTTTAAGAATAAAACAAAAAGACTTCCAGCTAGATGCTATTTCCTCCCTTCTGTTTCACTTACCCCCTACAGAGCATCAGTTTCATGTGATTCTAATTGATCCTTGTTTTGTTCTGTGTGTGTGTGTTTTTAATTTTTTTTTTAAGATTTTAAGTACTCTCTACACCCAGCTCAAACAACTCCAAGATCAAGAGTTGCATACTCTACCAACCAAGACATCCAGGTGCCCCAGCATTTTTCTTAGACTAAAAGTAGTAGTGCACTGCGCCACCTAGGTCAGTGAAGTGTGGGACTCTTGATCTCGAGGTTATAGGTTTGAGCCTAACCTTGGAGGCAGAGATTACTTATAAAATCTTTAAAAATATTTAAAAACTAGGGGTTCCTGGGTGGCTCAGTCAATTAAGCATTCGACTTTGGCTCAAGTCATCATCGCCTGGTTCTTGAGATGGAGCCCCGCATCCAGCTCTGCTGACAATGTGGAGCCTCTCTTCCCTCTCCCTTTCTACCCTTCCCTCTCACTCTCAAAATAAATACACATTAAAACTAATATAGTATATAGTTTTCCACTGGAAATCACTCTGTATCAGTCCATAGAGATCTTATTTTTATCACTCAGTGCTGAAAAGCTACCACTTCAAGCACTTCCATCCTGTTACAAGCTCTGTGTTCAGTACATAATCTATGTTAGTCCATTTAATCGGCAGGACACTTACGAGGTGTGGTTGCTGTTGTCTCCAGCAGGCCCCATCTGTGAGAGGTGTGAGGAACAAGTTTAGGAATTCCCTGAGCCTGCAATGATGGTTAAAACAAGGCATAGAGAATTAAAAAGCCATAGGATGTTCCCATCCAAGTCTGGGCAAACAAGATTAGGTAAGTAAGATTAGATCAGGCGGGGCAAAGGCCCCAGTATAGGACAAAGGTATAGTAATAGGGAATCTCAGGATGAAAACATCCAAGATGTGGTAAATAAGATTAGGTATTCAGGGCAGAAAGCTGCTTTCACAGAAGGAAGGACCAAATTAGGTCAACAGGTAAATAGGGCTATAGACTATGCAGGTGAAGCTGCCTGGAGCAGAGCTGATTAGCAAAAGAAAGCTGCCTTGTTGACCCTGAGGTAGCATGCTCTGTCTTTCTTGTCCCCTAGACCAGTAAACAGGTGGTGCCTCACGTCTGCTGTAAACAAACTTCCCCCTGGTACCAGGATTTTGTTTTGTATTAACCCAAACCCCTCACCCCACCTATCTTCAAAACCCCCTTTCTCTCATGCTCATGAGTTAATATTCACAGTTTCATGGTCTCTGTGCATGCTCACCATGTTTATAAGCCTTCTCATCCTAATAAAAACAGAGCAAGGACCCTTACTTGGGGCTCCTGTCTCTTCCCGGACATTAGCCTCTCACATTTTTAATCCTGTGTCCCACTTTCTTGCTGGACAAGAGAGAACTCCAGACCCAGAGTCTACAACAGAGAGGTTAAATGACTTAAAGTCACAGAGCTTGTGAGTGTCCAGGCCAGGGTTTCAGCTTAGTCCATCTACTTTTATGCAACAAATGAACCAGTGGAGACCATAGGAAACAGGGCAAATAATGGCTCCCCTGCCCTCCATCTATGTGAACCTGGGTGCAAACTGATGGCTGGCTAACACAACAGGAGTTGGGAGAGGTGAGTAGAGGCAAGGACCTGTGAGAGCCCTTTTCTCTTTCTCTTCCTCACACTGTCAAACTTCTAGAAAAGTAGAGGATGATATAAAACCCACATACTCAATATAGAGGCCACTTTCAGGCAATCAACTTGGACAGTAGAAACCTGTATAAGATACAAGGGCCCACAGTAAAGCCCTGGCTAAATACAAACAGGCCCACTAGGCAACCCACCTCAAAATACTCCTAAGCCCTAGCTGACCAATGAGTTACTTACACAGACACAAGTACCAAAAAAGGTAAATTCCATACAATCCCTTACGTCCTCACCTTCCCCCCTTTAAATACAGTCCCCAACAGGGCCTCTGGATGGCTCAGTTGGTTAAGCGTCTAACTCTTGATTTCAGCTCAGGTCATGATCTCCAAGACTGTGAGATCTAGCCCTGAGTTGGGCCCTGTGCTCACAGTGTGGAGCCTACTTGGGATTCTATCTGTCTCTCCCTCTTCTGCCCCACGTGTTTGCTTGCGCACTCTCTCATTTTCTCTCTCCCCCTCAAAATAAATAAATAAGCTTTAACTAAGTTCCCAACCACTGCTTCTTGGCAGACAGTCTCTCACTTGCTGCCAACCTATGACTGTCTCGGCAGACAGTCTCTCACTGCTGTCCAGCCTGCGTCTCCCTCGCAGTGTATTCAGTAAACTACCTCCTTTGTTCTGCCTTGGGTGAATTCTTTCACAGCCTCCACCCAATCCAGTTGCCCCACATTACCCCCACCCCCAACACCCAGCCTTGTCAAGTCTTAACTTTTCACCCTATTACTTCCGATCATGAAAGAAAACGTTCAGGGGCACCCGGGTGGCTCAGTCGGTTAAGGATCCAACTGTTGATTTCGGCTCGGGTCATGATGTCACAGTTTGTGAGTTTGAGCCCTGCATCAGGTTCTACACTGAAAGTGGGCAACCTGCTTGAGATTCTCTTTCCCTCTCTCTCTATCCTTCCCCAGGTCATGCACACAGGTGCGTGTGTGTGTCTTATGTGTGTGTGCTCTCTCAATTAAATGTTTTTTAAAAAGAAAGAAAACATTTCCCATAACAAAAACTTCTGATATGTAAGGAAAAAATTTTGTTGCAACCATAAAGCAAGATGGAGTATTGGGAGAGGAACTCTGGAAGTCCACAGAGGGCCTTGCTGAGTCGGCTAAGTATTGATCAGCACATCCTGTCAAGAGCTTTCTGAGTTGAGGCAGAGACTTACCAGAAAAAAAGCACAAGAAATAACTTCCAGAGCTCCCACAAGACGAGGACTAGCCATGTACCCACTCAGCAGACTGGAAAAGTTGATAATCCGTAGGCATCAGGCGAGTACCCAGGAGTCGGAAACCCATCTCTAGAACCAAAGGCTGCTCTAGTCCCTCTCCACAAAGCAAACCTCAAAAGGATGCTTCTCATAGTTCAGTGGCCAAAGCCAGTCCTGTGGCCCCACCCAACCAGACAAGACCAAGAAATGCAATCCCAATCAGTGTCTGGAAGGTAGGATGCTAGAAATACTTGGTGAATGGTGTTAGTTAGGGTTAGGACCACCACAATTATAGACTGGCATACATATGGCTTTGAAATAAATTTTTGATCAGGAAAAATATGATAAAAGGGGTTGTAAATGCAAGCATAGCGAATTGTTAATCCCAGCAGTTAGACCCTTAGGACTAGAAGTTTTAAAAGCTGAAGAACATCTAAATAACTGCTTTCTTTCACCACTAACAGCTTCTAATCTGCAGAAGGGAAGGAGTGGCCTCCTAGTCCCCCACAGCTGTAACCCAGAGCCAGGCTTCGGGGTTCATTTTCACTGATTGGGAATGAGCTCTAACGCAAAGCAAACCTAACACTGGAAGAATAAGCGCCCCCAAAAGGAAAGAAACACAGAAGAGAACTTTAAAAAGATGAGAAGAACGAAATGTACTCAGGAGTCTGCCTCAGGAACACAAGGAAACCAGAAACCCCCCAATGACGGCAGCATGACACGATTAACAGTCACAGAAGAGACCTATGATCAATACATCCCCAGACTCGTTCGCGTGAAGTCAATTCCTCCAGACAACTCATCCACCTAGCTTCCATGCAGAGAAGCCAAACTCATGCAAGAACGGAGTAAATATTGTTAAAAAGCAAAGTCTGGGGACACCCGCCTGGCTTATTTGATGGAGCACACGACTCTTAATCTTGGGGTCATGAGTAAGTTTGAGCCCCACGTTGGGGGTAGATTAAAAAAAAATCTCTTCATTAAAAAAAAAAAAAAAAAAGCAAACTATAGGAAGTTTTGTTTATACATGTGCCAAAACTGAGCTAGCTTTAATGCCAAAGGACACAGGCAGGTTCAAGTCTTCTGGCCTATGCGAGACACAAAATGAGAACAAATGATAAAAAAGGTAAATTTTGCGTTTTAAGGGTATAATATACTAGAAAGATGCTAATCTGCCTGCCCCCACCAAACAAACAAAAAACACCTAAAAGGAATGACCTCACAGAAATAAATGGATCGTTTTATACAACCTTTTAACTAAAAAATTCACAGTTCTAGCACACAACAATTAAACGTGATATTACAATAATCAAATGATGGATATTTGGCTGAAATGATATTACTTGGCAGAGATGCAATCTTTGGTTGGGAGTGTAATAGTACAAAGAATGAAACTCCAATCAGATCCTGTATTTAATTTGATTTCCAGAGTAGCGACAAAGGGAAAGCTTCTTTATAGAAGTTGTACCTGGTAAGTTTGACTGCTAGTTCAGGACATTTGAAACTCACATTTAACCCAAATCCTACTGGCATCTTTGACGGACACTTTGAATAAAGTGCTAAGTTTGAGATAGGGAAACTGAAGAACTCCATAAAAATCTGAGTTTTCCTCCTGTTCCTGGTTCTGTTCTTGCCAGGACCTACGCCCCCGGCCCACTTTACACATGCCTCAGAATGTCCGCCGCGTGGTAGGGGACAAGGAGTTAATGATTTCTCTAGAATAGATGATACCTAAGGAAGACCAGCTGAGAAGGACCATGAAGCCACCATACGTGCATTCCAGACCAGGGCGCTAGACCTCTCACAGCCAACACCCTCTGGTTCCAAGGAATAACATTTGGGACCTGGTCCCCCCCCACTTTTTTTTTTTAATGTTTTACTTGAGAGAGGGGAGGGGGAGGGGAAGAGAGAGATGGAGACACAGGATCTGAAGCAGCCTCCAGGCTCTGAGCTCTCAGCACAGAGCCCCACGTGGGGCTCCAACTCATGAACCACGAGATCATGACCGGAGCCAAAGTCAGACACTCAACCGACTGAGCCACCCAGGGACCCCCAACACATTATTGAGACTCTAATTCTGAGGCCCATGATGACAAGGAAGTGTGGTGCACGTTACCAGAAGCTGCTCAGATATCTACAAACTCGGGAACGAGGTGACCTTTATCTTCCTACACCCTTCGCAAAGCTCACTGCCTGGATCTTGAATGGTGTTGAATAAATGCTTACAGAACTCAATGCTTGACTCAGACCAGCCTAGAGAAAATAATCAAGAAGCAGGGAACGCTTTTCCCTAACTTCTCTTGCAGTTTGCTCCTGGAAATGACAAATGAGTTCCCTACCCGTGAAGGTGGCTATGCACAAGCTGGAGAAATAGCAGTGGGACGGAAAGGCTCAAGCACTAAAAATGGGGTCCCTTCTAAACCTTTAACTCTGTGATCGGACCCCAGAACTCAGTTTGCTGTATCAGAAGAAATATCTTCACAACAAATGCGTGATGCGTGCCATTTCAAGAGAAATGTCAGTGTAACCCGAGTTGTCGAAGCCCAACAGAGAATGACCTATTTGACACAATATATAACCTGATAGAGTTCCAGCAGAACACACGGGGACACGAGTCCAACCTACACAGTGCCTGTTCCGTTTCGAAAGTGATCTTGGCAGTGAGAGAGGAGGGGATGCGATTTAAAGGAGCAGAATCATTTCTCCTCTAATACCGAAGACCTGTTCCCTCCCGGGATACTTGGCTGTAACCACGGGAACCTCTGTGGACAACAGATGCCCAGGTCCCCAGACAGGCCCATGTGGCTCTGAGCTATTACACAAAGTCCATCATCCACAGCAAGGGGGCTTTGGGGATTTCAAAAAAGGAGGCACCAGTGTGCAGAGGCAGTGCTTTAATGAGACTGTTTGTGTTCTTTCATCAGGAGGAAAATGAGGCACTCCTGAGGTTTCTCCTACCTCTGCTTTTTATTTCTAGATAATAAAGACCATCAACAAAGCTTTCTACAGCTCCAGGGTGCCGGCTGCTCCCTGATGATGTGGGAGAGACCTTGAGGACTTGGTTTTCAGTAGACACACAATGTCTGCGGACAAGCCTTCAGGGACAAGCCTGCTCAGAAAACTCCATGGGAATTGCACAATGGTGAACCGACAGCCAATTAAAGCTGGAGGGAACCTCTGAAGCAATGCAGCCGAGTCCTATACTGGGACAGGTGCAAGCAGAGCTCACGGAGAAGAGCATATGGGGCTTGAGCTACACTCAAGAATCCGACCCTAACTCTGATCACAAGGAGAAGCTGGGGGCTGCCCTAGAGCCAGAGCGCCCTGAGTTCAAGTCCTGCACTAGACTGCTGATTAGCTGTATAGCCACGGACAAGCCCTAATAGCACTTGGTGCGTCAGCTCCCTCATCTCTAACACGGGGGTTTTGTTCCCTACCCGACATCATACACAAAAATTACTGCAAACGAGATCACAGACCTAAACGTAAGAGCCAAAAGTATAAAACTCACAGAAAAAAAAAAGATTTCTTAGATAAGACACAAAGTACAAGTGCTAAAAGGATCCTAAGTTAGACATCAAAATTAAAAGACACCATGGGGAAAATAAAAAGACAATCTAAAGAATGGGAGAAAATATTTGCAACTCATGTATCTGATAAACAGCTTGTAGAAAGGGACGGACACCTGGCTGCCTGTCAGTGAAGCAAGCAACTCTTGATCTTAGGGTGAATTCAAGCCCCACGCTGTGTGCAGAGATTACTTAAAAAAAAAAAAAAAAAAAAAAAGGAACTTGTATAAAGAATCCTTACGACCCAATAATAAAAAAGGTAACCCAATTAAAAACATGTGCAAAGCAATTAAATAAACATTTCTCCAAAGAAGATATATAAATGTCCAATAATTACAAGAAAAGGTGTTCAATATCACTAGTCATTAGGAAAACGTAATTCAAAACCACTTCTCACACACACACACACACACACACACGCACACACACGGCTATAACGAATGAGAAATACTAGTGTTGGTGAGGAGAAATTGTAACACTCATACTTTGCTGGGAGCAACATAAAACAATGTAGCCACCTTGGAAAGCACTTTGGCAGTTTCTCATGTGTTAAACATAATGTTATCAGCAATTCTTTTTTCTCCCCCTAAAGTTTATTTATTTATTCTGAGAGGGAGAGAGAGGGAGAGGAGAGAGAATCCCAAGCAGGCTCTGTGCTGGATCCCATCAAGCTTGAGATCATGACCTGAGCTGAAATCAAGAGTTGGACGCATAACTGAGCCCCCGAGGTGCCCGTTAATTCTTAAATATACATAAACTCTAGGCTTCTCTTGTCATTTTTCCAGTCCTAGAAAAAAATGCTAAAAATCATTGTGTGTAATGGTTTCTGGGGCTACTACCTTCTAATAACGTGCTTTTGCCTGTTTCTTCATTTATCAACTTTACACAGTATCCACATACTTTCTATTATAAAATAATAGAAAACCTGGTGTATTTACAGTCGAGGCAAGGACCAGGGGAAGAAGACATGGAGCACTTGCCTCTGGCACAGAATTTGAAATGCCAGTAAAGTCAGGAATCAAAAGGCTTCAATGCAACATTTAGAAATCAAATTAATGAAAAATGTCTAGGATGAAAAAATACGTTAAAATGTTAAAAATAAGACAGGCCCCAAATGGAGTTGTTTATGCTAAGTTCCTTGCCTCTAAACCTAAACAATTCCAGTGTCGGTTCTTCCAGAAATGGAATCTGAAACCAGACAGTCAGGAAATGCCATATTAGCACTTCTGAGATGATCTGCCCGTGAGACCCTGAAGGAAAGTCGCCTGACAGCGACCGACCCACTTTTTTTTAATTTAAATGTTATTTAAATTTTGGTTAATATACTGTGCAGTATTTGCTTCGTATAACTTCCTTGTTCCTCCTCCCTTCTGCCCATAAAAGTCTTTCGTTTTACACAGCTCCTCAGAGCTTTTCCCTGCTAGCTTGGATGGCGCCCAATTTATGAGTAAATCCAGGCCAATAAAGCCAGTAAGGTCTTTAAAATGTCCTCAGATGAATTTCGTTTTCTCAACTCTTTTTTTTTTGAGGGGGAGGCACCTGAGCAGCTCAATTGGTTTAACATCCGACTTGGGCTCAGGTCATGATCTCAGGCTCTGTGCTGGCAGTACGGAGCCTGGAGCCTGATTTGGATTGTCTCCTCTCTCTGATCCTATCCTGCTTGCACTTTCTCTCTCTCTCCAAAGTAAATAAACATTAAAAAAAAATTAGAAAAAAATTAAAACTCATTTTTCTAATGTTTATTCATTTTTGAGAGAGAGACAGAGAGAGATACAGAGACAGAGCATGAGATGAGGAGGGGCAGAGAGAGAGGGAGACAGAATCTGAAGCAGGCTCCAGGCTCTGAGCTGTCAGCACAGAGCCCAAAGCGGGGCTCAAACCCACGAGCCGTGAGATCATTGACCTGAGCCAAAGTTGGACACCTAACTGACTGAGCCACGCAGGCACCCCCGAATTTTGTTTTTTAATAGTTTTGGTGGTAGTGGTGGGAACGAAAGGAGTCTACAGACATCTTCGGGAACAACAAGAAACACAGGTGTTCGTACCGGGAAACCCTGGGAGTCTTCTTTCTTGTCATTTCTGAAGTTCCTAAGTTCCTCTTGGATCTGAGTTCACTTCCTTTGCCCTGAATTCCTGATCTAAATGGCTTTCCATCCAATCCAGGGTTAACAGGTCGGTCTAGACCGATAGGCAGTTCTTGCACAACACCAGTCCTTAGCTCTTGGGTAGTTCATGGCCCCAGCCCACGGCGGGCTAGCGTGAGCAAGCAGATGATTCTACCCAGAATCTGAGTCCCTAGCCCTTGGTGAGCGCGGTCCCCATGTGTTGGCATCTGCTGGTTCGGTCCAGAGTTCCACTTGGGAAGCTGCTGGTGGAGTGTGCTTAATTTAAGGTCTTCTCTTGGCCAGTCCACACTACCATCTTTTTCGTCACCGCTGGAGTCCACAGTTCCATTTCTGTGGTTACTGTTGGCTTCTGTTACTGTACAGATGAGGTAATGGAACAACAGCTCTCTCGTGGGAATCTTAGAAACCAAAGCCACACAACTGTCGGGCATGGGTGGAGCACTGAAAAGCTCCTGGAGCACTCACCCCCTAACTGTAAGAATCCTGTGCTCAGATAAGCTGGTCATGGAATTGGTGAGATTGACAGTAGGTCATCCACCACCTCAAGAAAAATTCCTTGTGACAGCATACACCATAGAACACATATTTTTAAAAAAATATTTGAGAGAGAGAGACAGAATGAGTGGGGGAGAGGCAAAGAAAGGGAGACAGAGAATCCCAAGGAGGCTTCACACTATTCCCACAGGGACTGACACGGGATTGTTCTCATGAACCATGAGATCATGACCTGAGCAGAAATTGAGAGTCGGACACTTAACCGACTAAGCCACCCAGCTGCCCTACACTGTAAAACACATAAAAATGTCCAACCCAGAGAGAAGTTAAATGATGCATACTCATCAAGTATCTAAATCATTTCCAAGTAGGATAAAATATGCAAACATGAATTGCTCAATGTAAGTTTATTGCCTTTGGCTTCCTTTTACAGACGAACTGAAGATACTTACATCTAAAAGTAGCTATGTTTTGTACCACATTGAAAACTTTACTTTGAGGAAGCATCTACTTCTAAACATTGTACAATGCGTTTAGAAATGTACCAACTCACAGGATGCTAGTCTAACAGATAGTCCCCGGTGGCTTCCCTCTTAGTTTTCACTAGGAATCAAGCATCCTAATTGATTTAGGTAATCAAAACCTCTTACTACAGCTATTATGGCAAACAATACGGTGATTCCTCAAAAAATTAAAAATGGCACCACCATAGGATCTGGCAATCCCATTCTAGGAATATATCTGAAGGAATTGAAATCAGTTTCTCAAAGGGATCTCTGCACACCCATATTCACTGCAGCGTTATTCACAAGAGCTAACATATGGAAACAATGTGTCAACAGATGAGTGTATAAAGAAGATAAACACACACAATAGACTATTATCCAGACATTAGGGGCAACCTGGTGGCTCAGTTGCTTAGGCATCTGACTCCTGATTTTGGTTCAGGTCATGATCTCGAGGTTCATGAGATCCAGCCCTGAGGTAGGCTCTGTGCCCAAGCGCAGCACCTGCCTGGGATTCTCTCTCTCTCTCTCTCTCTGCCCCTCTCCCACTTGTGTGTGCTCTCTCGCAAAATAAACATTTTTTTAAAAATTCACTTCCTTTGACAGATCCCTACTGTGCTGATTAAGGCTATGGTCAGGAACCTGTCCTTAACTTTTGAAGATATTGCAGAATTTGCTGCTAAACCATGAGGGGCCCAATAAAAATCCCTAGACTCTCTGGCCTAAAGCTGGTTTTAGTTTTTTAGTTTGTTAATTTTTTTTAATGTTCTGTATTTTTTTAGAGAGACAGAGCGTGAGCAAGGGAGGGGCAGAGAGAGGGAGACACAGAATCTGAAGCAGGCTCCAGGCTCTGAGCTGTCTGCACAGAACCCAATGTGGGAATCGAACTCATGAACAATGAGATCATGACCTAAGCTGAAGTTCGACACTTAATCGACTGAGCCACCCAGGTGCCCCTCTCTCAAAAGCATTAAATGTATATTCGCTGTCATCCATCACCAAGCAAATGATCTCCCTGAGACTATAGTATCAGAAAAGAATCCAAGAAAATGATTAACTTAAAGAATGTGAACCCACTGTTGTAGGACCTGTGAACCATACAGATTAAGCAAAAACTTCTAAAGTATTGCATTTTTTTTACCATATCACTCAAGCTGAGAGTAAGATCAAAGGAGATAATCATTAAAAACAAGACAACCAGCCCAAAACGGAGTCACTTATGCTGACCCCTACATCACCAAACAGACTCAATTACAGTTTCAGCTCACCTTGAACTGTAATCTTAAATGAATCAGTTGGGAATGACCTGATCAGCACTAGGTAGGTAATCTACCTGACAGACTCCCACCGTTCCCTAAAAAACCAGGGGCAAAAAAAAAAAAACAGGGGCTCCTGGGCGGCTCAGTCCGTTAAGCGTCCGACTCTTGATTTCAGCTCACATCATGATCTCATGGTTTGTGGGATAGAGCCCTGCTGACTGGGATCCTCTCTCTCCATCTCTCTCTGCCCCTGCCACTCCCATGCGCTCTCTCTCAAATAAACAAACAAAAACTTAAAAAAAACAATAATCAACTTTTGACAAAGTTTAACTTCCTTGTTCCCATTCCTTTCTGTCTATGAAAGTCTTTTCATTTTGCACAGCTCCTTAGAGCTCCATTCTACCTGCTAGACCAGATGTTGCCTGATTCATGAATCACTGAATAAAGTCATTAAGGTCTTTAAAATGTACTTTGTTGAATTTTATTTTTTTACAGGTTTTTTTTTTAACATTTATTTATTTTTGAGAGACAGAGAGACAGAGTGTGAGCATGGGAAGGGCAGAGAGAGAGAGGGAGACACAGAATCTGAAGCAGGCTCCAGGCTCTGAGCTGTCAGCACAGAGCCTGACATGGGGCTCGAACCCACGGACCATGATCATGACCTGAGCCAAAGTCGGTCCCTTAACCCACTGAGCCACCCAGGCACCCCTGAATTTTATTTTTTAACAAAATAAAGAATCAATCAGTATTAAGTGAGTCCTCATTTTTCGTTAGGCTCCATATGGCTTGGTTTGGCACTGGCACTGATCTTTACTTAACATTTTTCTATTTTGTCTATCATGACTATTCTGCAAATTGATTTTCAAAACTATTCCGTTAAAGAGTTATTTATCAGGGCATCTAGCTGGCTCAGCAGATAGACCATGTGACTCTTGATCTTGGGATTGGGAATTTGAGCCCCATAGTGGGGGTTGAGATTACTATTAAAAAATATTTTTTATTTATTTTTGAGAGAGAGAGAGAGACAGAGCATGAGCCGGGGAGGGGCAGAGAGAGAGGGAGACACAGAATCCGAAGCAGGCTCCAGGCTCTGAGCTGTCAGTCAGCACAGAGCCTGATGTGGGGCCTGAACTCGCAGGCTGCAAGATCAAGACCTGAGCCGAAGTCGGGTGCTTAACTGACTGAGCCATTCAGGCACCCCTAAAAAAATCTTTAAAAAGATCTTAACCCTTAGCAACCACTGATCGGTTCTCCAATCTGTAGTGTGGCCTTTTCCAGAATGTCACATACATCAAATCATAATAGATTTGAGTCTGGTTTCTTTCACATAGCAAAATGCTTTAGAGACGCATCGCAGTTGCTACGTGCACGAGGCATGATTCGTTTGTACTGCTGGTGTTGCTGGAGCGCACGGATGCCCTGCGGTTTATTCATCCGTTCACCTATGAGATGACATGTGGGTCTAATTTTCGGCTGCTGTGAATAAAGGTGCTAAAAACATTAATGTACAGATTTGGGGCAAACATGAATTCTCACTTCTCTGAGGCAAGTACCTGGGAACGGGGTATCTGGGCACTTGGTCAGTGCGCGTTTACCTGTACAAAAGATTCACAAACTGTTCTCAGAGTCGCTATACCATTTGGCATTCCCACTGGCAAGGATGTGTAAGAGTTTCCATTTCTCAGAATCCCTGCCAACATGTTTGGTATCGCCATTTGAAAAGTATCTTAGGGCGTCTGGGCGGCTCAGTCGCTTAAGCGTCCTGACTTCGGCTCAGGTCATGATCTTGCAGTCTGTGAGTTTGAGCCCCATGTCGGGCTCTGTGCTGACAGCTCAGAGCCTGGAGCCTGCTTCTGATTCTGTCTCCATCTCTCTCTCAGTTCCTCCTCTACTTGCACTCTGTCTCTCTCAAAAATAAATAAAGATTAAAAGAAAAAAAAAAGAAAGAAAGAAAAATATCTTAGCGCTGCTAAGACACGAGCAGAGCTATCTCATCGTGGTTTATACTTCGCATCTTCCTAAAGACACTGCACACTATTTCAGGTGCCTGTTTCCTGTGCATCCTCTCTGGAAAAGTGTCCTTTAAAATCCTTCCCATTTTTTTTTATGTCTGTTGGTTTTCTAGCAGGTGAGTTTTGAGAGTTCTTTGTGTATTCTGCCTGTCGTTTTCAATGGATATGCAATTTTTAAATATTTTCCCCCGTCTTTGGCTTGTCTTTTTATTATCTTAACAGTATCTTTGCAGAGCAAAGTTGTGTAATTTTGATCAAGTTCGATTAATAATTGTGCTTTTGGTATCATAGTAAGAATTCTTTGCCTAACTCCCCTAAAAAATCTTAAAATATAATAAAACAGACTTAACAGATATTTATCTTGATGACTGAGTTGTTGGGGGTTTTTTGCGCCCCCTTAAATTTTGCAAACCTTACTTTAAAAGAATACTTCCCACCTTCCTTCCCTCTGAATTTTCTTAGTCACCATTTCTAATTTTCCCGATGGTTACACTTTAAAGTTCTATTTCTTTTTCCTTCCCCTTGGACGGCACGGCCCTATCTCAGAGGTACTGCAGGTTTGGTGGCAGACAGCTGCAATAAAGCAAGTCGCGTGAATTTTTTGGCTTCCCAGTGCATATAAAAATTCTATTTACCCCATACTCATTCTATTAAGTGTGCAACAGCAGGTCTAACAACGTACATACGTTAATTTAAAAATACTTCATTGTTCGGGTATCTGGGTGGCTCAGTCGGTAAAGCAACCAACTTCAGCTCAGGTCATGATCTCATAGTGAATTCGAGCCCTGCATCGGGCTCTGTCCTGACGGCTCAGAGCCTGGAGCCTGCTTCGGATTCTGCGTCTCCCTCTGTCTCAGCCTTTTCCCTGCTCGTGCTCTGTCTCTGTCTCTGTCTCACAAAACTGAATAAACAATAAAAAATTTTTTTAAATAAAAATGCTAATCATCTGAGTTTTCAGTGAGTTGTAACTGTAAGGGCAAAACGGGACCGATTCCATTTTGCTTAAGGGCAAACTGGGACTGACTCCATTGTGTTTCCTGTCTTCCACCCTGAGTGCCTGCTCAAAACCTGCAACTTCCCAGTTGCAAAAGAACCACGCCCAGTGACCTAGGGACCCTTCCTCAGTCAATTGGCTAGGGTCACGACCATCACCCCTCCCACTGCCCCTAGACCCCTTTAAAACTACTGTGTTTTTGGAACGGGCTCTCTCTCGACCCCCTGCTGCGTCGGTGCGGTAGGAGATTGAGCCCGAGCTAGCTCGATTAAAGGCTCTTTGTTCTTGCATCGGACTTGGCTCCCTGGTGGTTCTTGGGGTCCCCGAATTCTGGGCATAACATAACCACTAATCGCAGACCATCATACCAAATTTAAAGAAAAGGTTTGAAGCATTTCAAGATTGGCCAAAATGTGACCGAGACACAAAATGGGCAAAATGCTGTGGGAAAATCATTTGTTCCATACAGGATTTCCAGGAACTTTCAATTTATTAAAAAATGCAATATCTGCAAAACACAACAAAACAAGCACAGTAAAACCTGTAGGATGAAGACTTTACTGTAACTTTCACTTGGTAGGGATTTAAAACTTTCCTCTGCTCAGCTCAGCTGCCTCAAGTCAGACTTTAGGTAAAGCCACTCGACTTTCCTGTCTTGGCTATTCTCTAAATGCTTCCCTGTTACCATCTCTCCAGGCAGCCTTGGACTAAACCAATTCGATTCCCATTCTGAGGAGCAGGGGTTTGCACTCAGCGAAGTGCGTCCCACGGGACCCCCACAAGTGCATCATGTGAACCATGCAAGGGAAGAAATGAATTCCCTTTTCCTGGAATACGTCTCCCAGGGTACCCAGCCCTCCAAATCGAAGACCAGAGTCACAGTGACTCAGCGAATGTGAGGCTTAAGGACCACAGCCCTGCACACCCTCCTATTTGCCCGCCCCATTGCGTGCGAGGGTGACTTCCTAGGGCTGGGAACGGCATGGCACACAGGGCGCGCCGGAACTCCACCAGAAACTTGCCCCTGGTGTCCCCAGGTGGTGGTTTCTGGACAGGGTCCACGTGGGCCTGCCTCCCACCCGCACCCTGACCCTTCAGCTGCACCCTCCCGTCCCACGCGTCTCTAGGGCACTCTGCTCCAGCCCCCAGAACCCCCCTTCCTAGAAGTGCAGCCACAGGGCGCCCCGCCCTGCGCCCAAGGGGCGAGCAGCCGGCTCCGCCCCCGAGGTCGAGTGGGCGGGCGCTGGGAGCATATAAAGTGGCCGGCGCTCTGCAGCCTGCACGGCCGCCTAACCTTCCGAGGTGCAGCCCCAGCCGCTTCCGGAGACAACCAGCAGCGCAGCCAATCAGCACAGCCGGAGCCCTGGCTGGTGAGTGCCGCATCCCGGAGCAGGGGCGCCCCCAGCCCTCATGGTCCGCCCGGATCCTGGAGGGGCCTATCGCTCAGTTTTTCTCCAGGACTCAAAACTCAAAAAGCGAGAGCGTTAGGATCCCGGGATGAGCTCGTATCAGACATGGGGAGGAAGGGGAGCTCCTGTTTTCTATCCCATCCCCACAAACTTAGGTGTGCATTTAACAGACTCGACCTTGGAAGCAAAAAATTCCCTCCAAAACAGGTCAGAAACCGGCCGTCAATGGCCAAATCTGGCCCACTAGCACACCTTGATTGGGCTTATAGAATTCAAAACACTTTGGAATAAGTTGCTAATACTTATAGTTAAGTATGGGTTATTTCATTTAAAAAATGTCAATCCCCTGCTTCTGGAGGACAATGCAAAGATCTGGTCGATTGAGCCACCCAGGCACCCCTGGTCCGGAGACATTTTTGTCTGTGACCCTTGGATGGGGCAACCCTGATCCCACTTCCAGTGGCAGAATCTCCCCTCCCCACCATCAACCTGAGGGGACATTACAGGTCATCACAACTTCATCCCATGCCTCTGAGACACCCCAGCTGCAGCCCCTGCAGGGGCAAGGGGGCTGTGTTTCCCAGAGAACCTCATTCTGAGATGGGATAGTGCTAATGTTTAGAAAGCTAATTCTTCAGTTGGGACAGACCGCTACCTTTTTGTAATTTCCTTCCCTCTGAAGCTTGCCCTGCTTTCTGCAGACACACATACACCTAGAGAATGTCCTCTATGTTACACGCGAGTGAGTGGATGAGACTGCTGTTGCAGGAACTACAGTTAGAATCTCTGTGACAAGGGCTCCGTTGGGGATTGGAAGCCCACCCAGAGTTTCTGGAAGCCTAGAAGAGGGGCATCTGGAAGAGACTGCTGGGGAGTTCACAAGGCTTCCTGCATGCATGATACAGGCTGTTTCTATTTCATTGTTCTTTTTTTTTTTTTTTTAATGTTTATTAATTTTTGAGAGACAGAAACAAAGCCCGAGCAGGGGAGGGGCAGAGAGAGAGATGGAGACACAGAATCTGAAGCAGGCTCCAGCCTCCGAGCTATCCGCACAGAGCCTGACACAGGACTGGAACCCACACGAACCACAAGAGCATGACCTGGGCTGAAGTCAGATGCGTAGCCGACTGAGTCACCCGGGCACCCCTCTATAGCCTTCTTCCACTGTCCTGGGGGCACCAGCACAGTATTGGGCAAGAACTATTCACTGATTTTCCAATGTTACAGAATATTCTGTACTTATGTGGAACTTTAAAAAAAAGCAGGGAGGAGGAGAGAAAGTGGGATGATGTGGACCTTGTTTAACTAGGATTAACTGTCTCCGGCTAAGTCTTGACATGAACTGAAGCAACCAGAGCATTTGTTTGTAACTACTGGGTTCCTCTGACTGGCAGGCACGCGTTCCGTGGGGAACCCAGGGAGCCCGGGAGGCAGGAACGGAATGCATGAAACTGACAGGCGGGCTTGCCCTTATTCCATTTGTAACAGGTTTTCTGTGAGTGCTTATTCTGCCTGCCTGAGTGACCGCGTGAGCCATCTATCTTTTACTGTTAAAGATATCTAGATGTGCTTTACGTTAAAACAATGCACCACCATCGCTTTCTTTCTCTGCCAGCTTTATCTCTTCCTGTCATTAAGTTCTGTGTTGGACTTCCATGAAGCTGCAGGTTGACCACATCCTGTTCCATCTGGAACGTGAGTGAACCCTTGGTTTCGGGTCGGCCTGAGGTTGGAGGCAGAGAAGTGTAGGAATGCTGCAGTAACAGAGGAGGACAGAAGCCAGCTCCCCGGAATCATTCGGGATACTTTGGCCATCAGCATGTACGCTCTGCAAACACAAAGATTTGTGTCCGTTTTGTACACTGAGGTATCCTGAATGCCTAGAGCAGTGCCTGGTGGACAGAGGTGCTCAGGAAACCCTTGTCAGGTGGCCGAGGGAAAGGGTTAGGGAGAACGTGAGCATGGCTTATGCTAGGGGGGACTTGCTAGGGAGGGGACTTGCTAGGGGGGAACAGAACACAAAAGGTGGTAGGGAAGGAGCCCAACTATGGAGAGAGCCCAAATGTCCATCAGTTGCTGAATGGATAAAGAAGATGTGGTGTATATATGGACAACGGGGTATTACTCAGCCATCAAGAAGAATGAAATCTTGCCATTTGCAACGACATGGATGGAACTAGAATGTAGCATGCTAAGCAAAATGAGTAAGAGAAAGACAAATACCGTATGATTTCACTCATCTGTGGAATTTAAGAAACAAAGCAGATGAAGTCATGGGAAGTGGGGGGAAGAGAAGACAGGGAAACAAAGCCGAGAGACTCTTAAGGAGACAGAACAAACTAGGGTTGACGGAGGGAGATGGGCAGGGGTATGGGCTAGATGGGTGATGGGCTTTAAGGAGGGCACTTGTGATGAGCACCGGGTGTTGCGTGCAAGTGATGAATCACTGAATTATACTCCTGAAATCAGTATTGTGCTAGGTGTTAACTGAATAGAATTTTAAAAATTAAAAAAAAAAAAAAAAAAGAGGGTGGGGAAAGAATGAGGGATTTCAGGACCCGGAAAAGCGAGGATGAATGGGGACCACATTTCGTAGGGTACGCAATCTGGAAGCGCGCCAGCACGGGGAGAGAGCGGGGTTCCCAAACATACGCTGGGCTGTGTTAGGAAGTGGCTCTGTTAGGCCGATGACGCGCAGGCAGAAGTGAGTGCTGAATTAGGGATCCCGGTAAGAATCCCGTTCATTCGTCTTTCACACCCCTCCTTCAATGCTGGCTCCTCCTGAAGGCCTTCCCTCATCAGCCAGCCCCGAAGTGGACAGTTTTCCTCTGGAATTTTGTTCCTTGCCACCCTGTCAGGCGAATGCCGTTAGTTTTGTGTGTGTGTACGTCTTACTGCCATTCCTACGGGAAGTTCTGAGCATGTCAAGCGTGTCCTGTAGGTAGTTAAGCAGTAGGAAGGGGAACTGAACACTTCGAGTTCAGAAAACCTCAGATTTGTCATGAAAGAGGACCTAGCCCCGAAGGACTCGGCACTGTGCTGTCTGGAGAGTCAATCTCCCCTTTACCCTCTACCTCTGGCCGAGGAGCACCATCTGCTCTATTGACTACAGGTCAGTCTTCTGTTGTGTATTTAGAACCTTTGACCGTTTTTCTGCTGCCTTGTTTTCAGCAATCTGTGTGTACCAGATACTGAACGCGGTCGGTTATGTTTCTGGCAAAAACGTTCTTGTTTGTGTCTTATCTTACAATGTTTATTTTTTTTTAAATTTTTTTTAATGTTTATTTATTTTTGAGACAGAGAGAGACAGAGCATGAGTGGGGGAGGGGCAGAGAGAGAGGGAGACACAGAATCTGAAGCAGGCTCCAGGCTCTGAGCTGTCAGCACAGAGCCCGACGCGGGGCTCGAACTCAAACTCACAGACTGCAAGATCATGACCTGAGCTGAAGTCGGGGGCTTAACCGACTGAGCCACCCAGGCGCCCCCATTGTTGATTTTTTTAAGTTTACTTACTTAGAGAGTGAGAGAGAGCACAAGCCGGTGAGGGGCACAGAGGAGGAGAGACGGAATCCCTAGTAGGCTCTGTGCCATCAGCTCAGGGCCTGACGTGGGGCTCAAACTCACAAACCCTGAGATCGTGACCTGAGCCGAGATCAAACGCTGGACCTTAACCGAGGAGCCACCCAGGCGCCCCTGTTTATTTTTGGAGGCAGCAGGCGTTCCATAGCTCATAGGCGATGAGCTCCTTGAAAGCCAGGGCTAGATATCCTGATTCACTCTTTTTATGTCAAGTGCCTTTCTATTTACCTTAGGAAATGCTTCTTAACACTGCTAAGTAAAAAGTCTATATATATCTTTATAGCTGTATACATAGCTAAGAAGCCGGGAGGATATAAACTGACAAAGCAGTATTCAGTAAACACTGACAGAATTAATCCGAAGGTAAGTCACAGAGAAAACGCCTGTCCAAACTTTATATACTCACATTTCTCCCGAGAGTGGGAAGTCCTGGAGTTGATAAAAAGCGGGGTAGGCATTTGCTGAGGCAGCCTCAGGAGCTCGTGAACCTTTTCCCAGGCCGTCCAAAGCAGACAAATCGCTTTCACAGAATTCGAATCCCTTATCAAACTTCTGTTCCCGACATCTGAGAGCGGACAGTCTAAATAGCCAGGAGCCAGCGCGGCGAGGCTCCTGGGCAGGCGGGGGGCGGAGCTTCCGCCCGGCAGAATTTAACCCGGAGCAGCCACGCCCGCCGGAGCTCCGCCCGCGGGCACAAATGTTAGGAGTTAGTGAGAAATGAGGCAGTAACACCAATTACTAGAAGCCGGTGTTGGTGGTAAACTCCATTCCCCGCCCTGCTGCCTGCACGCCGTTGCATGGATTTATTTATAAGTTTATTAATTTTTTTAGTGATGTCTACACCCAACATGGGGCTCGAACTCACAACCCTGAGATCAAGAGCTGCGTATTCTTTTGAGCCAGCCAGGCGCCCCTATGTCTACATATTTTTACATTATTCTGGCTTCACCACTTGGGTAGCTTGCTTAACTTTTCAGTGCCTCAGTTTTCTCATCCGTAGTGTGGAATGCTAATTGTATCTAGCTCATGGTGTCACCATGGTAGCTGGAAAACAACGCAAAGCACTCAGACAGGTGCCTCGCACACAGTAAGCACCCGTCGATGCTGTTATCCAGAGAAAGGCAAATAGTATGATTTCACTTGTATGTGGAATCTGAAAACCCAAAGAGTGAACAAACACAAGACATAGACCCATAAATGCAAAAAACAAAGCGACTTTCGCCAGAGGGCAAGGGGGATGGGGGCGTAGGCAGATGGGTGAAGGGGAGTGGGAGATACGGGTTTCCAGTTATGGAATGAATAGGTCAGGAGGACAACAGGCACGGCACAGGGAATACTGGCGGTGGCATTGTAGTACAGTTGTATGCTATGACAGGCGAGCGGGTTGGGGGTGAGCGCAGTAAGGTATAGGCTCGCGGAACCACTGTGTCGTCCACCTGAAGCTCATGCAACGTTGTGTGTCAAGGATACTTCAATTAAAAGGAAAAAAAACGGGTGCCTGGCTGACTCAGTTGGAAGAGCATGAGACTCTTGCCCTCAGGGTCATGAGGTTGAGCCCCACGCTGGATATAGAGATTACTTGAAGAAATAAAACTTTAAAGAAATAAAGGTTTATTGAAGAAGTTATTTAAGCTTTAAAGAAATAAAGCTTAGGGGCACCTGGGTGGCTCCGTCGGTTAAGCATCTGACTTTGGCTCAGGTCATGATCTCACGGTTTGTGAGTCTGAGCCCCTCGTGGGGCTCTGTGCTGACACCTCAGAGCCTGGAGCCTGCTTTTGAGTCTGTGTCGCTCTCTGCCCCTCCCCCGCTCACAGTCTGTCTCTCTGTCTCTCAAAATTAAATAAACATTAAAAAAAAAGAAATAAAGCTGAAATAAAATAAATGCTGTTGTTGCAAGAGGGAAACATTCTTGTTCTAACAACTTTATTAATACAGAGGAGGTCCAAGGAAAAGGTAAATCTTTCCCTCTGTCTATGTGCCCTTGGCATCTCTTACTTAGTTAAGGAAACCATCAGTAGTTTCATGTAATTATTCCACATATTTTTTCCCATCGTATCTATATACCTGCAAATCTTTGTACATATATATGTAGTTTCTTTGTCTTTTTTTTTTTTTAATGTCTACCCAAAGTGGGGCTCGAACTCACGACTCCAAGATCAAGAGTCGCATGCTCTACCCTCTGAGCCAGTGAGGGACCCCTCATTCTTTGTCTTTTTTTTTAATGTTTTGTTTTTTTTTAATTCTTGAGAGAGAAAGAGAGAGTGATAGAGTGTGAGCGAGAAAGGGACAGAGAGAAAGGGCAACACAGAATCCGAAGCCGACTCCAGGCTCTGAGCTGTCAGCGCAGAGCCCGACGCGGGGCTCGAACTCAGGAACAGTGAGATCGTGACCTGAGCCGAAGTGGGACGCTTAACCAACTGAGCCACCCAGGCGCCCCTCTTTGTCTTTTCTAATAATGGTTTCACACTCCCCTCATTTGATCAGTTAACAATACAGCGCGGATGTCTTTCTGGGTGACTCTGTATAGTTAACAGCATCCTAGTCTGTGAGGTGTATGTACCATAATTTATTCAAATACTCTCCGTGGAGTCGGCGAATGCCAGGGAAGAGAATGCTACAGTCCACGTCCTTGCGCATACATCCTTACATCCCAGTGCTCCTAGTCTGTAGACAGATTCCCCCAAGGTGGAATAGAGAGCTAGATCAACGATTTATGTGTCTTTAAAATTTAAAGAGATTCAGCCCGCTTCCTTTCCCCCCGGGGCGGAGGCATGCGTGTTCTCACTGGCAGCTGCCAGTTTCCTGCAGTCTCAATAGCCCTCGGTGTCGCTTGTCTTAAACTGTTTTGCCGATCTGATGCGTAAATAATGATATCTCATTTTAATTTGCTTTTCCTGACAGGCCGGGCGGGGCACTTGCTCATTTGTTTTTTCTCATCTGCATTTCCTCCTCTGTGAGTCGTGTGCTCGTATCCTTGATTTATTTTTCTATCGCGTCTGTCTTTTTTCTGTTTGTGGGCATTCTTTGGGATTTTAACCCTTTGTGATAGGAGTTGCAGGTTATCTGCTCCCTGACTTTGTTTATGGTGCCTTCTGGTACACACGGATTTTTAACTTCTGTGTGGCTTCAGCTGGCAAGCTTTCTGTTCGTGGTTGCTGAATCTCTAGTCTTTCTTAAAATTATTCTCTCTCTTGAGGTTATACAAATTCTTCCTTTAGATCTGTACTCTGCCAGGAATTTATTGCTCCATGAGGTGTGTTCGTGGGATAGTGAAAGCAACAGAACAAGAACACAGCAGACACACTGAAAATTCGCGATCAGTGCCCAGATCCGGAAATAGAACGTTGTCACTACACCCCGACAAGGGGAACCGCTCTACTGACTCCTAACGCCTTCTGTTAGTTTTCTCAGAGGATAAGTCCATTTTACGCAGGTGGCCAATTAAGTTATGCTGACAAAATTAGCCCCTGTGTTTATTCGTTGGTAATTTTTAGGAGAAAATAGGTTTCTGGCTGCTGTGGGTGGGCTGCACCACTCGTGCCTCCCAGAGTTCACGCCTCCATTACGGGTGCCCCTCGGCCGCCGTGTGGCCGGAGCTCGGCTGCTTGGGACCCGATCTTCCCCGTATGCCTTGTGTGTGTCTAAACAGCCAGAAGAGCCCTGATTGTGCTGGCCCACGCGGAGAGGACGTCCTTCAACCATGCCATGAAGGAGGCTGCCGCAGAGACCTTGAAGAGGAAAGGATGGGAGGTCACCACGTCAGACCTGTACGCCATGAAGTTCGACCCCGTCATCTCCAGAAAGGACATCACAGGTAGGGTCAGCATACCGTACCCCTTTAAACTGGCCTCTGCGGCCCGTCTTGCCGGTCAGGCGCTGTGGCCCAGCCTCGGCCCCTCTAGCTTCAGCCTGTCCTTTTCCTCTCGGCAGGTCCACTGAAGGACCCCGGGAACTTTCAGTACCCCGCCGAGTCTGCTCTCGCTTATAAAGAAGGCCGACTGAGCCCCGATATCGTGGCGGAACAAAAGAAGCTGGAAGCTGCAGACCTCGTGATATTTCAGGTGTGACAGGACATCAGAAGGGGTGTCTGGACGCTTGCGTTCTTACTGTCCTAGACCGGTCACCTAATTAGCTATGGAATCTTAGGAAGGAAAAGTCACTTATCCACTTTAGTGCCTTCTCTACAAAGAAGGGTGATGACTTCAAAAGGTGCGGTGTTACACAGATTTCTAGATACTGTGAACCTGGCTGTACCATGTGACTACATGGGGCGCCTGGGTGGCTCAGTCGGTTAAGCCTCTGACTCTTGGTTTCGGCTCAGGTCACGATCTCGTGCTTTGTGGGTTCGAGCCCCACATCGGGCTCTGTGCTGACAGCGCAGAGCCTGCTTGGAAGTCTCTCTCTCCCTGTCCGCTCCTCCCCCACTCACACACGTGCTCTCTTCTCTCTCTCAATAAAGAAACTTAAAAGAATATGTGACTACAAAGAAGACATGTGAGCCTTGAGCTTTTCTTTAATTAGTGATTCCTGTGGGCTCTCTCACAGTTTGCCCTTGACGCCTTCTCTGCACAAGCATCTGAGCATTCCGTGCAGCGAGGCGCGGGACACGGACCCCTGCGGCCTGAGGCTCCCCGCGGAAGCGGGCACTGCCCTGCTCCATGTGTTCCAGCGCCCCTTCTCCTGGAGGCTGCCTCCCGCGGGGTGGTCCATACCTGTCAGTCCTCTTGCCTGAAAATGCCAGACCGGACTCCCGGACTTTGCTTCTTCCGGTTCTAACCGGTGTTTTGATATGGAACACAGATGGAATGTGACCCTCGAAACTGCACGAGGAGGGTGACACCCGCTGTGGTTTTTGCAGTTGTTCAATTGGCTACAAAGAATCCAAACTTTTAGGTCTTTCATTCCACCCTCACGCCTATGTTTAACCGACTGAGCCACCCAGGCCCCTGGAAAGGTCTTACCGCAGAAGAATCGGTGTTCTATGTACGATAGTCTTTCAACACAGACATAAAGTGTCCTGAGGAAGGAGTGCTTCTGTCTACACCAAGGTACCACCTGCGCTGGCGCCCTGCTCACTGTTGTCACTTCTCTGTGAACAACCAGAGGAAAAACAAACTTTCAAATATCCTGCAAGCCAACCAATTCTATTTTCAGCTCTGACCGTAGAACGTTCACAGGGACCAAATCTACGTGTCTAAACCACCTACACATCTATCTTGAGAGCCGCGGGTCTGGCCCCTCACACCTGCAGAGTCATGAATATGAGGAGCATCTAGAGATTACTCATGTACAGACGAGGCCCAGAAGACTTAGCGACAGGAAGGGGCTTACGTGACAAACGTGGCAGATTCAGGGTAGAGCACGAGTCTCGTTCTCTGTCTCCTGTTCTTTCTGTTGTAAAACCCGGCCCCGTCTGCCCCCTTTCCTGAGAATCAATAACCCTTCAAATGTCGGGGAAAGATACCAAGTCCAGCAAATTCCTCTCTGTCCTAAACTCATCTCGTCCGGGCCTGTTCCAGGTGTCACTGTGTTTAAATCCTAAGGCAGGGAGAAGAAGAGGAAAGACTGGCATTGCCCTCGTGCTGCCTTTATTAGGACAAGAAGCCCGACAAGACTCTCTCACGGGAATTCCCTGATAAACCCTGGGCACACGGGTCATTTGTTCGCCTGTGTGAGTGCACACTCATGTGCAGCTTGTTCTTTTTAAAACATTTTTTTTAACGTTTATTTTTGAGAGAGAGAGAGAGAGAGAGAGAGAGATATGAGTGGGGGAGGGGCAGAGAGAGAGGGTGACACAGAATCCAAAGCAGGCTCCAGGCTCTGAGCTGTCAGCACAGAGCCTGATGCGGGGCCCGAACCCACCAACCACGAGATCATGATCTGAGCCGAATTCGGACGCTTAACTGACTGAGCCACCCAGGCGCCCCATGTGCAGCTGATTCTAAACAGTAGGATTTCACATCCATGAACACAAGGTCCATGTTTCACGTGGTTGAGAGCACTCCTAAAAAGCACTGACTTAGGCATCATACACAAAGCACGCTTTATCTGCATTCCTTGCTGTTTAGACTTTGCCACTAAATGTGACCTCGTAGAAACAAATCATAATTGCACGTGGCCTTCTTCAGACCTACCCGGTACTTGTTTCTTTGAGGCAGAAATAGAGGAGTGTCAACTTGACTGACCAAGGACAGTATTTTTCTTTAATGTGCTAACTCCGGAAGCAACAACAAAGGCCCCAAGAAAGGTTTGCTCTTCTGTGACGTCAGCCAAGTACCCGAGCCTTCTGCGCCGGTGGTAGTTCCTGCTGTGACCTCTCTGTGCTCTGCCCCCCAGTTCCCGCTGCAGTGGTTCGGAGTCCCCGCCATCCTGAAAGGCTGGTTCGACCGAGTGCTGGTATCGGGGTTCGCATACACATATGCCTCCATGTATGACAACGGGCCCTTCCGGGTAGGTGGATGGTTCTGTTTTCTCGAACGGCTGGATCCGGGGTGCATTCTGTGCTGAGGCAGAGTTCTGAACATAATTGGGTACTAAGGTCAGGCTCCCAGGAGGGCTGGATAATAATGCACTTAGATATTTAACTTTTTTAAATGTGTATTTATTTTTGAGAGAGACAGCGCGCGAGCAGGGGAGGGGCAGAGAGAGAGGGAGACACAGAATCCGAAGCAGGCTCCAGGCCCTGAGCTGTCAGCACAGAGCCCCATGTGGGGCTCGAACTCACTAACCATGAGATCATGACCTGAGCCGAAGTCGGATGCTCAACTGACTGAGCCACCCAGGCACCCCTGTGTGAAGATATTTAGACAGGACTTTAGGATTTGCTTTAACATACCCCGGGAACACGAGGGGCAGGGAGATTAGACAAAAGTAGAATGGCAAGATACTGAGCATTCCGGCTGGGTGGTGGAAGCATCATAGAGACTATTTTCTGTGTATGCAGACACCCAGATATTCCACAAGACATATTTTGAGGCCTCCTAGATTACATGTCTAGATACGTGCGGAGCACCGTGGGGAGACGGACACAAACAACAAAGAAGTCCACGTAGGCACCGGCAGTCGACACTGGTTTCGTGTCAACCTTCACCTGCTTGGCCACACCCTGGAGTAATGTGGACTCCGGGGCTGGCCCTCGAGTGTGACTTCTGGAGTGATCCTGCGTGGCTCACAGGAGCCAGTGTGGGAGGAAGGAACAGAAACAGCAGGTGGCTGGACTTGTGTGTTCTTTTCCCTGGGGCTGTTTCATTAACTTCCTGTCACCAAGGAGACGTGCAGGGTAATGACTTTTCTTTCACAGAATAAGAAGACCGTGCTCTCCATCACCACTGGCGGCAGCGACTCCATGTACTCTCTGCAGGGTATCCACGGAGACATGAATATCATTCTCTGGCCAATTCAGGTTACTTTGTTTCCGTGAACCTTCACCGGGGATTAATTAATTGAGCTTTGCGTGGGGGTCCAGATCCTCAGGATGGCGGCTGGAAACAGGCCTGAGGTGTGAGGACGAAAGCAACGTAGTAATTCAGAACTCCAGGGAGCTCCCTTCTAAGCCTTGCTAGTCTTCCCAGGCCCCTGTACTTAAGAGTAACCTGGGTATGCACACGCCCGAACACTCGTCTCCTAACCAAGGGCCGGTGCGGAGAAGCCCTAGATTTGTATAGCCACGGGCCCCGATTCCAGACGACTGACGTCTGTCTCCAGTCTTCCTGGCCCTCTCCAGGTTGCTGCTACGGCCTCACAACCTGTTAGAAAATTTAAGAAATGATTGAGTCCAGCTAACAAGAGTGGAGTCTGAGGGAGGCTTTTGGGTGGTCGGTCACTGGACTCTCAGTCTCTTCTACGGAAGAGGGTTGGATAGAAGAAGAACAAATGCGGTGGCCACCTATAATAGCGGAGAATTAATATTAATATTGGAGAATAAATCCTACCGATCACTTACCGAGGCTCATCTAGTTAGGAGAGGCAGAGAAAGGCACATCACACACCTTGGCAAGAGTCTGCTGCCAAGAAGCTGAAACTCCCTTATGTAATAGAACTTCCGGTACTTTTGGCAGAGGATCCCAGGCTGGCACGGTTTCAACGTTTTATTCATTTAAAAAAAGAGCTCAGCCGAATAGGCTCACTTAGGTAACAGCTAGGAATAGAGAGTAGAAGGTGAGAGAAGATAGCTATGAATTGATTCTCCGGGGTGCCTCTGGCCCCCACATCGGAGCGTCTTGTTGGAAAGCCTAGATGAACTTTTGTCTGTTTATGATCCAAGCTGTATAGGGTTTGTTCTGTGACTCAGCTCTGTTCTCTGTGTATCCCCAGAGTGGCACTCTGCATTTCTGTGGCTTCCAAGTCCTGGAACCTCAGCTGACATACAGCATTGGGCACACTCCTCTGGATGCGCGAATTCAGATCCTGGACGGATGGAAGAAACGCCTGGAGAATATTTGGGATGAGACGCCACTGTATTTTGCTCCAAATAGCCTCTTTGACTTAAACTTCCAGGCAGGATTCTTAATGAAAAAGGAAGTGCAGGAGAAGCAGAAAAACGAAAAATTTGGGCTCTCGGTGGGCCATCATTTGGGCAAGTCCATCCCGACTGACAACCAGATCAAAGCTAGAAAATGAGACTCACCAGACGGCATTCCTTTAAAAAATGTAGCCAAATCTAGGTTTCTTTTTCAGGCTTCCTAGACCTGCTTTAGTTTTTAAGATTTGTGTGGTTTTCCTTCTTTCCACAAGGAGTGAATAGGAGACAGAATTGACTGTATTCATATATTTTTGGATAGTTTTATTAAATGTAACTGATTCTTACGATTGCTATCATGATTAGGCTCAAGAAGCCTCTGAGGATATAAAGAAGGGAAAGATGGAGAAAGGTGCGAGACAATATTCTTTAAGGTCCTCTACACAATTGAATTCCTCTTTTTAGGGACACATTTTTAGGGCTAAATCTGGCTGGAGAGTATCCAACTCTTCAATGATACATTTTCCTTTTAATTACCTCTCTGTGGTTTATGGCAGAAGGGAATTAATTGCTCTAAGAAATGACTGAATCTGACACAAGGGACTTGTTGAGTAGTTACTAATCTGTGCTTGTTTATGCTAGATATTGGTTTTAATTACTACGCAGTGACTAATATGGCAAATGTGCGTGTCATCCTTGCTTCGCCTTTCGTTCTTACACACAGCACACACAGATACCTTCAAATGCAAAGACAATAAAACTCTCTTCTTTACCTCAAAATTCTGATTTCATGTCTGCAGAAATAAACCAACATATCTATACATCTGCTACAATGAATGTATTCAAGAAATAGTTCCTGCTAGTATCTAACAACAGCCTTCTACAAATACTACTGTATTTCTGAGCTACATCACAGTCTGGAAGGGTTTCTTCTCTGCCATTGCTGACTTGATGACTTTCCTTTTGGATGCCTTCTGATTCCACAGTTTTGGGGATAAAGTTGTCATCCTAGAGTTTCATTAACTTTGAACAATTTTGGCAGAATATTCTAACTTCCAATTGAAATTACTGAAGTGTGACTCACCGTTGGTATAATTCAAGTAGAATATGATGAAAGGCTGCCCTCTGGTGGTGCATTGAAAGAAAACAGGAGAGATTTTTGCAAAGCAAGGTTGCCTGAAATCGGGAACAGGTCCTGTACCTGCCAAGGAAACGAGGGCGGCAGGCGGGGACCCTCATGTGCCAGATGCCAACAGGCAAATGCGTAATTCCCCCTCCCTCCACAGTGTACGTAACAGCAAATGGCTGGGTGCTTCGGCTTGAAAATATTTTCTTGTTGCCTCCCTGCTCGCTGCAATTTTGTGTGCATTTTTCAAAATTCCAAGTGAAATCAATAAAACCCGCTTCTACAAAACAGACCCACACTCCTTGGTTTCAGTGAAGCTAGTGATGGAGGCGAGGCATACAGGCAGAAGTGGGAACAACAACCAGGGAAGGTGCATGCGATAGGGTCAGAGCATGCAATAATGAATTATGGCCAGAAGCCTCTAACGAGAGCTCTCCCAACAGGGATGCTTCATACTGAATGGGAATGGAACACCTTATTAAGATCCTCTCAGGAAACCTAAGGGACATTTTTAAAGAGACCCAGGAAAGAGTATTACAAAAATCAAGAAAAACCTAGAATTCAGTAAACAAATGCCAAGGGGCAGTATTTATTGTGATTTGCCTGAGTTACTCTGATTTACCCAATCTGGAAAGCATGTTCCGGGAAGAAGCTGGGATCTGAAATCAGATATTTTATGTTTGAGATGGATGTCTGTTAAGATTGTAATAGAGGGGTGTCTGAATGGCTCAGCTGGCTGACTCGATTTCAGCTCAGGTCATAATCCCAGGATAGTGGGATTGAGCCCCATGTCGGGCTCTTATGCTTCTCAATCTCTCCCTCTAAAACATAAAATAATAAATAAATAACAATTTTTTTAAAAACGACTGTAATAGGGTAATAGAACCTGGTGTTGGGGGAGAAGTTATGGCAGGAGGTACACATCTGGAAATCTTCAATATAGAGATCGTGCATAAAGCAAGGTCACAGATGAAATTACCTAGGAAATGAATTATGATAGAGATGATATCTGGTGATTGACTTCTAGGTCTTTCCAGTGTCAGGAGGTCAGGAAGATGAGAATGAAAATAAAAGGTCAGCGGAGCAGGAGAGCGGAGTGTGGGGTCCTGAAAGCTAAGTGAAGGCAGTGCTTCAAACGGGGAGTGATCAAGGGTGCCGAATACTGCTAAGCCAAGTCAGCGAGGTCTGAGAATTGACCTTTGCATCTGGCCATGTGGAGGCCACGGGTGATTTTGACAAGAGATATTTCAGGAGAGTGGTTTGATGAAAGCCTCATTGGAATGGGTTCAAGAGAGAATGGAAGGAGAGGAAGTGGAAACTGTGTGTGTGTGTGCGGGGGGGGGGTCAAAGAAAGTTATTTGATTTTTTAAGAGAGAAGGGACATTATAGCACATTTATATGCCAGTAGGAAAGACTCAGAAAAGGTTTTGATGCTCGAGAAAGAGGACAATTAAAGGAATAGGTCTTTGAAAAAGCAAGTTTATGGGATCTAGTACACAAGGGACATAGAGCTAAGTAGTGTCAGGACTAGAAATACTAAAACAAGGTACTTACTGTGTACCAGGAGCTAAGTAATTTTACATAACTTACCTAGTTCTTGCAATAACCCTGCGAGGTTTTGTTTTTGTTTCTACTTTATAAATAAGGAGACTGAGGAATAGAGAGGTTATTAAATAGCATGTGTAGGAGCCAGAACTCCACTCAGGTGGGCAAACTCAAGAGCTTATGATTTGGTTTATTTATTTTTATTTTAGAGACAGAGCACAAGTGGGGATAGGGGGAGAGGGAAAGACAGGGAATCTTAAGCAGGCTCCACGCTAAGAGTGGAGCCTGACGTGGGGCTTGATCCGAGGACCCTGGGATCGTGACCCGAGCCAAAATCAAGAGTCAGATGCTCAACTGACTGAGCCATGCAGACACCCTGAGCCCATGCTTTTAAATACCATACTATATTGTTCAGCAGAAGCTGGGACAATGGCACCGTGAAATAGGACACAGGAGTAGCAATCAACACCTCTTCTTGAGAACAAGACCAACAAGTGTTGCTGTTGAGAAGCTGTAGCTACTTTTATACGTCCAGAGTCCCTGTTGTGTCCTGAGCAGGGATAAATGATGTAAATTCTGTTACAGGCCTGATCACATGGCTGCTGAGAATGCGTTTGCTCCTTACAGCATGGGGGAGTAGTACGTGATACCCATGTTTCATCTGTATTAGTATTGAACATTTGTCTTTAAGGTCACTTACATATCCCCACAGTCTAGCAGGTGGATAGAAGTTTTTCTAATAACAAAGACATACATATGTTTACTCATGTATCATTTTGAATACCACTACTGATGTGTTACGTATACATTTTGGTAAACACCAACTTCTATGTGTGGAAGTAACTGACAGAAGAACTAAGAGACTGAAAGCTGGGGAGATCTGGTTTTCAGCAAAAGCACCTCTATGCTACGTGATTTGCTACCACACTACAGGCTACATGGCCTGGCAAAACAGTAGGCACAAAGTAACTGCTCCGAGTGCATCTGTATTTCATACCTTTTCCTAATGATTTTATAATTTCGGCCACATGCTCATGGTGCTCAAAACTGACACTTATGGATGTGAATTCATTCACAAAGTTTGAGGAAAAAAGACAGTTACCCACTGCAAAATGAAAACTTTCAATGTTTTATTTTTGACTGCAGCTGTTTACAGAAATATAGTTGCGAGTATACAAATGTTCCGATAGAAGCAAAATATCTTTTTAATATTTAACAAGTTATCACAGATAGCTAAAAACATAGATGGCAAATGAAATTCCCCCAGAGAACAAACTGAAAATATCTGGTGTCAGTGCTCTGAAATCTCAACTATGAAAGCCATATACACAAAAATGTAATCCTTATTTCATTGCAGGACAATGGAAGAAGGCAGTTCAGTGGTTGATCAGTGTGCTCAAGGAAATAAAATTAAATAAAAAAACTTGAATGGCAGAATGGTAGCTAAACCACTTGAGAATTGGTTAATATGTGCAGTATGCTAAATTAAAAGACTAATAACAGAAGTGAATAAAACTCAGTAAAAGTAGCAACTACTTGGAGCTTATCAGTCAGAAGGGAACGAGGTGAGCAGATACATTCATTAGCTCAAGAGAAATGAACTCAATGTCACTGGAATCAGTTTGTAGCTACTAAAGTCACAAATGCTTCAGTGCAGGACAGTTCTTTATTGGACTCATCAGTCTGATTCCAAAGCCACTCTCAAACATCTGAGATGGTGTGTGCGTGCGTGTTTATGTGTGTGTTGTCCTGAGGTTTGTTAGGTAAAATAAAATAAGCAACCCCTAAAAACTATTTCAAACCAAATTTCTTCTGGGGAAGAAAAAGAACAGGGATAATATGGGTAAACATGGGGCTTTTAAAAGACAGACTACAAGTTGGAGTCAAATAGAATTGTGGTAGAATTCTTTGGATACAGGAATATATTATGCAATCAAGTGGGGAAGAGGGGAAGGGAACGAGAAAGGAGGAATGTACCCAGGGCGTCTCCCCACAGTTTGCCTATGTGTTGCCAGCACCAAGGTTTGTAGAGTAAGCCACTTACGCTCCCACTGCTGGTGTTAAGCAAAGACAGCAGTGGTGATTTTTGTAAAGTGAATATACAATTATTTTTAATTTGAATGTGCATTTTTCTTCCATGAGTTAATTAATTGGTGATTTGTAAACAGTGGAAGGAAGATTACAGCAATTATGGAGGTAATGAATTACACATGGAGATTAAAATGAATGAATAAATCTACTTCTCTTGTGAGTTTATATTTACCATGAGGCATTTAATTGAGAAGGGAGAAATGCCCAGATTCATAATGCACTGTCTTGTCCAATATTTATTTTAGTAAATAATGGGTGTCTGAAGCTAAGTTCCGAGGATAGCTGTACCTCTACTGCATCAGTTCTCATGCAAACCAAGCTACTTTTAAATTGGTTTTATTGATTTAAAAAAGAAATTAAATAAGGTGCTATGTTGACCTGGCCAGCCATCTTATTTAATATCTCAGATACAAATATAAATACAAGGAATGATGTTCCGAGAGTTGGTCTAGCCAGACCAAAATCGTGGTCTGCTGGTAAAGTAAGAGGCAATGAAAAGAAAGCTTGTGTTATCACTGCCCACATGGTACCCATTTTATGGATAAGCAGGAGACTTTAGCACCCGTCAATTGTTTTAGCTACTTAAATGTCATAACAGTTAAAAGAAATATAGAAGATCGCACCTATATATTTAAATCAGTCATTTAATGTAAACTTTTTAGTAAATGGTAGGAAAATGCCAAACTAAGTTAGTTGAATTATCACTAACTAGACTAAGGGTATATGTATATAAAATATACTATATGTCTATAGGCAGTACTAAGAATAAATTATCATTGCCATAAATGATATGGATAGCCAAGTTAAGCTGAATTTATATAAGGAACAATATATAACTATTTGTATGAGTAGGGGGAAAACCTTTCTGGATCTTACTGTATATCCTTTACACCAGTGGTTTTCAAACCTGAGCATACATCAGAATTACCTGGAGGGCTTGTTAAAACACAGACTGCTAGGCCCCATTCCAAAGCTTCTGATTCAGTATGTCTATGACAGGGCTCAAGAATGTGCATTTCTACCTAGTTCCCAAGTGATGCTCATGCTGGCTGGTGGGCTGAGGGCCATATTTTGAAAACCACTGGTTATACTCTTTATGTAGAAAACGATATACTACAATGTTCTTATACACATGACACAAAATATACTGGAAGAGGGCTGGTTTTAATTAAATCTCAAACATATACATTAGCAAGCTGAACATTTTAATATTTCTAAAATGGTTTGCTAAAGTGTAATCATTTCTCCATATAGTCAATTACATTTTCAAAGTCTTAAGTCCTACTATACAGTCATTTTAGAAAATAGTCACAGAACACTTGCACCAAGCTGACTATCCAAAATAAAAAGGGACATAAATAGTTAAGATGTATTCATTAAGAAGGAATCATCGCTATACAGCATTCTTGACTTCTTTGGAATGACTCAAGTGTATGATACCACTAGGGTATTAAGAATATTGCATAAAGGTCTGCAGTTTTCAGTGTCACTAAGTCAAAGAAAGACGCAGAGGGGAAAGCAGCTCTATCCCAAAGCTACCGCCACGACGCCCTCTCTTTTGGCCTCGCCACTGCAGCAAGGAGCCGGAACAGAGGTAACGTGACAAAAACCAGAGGGACACTCCATCCAACTGTACCTTGTTGAAAGGAATTATTACCCATTTTCTTTGACACTATTTGTCACAGAGATTACAAAGGTTCTGAGAGGCGAGAAGTGCCCAACGACGAACTGCATGGCCTCCTCTAGCTAGAAAAACGGGCTTCACCAGGTTTTACCTGAATTCTGTGTTAGTGATTTATTTTCATCTAAGTAAGATCAGAGAAGATGTTTTAAACACTTCCTCCCTGAAATTTAACTACAAACACTTGTGTGCATGAAGTCTCACGGAAAATAAAATTTTCATTAGCATTCAGATAAAACCTATCATTAGTTGGTCAAGATGAAGACACATTTGGATAATTTATATAAAGCCTAAACACTATAATTCTAATGTTTATTTTATTTTTGAGAGAGAGAGAGAGACAGACAGAGACAGAGTGCGAGCAGGGGAGGGGCAGAAAGAGAGGGAGACACAGAAACTGAAGCAGGCTCCAGGCTCTGAGCTGTCAGCATAGAGCCTGATGGAGAGCTAGAACTCACGAACCGTGAGATCATGACCTGAGCCATAGTTGGCGCTTAACTGACTGAGCCACCCAGGCACCCCTAATTCTATAATCTATTATTTACCCTCCCTCAAACGAACAATTCTAGCAACGTATCTTCTCTGTTACTGTTATGCCAAAAGGAGAGACTTATGAAGCTATTTTCTCTGATGATCAAAAAAATGGAGAAAAGAATGCTAAATGAAATAACTGAAAGTTGGAGCCTATTGAAATTATTCATTTTTGGCAATAGTGAAAAATGAAATTACAAGAAAGGGGCACTATTATGGTAGAAAGGCACTTTACCATAAGCATTTAATCTAGATATAAAATATTAAAAATTTTTTTTCTGAAAGAGAAAGTGGAGTAAAAATAGAATTTTATTAGTGAATGAGGCTAGACTGGCATGAAATAAATGGGGATCAAAGAAGTAACTAGAGCACTGGGGCAGATGATACTATAGGTTTTACTCTGAGATTTACTGCCCTATGAACATTATGTCCACGATTTAGCTCTAGTGACACCAATAAGCAGAGGAGAAAAATCTCTTTTTAATGTATGTTCTGAGATATACCTAACTTAGTAGGGTCTGTAATCTGAGTTATTTTTCTAATAAAGCTGCTGAACTCTAGAGTCTTTGTCTTCATGCAGGCCCTCCACATAAGCAAAGTGTGCAGACAGAACACAGCTGCCCTGGTCAGAGATGGAGCCTGTGGTCATGAAGCAGACCAAAGCTAACAGACCTTGTAAAGCTTTCAACTAACTAGAAAAAAAAATTAACAAATATTAGAACAGAAATTTTCATCAGAATGATGAAAAATTCCCAGATTACTCCTAGGGAGTATTTATAAGCCATGTTCAATCTGAGATTTGGCTTTACTAGAGCATGTAATTCTGTTCTTTAATTATCTAAACAGATTTTGTTCTTTCAAAACAAGTGTCCAAAACAGTTTAAATGGCCAAAAAAGAATTATTATTTTAGTTCTAGAGGGACTCAGATAGAACTTCTTTCTCATTTGTTTTGACATTATTTTTCCTAGGCAGATTAACTGAGATTCTGATGTATAAGAAATGCACGATAATGAAATTCTCAACTACAATATGGACAGTATTACCACAAAAGAAAATTAAGGAAGGAAGGGAGGTCCCTCATTAATTCTGCTTTTCTATTAAACAAAGCCCTTTAAAAACTTGTTCCAAGAGACTGGCAAAAACTGATTTGCATTGGCTGCTCTAATTACAAAGGTAACATGATAAAGCTCTGAAGCAAATATGATTTCTAGTTGTCTTCTCCCCTGTTGGTGTGGATATATCATGGAATGACAATAAGGAATAACACACACACACACACGCATACACACACACACACACACACACACAAGGAGAAAGATAAGCTCCAAGCATTGAGATGATTTGCTAAAAACAAGAGCAATTGAACATAACAATATAAAGGAAGAAAAAAAGGTTCAGAGTTTATTTAGGTCCTTCTGCCATAAATAAATTTAATAAATTGCTGCTTCCAAGGCCTTTGCTGGCTCATGGAGTCTCTCTCATATATCCCTATTATTTGTAACAGTAATCTGGAAATTGTATTATTAGCACAAGTATCAACCACTGACCACTGAGCTAACTCTTCAATAAGAAGACGAATGTTTTTTGTAACCAAATAGTCAGAATGCTGTACTTAACAGTGACCTTTAGGGGTAGAGAACATTTAACAATGTTAAAAAAAAATATCCATCATTATTGAATAAGAATATGGTAGCATAGCACAGCCCTTGTATAAATAACCACAAAATTTATGAAAATAAAAATTGGGTTTTCTGCCTCCATCCAATCAAGCCATTACAGTTCAGGTGTATGTTCTGTTCTAAACTTGGATACTATAAAACAGAAAATTGGTCCCTGGTAACTTGGCATTGGCAATCAGCATTTTACAATGATAAGCCTCTTGCTAAACAACAGAACAGAAGTCAGCACACAAGCCAGTCTTCTTGCCACCACTTTATCCACAGAGTAGTGCTAACAAACATTCTAGCTGGACCTTGGTGAGCAAACAGACTTCCTGAGTCTCCTGTGTAATCTCTTAGAAAAAAAGTCAGAAAACTCAGAAATAAACTTACAGTATTTTATTTCTACTTCTTATTTTTATACCTGCTGGGTAAGCTCTTTATATCTCTTTATACCTCTGCAGTTAGAGTTTTACATTTTAAAAGTGAAGCACTGGATTGTGTGGCTGCTCCTTCTTATAACCTGAACTATATTGGGTAATTTTTCCTGATGTGGTGGGGAGAGATGATATATTGAGGAAGATGCTTTTGGTTCAGAGAATTTATAAAGTAGCTCTGGATATTACAAGATGGGGAAAATGTTATTAAAATTACAAACATGGTTTGTGGGTTTTTTTAGTGTTATTATAAATAAAAGGCATAGAATACAGAAAGCCAATTAATAATAACAACAACAATAAAATATTAAATATATAGTGAGCAAAGACTGAATGGCTCATTCTTGTGAAACACCATTTGACACAATTGTCTGATGGGTTTCCTTACTCTCACATTTTGCCGAGTGAAAGATCCAGCAAACACACAGTAAGCTGCCTTTAGCCCACTAATAACATCAAGGAACTGCCTGATGGAATGGCCACAGATGAATAGGTCATTTGTTTCAAAAGATATTTAAATACTCAATAAAGACATAATAAACCCCCCCCTCACTGTTATCAGACGCCACGTTGTGGTAGAACATCAGACAAACTCACAAATTTACCACAAAAATGTGTGGCAAAAAAAGAATAGTTTATATATATGTATATATATAAATTTCTATATTTATGCCAATGTACTCACTCAGTACAAATAGCAAAATAGTATACCATTTCCTAAATACAAAATATAGCTTTCCAAAAAAATGAAACACACATTAGATATAAACCATCCAAAACTTGAACGATTGAAAACTGTATTCAAAAGTAAATGACCCAGAGTAGGTCTCTTTCTGAAAAGTTCCCTTCATATCGGCAAGAAGCCTGTACTACTGAAAACGTAATTCAATGCCTCTCAATCAGAGAGAGAAAGAAAGAAAGGGTCAAGGGGTGGAGGGAAGAATATATAAGAACAAAGAGAAAAAACAAATTAGGAAAAGAGCACATTCAAAGAACCAAGGAAGACCACAAAAAGGGGGGAAAAATCTGGCTGTATAAACAAAACCAACACCACATTCCACAAAGTTCAACTAAATGTATAGGACAGAAAACAACAACAAACAAACAGAAAAGTAGCCTTCAACAAATAATTAACAGGCTATTTTTTTGTACACTTAAAAAAAAAAAATGAAACAGACATGAATACCAAAACATCTTATCTACATATAGAAGCCACACACAATTTGGCCTTAAACTGTACTAACAGCTTTCTACATGCCAAAAGGAAAACGAGACATAAGCACGTGTCCAGACAACAGGTTGTCGTGAGAAGCAGGCATCCCGTGGGTGGCAAGAACACCCAAAACTATAACTAATGCTACAACTGCAACTGCAAGTTCTGGAGTGTGTAATTTTGCTCTCTAGAGACGTAACAGAAGTTAATTCTTCATTTGAAGTCAATGATATGACCCTGTAAAGCCTAAGGCTTGTGGGAACCATCAGATAAGTGACTACTTCGAACTATAAAGCACTGAGGTGACAAGTGAATTACACTCACTGCAGTTTAGGGAGAAGTGATGTTTCAAGAAATTTTAGTTTGCCTTTTTTTTTTTTAATTAAAATGTACAATGTTTCCTATTAGAGGGAAAATTTTGAAGACTTCAGAACAGCACCGTTCATGGGAAAAAAAATGCATTGTTTCTTGTTTCTCAGGAATCAGCTCCCCTCCCTCCAAAGAGGGTGGCTTCCCCCAAGCCCGCCTGTGCTGCAGGAGTTGCTGGGTTACCCCAGCCCAAAGCCGCCTTTTCCTTTAAGTTGCTACAGGGTCACAAAGCTCGTAGTATATTACTAATTGTCTAAAATAAAGTGAAGAAGAGAGGGAGAATATAATAAAAATGAACATAAAAAGGGAACATCGGTCCAAGACTGGGATAAGAAGAAAACAGACTCAAGTTGCTCCGTCAGTTTTAACTGCTATAGGAGGATATCAAAACACAATTTACCATATATCATCCCCTTCATTTTTTGATAGAGCGAGATAATTATTCTTCTCTGCACAGGTATGGCTAAAACCTTTAACAGAAACACAGAGAATTAACAACTCTCTGAAAAATAAAATCAATAGCATTTCAGCTGTTCCTAGGTTGTGTGACGTCTGCCTTTGTGATACAGAGGCTCTTACCTGTGTAGAGCTCTTAGTATAGCTAACTTGTCAGAATGTTACCCCTTCACTTTCTCCATAAAAACTGAAAAAAAGATTCCTTCACTTTGGCCAATAGCTGTGCTTTTCATATTGAAAAACCACAGCCTTAGTTTTAGTTACTATTTGAACTTTCCTTTTTCAAAAGCCATTACTTGACTAAAACAATGCAGGTAAGAAAATATGAATGAAGAACAAAAGTAAAATGACAATATGAATTATTTTCCAATAGCAATAATAACTGAGCAGTCCAGCTTTTGAATCTGAACTATACTTTTAAAGAAATAGCGTCTAGGAAAAGAGCAAGAATTAATTCTGTCAGCTGGAAACTCAAATAGATTCTCAGTTATCACTGTTATTAGGAATATAAAATATTAAGATGTTAACAACGGTGGCTAATCACTGCAACAGGCAGCATAGGTGTGCTCTTTTGCAGTAAGAGTAAAATCTATCCATTTACTCAATCACAGTTTTTCATACTTTGTTTTGTTTTTAAAGGAACAGTTCAAAAATCCTCATGGAATCACATGATCTCAGGACATCTTGGAATCAGAATTTTCTTCATGGAATTTCTAAAAAAGAAGAAGAAGTTGAATAAAACTCACTAGGGAGTGGAAAAATTTATAAATTTCTTTTTACCCTGGAAGATTCCAAAGTATATCACAGTACTATAAATGACACTTCATCATATTTATACTTTCACAGACTTTTCTGACTCAGTATATATTTCTTGAGGAAGGGAGAAATGAGACTTAATTATATCCAATAAATAGTACATTCCATGCCAAAGAAACTTCGGGCCAGTATTGTTGCCTAGTACTAACAATATGACCACAAGCTATCATTCAGACTAATTTATTCAGATTTAAAAAGTACAATCTTATAGTTTATTTTATTTTGAGTGAGAGAGAGAGAGGTAGAGGGAGAGGGGAGAGAATCTCAAGCAGGTCCCGTGCTGTCAGCGCAGACCGTGATGTGGGGCTCGATCTCATTAACTATGAGATCATGACCTGAGCTGAAATCAAGAGTTGGATGCCTAACTGACTGAACCATCCAAGAGTCCCTAAAAATACCTAAAAATATGTGAGAAAGCCATATTTCAAAAAGTAGGGACTGAAAGTGGTATTACTTAAATTCAAATCTGGTAAGAATAATAAAATTTATTAATGATTTTCAATAAAGAGGATATCAAAATGCCATACTTACTTATCCAGTTAAAAGGTGCCAGTCAAGTTGTTCCCTTGGTTTTGCAATGAAACAAGCAAATCAATCTTTTCAATGTTCTGGTTGGTGTTTATAGAGGATGCTAGTGAAGAACTCTCTGGCATTTGCTGAGAAAGAAGTGTTGTCACAGGTGGCTGGCCCTCACTCTGTGGCTGGCCTGGCTGACTCATGGCCATCAACTGATCTGGCAATGCAGCTGGTCCAGAAGTTAAAAGCTGACTACAGTCTGCAGAGAGAGGCAAAACAGAGAAGCTACCTGATTAGTTACTTTCTGTTAAGGTTCATAAGAAGGTATTTATTACTTGTTAGGGGAAATTTATTATTGTGTTTACTCAATATATAACTAGAAGTGAGACAACTAACAGCCCCTCAAAAAGGTTTTTACCGAACAGTACTGGAATTCATCCCAGGTTTACTCAAAGCAGTATAAAAATACAACTTTGCTTAGTCAGCATCATAAGTCAGTCCTACACACTTTCCTTGGTATAGAAACATTAATGATGGGTTTACCTCCTTGGAAACTACTTACTTTAATTGGCAGAGATATTTTCTGTCATTCTTACTTCATTTTCCTTTCAAGTTTACAGCTTAAAATGGCAAACACGTTCATTTATATTCGTTACCACATTTAGTCCTCCCAGTATCTTTTTCAAGTATATAATATTACCACCATTTAGATGTGGAAACTGAAGCTTCTGCAGGTCAAATTAACTTATCGAAGATTTCACAGTATGTAAGTGGTATAGCTGGGACTTGAACTCAGTTCTAACTACAATCTGTGTTCTTAAAACCCTTGTGATTTGCTTCCTTTTAATCATCATCATTATCATCATCATCTCAACCAATAACATTTAAGAAATAAAATTAGAAAGAGTTTCTTACTATTTTGAATGCCAAATAAGAACATTCCTGAAGTCTGCTGAGATGAGCCAGGAGAATTCTGTAGTTGGTTCATTGTGCCTCCAGTAGTGTTGTGAAATAAAGTAGCCTGTGGTTGAGGCGAAGATGTGGCTCCTTGGATTCCAGGCATGTTGTTCTGAGGGGAATAAAGAGGAGACTGCTGCATGTCTTGTTGGTTCATACTGGTCTGCAAAGCAGACATGGATGCTGGAGAGAGGAACAGGGTTACTTGCTGCTCTTGAGAACTGGGTGACCCTTGGACCAACTGAATCTGAGGAGAGCTATGGAACAAGGAAGTCTGTGGCGACTCAGACTGGGTAGGACCTGGGTTCTGAAGAGAGGAAACTGTAGGCTGGTTCTGAAATTGCATGGGCTGCTGCTCTTGATTCATTGGCGCCATGTTATTTTGTTGGTGAAAGATGGACTGATTCTGTTGCTCCTGATTAGTCATCGGATTTGGACTCGGGTTGAATATCATGTTTGGCGGTGGCTGCTTCTGAGATGCCATTGTAGCCATGGTATTCTGATTACTGAATAAAATGCTCTGCTGTTGTTGCTGCTGTTGTTGCTGCTGTTGCTGCTGCTGCTGCTGTTGCTCCTGGGACGGGGAGTTACTCTGGATAGCAACTATTGAGTGCTGTGACTGGAAGATTGCTCCTTGTTGGTTCTGAGGCATTGGATTAGGAGGAAGGGAGCCCAGGGACACCTGAGGCTGAAATATACCTTGCTGAGAGGGTTGGGTCTGTTCTTGGGAAAGCATAGGGGTCTGGATGTGTGATATCGGAGGCTGCTGTTGGAAAGCGGCTTGCTGCTCCGTGTTAGATGTTGACTGAAGTGGAGAAATTGAGTTCTGAGCTGCAAAAAACGAAATCTGTTCTTCTTGGGCTACTGTGTTACTTTGAAGATTATTCATTGGACTCTGGGAAAGAAATATGTTGGCTGACTGCTGGTCTTGAGGAACAGAAGAGCCCTGCAGCACAGCCATGGTACTTTGAGAGTGAAACATTGGAGGCTGCATCTGTTCAGAGGATGTCGTAGAAGTCTGACTGTGGACAATAGGATTTGGGCTATGAAAAATAGAACCTTGAGCTTCCTGGGAAAGGTTCTGAGCATCAGCAATAGGATTTGGGGGATGAAAAAGTGGAGCCTGTGAATGAGAAGACTGCTGCAAAAAATTCCCAGATTGGAGGGACATCATCTCATTACCTTGCTGGAACAAACTGTTACCTTGTTGCTGAGTGCCATTGTTCTGAACACCCATCATACTTTTCGTAGATGAAAAAAGGTTTACTTGAGGTTGACTGTCCCCACTATGTTGCATTTGGACCATGGTCTGAAAGACACTGTTCTGAATCTGCTTTGCTTGTGCTCCAGTCTCTTCTCCATCTCCTGAACTTGATGTCTGGAACATGGTAGTGCCAGGGGTTGCCACCTGCTGTGTGGTGGTTGTAGTAGTTTCATTTCCAGACACTGCAGGGGGGGAAGGAAACAATTCACACTGCATTTGCATGTCCTCATTGGTAGATAATGCACTCATCATGTGAGAAGTCTGCTGGTAAACTGGAGACTGCTGAAGGTTTCCATTTGCTGTAGCAGGGGAAGGAAACAGCTCTGACTGAATCTGGGCAGCTGCCTGGCAGATACTCTGTTGCATCTCCATCACCATTGCGGCCGATGATTCCATCACTTGCTGTTGTTGCTGCTGCTGCTGCTGCTGATTGGATAACGTGTTTTCGGTCTGCGGGTGAACACTTTCGGCTCTTCCAGCTATTAAACTATCTGGTCTAGTATGGACTGCTGGTTCTGTTGAGGAAAACATTCCAGGGCTGACGCTGTTTTGAATTTGACTGACTTGTTGAAAAATGTCTGCACTAAGCTGTTCTTGAACATTCTCATTACCATCTGGAGCAGAAAACAAAACTGAAGATAACTGTTGTTGTGCCTCTAAAACTTGCTGGACCAAGTCAACATCTCCACTGCTGCCACTAGCAGTACTGCCTGTAAAACTTCCGGCTTGCAAATGCTGAATGGTATTCTGTAGCTGACTCACAGTATTTGGTGATGGGAACATATTTGATGACATCTGCTGCTGTAAAGTCTGTGCTTGTTCTTGTAGTGGTGACTGCTGCTGTTGCTGGGATGACTCGGTCAGGTGTGACAAATTAACCACGGACCCATCAGACTGTAATACTTCTCTCGACTGAGCTTCTCTTGTCTGAAACTGTGTAGCCTGCTGCAGTAGTGCATCACTGTTGGGCAGCTGACTAGAAGCAGAAACTGCTGGAAAGGTACCAGGCTGTGAAATGTCCTGTGTCTGGATAGTTGTCAGGGTCTCTGGGTTGTATGTCTTGGGCTGAATCTGCTGCTGCTTTTCATTTTCAGAAGGTAAGTGGGAAGATGATGATGATGAAAAAGACCCATTTCCTGCTATGTTAGAGATATTTTCTAATGTTTGTTGAGTTGATCCAACTGTCTTTGTAGTCTAAAAAATAAAAATCCCCAAATAATATGTGTATATAAACATTAAATTAGCTCATATGATACTTCAAAAACTATTATCTAAAAACACATTCTACCCTACATTACTTTGTTGGAAAACTGATTCTCAGTGAGAGTATGACATCTGACTGTCGTTAGGATGTCTTTTTTTTTTTTAAGTTTATTTATTTTGAGAGAGAAAGAGCATGTGAACAGGGGAGGAGCAGAGAGAGAATCCCAAGCAGGCTCTGCACTGACAGGGCTCAAACCCATGAACTATGAGATTATGATCTGGGCCGAAATTACGAGGGACACCCAACCAACCGAACCCCCAGGTGCCCCTCTTTTTAACAAATGTTGTAAGCAAAGACAGTCAAACAAAAAACCAGAATAATCAGTTATTTATATGCTTAGGACAGGAAGAACACATTAATTCTATGACTCATGAATTAATAGTAAATTTTAAAATATCTCCGTTTTGTAGATCATTGGTAAAATTATAGGTGGAAAATTGTTAAGTGACAAAGGGAAAGGGAGTTATAGAAAAAGACTGGGAGAGAAAAGGAAATAAAAAACATCTCCAATTCCAAAAATATTAAACCTATACTTTCATTAATACCTCACATCCCACAGGTATAGCTAACATTAATTCCTCCCTTATCAAAATATATATCGGAAGTCACTTTGCAGACTATTTTATTGGTTGGTAAAAGTATTCACTCTGAAAAGCAAAACTCATTAACTGCAACCAAAGAGAAACACATGTGAAAGAAACAGGAAAAGTAAAAGCATAAACATGTGGAAAAGTAATAAACTATTAAAATATAGCGATTTTTATAACTGAGATTAAGATGTGGGGCACTAATCAATGCAGCTCACCTTAAAAATAGGAGAAGATCTTTTTTCTGTTACTTCCATTGGAGTAACATCTTCACTCTTAATCATACTGCTTGATATGAGTGGAGTGATCAGAGCACTGGGAAGAATATTTACCTTATCTAAGTTACAACCAGTAGTTTTCATTGCTGTAAACACACACACAAAAAAGAAAGAAAGAAAGAGAAAGTTTAAAATCATCAACTACTTCATTCTATAATATGTTGACTTAGTCATGATTTAAATGTCTTTTTTTTTTTTAAAGACACAGAGAGAAAGTGTGCAAGCAGGAGAGAGGGGAAGGGGTGGAGGAGAGGGAGAAGGAGGGAGAGAGGGAGGGAAAGAATCTTCACACTCAGCACCTGACACAGGGCTTGATCCCACGACCCTGTGATCATGACCTGAGCTGAAATCAAGAGTCAGATGCTCAACTGACTGAGCCACCCAGGTGCCCCTAAAAGTCTATCTTTTGATGCTATGCTGGTAGCATGAAATATAAAACTGGTGTATCAAAATGCGTCCTCCCTTTTTTGAAGCAGTAGTGGCTTGAGGACTCCTGATAAGAGTCAGGTTAGATAACAACAAGCTTAAACAGTTCCGTTATCAAGCTATACGCGCCTCAGGGTCCTTTCAAGGTACTATGAATTGCACTAATCAACGCAGCCACAGGGTATTGTAGAATACAGCTTAGAAAATCTCCAGGTTAAAGCTACTCAATCACAACTCCCCTCGCAGCATACGGCTGCCCAGCAGCATAAAATCAAAACTTTGTAACAGGATTGTTGGAACATTTCTCTCAATATTCTAATATTGAGTGTCTCATTAGAAAATGCCACCAAGTAACTAGATAGACTTTGCTTTTCTACATTAATGTCTTAGAAACCTTGTATTTGCTAAGTTGACATATGAGCACATTACTCTTTTAGACAAGAATTTAAGAATTATTTTAGGTTTACCAATTAAATTTCTAAAGCAAAACTAACAACTATTTTCCACTTCCTTCTCCTTCATTCTGCAGGAACAGTTACTGATTTACACTAAGGAGAGGAAATACACAGATTAGATAGGTTTTACCATTTTACCATATCTACTTTCCCTCCTTGATTCCTTTTCTTTCTTCTTTTTTATCTAAAGTCTGCGCCATTGGCATTTAGTGGAGCTGCTGATACCACAAATGATAGCCCTCTGAATTGATCATCTAGCCAAATTCTGAATCTAAGAGTTTACCATGACTTTGAAACCCTGTGGAGAGACATACAAATTCCCCAGAAGGCATAGCTGATAAATTTCTTAGTTTGATAACTGAGAAGAAATACCAGCTATAAAGAGAATTTTAAAATGGCATATGGTATATGACAAGGATAGCTATCTTTGTAAATATTTTGATTTAAAAATATTTGAAATTTTCTGGTCTTATTTCATTTTGTCTTGCAGCTAACTGGCTAGAAACAACTCCTGTGCAAACTGACTTATTGAGCAGGGAAAAGTGCTCATTTAATTTTTGATATTCTATACTTTATTACACTGAGAAATGGATCATTTACTTATGAGTTCTCAGACCTATTTTCACCTAGATTCTAACAATACCAATACAATTCAACTCTTAGTTCAATTTTGACTGAGACAAAACTTAGATCATGCACAAGCAAGGCATTTAAAAGTATTCTAGGCCCATCTCATAGGAGAGTTTGAAAGACCACTGGTAATGTCCTAAGTTGATTTCTGTAATATGCAACTGCTATCCTTTTTTAAATGTTTATTTATTTTTGAGAAAGAGAGAGTAAGGAAGGGGCAGAGAAAGAGGGGTTATGAGAATCCAAACCAGGCTCCATGTTGACAGAAAAGAGGCCTGGGGCCTCGAACCCATGAACCACGAGATCATGACCTGAGCCAAAGTCGATGCTTAACCGAATGAATCACCCAGCACCCCTTCAACTGCTATTCCTGTTTTTCAATTCTAATAAAATACGAGGGCCATGAAGGCAGATACTGTTGCTGTTGCCTGGTGCATAATAGGTAACCAATAAATCTTTGTTGAATTAATGAAGCAATGAATAATCTTACTTTACCTTTGTCATAGTCAATATAGTTTGTTGTGGATTGTTTGGTATAGTATTTCTGGCCTAAAAAGTTTAACATCTAAAGACAAATTTATATTACAATTCAACTAGAAACTATATAAAAATTGACTGACAAGTAAATGCATCATCTACAGTTACTGCTTAATAGATCTATACCTGATTTTTGCCCAAATTCATTTACAGAATAATTTTTTTAAACATGTTACTTTGAGACACACACACACACACACACACACACACACCACCAGCAGCAGCAGCAGCAGCAGCAGCACCACCACCACCACCAGTGGAGGAGAGGCAGACAGCAAGGGAGAGAGAAAGAATCCCAACCAGGTTCTGTGCTGAGCGTGGAGCCTGACTCAGGGCTCAATCTCACAACCATGAGATTGTGACCTGAGCCAAAATCAAGAGTTGGATGCTTAACCGACTGAGCCACCCAGGTGCTCCTGGAGAATAATTCTTATTATCAAAGTTTTTTCTCCCTTCTGGAAAGTGAGAATGGGTGGAGTAAGTTGAGCAAGAGTCTTTAACTCCTCCTAAGGAAACCACTGACAAACAGGCAGGTCTATCGGTATAGACGAACAAGAAAAGGACATTTGTCTAATGCCCACACAAAGATACAAATCTTTCTATAGTCATATGCACAAAGTCTTTCTATGGCCAATAATGATTTAGTTTTCTGACACTTATTCTGGTCTGCTTGTTGTTTTACACATGTATGAGCTACAGCTGGAATCCTGCTGGTGCTGCACACAAGAATGGAAGGTACTTCCGTGACCTCCCTGGTGTAGGGGGCGAGAGATGCTGGATCTGCATAAAGGGAAACATTTCTCCTAGTATGTTCTCTGGTCTCCTGAAACTAACGGGCTTCCCATTCTATCTCTGCTGGTGCTGCTGGGGGTAGGGAAGCACTTATGTGGGCTCTTTCTGCCACTGGGTAGAAGGTCAAACACTTTAAAGTCAGGGTGGGCTCCTGGCCAGTGGGTCAAAGTTTGGGATACCCTGGATCTGTTTCACTTTCTGCCACTGGATTGCCTTCTATTACTGGGTGGAAGACTGGGAGACACTGGCCTGGATCTTCCTTTACTCTTGGGTGGAGGACCAGGTGCTGTTAGGCCTGGGTCTCCCTCCGCTGTTGGGGAAAAGAGAGGGAGACACAGGGCCTGCAGATACCACCAGTAGAGGTAGCACAAGGCCTGTGTGCTATGTCTTGGTGTGGGGTTAGGGGATGGGTTGGCTCCCTGGGTTCTGCTGTTCCCACTCCTGCAGACTGACTGACCTGCTGCTCCTGGCTTACATAAAGCCTGTGTTTTGGCCTTCCTTGGTTCTACTGTCTGTATATACGATCCACTGCTACTTGGCAGGTGTGGGGAATGGAGAGGGTTGACCATCTCAAGTTCTGCTGTTGCTACAACAAATGTGGGTTGGGGGTGAGCTGGCCCCCAATTTTGCTAGTGGGTCAGCTGCTCTCACTAGGTATGAGTCATCCTACTAAGTCTCTGCTAGGCTTTGCCTTTTCTGGTCTTTGAGAGCAGGCTTTTCATGCCTATTTATTGATTTACTCTTTCTGTCTGTACCTGTTGCCAGTTTTTGAGTCATAGACTTCTCTGGTGCCCAACTCAGATAAATAGTAGATAAAAAGAAAACCCAGGAAACTCACTTGGGGTCGGTCTTCGAGTTCTGAGGTCCCTAGCCAGTCTGCTTTTCTTCTTTCCATATTTCAAGTACTTTTATGATTGTTCAACTATCTCCAATGTAATTTGGTAGATTTAGAAGGGAGGAACAGGGAAAAGTGCGTCTATACTCTCATATCCCAGAACCCACAACTATATCTTAATGGACCAGTAAACAATATTAAACGGCTTACGAGATACTACTCTACCTTTCTTTCTGCATTCTCACTATATATTTATAATCCTTTACAAAGTTTTAGGTATTGTTCTGGGTTCCAGTGATGATTAAGATGGATAAAGCCCAGGGTACCTGGGTGGCTCAGTCAGTTAAACATTCAACTCTTGATTTTGGCTCAGATCATGATCTTGGAGTTAATGGGATTGAACCCCGTGCCAGGCCATAGTGCCTGCTTGGGATTCTCTCTTTTCCTCTCTCATTCTGCTCCTCACCCACTTGCGTGCTGTCTCTCTCAAAAAAGTAAATTTAAAAAAAAAATGATGGATAAAGCCCTACTGCCTGGAAAGTATATTTTAGTGAAAAAGTAAAAAAAAAAAAAAAATGAAGCATGTAAAGTCTGTGTATTACCTAAGGGTTAGGGGAGAACTTTTAAGCCAATTCGGAAAATCCATAAGATAAGATAAACATATTTAACCACCAAATATCAATCTGAATTTCTGAAAATATTAGTATTAATAGTTTATGCCAAACAACTTTAAAACAAAAAAAAATTTTTAATGTTTATTAAATTTTTGAGTGAGAGAGACAGAGTGTGAACAGGGGAGGGGCAGAGAGACAGGGAGACATAGAATCCAAAGTATGCTCTAGGCTCTAAACCTGACACAGGGCCCAACTCACGAGATCATGACCTGAGCTGAAGCCAGACACTTAACAGACTGAGCTATCCAGGTGCCCCTATACCAAACAACTTTTAAACAGTTCTCTTCCATCCATGCAGATAGTTTTTAAAACTTAGAACAATCTTTACTAAAAATTTGTTGACAGCAAGCAGCATTTAGGTCAAGTACAAATATGTTAAAGTATAAATTAAGATTTAGAGGAGAAGAAATAATAGTTTTTGGGGAAATCTAACTTGCAAGCTCTGTCAGTTATTAGTTGTGTGACCTTGAGCAAATTACTTAACTTCACTAAGGTTTTATTCACCTATAAAATGAGATTGAGATATGGCTCCTTCAAGCTTCGAAATGTTTCCACATAGTTAAAACCAGTCAGAGAAAAGTATGTGCTCTCAGCTATTTTTCACACTCATCCAGTTAACCCCTGGTTACAAAGCTGAAACTAAGAGGGAATGCACATGGATACAAGCTGATCCTTGAACAGTGCTGGAGTGGAGGTACTGAGCCTGCCACACAGCTGAACACCTGTATAGAACTTCTGACGACCTCAAAACTCTGTATCAAAACTGATACATAATTAGTTTTGACTGTATCAAAACTAATGATAGCCTACTGTTCACCACAAGCCTAACCAATAAAATAAACAGTTGATTAACATATATTTTGCATATGTATTACATACTATATTCTTACACTAAAGTAGGCTAGAGAAAAGAAAGTGCTATTAAGAAAATCATAAGGAAAATAGATATATTTATGGAAAAAATCTGCATATAAGTATACCTGTGTAGTTCAAACCTGGATTATTGGAGGCTCAACTATACTTTACCCCTGGATTGTAAACCCGCATCAAAGAATCTGAGCGATCTATCTAGACTGTCCCCTCACATCTACCTGTACTCATACAGATATAGAAAACTTGCTGGAAATAGGCCCACGAACCTGTTAACAGTAGTTTATATTGTATACTTTATTTTACTTAATTTGTATTATTTTTGTGTACAGGATATATACACAGTGCACTTATCCTCTTTACTCTCCATCCACTCCCACCTGAGCCCTCTCTAAGGAATTAGAAATTTACTTTAGAGCAAAAGCTTTCAATATCTTTTAATAATATCATATTTGGGTATTAAGTTCTAAATCTTGATTTTTAATTTTTTTAAGTTTATTTATTTTTTGAAAGACAGTGTGTGCAAGTAAGCAAGGAAGGGGCAGAGAGACAGGGACAGACAGAATCCCAAGCAGGCTCTGCACTGTCAGCATGGAGGCTCAGGCGGGGCTTGAACCCAAGAACTGTGAGATCATGACCTGAGCCAAAATCGAGTCACACACCTAACCGACTAAGCCACCCAGGGGCCCCAAGTTCTATATCTTATTGTAATGGATAGCTATTTATAAGAAAGTCACTTGGAGGAGTCCTGCCAGAACACAAATTTAAAAGTGATTTATAATGCTCAGTCTTCATCATTAAACTTATACCTAATTAAATCTCTCAGATGGCACTGTGGCATTATACTAAATCTCTGATTTCAAGCAATCATAAAAACACCATATGTCAAGGAAAATTTCTGGTTCTCAAAGCTATTATATTTTTTAAATTGATCAGGAATCTTCAAATAATGATATTCTACTTAAAATGACAAGTTAAAAAATTATATTGGTAAGTTTAGTATTCAATTTCATTTTCTAACTTCAAAAAATTTTTACCATGATTTCGCTTGATAAAACTGTCAAAAAAAGGTCTGAACTGTGAAAAATTAATAACATATACATGTGTGCTTTTTCTAGTTCTTTTTTTTAATGTTTATTTATTTTTGAGAGAGGGAAAGAGAGCGGGGGAGGTGCAGAGAGAGGGACAGAGCGTGCTCTGTGTTGACAGCAGAGAGCCTGACTCAGGGCTTGAACTCACAAACCATGAGATCATGACCTTAGCGGAAGTCAGATGCTCAACCAACTGAGCCACTCAGGTGCTCCTGTGGTCTGTTTTATGCCAATTTTGCCACCTATGCAGGGGTTGATCCCATGAACTGCGAGATCATGACCTGAGCTGAGATCAAGAGTTGGCTGCTTAACCTACTGAGCCACCCGGACACCCCTCCTTTGTTAACACTAGCTAAGTGACCTTGGGCAAATTATTTAATTTCTCTGGAACCTTGGTTTCCTCATCTATGAAATGAGAATAATAAATTACATACTTTGCAGAGTCTGGAAAGAGTGTAAGTAAAGAGTATGGCATTTTGCCTCGCACTTGATACACATTCAATAAATGTTAGCTATTGTTATCCATTATACAGTTTTGTAAGTCTTCCTGTAGTCGAATCAGATAACCTTGGCAGATCACGTACTGCTGCATATTGCTCACTAATCTACTCTGAAAGTGTTCATTGTCAGAAATTAAAATGACGAGCATAATGAACATTGTTATGTATGTGAATGCTGAATTTTACTTCTGACAATATAAAAAAAAACAACCACTGTATTTGATTAACTATTTTTAATTTTAGAATTTCATTTCATTTAATTAGCATGAATTTCATGGCAGAAAAGTACAAATAAAGGCTAGAATTATAATAAATCAATGGCCATTCTATAATTGATATTTTCATATATAATGGCAAAAAAGCATCATCACTGAGTATCTACTTGTGTTAGAAATCTACTAAGAAAAAAATCTACTTGATTCTGGCCCCACCGCCATGTGTCAGCCACCTGAGGTATTACAGGCTGGGTGTGGAGTAAAGCATGCAACGTGGAAAAAAAATCTAGATAGACAGAAAGAAAAAAATCTACTCTACCACATTATAACATCCTGAAGATACCTTCATGGTCTCCTGGGATTGGCAAGGAGTTAGTAAAGATGTCAGAAGAAAGAATAACTAAAAAACCTTAAAGCAACTTTTAAAAATGTTAACCTTTTTCAAAATAGTTCATATTTTGGTCTCTTCAGTTTTAAAATTTCAATGTCAAGTAGCAAGAAGCTTTATAAACTCTATTTTACATACATTTTAACATTGAAGAATGAAAAATAAAACAAAGATCTCCTCTACTCCAACATATGTTTAAAAAAAGTTTGTTCATACGGTGAATTAAGGGAAATATCAAGTTGGGAAACAAACATTCAGTGAAATTAAACAAACATTTATTTTGTGATATGCAAGATACCATGTTAAGGGCTCCAAGCACATGAGAGAAAACCGAAGAGTAAGATTTGCTAGAGAAAATATACAGGATAACCTATTTATAATTTTTGGAAAGAATCAACTTGGTACCTTTCATGGCCTCTTCAAAAGAGCAAGGTCTTGAAGGACTAGATATTTCTTTCTTCACATTTACATTCAAAGCACCAGCTGCTGCTATTAAAGCAAAACGAAACAAAAAGATTGATGTATTCATTTAAACTTGTCCATAAAAAGATGTGTATCTTAACATTCTTTCCTCAGAATAATTTCCATAAGACATTATTAAATTATTTGTTTGGCAGAAAATCTAGGCAGAGATGAGTATAACACCAATCTATGCTTTAAAATTCACTAACCGAGTGGGCAGCAGCACATGCTCACTTATCGAAACAAAAGCAACAGTAACTTTAAAAAACATAAGAGACTCTTAAATACTGAGAACAAACTGAGGGTTGATGGGGGGTGTGGGAGAGGGAAGAGTGGGTGACAGGCATTGAGGAGGGCACTTGTTGGGATGAGCACTGAGTTTGTATGGAAACCAAGTTGACAATAAGCTACAAAAAAAAAAATCCTTCTTATAACAGTATTCACATTAAGGATAACTGATGAGAAGACTGATATGAAACTTTTAAAACTGATCAAATATACTGTAACACTAGCATGAAAAAAATTCCCCATTCATCTACATAAACGATTTATTTTTAAAAATACCGATTGAGAAACATTATTAGTCAATTAATTGAACTAAATTTTTAAAACCCTGTGATGAACATAGAGCATTATGATTATTCCTTCTGTAAAGCCTTGGAAAAAGACACAAAACATACACATCTAAGAATGAAGTTAAATAATTTATCTTAGTGTGCTACATAGAAGGTCCAACAAATGATATACAGGGAGTTGAATGAAAAGAAATCCACAGAAATAGACTATTTATTTTTAAAGACTTTGTTTTATTTTTATTTTATTTTTTATTTTTAAGTAATCTCTACACCCAACATGGGGCTCAAACTCACAACCCGAGATCAAGAGCTGCATGCTCTTCTAACAGAGTCAGCCAGATGTCCTTCTAGACAGTTTTATAGTGTAACATTAATTCTAACAATTACAGATTTTAAAATAGAACCTAATCTTTAAAACCATTTTAAATTTCTACTTTTATTTATTTTTTTTTTTTAAATTTTAAGTAGGCTCCACACACAACCTTGGGCTTAAACGTATGACCCTGAGACCAAGAGTTGCATGCTCTACCGACTGAGCTGACCAGCTGTCCCTTAAATTTTGACTTTTATTTTTTTTTTTAGTTTATTTTTTCTTTTTTCGAGAGAGAGAGAGAGCGAGCAGGAGCAGGAGCAGGGGAGGGGCAGAGAATCCCAAGCAGGCTCTGCGCTGTCACAGTGTGTGGCCTGATGTGGGGCTCGAGAACTCACGAACCATGAGATCATGACCTGAGCCGAAATCAAGAGTCAGATGCTTAACCAACTGAGCCACCTGGATGCCCGTTAAATGTCTTCTTTTAAGATCAAGTTTTAGTCATTTCTTGTTACGGCAACAAAACAATGAACAAATGTTATGCCTCCCATTTCATACAGAAATCACCACTGCTGAGTCACTATGAAATTAACCTAATGTAAAAACAAAAATGAAAAAAATTAACCTAATGTGATGTGTCTTAATAGACTGAAGTAAAAGCTTTAGTGACTATTTGGCAATGAAACAAAGGTTTTATGACCCTTCGAAGCATCTAAATGCTTGAGAACATGCAAGTGCAATACACTTTTTAGCAGTAATAGATTCAGAGGGCTTTCAAGGGACTTGTGTCTGGAAGAGCGTGCAGAGCCAGATTATGTTCACCTGAGCCCTCGTCCAATCCTACTTTTAGACTGTGTTCCAAGTACCCATGATCTCTAAATGTTCTGCAAAACTATTCTAGACTATGTATGCAGCTCCAACAGAGCTTGGAAGCACTGCTTGGTGCATCAAGGCCCTCTAAGTACAGAATGGAGCTAGGAAAGGGAAAAGGCAGCTGGCAGCCTGGGTATCCTCTTTCCTCTTGTTGCCATATCCAGCTTGGAACTCCCAAACATTCTGATAATCCTAAATTATTAGGATTTAATATCCAGGCTGATATCAAAGTATCCTGATCAAATTAGGAGGACAGATATATTTAATTAGCCGGTTTACTTATAACTTTCCAACATTCAGACAAATAGTATAATAGTCACCGTTTCTACTCTGACTTATGAATATTAGGGTAGGCCTCGTTCTTGCTGTTATAATTATATATCACTAAATATTCGAATGTTTAACCAAAATCCTCAGATGAATCATAATAGCAACTGGATTATTATAATGAGATTGTGCAAATTTTCTAAAACCAAGCTTTCCTGAAATCCTATTCCCTCTCACGTACACCTGAAAAGATTATCACATTTTATATAACACACAAAAAGTGAAATTATGGGAAGATTCTTTAATTAGCTATATCATAAAGGCAGAAACTGAAGAATTACATCTTATTACAAAGTTTGCGTATCTTATTTATTCAATTAAGAGTTTCTGAGAGTGAAAGATATCTATAGAATACAGAATATGAAGGGAAAAACTAAAGAATAAACATATGTTAATGATTGCCTAAAGGTGGCCAAAGGTAGCCAATTAGTATAGGCTATAAAGTGGAGGACTTAAAAGCTGTTTGATCTGGCAATGTATCAAAGGGAAATTTCTTTCTTTTTTTTAAGTTTATTTTTATTCTGAGAGAGAGAGAGGGAGGGAGGATGTGAGCAGGGGAGGGGCAGAGAGAGGGAGAGAGCAAGAATCACAAGCAGGTTCCATGCAGTCATCGCAGAGCCCGATGCGGGGCTCAAACTTACGAACCATGAGATCATGACCTGAGCCAAAACTGAGAATTGGACGCTTAACCCAGTAAGTCACCAAGAGGCCCTGGGAAATTTCTAATAATGAGCATTTATCACTAAGAAATGAAGATTGTTAGTGCTGATCCTAAGCACTTTAAAGTCCTGATATTCTTCAAAATTAATCAATAAAAATGAACAAACAACAACAAAACCTCAGTATTTTCAGGGTTGCAAAATCTTTAAGGCTACCCCTCTTTCCTTCCCACACAAATGATACAGAAGCTCATTAGGAAGAAAGTTCTTCTGTACCAATTATGCCAGCTTTTGCTGCATGAGTAAGCTCCTCATCACAAAAAATATTAAATGCCACTATTTAGTAATTAGTATTTAGTAAAATGCTTTAGCTATTACTAGTTTTAAATAAAACTTTCTTGAATTTTTGAGACCTTCCTAGAAAGAAAGCAATCAAATATGTGATCTTTGAGTAACTTCTCTTTCCTACCTTTGTTGAAACCAATATATTATTTCTTTCTTTTCTTTTCTTTTTTTTTTTGAGGGAGCAAGCACAAGCAGGGGAGGGGCAGAGAAAGGGAGACACAGAATCTGAAGCAGGCTCCAGGCTCTGAGCTGTCAGCACAGTGCCCAATGCAGGGCTCGAACTCACGAACCGTGAGATCATGACCTGAGCTGAGGTCCAACGCTTTACCGATGGAGCCACCACCCACGTGCCCTGAAACCAATATATTACTTCTAAACTTTGGCTTTTCCTGTCTAAAAATTTTACTGCTAATATTTTATTCTGGGACAAATATTAACTTCATTAATGTTATATATACTGTGGCATACTTTTGTACCAGACTGGTGCATAATTAAGCAATGCTGTGAAATCCAGACATATTTTAAAAAGGGGAGAGATTCATTAAGTGATAGAAAGTAGTTATAAGGGGCGCCTGGGTGGCTCAGTCGGTTAAGCGTCCGACTTCGGCTCAGGTCATGATCTTGCGGTTCGTGGGTTCGAGCCCTGTGTCGGGCTCTCTGCTGACAGCCTGGAGCCTGGAGCCTGCTTCGGATTCTGTGTCTCCCTTTCTCTCTGCCCTCCATTCATTCTCTGTCTCTCTCTCTCTCAGAAATAGAATAAAACGTTAAAAAAAAAATAAAAAAAAGAAAGTAGTTATAACTCTGCCCTAGCCACTGTTTCCATTATTTTTCCTGTCAGGCCTTTCTTTCCCCACTACCTTTATTCACTTTGTGCGTCACTGAATCCTGAACTATTTGGGAATAACATAAACAATAAACTTATAAATATGGAAGAACTGCTAATTCTGACATATGCGGGAGACTGGAATGAACTGAAGCAATGGTAAACATGGCAGAAATCAAGCCCAGGTCAATGGAACATGTGAAGAATTTAATTTTCCAAAATGTTCTCTCTACTTTTGCTAGGAAAAGGATTCTCTTCTTCAGGCAACTGACTGAAGGCAAAAAATTCTTAAGTGGGGCACCTGGGTGGCTCAGTTGGTTAAGAGTCTAACTTCAGCTCAGGTCATGAGCTCACAGTTCATGAGTTGGAGCCCTGTAATGGGCTCTGCTGCGAGTGTAGAGCCTGCTTCGGATCCTCTGTCCCCCTCTCCTTCTGCCCCTCCCCTGTCCCCTCTCTCTCTCAAAAATAAATAAACATTAAAAAAAATTCTTAAGATACTTCTTACCCGGAGATCTTCTAACCTTTTAGCATTACAATTGCTCTTACTGCTCCGATTTCGAAAGCAACCATTTTACCTAAATTCCCAAAATTTTATTTAAAATATTTAATAACCAGCAGTCTTTGATGTTTCTGACTACACAAATTAGAAAATGTTACAGACATATAACTCTTATTTGTGATTTTTATAATTTACAATCCAAGCCTCTCTCTCACCTCTCCCAAAATGCATTCTACAAGGCAGACTCAGACTGAACTCTTAGCAGTTTCCCAAATTGTCACTTTGACCTCTCTGCACATAAAAGGTCCTTAGTGAATGGCAATTCTTAGAAAGGAGTAATCTGCATGATATAATTCTGAAAAGCAGGACTTCAGAGCATTCCTAGCTTTTCTTTCACCGGGAAAGCTTAAGGCAGAAATGATACCTTTAACATAAGACCAAAAGCAGTATTTGATGGCCATCTTCTTAGGAAATAATAATGCCTTAGTATCAATTCATCTTAGCATACTACTTTTTCATTTTGGTTGGGTGGACTTCAATTGATTCCCAAGAACTACAAATAAATTAATGGCTTTATATTAGAATTCTTTATTTTGACATACCTGGGTCTGGAGTGTATGTGAATGGCTGAACATCATGAGATCTTCCAGCGTTGGTCACTACGTATATTCCCACGGACACTGGCAAAGTTATATGTTGGTCATGATATGGGGGAACCTTCACAATAAGATGATTCTAAATTTAAAGGAAATAACAAGAGTCAAAAAAGTAGAAATATTTAAACTAAAATTTTGAAATAAAAATTATAATTAAGTACATTTCCTGTTAGTGGTAAAGTGTAAAAAGTCTGACTAGGGAAAAAAATGTATTTTAAAGCTGAGATTCACAGGCATCAAGCATTAACCTTAAAACTGCCTTTAATGTTTTATAATGGCTCACAAGATGCTTTTCCTGTGAACCGTATGTCTTTTCCATTCTCTCCCAGCTTGTTACACTCTAGTTACACTGACCTTCTCAGTCCATTCTTTTAACATACTAAATTCATTTTTTTTTTTTTTTTTAACCTCAGAGGCATTACAACTTGCTGGTCTCTCCCACTGGAATGTTCTTCCTTCACCTCTTCAATGGCTAGTTCCTTATCCATTTTCAGGTCTTATTCAAATGTTACCTCCACAGAGAAGCCTTCTAGGACCACCCCATCTAAAGTAGCAACCTCTCGACCTGGTCACATAATCTTGTTTATTTCTAAAATAGCATTTAGCACCACTTGAAATTACTGTGGTTATTTGCTTGTTTTTTGTCTCTCTCCAATCACAGAATGTCAGCTCCATAAGAACCTAGGGTGTTTTCTTTTTCATTCTCTATTCACTGTTAAGCACCTTACACAAAAGGCATTCAAATATATTTGTTGAATAAAAGAATGAATAAATTTTAAGGGGAAAATATGTCCACCAAGCACAATGTCAGTTATCGTGTTTTGTACAACATTAATTGTGAAATGTACTTTGCAATGCAATTTACACTGCTTCCTAACCACATTAATTCTCATTTAAAGTCAAATAGAGTTCAGTGTACCCAAATCCTAGCAAATCAGTTATTTTTTTTGTCAGAACGGTGGCAGAAGCATCCTTATATGAAAAAAGTTCATAAATGCTCACCAGCACTCACTCAAGGGGACTGCATCTTCTTGAAAGATACCATGAACCATATCTGACGCTTCTTCCCAAGTACATTACAGTATTGGGAAGGAATATTAAGGGGTAATGATTATGTTTTTCTACTCAGGATGTGATATGCAGGAGGCCTCTGCTGACAACTGAGGGGTGACGTGGTTTGATGACATTTTTTACCTAGCTAGACTATAGTTGGTTGATTAAGTTGAATAGATCAAGTAATAAGAGGGATCAAGGTCAAGGTTTCAACTTCTGAGCGCTTAATTTGTTTCAAAGCTATCTTAAAACACTCTGAAATAGTCAAAACAGCTTCTGATTTATGACAATTAGGCTTCTTAAGTCCAGTTAGCCACCTCAAAAACAAAACAAAACAAAACAAAACAAAACAAAACACCTTTTTAAGCCAGGTGAAAAAACATATATACATGTGTGTATGTCCACAGATATTGGGGGACAAAAATCTGAGAGCACAAATTCAGTTGTACATGAGGTCATCAAAAGTCTACCTGCAATGATCCAATTTCTAAGAAACAGTTTTAAAATCTGGTCTACTCTTAATTTTAATATTTGTTTAAACACTGTAACTATGTCACAAACTACCTATAGTTAAAGAGATGGTTGAATGGATGTTTTTGTGAGCCTCCTACTTTTTATTTAAAAACTTTTATTACACTTGCTTTGGAGAGCATACTTAAACTTAATTTGAAATCTTTAAAAAACCATAGGGCTTAGGTGGCTCAACTGGTTAAGTGTCTGACTTTGGCTCAGGTCATGATCTCACGGTTCATGAGTTTGGGCCCTGCATCAGACTTTGTGCTGACAGTTCAGAGCCTGGACACTGCTTTGGATTCTATGTCTCATTCTCTTTCTGCCCCTCCTCTACTTGTGCTCTTTCTCTCAAAAAATAAATGTAAAAAAAAAAAAAAATTAAAACAAAAACAAATAAACCTATTTTGATACTAATCCTTCATACTCCCTCTCTCTGAATCCAGAAATTCTGCAAGTGATTTGAAATAAGAAATAAGTAAATTATGAATAGTGATAGAAAGTTGTTTTTAAATACTATTTCAAAAAATTAACAGCAATTAACTACCGTTAAGCTAGGAGATGATACAGACAAAACATGCAAAAGGTTGGGAGGCCTTTGGGGTAAAGAAAGAAGCATGTCTGACTTTTAATTTCTTAGAAAAATCTACCTGGATTCAAAATAACAATTTTCTTCTTCTCAGCAGATAATCTTTTTCAGACCTTATAAGCAATAGTACTAGCTAGTTTTCATTCTCCTAAAAGATAATTTATCATTGGTACATTGATTTTGCAGTTGCGGATGTGTGTACCTACATCTAATTCGAGACATATAACAAAAAAAAAAAATCCCTATTTGAAAAGGGGCGCCTGGGTGGCTCGGTTGGTTAGGCTTCCAACTTCAACTCGGGTCGTGATCTCACAGTTCGTGGGTTCGAGCCCCATGTTGGACTCTGTGCTCACAGCTCAGACCCTGGAGCCTGCTTTGGATTCTTCGTCTCCCTCTCTGTCTCTGCCCCTCACTCACTCATGCTCTGTCTCTCTCTCAAAAATAAACATTAAAAAAACATTTTTTCAAACTATTTGAAAATATATAACCTCTAAACCCTCAAGCCTTTGTTTAGGCCAGATAGACTGTTGATGATAAGGCAAGTGCTAGTAAGACAGAGACTGCCCCCGGGCGTCTGGGTGGATCAGTCGGTTAAGAGGCTAACTTCAGCTCAGGTCACGATCTCAAGATTCGTGAGCTCAAGCCCTGCATCAGGCTCTCTGCTGTCAGCATGGAGTCTGCTTTGGATCCTCTGTCGCCCCTCTCTCTGTCCCTCCCCCACTTGGGATCTCTCTCTCAAAAATAAATAAAAAATATTATTTTAATAAATTTTAATAAATTAATATTTGTTATTTATAAGTTTATAAATAAATTTAACAATTAATAAACACTTAAAAAGAAAAGACAGACTGCTTGATGGTATATGTGACACAGGAATGACTGTTAAGCCCTACTACCTCCTTTTGACAGCACGTGGTAGCATAAAGCTAGAGGAAAAACTTTCTACAAAGTATCTGTCTATGTATATAAGAAGCTCCACTTGATGTGATACCATGTCATAAAGAATTAACTTTACCCCAAGTAAGGTCTAGTTTTTGGTGATTGCAAAGACCCTAGAATTTCCCATCTGATAGAAGGATCTCAGACTGGAGGCTCTAACTACTGAACAGTCTGACAATGTGATTTATGAAGGAGACTTTGGAATATGTCATATCAGTTCCAACCTCTGGTGAAACTGGAAGCTAAAGATGAGCTGCATGGGCAGTATGTGACTGGGCCCAAACAAAAACTGGACACCAATGGCTTGGGTGGACTTCCTCATTGATACTACTCTGCACAGTCACACATGGATGTGCTGAGAGTGTGAGGTATTCTGGAGGGCAGTGAAAGCTTTGCCTTTGGGACCTTCCCAGACCTTGTTGTACGCGTCTTTTCCTTTGGCTGGTTCTGATTTGTGTCCTTTTGCTATAATAAAACTGAAACTAAATATAGTGCATCCTGATTTCTGTGCGTACTCTAGCAAATCTGAGTGGGGAGTGAGAACTCCTAAATTTGAAGCCAACTGTTAAAAAACAAAAGTGGTCAGGAGACCACTGAACTTGTGGCTGGTATCTGAACTGAGGACAGCCTTAGGGAATACTGTGCCATAAGCTTTGAATGTGGCAATATGTTATAATGGATATATGTTTTAAACTTAGCATTTTATGGTAAATTCTAGGCTTTAGGTATTTTATACATCAGTTTATTCCTGCTTGGCTCTCTGTGATATACACCTATATGTGCTACTCTTCTGCATATAACTTCTATCCGATTTGCTCATAAATTTATCCTCGTCTTCTCTGCTAGTACCAACTTCTGTAAGTTTTGATGCTATTTGTTCTACATCCTAATTCTTAAGTCAGTTTTTTATTCTTATTTTCAGGCTCTTTTTCCTTGCTATTTTGAGAATAATATGAAATATTATATAATAATATGTATATAATAATATGTATGTAATGTATATGGTGAAGTCCTACAAATACAGACTCTTTAACAGAAGTATAACAACAGTGCCTCTGCAAAAAAGTAACTGACAAATATAAAACACTCGACACACAGCAGGTCCTGAACAAATAAGTTTCCCTTCGATTTAACCAAATAGTAGGTTAGGATAATCCAAATCTTCAGAGCAAAGAAATTTCAGAAAAGAAATGTCTCATTTATTAACAATGATAATTTACCAATGCTTCTAATTTTTAAAAATAGAGAACTGTGGAATAATTCTATTTCAATTAAAGAAATTCAAGAAAGAAACCTAAATGATTTATATGAAACCCACATAAAGAAGAAATTTAATCTGGTGATTCAGGAAAATTTCAGAACAAAACTGAATTTCTCAGAAAATAAACAATTAAACTAAAAACAAAACAAAAACAAACCATAGAAAGGCTTAAATTATACCTGATGAAATAATTCCATGTCAATTTCCGCTTCAGACTTCCAAGAGTTTTCATCTGATTGAAATAAAAACAGTAATTTACTAAAATTTTAAAACTTTTTTACTTCGTAACTATTATTATGTATTATTATATTATATATTATATATAATGTTACTATATAATATATAATATATATATTATTATTATCTTTATAACAAAGTATAACATGCAACAATCTCAGTACCAGTACTATGCCTACTTACCAGAAATATTTTCTTGGAAAATAACTTTAGTTCCTTTCAGAAAGTTCTTGCCGATTAAAAATACTTCTTCCTCTCCTTTCACTGAACAGCTATGCAAGCTTTTCTTTAAGATTTCTGGCACTCCTGCTGGCTGAGCTGTGGGTACACATAAGCATTCCATAAAAAGAACCACCAACACCTATTTCTTTTCTAAAATCAACTCAATTATCCAGTTCTAAAGAAGCTGTCTTTGTTGACCTCTGAGTTTGACTTCCTTTACTGTGCAACTTAACTTTTACTCTAACAGAGAAAAAAAACAAAATAGAAAAGCCCTATTAATTTTTAATAACTCTCAAAAGATTTTGTAGGGATGGATTAATGTCTAAGACGACATTTTCATTTATTATATGTCATCTTTGTTTTCTCATTATTTGAATAATAACATTTTAAAATGTGAACTTGGTCATTTTTTGTCTTAATAATATTTTTAAAAAATTCTATTTAAAAACAAGCTTGTCCCACAATCCTAACCTCAAAAATGTCAGCTATGCTTTGCCATTACAGTACAAGATTTCTGAGGCAATGTGTGGCTCTGAGTGGTAGTGACGGTTTCTTTAAGGATCTACACCCAGAACTCAGAGGCCTCAGACAAAAAGAACACCTAAAAACAGACTAAATCCAATTTAGAACAGTGTTTTCTACCCGGGGATGTCCCTGAAGTAGGATAACCTGAGCTTAAGAAACAAAATGCACTTGTTTTTAAATTTTTAGACGAACTAACCACTCCTAAAATTAACAAAGAAGTTGAGGGGCACCTGGGTGGCTCAGTCAGTTAAGCATCTGACTTCAGCTCAGGTCATGATCTCATGGTTCGTGGGTTCAAGACCTGCGATGGGCTCTGTGCTGACAGCTCAGAGCCTGCAGCCTGATTCAGATTCTGTGTCTTCCCCCTCCCCCTCTCTCTATTCCTTCCCCTCTCGTTTCTGTCTCTCTTTTTCAAAAATAAACAAACATTAAAAACACACACACACACAAAGAAGCTGAAAAGTACTGAGGCGCCAGATCTAATGAATTAATTATAATTAGCCTACCAACTTCCTCATACCAGGATTTCCGTAAGAATTTAATAGGTTGACTTAGCAAAACAGGTTCCAAGGTCAAGTAAATCTGGGAAATATTGGATTAAACTTAAATGAACAAAATTAATATTCAATATATACTATTAATAAATACCCAAGAAGTGAGTATAGTACACAGTTTCCCCAATATAGCTGACTCCAGAAACCTTCCTTACTGACACCTAAGACTGGTTTTCTAACAAAGTACTTTCTGGGATGCTGGTGTATGCAAATACATACTTTTTAAGCACTCAAAAACACTGCTCCCCAGGAGGCTAAGCACTTTGACACAGATTATACTATTGAGTGTTTTGGTAAACCCTCACAACATATGCACTGCAAAGGTAAACTTAAATATAGCTTATACAACTCAGCGACTTCTAAATTAGTAAGATATTCCACTAAACTGTAGGAAAAGTGTTTTTCTTAGACACCTCTATATTTAAATAGTTAATTTTATCTTTATAAGAATATGGGAAATATTTAATGACAAAATATTCACTGTCCCTCTTTCCCTAGGTCCTTCCTTGTACAAAGGCTGTAATTCTTGCTTCACTCACATCAGGATTGGCCATGTGCCTTGTTTGTATAATGAAATGTGAACTGAAATAATGTGCCAGTTCCAAGCTAAAGCTTTATAAGAACCTCACATAGTTCCACCATTTCCTTTTTTCTTCCATTACAAAAATGGCAAAGTTCCAGATAAGGGCAGCTTCTTCAGCCTGGATCCCACAGTGAAGAAAATGGATCTGCTCCCAAACTGCAGTCAATATTATCATAGAGCGAGGGAGAAGGAGAACTATTGTTGAACTCCACTTATTTTGTTATTCAACATCATTTAGCCTTACTTATTGATACAAACTAGTAAGTATCCTATTCTTATTAAATATTTAAATGGCAAATGACATTTTCAGCAATGTCTAAGAGTTTAAAAGAAAGTGTGAATGTATATCCATATACATTGGTTAGAACAACGAGGTTGATGTATCGAGAGAGTGGAAAAGGTTATGGTCAAATGGTGGCAACTATATACCCCGTTTAAATGAAGAATTAACTAATTTATAGCTTTTTAATGTTTATTTATTTTTGAGAGAGAGACAGAGCATGTGCAAGGGAGGGAAGGCAGAGAGGGAGACACAGAATCTGAAGCAGTCTCCAGGCTCTGAGCTGTCAGCACAGAGCCTGACGAGGGCTTGAACCCACAAACCGTGAGGCCATGGTCTGAGCCAAAGTTGGACACTTAACTGACTGAGTCGCCCAAGCGCCCCTAAATTATAGCTTTTTAGAGAAACACTGCAACTAGATATTTGTTTTGAAAGGACGTTCAAGAAAAATACTAAATGTTGAATAGAAAATAATGGAAGGTGAAAAATTATACAAACACTTGTATTAACAAAATGAATGGAACATCTATAACCTTTCCCCCCATTTTCAAATACTATGTGGAAATTCCACTTCAGTGATGCTTATCAAAACTTCTTTTTCCTATCTCATTTTTTCCTTTTATGTATTAAGGTCGTAAGATGGCCAAATGAGGCTCCTGTGATGGTACAATATGTATATACCTTCTACATACTTGTACTTACATTACACAAAGAACTAGTCTGTTACTGTTCAAGATAATTTAACTTTTAACTTTTGACCTTAAAAGGTCTTTTCTATTAAAAAGTTTAATGGTTACCTAACAGCCCAGACACCATACTAAACAGAAGTAAAGTCAGTATTATTTAAGCATTAACTATTTTATTTTTATCTTTAAGTAATTAGTAAACCAGTTCTTCAAAGTGATCACACTGCTTAAAAAATTATAACACAAAAGAAGCAGCTACTTTTCTGGTATTATAAAAACATCATGCTTCTAGATGCTTTTCAAATAGTAGCCTCAAAAATAAAGCTGAAAAGGGGCACCTGAGTGGTTCAGTCTGTTAAGCGTCTGACTTCGGCTCAAGTAATGATCGCACAGTTGGTAAGTTCGAGCCCTGCATTGGGCCCTGTGCCTGGGCTCAGAGCCTGGAGCCTGCTTTGGATTCTCTGTCTCCCTCTCTCTCTGCCCCTTCCCCACTCACACACACACACTCTCTCTCTCTCAAAAATGAATAAACATTAAAAATAAATAAACATGAAAAAAATTAATGAATATCTGCATACTGAAAAATAACAAAGCAAGTATTTCAAAGTGCCAAAAGAATTAGCAAAGCTTTTTAATAATGTCTCTAAAAAGATGAAAAGTTTACTCAATGATATTATCCTTTTCCTAAAGTTGTGGGATACACAGAAAAAAGGGAGGTAGAAACTTGTTAAATTCAGTCAGATTTAACACAATAATCTTAATAAGATAAAATCCAATACACATTATAGTGAACAAAACTATTTTTTCTTATTTTGCTGTATTTAAAAACTTAGTATTGGGGGTGGATACTAAAAAAGTATGCAAACTGATACTCTTAGTTTGATCTAGTATCACCAAATAACCTAAACAATATACCAAAACAAACAAAAAAAATGTATGCCTGTATTATATGGAGAAATAGAAATATGTCAAGAATATAAAAGGGGATAATTCTTCCATCCCCTTAAAAACCAACCAACCAAACAACCAACAAACAAAAACAGACAATGGATCCAATGGTCATTGTTAAACCAACAAATAGAAGCAGGACTTCTTTTTCAACATCACAAAGCACATGAATTCTGGCAATAGCCCTTCTTTCCACTGAGTGTTTCTAGTTGGAAGATGAAGTGTCTGTTTCCTCTCCTCCCTTCCACCTCTATCACCTTTTGGCCCCTCTTTCTTTTTTACCTCCCTCTTATCTTCCTGTTTCCTTCTACCTCTCATTCCAGTTCTAACCCTTCTTACTAACCTATTTCCTTTCCACCTCTCTTTCTACTCCAATTGCTCAAACCAGCCAAAGAGGTTATATTCATGGAAATAAACATAAACCAAAAACCCATAATGGAACATTCTTATTTTTAATTTTTTAAATAAAAAGATTTTTTGGGTCCTTTGTTTCACTGTGTATTATTTATATGTTTACTTTTCCTCTTCCCTCATATCCCACTCCAAAGCCTAAGTGCAAGCCTCAGACTTCATAAAGTGGTTAGGTTAAAATTCAAATTGTTTAGCTCAATGAACACAAGTCTTTATAAAAGAGATCTTGCCTAGCTCTACTAGCTTTAAATCTTACTTCTTCTTCATAATATCTTTTTATTCCAATCATATCAAGCTCTTTTTAAATCCCCTACAAGAAGCATATACTTTCATGGAGTAAACTTATACACTGTTCCCCCTGATGAGGATAACCTTTATCTAAACCCTGTCCTGCCCAGCTTACTTCTCTTTGTCCTTCTAGATACTACACAAGTGTTATCATCTCCAAACAGGAGGTTCATCTTTCCTAAGGTTTCCATTGTATCCTATTGATGCATCTATTGCTGCCTTTCTAAAAGTTTTTTTAAAAAGACAAGAAAATTTTTTTTTTGAGAGAGCACATGCTCTTATAGGTATTCAAGTAAAATCCCCCATTATGAATTGAAATCTATTTTCTAAATTCATAAAGTCTAAATTACAAAACATAAATCTCCTACGTAGAGGAAACAGTTCACTAACATAATCTCACTCTGTAACTACAGCCCTAACCATCCAGAGGCCATGGCTAGGATGAAATGAATTGTTGTTCAAACTTGGTTTTGGCACTGCAATTTTAAGTGATTGTAATGGCGATATAGTATAGTGGCTAAAAAGAGGCTGTGAATCCTGGTCTTACTATTTACTAGCTATGTGATCTTGACGTAGTTATTTAATCTCTCTAAGTCTTTGTTTCATCAACTGTAGAGTGGAATTCATATAAGGTAATAGAGAGGAGGAAATGATACAATGCTTATTAAGTATTCAACAAAATCCCCGGCATATAGTCAGAGCTCAAAGTATGTTAACTTTTCTCATTAGCTGTATATCCCTTCCACGGTGTGCTGCTGCTTTTAAGGGCTATCATATCTACCCCCCACATAGCCTCCCAGAGAGATATACTTTTTGAAATATGGACAAATATTATCCTTAACAGTGAAAATTAACAAATGATAATAATTACAGATGAAATATTTCAGAAAATTATATTTTCTATTTCTTTTGTTTTCTCTACCACCTTTAGCCAGATATATTTATATCTTAACAATACCTTAATGGAACAGAAAATGAAGAAATGACTAAACAAACTAATGAAAAAAAGAGCAAATGATTAAATAAAGTTGGCAACTATTTTCCAGTCTTTGCTAAAGTAGTACAATGTGAATTATCAAGCACCTCCTGGCTCTGGTCACCAACCAGAGAGTGGCTATGGTCATGCTCAAAGTATTAGATCGCATAAAAAAATAATTGCATATACACCACTAAAACTGGAACTGCATCCTAGTAAGATTCAAGCTGGAAAATATCACAAATTATAGTAAATCCAGAATTGGAGCATCCCAATTAGAAAAACTTAAGAACTCAATAAACCAGCTACAGACGGTCTATTTTGTCCCTATCTAAATATGATAGAATGGACATGAAATATACGATTTGTAAAAGCAGTCTATTTATAATTGCACATCACCCAGAAATAGCCTAATGAAATACTAGTATCAAAACAAATTTGTTATAATAACAAAAAATAGAGAAAACCAACTGAGCTTTCTTGAGATCAGAAAGATATTTTAGTACTTTTTAAAAAATTAGGGTATTTGCTAAGGTAAAGTATGGCTATAATCATTTCTGAGATGAATTAAATGAAAGGGAAAATAAGATTTACAAAAGATGAATAGTGCAAGAAAACAAAAGTACCATTACAAAGGCTCTGTAACTGTCCTAGCGGTAGCAAAACAACCCAACAGGAAATTCAACTGAACGGAACAGAGTTTATTCTGCTCTTCTGAATTCAGGTATAAATTACAACGAAAAAATGACAAAGAAAATTATACTCAATGAAAATCTTCTTATGTGATGCATAAAAGAAAAAAATCTTCTATTTATCACTTGTAATAATACTCATTATGGAAAACCAGAATATACTGTGAGGCACATACAGCAATGATTAAATTTAAGCACATACACACATCATTTACTTCCTATGCCAAGATTAGCAAAATAAGAACTTCGATTCCCACTTCCAAAAACTATACTTTAACACTCTAATTTGTAATCAGAACTCCAACTGCTGTATATTTACAAAGTTCTACTTAGCTTAATGTTTCTTACGTTCATATGTTCTGATACAAAACAGACTTAGGATCAGAGCAATTTATCACGCAATGAAGTTACTGCAAAAAATCCTTTGGCTTTGCAATTTATTTCAGGTACTTACATTCAGAGCACTTTGTTTTTTTAAATTTTTTAAAATTTTACGTAGGCTCCACACCCAGTAGGGGGCTTGAATTCATGACCCTGAGATCAAGAGTCACATGCTCTAGCACCTAGCCAGCCAGGTGTCCCCTCAAATTACCTTTAAAATTAGTACAGGATAATAATAGGGAACTACAAAATTCTATTTATCTTTTCAATTTTACTTGAAATTACTCACCTGTAGTCCAAAACATCTGAAATTTAGCCTTGTCTGAAAATTAACAGAAAACAAAATAAAAAAAACCCTTGACATATATTTTCTTACTTACTACATAAAATTGGAGAAGAGGGTGTTTGCAGTGTCAAAGTGGAGCCATCTTTCCTTGTGATATTAACTCTAAAAACCAATCTGGCACGAGTGCTTTTTTTCTTGGAACCAGCAATTCCTATTCTGGCTTCAACATCAGCATTCCTCAATTTCAATATCCCTACGCAGTCCACCCTAATACAGACAAAAATACAATAACCAATATTTTCTGTATATAAACAGCACAATATTCTTAACTAAGTAAGTTTTTTTTAATTGGCTAATTATTAATTTTTTGAATATGTAATACAATCATAAGGTTCCAAATTCAAAAACTACATAAGGGTAAATTCTGAATTTTCATAATTCTTAATCTTGACAATTTTTCATTTACAATATTAATGCAAAATATAGTAAAGTAAAATCACTATTTCAAAATCTGAACATAAGTAACAGTTTTACAAGAGATACTTTTGCCATTTATTTTTGAGAGAGTGAGAGAGTGTGAGCAGGGGAGGGGCAGAGAGAGACAGAGACAGACAGACAGAGAGAGAGAGAGAGAGAGAGAGAGAGAGAGAATGCCAAGCAGGCTCCACGCTCAGCACAGAGCCCCACATATACCTGACTTCACGATCACAAGATCATGACCCCAGCCAAAAGCAAGAGCCCTACACCTAACTGACTGAGCCATCCAGACGCCCTAACCATTTTTTAATTTTAATTTTAATTAATTAATTTTATTTTTAAACTATGTTCAATGTGGCGCTCAAACTCATGACCCTGAGATTAAGAGTCATATGGTCTACAGACTAAGCCAGTCAGGTGCCCGAATTGCTATTTTTAGAATATAAATGGGGGTGCCTGGGTAGCTGTAGGTTAAGCATCCAACTTTGGCTCAAGTCATGGTATCAGGTTCTTGAGTTCAAGACCTACATCGGGCTCTGTGCTGGTGGTGGAACTTGCTTGGGACTCTTTCTTCCCCCCTCTCACTCTGCCCCTTCCTCACTTGCATGCTCTCTCTCTCGCAAAATAAACTTGAAATAAATAAATAAATACATACATACATACATAAATAGGTAAGTGTAGCCTCTTTATTTTTGCAGCTAATTCAGATATTAAAATAGAAGGAATGAATTTTACTTAAAAAAAAAAAACCTAGCAAACTGTCCCCAAAAGAATGAAACACTACAAAGCCATTAAAATATATGCCATAAAATATGTACTATATGGGAAATGCTGATGGTAAGTGAAAGGTTACAAAACAGTGTGGGTACAGTATTATTTCATTCTTATCAGAAAAAAAGAATGGAAGATACATATCAAAATAGTGGTTATTTCTGAGAAGTTGGCTTTTGAGAGGTATGTTTTTAGCTTTTTATTATTATTAATTTATTATTTTTCATTGTTCTGTATTTTCAACTTATAATGAATAAGTAATATTTTTATAATCAGTAACTCCCTTCCTTTCTTCCACTATATACATTTTTATAATTTTCAAAAGTTAAAAAATAAGTCTACTATTTCTCAAAATTTTTCTTTTCCAATTAACCTCTTATTACTCAAAATGGCTTTCAAAAGGTAACTGAAAACTAAATAGAGAAATGTCATTAGCTATCCAATACAAATAATTATAACAGAAGTCTACCCCTTCACAATATATTTGCTGCTGTTATGGTTCAACTTTAGGACACAAATCTTTAACAAAAGGCTTGGAAAAAAATTTTTTTTAATTTAAATCATTAACACTTCTAATATTTTTTAGGCAATGAAAATGCATACGATGAAAAAAAAACATACTCCCCATACATATTCTTTTTTAATTTAGGAAAATAAAAATAGAAGGTGAATTTAGAATAGCAACATGGTTTTTCAAATCAAAATGGGACAAGGTACCATAAAGAGTCTCTTTCAAATAGTTTTCTAATACAAATATTAAGAATTTAGGAGAGTAAATCAAACTGCAGTTTTTATTTTTAATGTTACTTTTATTAATCTCAACAAATTACTCCACATTATTTCCAAAAAGCCATTATTTCACCTGGCTTTTATTTCCTTGCCTTTCATCATGGGAATTCTATGGTAAAGGGCAAAAGAGTTCATTTTGACCAATTACCATTCTGTATTAATCTATGTTTTTATTGGTAATGTTTAAAACATTTTAATAAAATACTCAAAATCTTCTTTTTTTACATTAGAAACTAAAATTTTTTCCTGCCCACTGCAAAAGTGTAATGTATACTGAAAATATTTTTACTAAGTACTTACGCCAGTGTCATGTTGTTGCTTGGATCAAGGCCAACTTCTATAACAGTAGTACCTTCAATGTCTACTTCTTTACACGGAGTTGTATTTCGCCCAGTTACCCTGCAGGCCTGATAAAATCCATGTGGTTTCACTCGACCAGAATCATTGCCCACAAACACTTGCAACACTACTGGCTCATTATGGCCCTCCAGCTGGAGTGAGATAACATGGAACATAAACACTAATTAGCCTTTCAAATAATCTAATTGTCAAATTAAACATTTAAGACCAAGTTCTACATTTATAACTGGATAACAATAAAGAAATAATTTAAATCTTCAAGAAAACCAAAAGTAAAATATTCTCATAAAAAGGAGAGTTGGCTAAGTTTTTGCAGGAAATCATAAGTTTTAATTCTGTAATAATTACATTTTGATTAAAATGTTATATATTTAATGATAAATTGTCATTTATAATTAATTTGTACAACCAGATGCAAATGAATACACAGTCCTTTAGGTATTTATAGATTTATGTACTGCCAAGCATGTGGCTTATTCAAAATTTACCACCATTGGGGCGCCTGGCTGGCTCAGGCGGAGGGGCAGGTAACTCCTGATCTCAAAATTTACCACCACCACTAACAGAAAATTCACTAAACCATGTTAGTGGCATAAGTATCATCATCATCAAATGTGTACACATACTGAATTTTTACTCTTTTAAAGCTTTTGAATAGAAAAGTAGTTGAAGTGCAAATACATAAAAAATAAGGAAATGTAGCTAATTTGCATAGATATATACACACATCATGAAATTCTGGGCCAAATCATCATGGTTTGAAAAAGTGTTAGTTCAAACCAACAACTATGGATCTTTACAGATCTCTAACAAGCTTTTATAAATTATAATCTATATGTTGAAGAATGAATGAACAAAATAGCATTTGGGAACAAATGTTTCCAGTGCTGATTTTTGTTCAGGTTTATAGTTAAATAATGAAGTTACTAATACAGAATGCATAAAATCACAAAATAACTTCTACAATGTACACCAAAGTACTTTAAAAGATTCACACATCTTTTGTAACCCAGTATAGCTATAGCTCTGTCTCTGTGAAATGGTATCATGAGGGAAATAAGTAGACAAATGAGTATCTACCTAAACCATCAGCAGTACCTAGAACAGTGTCTGGCACATTGAGGGGTGTATATTTGTTGAATGAATGAACAGATACACTTTTAAGGTCAATTCACTCCCTATCACAGATAATCTAACAATGCTTCCAATCAGAAAGTACTTAAACGAAGCATAACTTAAAGTCAGAGCAATTGGGTTAAAAATACTGACCAAACTATCAAAATGTCTGCTTAGACAAATATTTATAGAAAGCATAAGTTAAATTTCTCATTTACCTATTATTTCTCCTGAGTTTGGGGGATTGAGGATGGGTTGGTGTGATGACTAGCAGAGAGACAGGAAGGATATTGTACATGCGACTATTAACCAACCTTATTAATGGCCATAGATAGATTTCCTGATCCTAAATTTCTACCATTATTTCATTAAAATTTAAAATGAAAGGCAATTCAAGTAAATACTAACACATTTACAGAAACTGTGTTTAAAAAGAATTTACCATGTGACTAGTCAAAATTCCTCCGTTTAATGTTTTCCAAGGGTAAGAACACTTGTTAAACACCCCTCCCCACTCACTTTTTCTTTTGGTTTATCTTCAAAGAGAAATATTTTTTGTACCAAAGTTTCCCAGGGGCTGAAATTTAAGCCCCCTTTTTTCTTTTAGTCTAAATTCTGAAATGATGAATAATCAGTTGATATCCTAGTTCTCAAACTGAAGATTTGAATTATCTATCAACTACTTCTTTTCTGAGATAAATAGTCCTGATTCCTTTAGCCATCTCAAAAACCTTATTTTCAAAGTCTATAATAATTTTTACAATATTTCCTTGAACTCACTTTAAAATTTCTTCTTAAATATTAAGTTTGGGAAGAAATGAATATAGTTGCTACCAATGTCAAATATAAGGGGAACATAATTCATAATTTCCAAATATTATTGAGAACACATTCTCACCTCCCCTTTCATCTAAACTAAAATTCAAATTAAAGTAACAATATCGGGCTTATGATTCAGTCAGACTTGCTTTAATTTCCATTATACATGGTAATTCTACCATCTATTTTAGGCATCTTTTGCTAGTTAAAAACAAAATAACTAGTAAGAAAACTGGAGAAAATTCTTTGTATATTGCTAAACAAAGTAAGTACCTTTACTGTAGGAAAACCTTGCTGTGTTCTATCCTTTACCGAGCCACGGCTACCCTCAGTCAGGTACCGGGCTCGGTGCTGGGTCTCAGGCTGTACAACTATCTTGAGCTCCTTTCCCTCACTTTTAACAGGATATTGTCCACACAACATAGGGCTCTTCTTTACTCCACTGCCTTTTTGGTTTTCCAATGTTCTGAGAAGTCAAAGCACAACACAGAAAAAGTATCAAGAAGAGTTTTTTTTTCTACAAAAGTCATCTAAGATAAAGGAAGGAACAGAAAAGGCGGTAACATTAAAAACAACTGATAAATCCTAACAACAAAATAAAATACACCCTAAGGGAAGATACATTCCATAAACAAAGTATCTCTTAAATTTTTTAAATAAAATTTAACTATATAATGCAAAGATAAAGTAAATTGGATAGGGAAGACAAAGAATACATATGTGTGGTAGGAGGAAGGAAGGAAGGAAGACTGAATGTAATGAACAGAGAAAAACAGGTAAGAGAATAGCTATTGTCACTATGACCTTTCACAATGCACTTCAGTCAAAACAAATTTAAAAAATTACATATATAGGTGAGTGTAATATAAAGCTACAAGGTTAACTACCATTATTTTCCAGTCAGACTTGCAATGCAAAAGAAAAGGGGGGGAGCAAAAAGAAATGAAAGGCCTTAAAAAAATCTAAAGTACATGTAGCATACATTTTTTTGGGGGTATCTTTTTTGGTATAATTTTTCTGAAAAAAGTATAATAAAAAATCAGTGATCCAATTTTTATTAGGAAATCAGATTTTACTCTAAACAATCTTTCTAGAAGTATAATTTTTCACAGTATTTTTATTTGTGATTAAATAATTAAAGCCCTTAGCATATAAAAATCTTTATAATCTGACCTTTACAGATAGGCAATCTATTTTTGAAATTTGTATTTCTAATATTTATTTGTTTATCATGCATTTACTATGTGGAATGTACGTTCAAAGAAAAATATTTCAAATGGTGGTTAGGACTTTAGGTCAACACCTTTAATCTGAAGCACTGCAAATATGTGATAAAATAAGTACAAAATAATACTATCAGCTTTAAAATAGATTTAAAATTATCCAGGTACAGTTTAGAGTCAGGTCCTATAATGCCTTCTGTGTGAATCACATTGAAAACATAGGAGCTAAGAGAGGACTATGGACAAAATCTCCAAAAGCAAACAGGTCCCAGGAGGAACATTATGATTTTAAACAAAGAAGAGCAACAGTGGCTAAGAAGCCTTAAACCTGGCCCTGATGTTTAATCCTCCATCTCTAAGTTGTTGTGTCTATTATCAATAACAAAAAGAAGAAATACTGTACTCTCAATGGAACCAGGCACTGGTGTGAACCTCATAGCGAGGAAAGGGACAGAAAGATGGAGAAGAGGAGGAATGCACAGCAAGACTGACTAGTTAAGTGTGAGAGTTCTGAGGGCTAGTACTGTGCTCCATCATCTTCGTATTTCCTGAGGCCTTTCACAATTCCTGAACCACAGGTGCTGAAAAAATAGTTGTTGTTGAAGGCAAAAAGGAAAAAGAAAGGGACAAAGAAGAGAAAGAAGAATAAAGAGTTCCTATAATATCAAGATAAGGAAGACTGGATCCTAACTGGCCAAGGAATGCCATTCATGTAAGTTTCACATAATTAACTCAAAGATTACCCGTGTAGTCATTTAAAAGGCCCTGAAAGAATAAATTCTATGAATCGAAGTACTGAGTTGAATCTGGAACAATGGGCAATAAGTCCTATTTTTCTGTTCATCGTTCTAGGTAGAAATTAAAACATTTGTTCTCAATACAATGTGCAGTCCCTTACATACGAAACTCTACAACTGTATCATTTTATATTTATTTTAAAATCAAAAATATTCACTTACTGAAACTATGTAAAAGCACCCCCTAAATATTCACTGAAAAGGACTAAAAGAAAATCCAGTAAAATGCTAATAGCAGTTGTATCAAGTGACTAGATTATGGGTTATTTATTTTCTATTTTTCTGCAGGTTTGTAACTAATATCTATTAATTTTATAATAGAAAAGGAAACACTTCAGTTTGAAATATAAGGAAAATTTAGCGTATCAATGAATTTGGCAAGATAAAGTTTTTATATTCACTTATGCTAGTCAAGCTAGTATTTATGAGATGAAAACAAGTTTATTAATTTAGTAAAACAAAGTATTTCATTTGGGATGAAGACTGATGAGTGAGTTGACAAAGTATACACATTATGGCTTAAAGAATAGTCCATGTAACTAAACAATTTCTTAAATGATACTTTTAAAAGCCCTTAAAACTACTTTTATTCTCTAAGGCTTAAATGTAAAGATGGAATACATATATATTTAGATCTTCAGACACGTAAAACAATGAAAATGTCAACTAATTCTTAGAAAAGAAGTCACTGAAACTCATAATTTTTAAGGCACAATGGTTTACAGGTAATTGTATGGGACTTTACTTCTAAATGACACCCAAAAAGTTAAGTCCTCTATCTTGGTGTATTCTATTCAGAAGTCTTAAAATGACATTCTAACTCCTATGTGTAACATATCTTTCTAGTTGTCTGTCACAAAAAAATAATTTTCACTACAAAATGCCTAAAAGGAATTTCACATCACATTATATCTTAATTTTTAGGAGTATTTAGAAGAGACATAGGGGTACTGATTCTCTGGACATTTAGTTGAAAATTTTAAGAACATGACTAGGAATGTTTAAATACTAAATAGTTCCTTCTTAAATGATTTTGTTTCTAATAAACTCTTTAATATAATACTTTAATTATACAAAAATGCTATTTCCATCTTGAAGATCAATAAACTGCTGTTTACAACATATTTGAGAGTACATTTCCCATAATTCAGCATTATATAAATTGTAAATTTATGGCACATTATTGGATCTAAGGCTATATATACCTTATCCCTCAAAAGATTGCTGAATTTCTCTCATGTTTCTAACACCTTTCTTGTTGAAGAATATAGGACTTTAGCTTGAGATCCTCTTAATAACTGCTTTCAAAAGCCTATTTTTCAATATATTTACATATTGCTCTATCCTTTCCTTGATATAGTGCTTATAAATTCAAAATTTAAAATTCCTCCATCACTTCTATTTGCTAGTATCAAATATTTTTCCATTACCTAAGAAGCTGCGCATTTCTTCTGCTGTTTGATGAATTTCTGTCCCATGACTTATTTCATGAGAGATTTTGTCTTGACAAATGTTATTATACTTTTTCCCTGGGTAACCTCAAATCACTTCTAAGATATATCTATCATACAAAAGCAGAAGCAGAAAAGATGTAGATCAAGATATCTCTTAATAGGAACTGCAAATGATATGTGTTGACTAACCCTATATCAAAATTCTCTTTGTGACAACTTCAAATTGTAGGAGATTCTGACAACCTCAAATTGTAGGAGACTGAGGACAACCTCAAACTATAGGACCATAATCTGCCAAGCAAAAAAGTAATCTCTTAAAATCCAATGAATTAAATTTTGTCAAATTATATTGAATGTAGTAGGAAAATGTAACTTAAAAAGTCTAGCAATTAAATATAATAAAAGTACTAAAAGAAATAAAAAGTTAAAAATATGCCACAGTATTCTATACTACAGCAATAAATATTCTATAATATAGCCATTGAAATATATTTATTTGCAAATATATTTATAGTGAGTGCTGCGAACTGGCAGAGATGAATGAGAACTCAAATATGTACCATGATCCTGTTCTATCATGCTTCCAATACATAAACCCAGAATCACAGGAAAAATTTTTTTAAATGTCAGGAGAATGTATTAAAGAAAAAGCTTAAGGTAAAAACATGAATCGATGTAGTTTTTTCTTGTTTTCATCAAATAAAAGAAAAAGTCGAATCCTTACAGAAATGGAAATGGGTTGAACCATATGGGGAGACAACATGAAAGAAAACAAACTAGCTCTTTCTGAATGTTTTGAGTTGTTTTAACTATAGCCATTACATTGCTAGTTGTTTGAATAAAAATATTTTGAAATCCTTTTAAAATATAAATCCATTTGAAATTTAAAAATTATTTCAAAACAGATTATTTTCTACTACTCAATCATACCCATAATAAGATACCTATTGCTAAAATCTATTAATATGTTTTTCTCTAGTGAAACTTGGTAATTTTAAGTTCAAATTTTCATGTACTTCAATGACAAAATCAGTATTTGCTTTTATATTCAAACTTAAGCTGAGCAATTACGAAAACTGGGGAATGATTTATTTTGTTTGTATGTTTTGCACAACGGTGATAGAACTTTAAAAAATGTGAATACCAACCCATTTCCTGCTTTTGAGTTGCCTTTGTTGTCCGTGGTAAGCTGAGAAAGCACATAGTGAGGTGCTTTGGCACTGTCGGCATCAAATATATCCATATTAGATTCTTCACAATCTCGTCGTTTGACCCCCGGCCTCTGCTTTGGATTTCGTTTTCGTGATTTACGAGGTACCTCAGTGTTATCATTGTAGGAACTGGTGCTCATGTTACTGAAGTTGGAGGGGGAATCCTCCATCCACATACTGCAGCTCTGCTCTGATTCCAATCCACACCCCTCATCCTGGCAGGACATCCGACTGTTATCCAGCAAGTCCTCAGGTGGTGGTGAGATGTACAAGACTGTGTGCCTCTTCGGTGTTGATGGATGCTGCTGAACTGTGTTACTGGTTAACTGCTTTTCACTTACCCCTCTGTTACTTACCCCCAAGGCTGAGGAGCAGCTCTCCACTTGCATAGCCTTGCTGTCGGTGACTGAGGTAGAATAAATGGTAGGGCTGGAAGAGGTGGTAAAGGAGCTGCAAGCACCGCCCATGGAGGAAGAGGAGGGAGCTGAAGAAGCATCTGCGGTGTACAATTTAAGAGTAAATACACTATACATGTTTTCACCTATGCTGGCTAGCAGTCCCATTGAAAATGTGATTTGTGAAATGATTGTTTTTCCCCAAAATGAATAGTTGGAATTTGGTTAAGTTTTAGAATATAAATGCTTCAAGCAATACAAAGCCTAAAAAATGCAATTTTAAAAAATGCCCAAATAGCAATATTTTACTTCTGTTATAATTGATAGATTTTTTAAAATCTAGTTTAATGTTTAAAGCTGTAAAGCAAGAATAAAGCTTTTATTGCCTCAGCTGGATATTCTGTTGAATTTTAATCATTTAAAATAATAAAGAAAACCCCAATACGAAATATATGCTTGTGGTCCACATTCAATGCCAATTAAATAATTTATTATAGAATTTGAAAAGTGGGACTGTGCTTAGCCACAAAATATTAAAATAAGTTTCTAACCTATGAAGCAGAGAACTACAGGTCATTTTTAATGCAGACACTCCCTGCTTCAGAGGCAAATCCTGGAATAAAAATATGAGAAAATAAATGAGAAAAGAGCTGCTGATTATTCCAGATATCAATTATAAAATGAGAAATAAATAGAAAAAATATATAATCAACTGAATTGGAGGCAAAATGGAACTGGTACCATCACTATGATTATTGTAAAATCTAGAATTAAGGTGAAAAAAGTTTGATTTGGAATATGCTGGGCTGTGGAAGATAAGGAAGTTAACCACTGAGAGTATCCAGAAGTTAAAAATGGCAGTTCTAAACTCTGATCTCTAAAATAAATATATCCATCCTTTATGGCAGAATGAAAGCAGAGTAAGAACTGATTATTGGATGGATTTTTCTTACAATGTACTTAATTACACACTCAGCAATTGGTTACCACTTTCCATTTCCTCTCTCTTTAAAGGGCCTGCTTGATTTTAACCATTTAGGGAATTTCTTAATATGAGTAGCAGTAACTTTTATTGACTGAGTCTAACAAAAAAGAGTTAAACAAAAAAACCTCAGGTCCTGGGGAAGGTGTTTTGTAAAAGCCATTTATTTATTATATATAGCAAAAAAGATTTAAGTAGACCTTGTCAAAATGTGGCAACTGGCAGAACGGCTTGTTGAAAAATAGTATTACTTTAACCCTTAACAGCACAACCTCAGAAGCACACTAATAACATTAAGGTTGGAAGCTGTCAGTTCTAAAATTTTAAAAATACCATTTGATCTTGTGTAAGATATGGAAAGGTTAATAGTCATACACACACAAAACTAAAAATACATAATATGTGACAGAGAACTAAAATTATATGTTTAAAGCTAAAATTACTTTTTATTTATAGCCAAGTATGCCACTGTGTTAAAGTGGTAGGATAAAACTTAAAAGTGTGATGGGCAATTATTGGAATTGCAACATTCTTATCAATTATGATGTAAAGAGTGAAATGTTAAGAATGCCAATGTTTAGATAATCAAAAGCCAAGTGCCAAAGATCATTCTTAAATTAAAAACATGTACCAGAACACTTAAATTATTTAAAATTACTAAATTCACCCATAATTTTTTCACTGCTGTCAAGGCTGAAGAGCACAGTAATTAATATTAGCCATTAATGATATGATCTAAATAATGCCACATGGTAATGGTTTTCCCAACTACCAGAAGTCAAAGAACCTAGAGCAATAAGATGATACCAGTTCCATTTTCCAGTTTGTATCCTTGTCAAATGCAGTAGCTGAAATTGGAAAATTCAGTCACTTTAAACTGCATTCCAATTTAAAGAAAAATTTATCAATTTCGTATCATGCATTAATGCAATGTTTTCTTAGTAAATAAATATTTTAAAAGATTTGTAAAAAACTACAAAATCTAGATGCTAATGTCAGTGATAGTTTAGGAGCTGATTTGTAGCCACTTTGGGTTTAAATTAACAAGTTTTTCCTTGTTTTTTTGAAAAATACTATAAAAATCATTTAAAAAATAGAAAAGGTATTATGTATAACATTCCTCCATCTGTTCCAACTATTGGCAAAATTGAAACTAAATTTTTGTGTGTGTATAAGCCTCTGTTGTTCATCTTCAGAGAAATAAAAGTATGCAGCATGCAGTATTTGCAGGGGAACACACAAAACATGCAGCATGAATGCTGTGGACATGTATGTCTATGCAGCGACTTTCCTCCCCCCACCCCTTTTTGAGTCTAAGTACCATGCACATGAGAATGCAGAATATGAACATCTCAGGGATCCCTGTCCATGACAGATGGAAAGTACTGGTGAAAAGCAATCATGAACTCAAAAGCAAGTCATGTGACATTTATGAATTTAATATGCAAGACATTGCCTAGCATTGCTCTAAGTTATATATGATTTTATCTTGCAAATCTTAACAAAACAGTCATGGTTATAAAACCCAATTGATATAGTCATACATAAATGTCTGTTCTGGGACAGGTATGCCAAACTGTGATCTCATACCCTACATAAATTAAAATGTTCTATACATTTTCCTTGGACACCTAACATATAATTTTTATATTTTACCTGCAGTTTCCTGGACATACTTATTAAATAAAAAAGTTCATTAGCACAAAACTATGAAATTGAAAACATAAACTCTGTCACTAGACAGCAGTAAGCATCCTCTAATTTAAAAATAGCATTACTCTTTAAAGCTATCTCAGTTTGAGCCTAGATTACAAAGATTCTACTCATTTTAAGACTCTAACAAGTAAGACAATTTTTTAAACTATAAAACTCTTTACAACAATATCAGTGTTACTTTGATGATGATGGTAATGGTGTATAAAATCCTTCGCATAAAGATGTTACATTCTGGTTAGCAAGATATCACCTAAATGTAATAATGTTGCCAAATGAAGGGGTGAAGTGGAGAACTATGGGCCTCTTGAGAACACGTACATTTCTCAGACCCTCCCAATATTAACACAGTGTTTTGCATGTAGTAAACTTCAACTTTTTTTTTTAAGTAAGCTCCATATCCAGTGTGGAGCCCAAAATGGAGCTTGAACTCACCACCCTGAGATCAAGACCTGAGCTGTAAAAATTCAACTTTTGATTAAATTAATTGGAAGCCAATATTTGATATGTACGTTGAATTATATTAAAATTATATTGGCTAACAAATGTACCAATGTGTCCATGTTAAACACATCAGGTTTTTAAGAAAAGGATGTACTACTCAAAGTGTTTATATTATTACCATAAAGGCATTACCTGGTACAGGGAAGGGTTTAGAAGTAACATAAGAGTTTAGAGGTAACTATTTGCTATTTCTACAAACAGTGTGCTAATAACTTTCTTTTCTTTTTTAAGAATTTTATTTTTAAGTAATCTTTACCCCCACTGCGGGGTTCAAACTCACATCCCTGAGATCAAGAGTTGTATGCTCCACTGAATTAGACAGCCAGGCATGCCTCAGTACTAATAACTTTCTTTCTTGAAATTATACATAAGCCAAATTATCTACTTGTGTATTAATCCATAAATTTACTTAGAATAAAAAATCCTTAATACTATCTATTAAAAATGCATAAATGATATTAAAAACACTTTAGATTTCTAAACACAATTTCTCATTCCCAAGCAGTCCCAGAAAAGCACTAAAAAACATTCCTGGGAATACTGTAAATGTACTTAAAATATCTACAAAGATTTTTCAGTCACTAAATCATTAAATGTCAAGAAACAGCTTAATTGACATTTTGTAGAACTAAAATGCTAATGTAATCCTGCCTCATCTATATATTCTTTTTTAAGTTGTTATAAACAAAATATGCTAATTACGCCTTTCTTTTTTGGTTTTGAGTCTCCATTTTTATCTGTTAGGAATGTAGACTGTGTTTCATTGCTATATGTTAAAAACAAAAAACTCCAACATAAAAAAATGTTAATAACTGCTTTTATTTTCCTACTAAGCAGAACAGTCATAATGTATTTCTGTTTTATACTTTTGTAATTTTATTTGTTCTTTAAATCCCTTACCAATCCTTCACAAAGTTATTTTCCTTAAATTTTTTTCTTAAACTTATTCTCTTACCTAAGTAACACGTGAATAAATTTTTATTATTCATTTTTTCTTTTATGTAAAAATTATCTTTGAACCTAGAGGAATTTTATTTTTCTGTAACATTTTCTGTGACTAGAGAGCATGGTAAACCAAAGGGAAAACCATTTTCTGCATTTACGAATAGACATTTATAATCTCAAAACAAGAGATTAATTTTAAAATGTGTAAGTGAAGGGAAGTATCACATATATAGTGTTCTATGTCTACACCTAATAATCCTATTATTAGCATGAGCCAATCACTAGACCAAATGCCAGTAATGACGGTGAACTGAAGTTGTATATTCTTATATGCTTTTAAGAAGTGATGGAATCATTAGAGTTCACCATGAACATTCCAAGGAGCTGGGACAAAAAGAGTGGCAGAGAATGCTTTCCCAGATACTCTAGAATTTATACATATCATTAATTTGATGAGAAAGATAAAAATGGGACTTTTAAAAGATACCACATATAGAAACTCGTGTAGATTTTAGTATTCCTTGCTTAAACTGTATTTTGAAATTAAGAACTATAGATTTGTGAATTAGGAATTATTTTAACTACCATATCATTTTAGTGCTTAAAATATCATTAAAAAAAGAGATGACACTTTATATGGAACTAATTAAACTTTTTATAGAAAGCTTTGAAATTGGAAACATTCTTTAACGTCACTAAAAGAAACAAATACTTTCACTAATTTAAAAGATGTGACAGAAATGACATTTAACTGAGCTTCCAAGATGAAAACGTGATCCTTAGCATTTAAATATGCACATATATTTTATAACTTTCCCAAATCAGGGCAAAATCAGTTGAGCTTCCTAAAAATGTCACTAAAACAAAGGCCAAAAAATTTTGCAAGTGTGCTTAAGTGAACCAATAGTGGAACGGAGAAGGAGTAAACGACTGACTGTTCAGAAAATAATCTTAAAAAACAATTCAGATATTTCTGGCCTAAAACACTTATTGTTCAACCTTAGTTATCCTTTTTAAGTATTTCATTTTTCTTTCTGGTAACAATGACTTCAAATCTAAACATCTTGCCTGATAAAAGTCACCAGATACAAGTACAAAATTTCAGATCAAAGAAGAAAGATATCGAGAGAAAAAAAATTATGAGGCCAACATTCATGTTGTTAAGGGATTGAAAAATCTAGAACACACAAAGTGGCTGCAAACCTGCTTTGTCAACACCTTACATGCCAACCTTCATTTTCTACTTTTCTTCTTCTTCTTCTTATAGTATTAACGTAAAGTTTAAAACTTTACAAAAAGTTTTAGTTTCAATCAGTATCAATCCACTATTTAGAAACAACAAAAAAAAAAAAAAAAAAGGAAGGAAGGAAGGAAGAAAGAAAGAAAGAAAAAAAGACTTATGAAGAAGTCTGAAAACGAGACCGACCTATACCCTGGGTGAGATTGGATGGGTTAAGTGTCTCTGGCACTATTTGTCTTCACTATTGACAGACACTGTCACACAACCCACCACACGATGCCTGTCTCTGAATGGCGAAGCTAGAATGCAAGTTAAGTGTATTAATAGAAAAAACAACTAGCATCCCAGCATATAAAATAAGCAATCCAGATTACTTTACCAAAAACAAAAGCAAAAAACAAAAATTGTAGGGTTGATCATTTAATTTACATGTTTAACAATTTCAATTTCCCATTTGTACTTTTCCCACCCAACATAAGTTTACATGCCACAATAAGCAATGTTTTAAAACTTTAAAAAAATTAAATTATCAACATCCAAATAAATGCCATGTGGAAAAATTTCTTATCCAAAATTTTGTTTAACTCATATTCACCAATTTGTCCTCCTGATTACTAATGCAATCTAATCCATAAGCCAGAATGCTCTCTCTCTCAGATGTTTTTAGGCTGTGCCTTTACCAAATTCCCTTATAGAGTAGAAGAGAATATGCTTAGACCAATACACTCAAGCAGAAAGACATATCTGCATTTTAGCAGCAAAAGAATCTTTTCATTTCTCAGGCCAACTTTCTTTATAGCCCTAAAGAAAACCTAAAAAAGGTTTTCACTTTTAAACTATATAAAATGTTTGATCCTAGAGGCTCTATTTTAAAAAATAATCAGCACTGCTGCGGAAGCTGAAACATTTGTTACTGATTTATTGGAAACCATCTTTTTCTTCCCCAGTCCAAGAAACTGCCAGTCAGGGTTCTAATACTACACAATAATTATTCTATTTTTAATCTAAATTCTCCTAAAATAATTATTTTTACCTAGTCAGAGTGTCATTAATATATTCACAGAATATTTATTAAAGAATGTTTCCTGAAAAATAAATTGCTTACAAAGTGTCCTGACATTTATAGCAATGTTTTAAATATATCTTTTGTCTTATTCAACCCTAAGTATCTAAGCACAGTGTAAAATATGTACTAGGTATATATTATGCAATTTGGTTTTTATTTTTTTAATTTTTATTTAAAATTTTTATAAGTTTATTATTTTGAGAGAGAGAGGAAGTGTGAGAAGGGGAGGGGCAGCGAGGGGAGGAAGAGGGAGAGAGAAAGAGAGAAAGAGAGAGAGAGAGAGAGAGAGAGAGAGAGAAAGCAGAACCCAAGCAGACTCCATGCTGTCAGTGCAGAGACCAACATGGGGCTTGAACTCAGAAATCATGAGATCACAACCTGAACTGAAACCAAGAGCTGGACGCTTAACCAACTGTGCCATCAGGTGCCCCTGAATTTTTTTTTTAATTGTTTCCTGTTGGAAAAGAAAGATGCTTTCTATCATCCAGTGATTTCAGTACTACTGGGCAGCATCACTGGTCAATACTGGTGAAGACACTAAAGCCCAGAAAGAATCCTTTACCTCAAATAGATTAAATGCAAAAGCGAATACTTATACTAACTGAGAACTGTATTTATTGCATTGTCAAAAACTCCAAGAAGTACAGGCTTAAAAAAAAAAAAAAAAAAAAGACAATCATTTTACTACTTGAAAGGGAATGTTAACAGAAAAACAGAGATTATCACTATATTAACTTAGATAAAAATTAAAGAGAAAAACAGTCTGAAGGATGCTATTTGAAGGTTACCTCATGCTTTACCATGTAATACATTTTAATATATTTAGATGAAATAATAAAGGTATTCCTGCCAACTCTAGTCCAATGTCTTCACATTTCTTTGTTTTAGACTAGGAGAAAAGGCAAAAGAAAATAGTATTTGTATCATAGTCTTGTAATATAATTAATCAGGTTTTACCTCTGGGTCTGTATTAGATTGGATATTAGATCCAATTGCAGACAAGAAAAAAGTGTCTAAGCAAAAAATAGAAGGTAAGTCATACATTGCGCTACCAGAAGTTTTGATATCCTATCATGCGAATGTATCACTTCACTAAAAAAAAAAAAAAAATGAAACAAAACAAAAAACAAGTGGGAAGAGAATTCTAGGAAGAACTCTTAAATAGTCACCTTTCAGAACATCCCTTTGGGAAATGTCTGTTCTCCCTATGACTCATCATCTTTTATATACAAGGGCTCCTATTGAGAGACTGTCAATATGAAAGAATAAGTCAGAATGTAAACACCATGACCCAAAAGTGGCTCTATCTTGGCTGACAGGCAAAATTCAAAATAAGGTAAAAAACAGACTGGATGAGAATGGAAAGAAAGCAGCAAAATAAGGTTTAAAACCTTACTTATATAAAAATAAGATCTATTTTTTAAGACTTTATTAATAAATGAAAGGAGACTACACGTGTGGGAGAAAAGTCAATGTTTACAGAATGATTGCTTAATTGTCAGGTAGTGTTAAGTATTTTACATATTTATCTTCATAATAACTTTAAGAAAAAGTTGGTATCAGTGTCTATTCACAGAGGCAATATTACAAATTTAACTTCCACAAGATTCTGTCTATATGATAAAATGATATGATAGTAATCAGATTCAAATTAGATCCTTAAGATTCCAAAACTCGTATTATAATACGTGTGTGTGTGTGTGTGTGTGTGTGTGTGTGATATCTAGATTATGCCTGTATAGACCTGGCACTTTGAGGTGCTTTCTCATTTATTTTCTGATTTAATTTAATTGACAGTAACACCTTTCCATGAAGGAATGACATGGGGGAAATGAGTTTTACCTCAGTGAGCTAAATAAATAGTACAGATGGACATCAATTGGCATTTATGGATGAAAAGATAATGCACCCTCACTTATACCAAAAATATATTCATATATCTCGTACGTTTATTACTTTTTTTAAATGTTGATTTGTTTATTTTGACAGAGAGAGAGAATATGCATGAGAGAAAGCAGGGAAGAGGCAGAGAGAGGGAGTCAAAATCCCAAGCAGGCTTCATGCTGTCAGCACAGAGCCAAGGTGGGGCTTGAACTGACGAACCATGAGATCATGATCTGAGCTGAAAGTTTCCTAAGAGTTGGAAACTTAATCAAATGAGCCACCCAGGTGCCTCCCTCCCTTTATTACTTTTTAAAAGCAAAGTTCATTGGACATTTTGACTTATTTTTTTTAACTTCTTAAAAAATAATTTCTACCTTACATTTTTTAAGTTTATTTATTTTGAGAGAGAGAGAGAGTATGTGTGAGTGGGGGAGAGGCAGAGAGAGAGGAGAGAGCAAGAATCCCAAATAGGCTCTGTGCTGTCACTGTGGAGCCCAATGCGGGGCTCAAACTCATGAACCAAGATTGTAACGTGAGCCGATATCAAGAGTCAGACATACACTTAACTGACTGAGCCACCCAGGTGCCTCATTTTGACTTATTTTAATCATCTGCCACATGGTGTTTTTTTTTAATTATGAAATATTTAAAATTAATACCCATGTTTCCTCTGCTCAAATTTTAACAAATGCTAACATTTTACTACATGTGATTTTATGTTTAAGAGAAGAAAAGTAACAGAAACATGTGAAATCTCTTGTTGTATCCACCCTAATCCATTCTCCTCACTCCTGTTCCAGTCAGAGTACTATTTATACAACTTTATTAATATTATTTACACAACTAATTGTTATAAAACAATTACTTATGGCAACTAGTATGGTAACACCTTTTACTTATGATATTATCAATCTTATTGGTAATACAAGAAAGTAAGTCTACTTCTGTGCATTACTTTGTTAGTGTGAAATTGTACAAAATACATACAGATAGAAACTGTGCCTATTTTATGTATGTATTTTGTCTATGAAAGGTTGAAAATCTGTGAGCAGTTTTAAAATGCTAATCTACAGATTCGGGTAATATAAAAATGTGGCTTTTTCGATCAGAAACAGAATAAATCACCATCATTTAAAAAGTTGTTGCTAAAAATTATCAAGAGAACAAAAGAAAAGTGAATATTTAAGGAATAAATCAACAACAAGCTATGTATACTTTTGTCAATGATAATTCATAATATACTTAGCCTCCTGAACTGGTACTTTTTTCTGAATTAACTATTATGACCCAAGTTTGTTTATGCTTTTCATTTTAATAAAGCAGATGTTAACATAAGTCTATATATACATACATTTATATTTCTATATGTAAAAATGTATACACTTAGATTTACTATATAATTTCAGTAAAAACAGAATAAGGAGTAGAGTTTTTATTTTTTATTAAAAAATTTTTTTTAATGTTTGTTTAATTCTGAGAGAGAAAGACAGAGCAGGAGTAGGGGAGAGGCAGAGATACAGAATCCAAAGCAGGCTCCAGGCTCTGAGCCGTGAGCACAGAGCCGGACGCACGGCTCGAACCCACAAACTGCGAGATCATGATCTGAGCCAAAGTCGGCCGCTTAACCAACTGAGCCATGCAGGTACCCCAATAGGAGTAAAGTTTTTAAACTTACTTGCAACATTTTTTAACTAGAATCTGACTTCCTTTTCAAGTGGTCCTGTTTTCTAGAAAAAGTAGAAATGGCTACATGGAATAACCAAGATCAACTCACATTTTAGCTCACCACATCAATATATAGGTTACGCAGGTGAATCGCCTTTCCAGCTAATGAATTTTGAGTTTAATTTTAAGAATAGTATACTAAATAAATGGCTAAACTCTGAAATATGTTTACCTGGTTAACCTAAGACTGCAATCAAAGACAAATTTGCTCTCAAAATTTATTCGACTCTAGAAAAAGCAAATTATATAACTAGAAATACTTTCTAACATTAGTAAACAAGTGGAATAAAATAAATGGCTGTGTAATCCTGTTGTTGTGAATCACTTTTATTAAAACAATATTCTTCTAGAAATCATATTCGATTTTTTTTTTTTTTAATTTGAGAAAGAGAGAGAGCGTGCACAAGCAGGGGAGAGAGGCGGAGGGAAAGAGAGAATCTTAAGCAGGCTCCGTGTTCTGTGCAGAGCCTGAGGCAGGGCTCAATCCTGCAACCCCAGGATGATGATCTGAGTAGAAATCAAGAGTCAGACACTCAAATGACTGAGCTATCCAGGTGCCCCCACATTCCCATTTTGTAGATCTTGAAACTTGCAGAGCTAAAGGGCGTATGGCTTTTCCAATTCTATATCCTACACACTGCTTAGTCCAGGAACTATAGTTTCCTTAAGTGAAATAACAGCATATAATTCCCTGAAGTACAAATCAAGAAGAAAAGAACTTAGACACCAGCAGGAAAGAAGAGAGGTATCTTGTGCCTAGAAGGATTGAGATATGATGATATGCAAATTGTCTAGCCTAATTCCTCTTACATAGTAGGAACTCAAAAGTGGTAACTTACAGTTTCCTTAATTCATTTTTTATACAGTCTGCTGTTATGGATGGTTTAGAAATTTCTATGATTTTATTAGATGATTAAGATGTCTGAAACAACTTGAAGCACAGTTGTTCTTCTTTGATTATAGGCCATTAATTTAGCCCTCAAGTGTCCTCTCCTTTAATATAAACAGCACTCAATTAGGTTCTTTCTCAATACCTGTTAGGTACTTGCGATTTATTAACTGCTATGGCCCAATTTCAAAGCACTATTTAATAAATCTCTGTCTTCCAACAGAAAAGCTTATTATATGGATCACTTCATGTAAAGCTATTAACTAAAATTACAGCCTTTAAAAACCTCTAGTCATTCAACTAGTAGAGATATTTAGCAAATATTTCTATTTATATGCCTAATCTACATGTATACCTACACATATTAAAAGGGTCCTGAGATTGTATTACTTCTAGAAGTATTAATATATAATATTGAAAGTAACAATTTTACAAGAACAAAATAACAAAAGAATCACTAACTAGTTATTCTTAAGATTCTTTGGCTGCATTATAAAACCTATGGTTTGATTAATTCATTGTTTATCTCACAAAGTAGAATAAAAATTATAAAGAAATTTGAAGCAGTTACCTTAGCAAAACCTTATTTTGATATAAACTAATAAACTTAATGCCATATCCCAAAATGAAGGAAAAGAATCTAGGATCGAATAAGAAAATAATCTGATTTCTTAAAATGAAGATTAAAGTTTATTGTTCACCTCTGTGAAAGACTTCCTATTTTAATTAAGTAAATCTAAGGATTAAAAACTATAAACATGTAAGTAGTTAAAAATATACTTGATTGGCATGTGATTTATATATCAATAAAGCTGTTATTTAAGAAAATTTCCTGCCGTATCTCTTTGCAAAAATTCCTTCAACTATGGTGTAACTGTTTGTGTTAGTTCTTCTAAAATAATACTTGCATTTTAGTTCTTTATAACCTATACTATAGGACTCCTCCCACCTCCCACCCCCCAAAAAATAAAGAATCCTTTCACAATTTGCATTTCTTGAGGACCTCCTTATTTTGCCAAAATGCCATTAATTCATTTGGATAACTTTTTTGTGTTAGGAAAATGGTCCCTGTCTTAACTACTGAGAACTTACACTACTGTTCAGTAGGTCTGTATTTCTAAAACTTATTCATTCATATATTGAACCTCGAACTCTTAACTACCATTCTAGTGGGACAAAAGCAGAGGTCTTTAAAAAATGAGGAGTACAAACTGCAGACTAGTGACTCTCAACTATACCTCCCAGATTTTGATACTTGGCCCATGGAGAGGAGAGGAGTGGTGTAGAAATCAACTCTCGTTCTCCCAGCCCCAACTCTGGAACTTACCAGATAAAAAGATGTTACTGATAGGAGTATATAAAAGTGTGAATAGTGTACAGCCAGAAAAAGGTTTGAGAGATACTCTTTTACCCAATATTCTGGATTGTGGATTAGCAGCACCATGTTTACTTGTTCCCTCAGTAATATGTAAAGGTAAAAAAGCTATATTGGCGAATCTGAGAAACACATTTTTAATAATTAAGTAATAAAGAATGTACATGAACACCTATATGCCCAGCCTCTAAATTTTAAAATTTAAATTGATTTAGAACTTGTGAAACACAAACCTTTATGGCAGAACTAGAAGTCTGTTCCCACCAGGCCCTCATACCTGATAGCAGCCAATCCGGCTCCTTCAAAACTCTGAAGAATTAACTACATCAAGAGTCATCATTTTTATGCATTTCATATTTAAACAGCAAATGTATAGATTAAAAAAAAAACTCACAGAAGTCTAAATTAATGTGCCTTTCCCTAGATGTCAAGTCTTTTGGTCAGGAAACACTGAATAACTGCTAATTTACTCCAAATCCTTCTCTTTGACAGTTACGTCACTAAAGATATTAATAAGTTAAATAAAATAACAACTCTATAATGACATGAACTGATTTCCCTATGATAATTACTCTATAATGTAAATTCTCTTACCTATAATGTTATATGACAAAAACTATTTCACCAATAAGACAGAATCCTAGAATAAGATTATACTGGTTACTAAAAGTTATGTAAAAAAATTACAAATGACTTGGCTTTACACCATTGAAACTTTCTATATGTGAATTTAAGAAAACTGTCAATGTTACCTCCTTACCCTCTTCATCATCTTTATAATGTCAATAACTCCTCGATCTAGTAAGAATTTATTACTTCAGAATACTTCCTTTGGTTAATTCTCTTATTTTTTGATTTTTCAACTCATATCTTTCAATTTAATTTATCTGGAGAAGACTTTCTCAAATATATGGGGGGGGAGGATCAACATTCTATTAGTGATTCAAATTCAAGAACTTTCAATACTTATATATAACAACTTGAAATTGAGTTTGGCATTATTTAAAAGGAAGTGTTCTTTTCCAAACCTAACTGACATTTTTTCAGCTTTTAAAAGGAACTGGATCTACTGTCAACAGATGTTAAAAAGCACAGAAGAAACAGACTTTTAGTTCTATAGAGATTCAACAAGTCTATAAAAAACAATCTCAAGAGATATAAAAGAAATCAGTTAGTCAATTTCTACTTGTGGATTTAAAGTGAAATACTTCACTAAAATTGTTTTTCATATTTTATTATCTGATACAATTTTAAGCAATATGTAAAATTTTAAATTACAGAAAAAAATATTTCAGAACCCAGTGTATACAAAGTAAAACCAGGTCATCTTACCAATTTGATTGTTAAAAAGTTCACAATTAAATCCACAGAATCTGTTAGAAAATGTCTGGCAACACATGAACAGTGAGCAGGGCTGATAAGTTTTCTTGCTATGTTTAAAGTTTTCCTGCCCTCAGCCAGAAATGCTGCATACTACAGTATACAGCTCGGGGAAAAGATTGGTACACAAGGTTAACGGTACATTGGTTAACGCATACAAGAAAAATACATGAAGTCTTATTATAGTACCAAATCCTCATTTAAATCACAACCTTTCACTTCATCATTCTTTTTGAAATGAAATGAATTTACTGAAAACAATGCTGAGATGGATGTTAAGTACCGTTTTAAAAGATGAGAGGTATCATTGGATAAGAAACCTCTATTTAGAAGGATAGATACAACTTCAAAGTATACATATATTTTTTTCCTTTTTTTTAAAAAACAAATACATTTTGCAATCTATAAAACCCAACTAATAAAAGAATTACAGTTGGGCAATCTAGTATTATTATAAGCACTCTTATTAAATTTATCAAAAATCAAGACTTTTTCTATTAGCTTGTCTGTCAATCTTTTATTCTGTTTTAATAAAAAATTGAACCAATTTTATAGAATTATAAAGTGTATGATTTGAGAGCTGAGTAAAAATAAACTTGATAAATTTCAAATATTACTTTCTATACTTTTTCATTGATATTACAAAATACCTTTATATAAATATTACATTCAAATCTTCCATTACTTTCAACTGAATTTAAAAGAAGTCTTAAATCACGTGTTTTTAAATGTAGGGAAAAAGTTATAGTAACATGCTACAAACAGAAAAGAGACTTGAGTGCTAGAGTCCTTTTTCAGGTTACACAAAATCGAATATTTTTCCCTTTCAGCAAAGTTTTAAAAATTCTTGTTAAATAGAGACTAAAATGTAATTTTCTATCCATAGCTTGGTATGTAACCTTTTTATGAGCAGTAAACAAAAGGGCTTCACGTTTGTTTCCATAGGTGAAGATAAGCTCCTAGAAAGGAAACGGCACTAACAGATGTGCCAATGTGACATTTTAAGAAATAAGAATTATATCAAGAAATGTATATTTAAATATTTTAAGGTCAAAAGTATATATTGTAAAACCTAAAACAAACCCTCAAATCACACTCTTTTTGATATGAACTTTGCCAGCACTGTTCATGTTGGCCAGATAATACACTAGTTTTCTTTAATAAAGTAAAATGAAATGCATACCAGCAGCAACTACGGCTGGAGGAGGCGAGCCTGCCTCACCGCCACTTGTCTGACTCATTGATGCTACAGATGTTTCTCTAGATGGAGGTAACTGTAACTCCTTTGGGAGAAGATCATAGACAGATTCTGTAGGGGGAAGGAGAAAAAAATTTTAAAAGAGTATAAGTCAACATATGAGCATGAAATTAATATGTCTTTTCACTCATGAGGAAAACTATATTATTCACACATAAACACAAATCCATATAATTACTGTTATAAATACTAGCAAATATTTTTCTTTTATTAATTTTACTGAACTGAAAAACAAATTTTCCATTAGTTTAGTCCCCTGTTTTCGTCTTGGCTTTATCCCTTATGTTTATGACGGTCTCCAAAGTTATTAAATTTTAGAAATGGACAAAATTAGACAAAATATAAGAAATGTCAAATAAGCCAAAATGGCCCATTATCTTCCTTTGTAATAAGAGTGTAACTTAGCTTACTCATAATCAGATTTAAATTGGCTCATCAATAAGACCATTAGTCTAGTCTTATTCTTCATACTTAGTACCTTTTAGCAAATATTTTAATTTGCTATCAAAAAACATTTTTGTCTCCCAAAACAAACTAAACAAGGAATGTCAGACCTCAAGGAAATATTGTCATTTTTATTCTGAGCTATCTCCAAACTCCAGAAAGGTACAAGTATAGGATACTCTTAAATCAGAAAGCATAAATGCCTAAATTAGACTATGATTACTTTTATACCTCAGACTAAAGAAAACATAGCTTTTTAATGTATTTTATAATCACTATCTATAAAATTACATTTATATCTACTATTTAAAAATTCTTTTATAGTTTCATGAGTTTGAGCCCCACATTGGGCTCTGCTCTGACAGCATGGAAGCTGCTTGGGATTTTTCCTCTCTCTCTGCCCCTCCCCTGCTCACTACTCTCTCTGTCCCTCTCAAAATAAATAAATAAAACTTTAAAAAAACATTCTTTTATAGTTACTATTGTATGGTTTAGAGCACAAATAATTCTCAAAATATCTTGTAAAGGCAGTAGAATCAATGTTGGACGGAACTTCAAAAGACCAATTAGAATCATATGCCCATTTTCAAAAGAACTAAGACACAAGGCTTAAGAGACTTGCCTAGTATTCCAAGAAACCCAAAATTTCAACAAATAAAAAAAATTATTAGTTATTTTCATGAGTGGTTAAAAAAACAAAGGTAGCACCGTTGTTAAAATAAGACATTTTATTCTTGATAACAAACAATACTTTTAGTTAACTGATCACTGAATGCATGAATACTTTGATCCTTCCAATTAATCTTTGAAGTTGTACCCTAATTTTGACATGGATAGGGATAAGGAAGAATGTTGTGAAGGAAAGCTAAAATTAGAAGTTTTACTATTATATGTTATCTTCATTCACAGTCAAGAGTCAACCTGAAAACTTTCTTTTGAAAAACTCTACTACCTAACACTTGAAATTTTCATCTTTAAAACATCTGGCAAATTCAATATCTGTCCGAACATAATAATCTGCCTTGACTGAAATTTTTTTGCTTGTTAAAATATTGCTAAAAGTCTTAAGTAAATTATTCCTATCTTCAAATAATATAGGAGGGAGAGCAGGGAGAATTAATTAAAACAAAAATGACACTATCATCAAATATGGATTTTAAAATAATTATCTTTCTCAATCCATGTTGAAAACAAGAGTTCCTTTTACATAAAAGAGAAGCATACTAAAAGTCCTTTTTTTTTTGGTCCAAACTAAAAGTAAACATGAAAATAAAAATAGCTTAGGTGAAAAGAGAAAATATCTACCAAAATATATTTACATCAAGGAAAAAAAAAACTGTCCTACTAATAGCACCATCACCAGTACTTCACTAGTTGGAACTATTTCTCCACTTCTCTAATTATTAAAATAAATAAAACAAAACAAATCCATGTGGACTGAAACACTTTACCCTTCCCAAAGAAGTATATAAATTTGAATCTATATTAGAGGTATAAAAGCAATGTAAATAAAAATACACAAGAAAGTAACTAAATATAGAACTTGTTATACCTTTGCCCTCTCCACAACCTACCCCCAAAAACAAACAAAGTAACATGCAAGGTCAAATGGAAGGTGCAGGAAGTATGGACTCAATCCTTCAACAAAGGTATTTTCTAATTAACTGACTCAAGTTTTCAGAAATTAAAGAAGTCAGAAGTTTTATCATATCTACCGAAGGGAAAAAGCAGTTAATATGGTCGTTTTATCATCACAAGCTATGATTTCAGACATAACTGGTTGGCTCTGCTCCTCCAAACAACCTCTCGAAGACTTAAATCCTCGTTTAAACTTTTCTTTCACCCCATTATCTTGAAGAAATTCCCAAGCTATAACTCTACAACCCAACCACATACAATGAATGGCCTTATTTTTAAATCTGCTTCCCGGGGCGTCTGGGTGGCTCAGATGGTTAAGCATCCGACTTCAGCTCAGGTCATGATCTCACAGTATGTGAGTTCAAGCCCCACATCCAGCTCTGCGCTGATGGCTCAGAGCCCGGAGCCTGCTTCAGATTCTGTATCTCCCTCTCTCTCTGCCCCTTCCCTGCTCATGCTCTGTCTCTTAAAATGAATAAACATTTAAAAATAAAAATAAAAATAAATAAAAAATAAATCTGTTTCCCGTAAGACATGAAAAGATTAAAAGACTATAAATCATGCTGTAGATACTATTGTCATTTACTCTTAAACTCAATCCAAATTACAGTTTTATAGTATCCACTATCCAATGAAAAGAACTCTTGACAATCCATGAAAAACAGTCCTAAGTTGGTGCTAACCACTTCGTGTTAAGACGTCACATCTATTTTTCTCATGCTATCTTTTAATAGTTAGATAAGAAAAGAATGAAATTCTAGGTTTACAAACACAGAATATGAAGAAAGAGAATACGAAAATGCATAATGGAAAGGCAGTTTCCTGAGGAAAGACTTCTTAGAAAACAAAAGTAAAATCACTTCTAGATTTGTTTTTTGTTTTTCCCAAGAGAAAGAGAGAATGGTCACAAGTTTTCTTTTTGGGATGGTAAAAATGTTCTAAATTTGGATTATGGTGGGACACCTGAGTAGCTCAGTCAGTTAAGCATCTGACTCCTGGTTTCGGTTCAGGTAGTGGTCTCATGATTTGTGAGTTCGAACCCCAGGTTGGGCTCTGCACTGATAGCGTGTAGCCTGCTTAGGATTCTCTTCTCTCTCTCTGCTCTTTCCCTGCTCCCTCTTGTGCTGTCTCTCTCAAAATAAATAAACTTTTAAAAAATAAATAAAATTGGATTATGGTAATAGTTACACAACTCCACTTATAAACTAACCACTATTGGGGTGCTTGGGTGACTCAGTCAGTTGGGTGTCCGATTCTTGATTTCAGCCCAGGTCACGAATCCGCAGTTTGTGAGATCGAGCCCTCCACTGGGCTCTATGCTGACGGTGTGGAGCCTGCTTGGGATTCTCTCTCTCCTTCTCTCTCTGCCCCTCCCCTGTTCATGCTTCTCTTTCTCTCAAAATAATTAAACTTAAAAAAATTAAAAAAAAAAAAAACTACTATTGAGTCTGTAAATTATACATCGGTAAAGCTATTTTCCAAAAAAAAAAAAAAAAAAGAGAAAGAGGAATAGAACAAAGTACAAGTGAAAACTGTATAAGAGCAAGCTATGTGTCTCACAATTCCTAATAAACCTTATGGATAAAAATATCTCTTCACATAGCTTCTATTAGTGAAAAGTGAAATTATGAAGGCCAACCTGCACTGCTAATCTAATTTGCTTTTTAAGGCTCTTCTATTGGAGGAACAGGAAAATGCCACAGGTATAGTTATCCTAAATCCAGTAAAACATCTTAAGAAAACATTATAAAGTTCTCATGACCGAGGTGAAGAAATGGAGACTTAGTATTAACAGATGACTCTAAGCAACAGCTCCCGAAAATGTACAGGTTCACCTGGAGGGAGGTGGTTACTACACCAACAGTCCAAGCAAAGATCTCAAATTTATGAATGACCAGGCTTAAGAGGGATATATTGTATGTCATAGTTCATCACAGATCATGCAAGGCTGGAATCCCTGCCCAAAGGAATAAATTTAGTTACGATTAGTGTAACAGCTGGCAAAACTGCTCTTTGCAATGCACTTAAAGGCACTTTCTCTTTTTTTTAATTGAGAAATAATTTTACTTTTTTTCCCCTTAAATGTTTTACTTATTTACTTTGAGAGACAGAGAGAGCATGAGCAGGGGAGGGGCAGAGAGAAAGAGATAGAGAGGGAGAAAGCGAGTGGGAATCCCAGGCAGGCTCTGTGCTGCCAGTGCAGAGCCTGACACGGCTCGAACTCAGGACTGTGGAATCATGACCTATGCAGAAATCAAGAGTTGGATGCTTAACTGACTGACCATCCAGCCACCCCTCTTTTTAAAAATTTCTTTTTTATTTTATTTTAAGTAAGCTCTATGCTCAATATGGGGCTTGAACTTATGATGTTGATACCAAGAATCATATGCTCTACCAACTAAGCCAACCAGAGGGGCGCCTGGGTGGCTCAGTCGGCTGAGCGTCCGACTTCGGCTCAGGTCATGATCTCACCATTCCCGAGTTCGAGCCCCGCATTGGGCTCTGTGCTTACAGCTCAGAGCCTGGAGCCTGCTTCTGATTCTGTCTCCCTCTCTCTGCCCCTCTGCCTCTTGTGCTCTCTCTCTCTCTCACTTTCAAATATAAATAAACATTAGGAAAAAAAAAAAAAAAAGCCAACCAGATACACCTGTTTTCTAAAGAACTCTTTCTCCAGTCAGCCAGGCTTGAGGTGACTGTTGCCTTACCTATTTTTCCTATGAATGTTGCTAATTACGCAGTGATGTTTAATCAACTCGCTTAATGGTACATTATGAATTTTAGTTGACCAAAATCCCAGGTAAGTGCACTGCTTAAATACCCATGTAGTGGAATTAGAACAGGTGTGATATAATAAATAACTGTTAATATTAATTATTAACATGAGTGTATGAAAAAAGGAAATTAGGCAGAAATGGGAAAAAAAGTTCAGAAGATTAAGAATTTGTCCCGACTTCGGCTCAGGTCATGATCTTATGGTTCGGGAGTTCGAGCCCGTATCGGGCTCTGCGCTGATGGCTCAGAGCCTGGAGCCTGCTTCAGATTCTGTGTCTCCCTCTCTCTCTGCCCTTCCCCTGTTCACGTTCTGTCTCTATGTCTCTCAAAAGTGAATAAACGTTAAAAAAAAAAAAAGAATTTGTCTTATGTTGGTGCAATACTGCAAAGTGTTGGGCCATTAGGGAGAAGGAAGAAATGGAGGACTGAAATTATTTTCAGATACTGAAAACAAACCAAAGCTTCCCAACGTTGGGTGGGAAGGTGAACAATGTAAAAATGGGCTGGCTGGCTGGTTTGTTTGCTTGATTCAGTAAACTCTAATTGACCCATTTATGTCACTGATTATTTTCTAGGTCATTCTGTCTTTTATTCTTCAACACTTGCTATGAGGAGTCTCACTATACTGCATCAAACTCAAAGTAGACAGAAAGCCTATCATAAGGGCACAAAGCAGTGTGAAAGAGAAGGGAAAAATTGGTAACTTAATAGTGCAGTTTATTTATTTATTTTTCTCAGTTGGGAACTCTGTTCCCTAACCACGGAAAGATAGTCCAAATCCCATTCTCTACTGCTTCATTCCGTAAATTGCTCAGTCCCAGAAAAAGGTGAAAAGACTTCAAACCCCCACACTTTCTTACTTTCCCCTGGAATGGCTGAGTAGGATAAAACATAGGAAAAAGCTGAGAAAAGGCATTCTTTTCTTGTTTTCTCTCTACAAGATAACATTAATAATATAAGTACCTTTATTAAGCATTTGGGGATGTGTCAGACACTATGCAAAGCTTATTATATACATTTCTTAACTTAATTTCAAAACAAGATAAATAAAAGTTGTACACAATAAATACCACAGACTTAAACTCCACACACAGATGTATGATAAAAGATGGGGGAAGGGGGACTCTGGAAATAAGATGTTTCTGTCCAATTGTCAAGCAAGCAGTCATGAATGGAAATATTGGTAAAAAGGAGGATACTTTGCACTGGGAATGCTTTAAAATGTAACGAAAAGTAAACTAATGATATAACACACACATTAGTTATCTCAATAATGAATACTCCTTGATATCAGATGCAAACACTATTATACTAAAAAATGTAATTATAAACATTTGTACGTTGTTTAAAAAATTGTTTTCCTTATTTTTTTACACTCTAAATATGAAGCTACTATAGCACCTGAAAGAGTCAAAAGATTTTCAAAAAGTCTTTGCAAACGGTTTGGGAACTAATTTTCTTAACTCCTCCATCTCTCTATTAACTATCTCAATAAGCTGATAAATCCCAAGGCTATGGTTTCACGTTAGACATTCTAAAACAAAATGCCTGGCACCTCCACTGTGCCAACATAGTTTTGCATTGAAGAGAGACAGCATTCATTCTGTTAAAAACACTTCAGGCTTGACAGTCATCATACTTGGCATCTCCACTGGAAAAATGTACTGGCTGCAAGTCTACTGGATATTTGGTTTCTAAAAGATTATGAAGTCCAAGAATAACTGGTAGGTGATGCTCTTTTTTAACAAATTTTTCTCATCTAAGTTTAAGTCAATTAATAGTTCGCTATCACATGTTTAATCATATCACTTTTTTCTGATTATATTTTACTATTGTTTTTTGTGTTTTATTTTTTAAGTTTATTTATTTTGAGAGAGAGAGACTGTGCGTGCACAAGTGGGGGAGGGGCAGAGAGAAGGGAAGAGAGAATAATATCCCAAGCAGGCTCTGCATAGACAGTGCAGAGTCCGATGTGGGCTTGAACCCGTGAAACCATGAGATCATGACCTGAGGCGAAACCAAGAGTTGGATCCTTAACCTACTGAGCCACCCAGGTAACCCTAAGAAAACTAACTTGAATTCCACAATCATTTTAATATAGTAAATCATTTTTTTCTTATAGGTACTACTTTTCACCTAAAAACTTTACATTTATTTTCAAAATAATTTTTTAAGACTTATGAAACACAGAATGGAGTATGCTATTCAACTAACCATTTTAGTTACCTACATTCTGAATTTACTTATATTATTTTCCAAAGATATTAAGTCTGTCCTAGAAGGAATAAGACTTTCAAAGTCATATCTATGGCATAAATTATTGAGTAAAACATTTATGGCTTATTTACAATTTTCAAATATCTTAGACGAATACTTTTTCAAGGGGCGCCTGGGTGGCTCAGTCAGTTGAGTGTCTGACTTTGGCTCAGGTCATGATCTCCTGCTTGATGGGTTCCAGCCCTGCTTTGGGCTCTGTGCTGGCAGCTCAGAGCCTGGAGCCTGCTTCAGATTCTGTATGTGTCTCTCTGCCCCTTTCCCACTCATGCTGTGTCTCAAAAATAAAATAAACATAAAAAAAATTTTTTTTAAAAAGAATACTTTTTCAATAGAGCTTTAAGAACTGTGGAGTTCAGACAGTCAAATGTGAGTATGAGGAGGACCCAGGGCTCGATGTCAGAAGCCTAGCTGGGTGAGGAGGGTCATCTATGGGGATGCGGGGGTCGAGGGTATCTAGCATGGGGTTTCAGAAGTCAAACGGGGTGAGGAAAGCATTAATGGGAGGGAAAGGGAGAGAAGAGATCTCCAAGTGCAGAATTCAAGCAATGTAAAGAAATTATCTGCAGCCTAGCGTGTGCTCTCAGAGCCATACATGGGAATGTATACACATTTAAAATTTAGCTGAATGTATACGAAACCAATAACGAATACAGATCTCTTCCACTGCTTAACTGTTAACCATATTATATAACCATACATTTTATAGTCATTTTTTTTGGTAACAATAACCATCTACTTGGGGCTCAGTCGCTTAAGCATCCAACTCTTGATTTCGGCTCAGGTCACAATCTCACGGTTCTTGGGATTGAGCCCTGCTTTCAGGCACAGAGCCTGCTTGGGATTTTCTCTTTCCCTCTCTCTCTGCCCCTCCTCTGCTCTCTCTCTCTCCCTCTCAAATAAACATTAAAAAAAAGAGGGATAAAATAACCATGCACTTATCAATGTATGTAATTATCATTGAAAAGAAATAAGTAGAATTAACATGTTATTTTATCCATAGTTCTTTTCTTTTTTTTTTTAAATAGGGCAGAGAGAAAGGGAGAGAGAGAATCCCAAGCAGGCTCCATGCTGTCAGCACAGAGCCCGACTCAGGGCTCAATCCCATAAACTGTAAGATGATGACCTGAGCCGAAATCAAGAGTCAGATGCTCAACCAACTGAGCCACCTAAATGATGATTTGCTCATTCATTCATTATTTACTTTTTTACTTTTTTTATTTTTTTTATTTTTGAGAGAGAGGGAGAAGGGGAGAGAGAGCCAGAACATGAGTGGGGGAGGGGCAAAGACAGAGGGAGTCAAGTTACAGAATCGAAAGCATGCTCCAGGTTCTGAGGTGTCAGCACAGAGTCTGACGTGGTGCTCGACCTCACAGATTATGAGATCATGACCTGAGCTGAAATTGGACGCTTAACCGATTGAGCCACCCAGGTGCCCCTTAAGTTTATTTTCTAAAAGAAGAAAAACTTAATTTTGTCACTAGTAATCCATTTTGTATGCATAGGTGCAGACACTAAAGTGACCTGTGTTTTGGTTTTCAAACAGCTTACAGTCCAGCGAGGCAGACAGCAAGTACATAAATAACCAATGGAATCAGTACCAAGACATAGATGTTATGTGCAAAAAAAAAAAAAAAAAAAAGGAGGGAATAAATAAAGTCTAGCCAAGAAAGGTACAAATGAAATGAATGTATTTTTATGAGACTGACCTAAAATTCACATAAAAAGCATAGAATCTGAGAAGTAGAAGTTGTGAAAGTATTCAGCATAGCCCTTGATTTTTACAGAGAAGAAATTATATTGCAATTAGGTTATGACTTGACTACAGTAGCCAAGACTGGATGGAGCTGGTTCCTGAGCAGGAAAATAGCCGTTGAAAGATAAATCCTTTCTCCAACATTCCTGTCTATGCAATTACAATGAATGAATGAATATTATGAACGAATGAGCAAATCATCTACCATGACTGATTCTACCCAAACAATTGTAAAACATTATTCTTGTTTCTATCCCCAGAGTCTCAGCGAAGAAAGACCAATCAAACAAAAATCTATCTTATTTTCCTTGTTATTACTACCAGAATGTCCCACCACTTTAATGGAAAATGTCATTTTTCTACAGTACTTTCTACTCCAAATACCCTATTTCCCCATATTCCATCTTCCACTGTTATCACTTGAATTACCATTTCCTTTTTTTTAAGTTTATTTATTTATTTTGAGAGAGAGAGAGAGCAAATAGAGAAGGGACAGAGAGAGAGAGAGAATTTCAAGCAGGCTCCATGCTGACGAGTGGCTTGATTTCACTTACTATGAGATCATGACCTGAGCTGAAACCAAGAGTTGGACCTTAACCAACTGAGCCACCCAGGTGCCCCTAAACCACCTACTTTTAGACATAAGCTGATTGTTTAGGGAACAAAAATATTTGTCTACCATGAGTGGCAATACACAAATGAACCAGTTCATTACTTCTGCTTCTTAATTTAAGATAGTAGTAATCAACAAGGAATATCAGAATTGCATATGGAAATATGTGGGGTTTTTTTTCTTTTAATTTTTTTAACATTTTATTTATTTTTGCGAGATGCAGAGAGAGAGAGAGAGAGACAGAGCATAAGCGGGGGAGGGGCAGGAAGAAGAGACACAGAATCCAAAGCAGGCTCTAGGCTCTGAGCTGTCAGCACAGAACCTGACACAGAGCTCAAACTCACGACCCATGAGACCACAACCTAAGCCGAAGTCGGATGCTTAAACTGACTGAGCCACCAAGGCACTCCTCTTTTTTTTTTCTTGCATGAAGATGCCCTGGGATTCTCTAACAGACCTACTAAGGGTTTACAGTAGGCAGGATCATAGAATGCATATTTTTATAAAGCTCCACAGTTGATTCTGGCAAAGAAACATTACTATAAAGCATGAAATTTAGTCTCAAATATTAAGGCATGAGCTTATTACCTCTTTAAGTATTGCTATTTTTCCCCCTAAAAAGTAAAAAAGAACAGTAACAAAGAGCTGAGCCATCCTCGGCAAGATTACTTAAATTTTAACCTTGAAAACAATTACATTTACATATCAAAAGAAGAAATTAGTGTTATCTATCATTCTTCACTAAAATGACAATTGTTATTTCGCATGGCAATAGATAATTTTAGCTATTTGATACATGTAGAAGTGAACGATACCTAAAATAATGAAGCAAATTAGTGCGAAATAGTTTTCCCCGAGAGCTTGTATCAATATATACTCTCATCATCAATGTATGAAAATTCTGGCTACAGCACAAGCTCAGTCATAAAAAAATGTTTTTATAATTTTTTAGAGGCTATCTGGTGGAGCTGGAGCGATATCACACTGTGATTTTAATATAACTAATGTTTTTGAGCGCATTTACATATGCTTATTAGCCATGTGGTTAGCTTTTTTTAAAGATTTTTTTATTTTAAATATTTATTTTGAGAAAGGGGATATAGTGCTCATGTGGTAGGAGGAGGAGAGGCAGAGGGAGAGGAAAGAGAGAATCTCAAGCAGGCTCTGCACTGATCAGAGCCTGACCCAGGGCTCAACCAACTGAGCCACCCAGGAGCCCCAGTATACATTTGTTTTAAAGATGTATTTTTTAGGGGTGCTTGGTTAGCTCAGTCAGCTGAGCACATGACTTCAGCTCAGGTCATGATCTCATGATTTGTGAGTTCAAATCCTTGCACTGGGCTCTGCACTGACAGTACAGAGCCTGCTTTGGATCCTCTGTCCCTCTCTCTCTCTCTACCCCTCCCCACCTTGCATGCACACTCTCTCTCTCAAAAATAAAGATTTAAAAATTTTTTTTAAAAAGCATACATGCATATAAGTATAGCTATAAAGTCACACAACATAGCACTATTTGTTGAACGAATACTAACAAGTGCCTATTTTATATCCCTTCAATCTTACCCCTCTTCATTCTCCTCTTTCTCTCAACACTCAGAAGGTACAATGATTTTCAATTCTTCAGCCAAGCACCCCCTTACTTTTATTTCTTGGCAAATGCTATTGTTTCTGTATGAAACACTGACCTTCCCATAGCCCCTTTCAAAGGTTACTTCTTCCCCAAAAGCTTTTCCTGACCACTCCAGTCTTACTTAAGTATCCATTCTATGTATTTCCTTTAAGAGTATTTGTCATGCACTGTTTCACAAATGACAATCTATATGTATTTCCTATTAGACTATCCACATCATGGCTGTCAGTCTCGTTCACACTCTTCTCAGCAATAGCACAGTACCTTGCACAACAGGCATTATTTGATGAATGTATGAATGAGCAAGAAGATAGAAGCTGTGGGAATACATAAGATTGCTAATGGACCATATAAAGAATGAAGAGGCATTAGAATCAGAATGAGAAAAGAAGCCAAGCAAGAAGCTAGAGTCAGAGGAGAGCCTGAGGAGTACGATGTCAAAAAAAAAAAAAAAAAAAAAGGTCTTGGTATGAACTGCCAAAAATGAAAATGCCTCATTCAGCTCAAGTAAGGAAAAACTTGAAAGAATGTATTTATTTGATGTGGTAAAAGGTATTTCTTGATACTTTTGCCAAAGAAGTATCAAGGGAGTCATGGGGAGAGAAGCCAGAAGGCAAAGAGTTGAAGACCAAATAGAAGTAAGGAAGTAAATGCACTGCAAGCAGAAACATACACTATTTTTTCATAAAGTCCTTCCAAAGACAAGGAAAAATTACTTAAGGAGACAGGATCAAATAAAGGGTTCATTTAATTTTATTGTGGAGAAAAAGAAATTGTGTATATGTTTGATGACATAAGGGAAACAGCCAGGAATAAGGAAGTGCTTGAAGATACAAGAGAGGACATATAGAAGAGATTTAATTTAAAAAGTGTCATCAGGGGTGCCTGGGTGGCTCAGTTGGTTGAGATGTTGACTTCGGCTCAGGTCACGATCTCACGGTTCGTGGGTTCGAGCCCTGCATTAGGCTTTGCACCAGCAGCGCAGATCCTGCTTTGGATTCTGTTTCCTTCTCTCCCCCACTCACTCTCCCTCAAAAAATAAACATTAAAAAAAACACCATCGGATTTGATAATTATGAAATCATAACTGAATTTCCTAGCAAATGCTTGCATGCTAACAAAAGGTTTAGGAAAAACTGGATGGTAAAGAAGGTGAGATTAGTATAACAATGACTAAATAAAACAGTTTTCCAGGGCATTTTTATAGGATTATACTACCATAAGGAATTCATTTTCTTTTTTAAGTACCATTTTTTGGGAAATTTTATCATGTGCAGAGGAACCTCCACAGAAATCATAGTTTAAAAGTCTGACAACTACTGCTATAAGAAAACAAAAACATTAAAGAAAATAATGAAAAAGAAGAGATGGAAAATATTAAAATGAGGTAACTGTCATGGAATCAAGCCCAGAAGATTGGGGCATCTTAGGAAAAGACTCGGCTTTTCTTCCACTGACATGAGAGGGAAAAAAAAATAGGAAAGAAGAAGAACCAAACAAAAATTTGAGATGAAGAGGTAAAAAGTTGAGGGACTTCAATAGGATAGTTTTAAAACGCCGTAAAAGAGAATTCAATTATTTTCTTCTATTTTTAATTTTACTTTTAATGTTTATGTATTTTGAGAGAGTGTGCACATGCACATGTGTGCACACATGTGCGAGGGAGGGGCAGAGAAAGAAGGAGAAAGAGAATTCCAAGCAAACTCTATGTTGAGTCTGACGTGGGCTCAATCTCACAAACCGTGAGATCCTAACCGAGCCAAGATCAAGAATTGGATGCTTAACTTGAGGGCGGCCCTATTTTTTTTTCTTTTTTTTTTTTAGGAAAATACGAGCAGGAGAAAGAGGCAGAGGGAGACAGGGGCAGAGGGAGAGAGAGAGAGAGAGAGAGAGGAAGAGAGAGAGAGAGGGAGAGAGGGAGAGAGAGAGAGAGAGAGAAAGGGGGAGGAGAGAGAGAGAGAGAAAAAATATCTCAAACAGGCTCCAAGCTCAGTGCTGAGCCCAACATGGGGCTCGATTCCATGACCCAGGGATCATGACCCAAGCTGGTATCAAGAGTCGACACCCAATTGACTGAGCCACCCAGGCATCCTGAGAGTTCAATTATTTCTATTTGCCAATGGCTGTGCTATAGAAGTAGGTACTTAAGAGGCATGTACGAAATTCTTCTATAGCTATCAATGTTTAAATGGCTAATTATATCATAGAAGAATTAAGAAGTTAAGACTCAGGGGAAGATAAAAGTTCTAATACAAGAGAGTATGAATATTATTATTAAATAAAAATACATGAATTTTCATGTGGCTTGATCAGGAAGTCAAAAATCATGATATACTATTAGTAGGCATTTTAAATATTATTGTAGTCATTTTTGCATGAAGGGGGATAAGGAAGAAAGGAATGAGAAAACCACAAATTTCCTTAGAAACATCTATAATCACAATAACAAAGCAGTACGATCCCTATGTTAGGATACCAATAGAATTTACAATAAATAAGAGGTAGGTAGCATGTCATAATAAAAGAGCAAAGGTACTGAGAATTGAGCTTTCATTATATCTGTATCACTCATTTTCTGTGTAACTTCGGACAAGATACTTTTCTCAATTACAATATGGCAGAAATATCTATCTACCTTATAGAATTATGAGCACTGGCAATAATGCATAAAATACGCCTAGAAAGCAATGGCCATCATTGTGTAGGCATATAATTTATGCTGATGACTAATTAATTACTTCAAAAGTAGTTTACTGTGAGCCAAAGATACAAAATTGAGTAAGACAAAAGAGGTCCCTGTCTTTAAGGAGTTTTTCTGTAATGAGAGAAATAGAAAAAATTCTGGAACGAGAAAATAGTTTTTAAAATACGAAGTGGAATGAATGCTATGAAGAAAACAAACATGGGCGCCTGGGTGGCTCAGTTGGTTAAACCTCTGACTTCAGCTCAGGTCATGATCTCACAGTTCTTGAGTTCGAGCCCTGCATCGGGGTCTGTGCAGACAGCTCAGAGCCTGGAGCCTGCTTCACATTCTGTGTCTCCTTCTCTCTCTGCTTCTACCCTGCTTGCACTATGTCTTTCTCTCTCTCAAAAACAAACATTAAAAAATTAAAAAAAAAAAAAAAAGAAAAACAGGAATCTGTAAGAAAGAATAATGTGAGAACTACTTGAAGAGGAGATAGTCAGGGAGGCTTCTCTGAGTGGTTCCTGAGGATAAAAGAAAGAATCAGCAATTCAAAGCAGAAAGAGAAGCAAGACATCTGAGGCAACAGCAGGTGCAAAACTCCTCAGGCAGGTATATGGCAGGTCTGAGTGACTAAATGATGCACGATGTACTAAACACAGTAATCAAGACATTCCCCTTGCAAGAATGAGATAAGGCTAGTGAGTATAGCAGAGTACATTGTGCAGGGTCTTAGCATCTTTGAAAAGGTCAAGATAATGCTTATTGAATGAATGGATAGATGGATGCATGCATGAAACAGAATTCAAAGTTCATACAAAAGACTCAGATGAGAGGAATATCTAATGATTTGGCCAGCATCTTTAAAAAACAAAAATGAGGGGCGCCTGGGTGGCTCAGTCGGTTAAGCGCCAGTTAAGCTCAGGCCATACATGATCTTGCGGTTCGTGACTTCGAACCCCATGTTGGGCTCTGTGCTGATATCTCACAGCAGAGCCTGCTTCAGATTCTGTGTCTTCCTCTCTCTCTACCCCTCTCCCACTTGCACTGTCTCCTCTCAAAAATAAACATTAAAAAAAATATTTTAGGGGCACCAGGGTGGCTCAGTTGGTTAAGCGTTTGACTTCAGCTCAGGTCATCATCCCATGGTTTGTGAGTTTGAGCCCCACATCAGGCTCCACACTGACACTGCAGAGCCTTCTTGGTACTGTCTCTTTCCTCCTCTCTCTCTGCCCCTCCCCTGCTCACTCTCTCTGTCTTTCAAAATAAATAAATAAACTTAAAAAAAAATTTAAATTTTAAATAAATAAAATAAAAATGAAAACAATCAAGTTCAGTTTATTCACATTAGTTCACTTTTCAGGTAAGAAACAAAGTAAAAATATAGGAATAATTACTATTTTCCTAGTAAGGCTAAAAGTACAGATGCAAGGGTAAATAAGAGCTAAACACATTAACAACACAGTACTGCAGCTGCTCCCCCAACCTAAAATCTCCCAACTTAAAATGTGCCAAAAATTTACATGTAAACTGGTTATAATTTGTGATTGTCACTACCATAACCCTAGAAACTGTTATGGATGAAGTACATGCAGTCACTTAGGTTGAGGTTACCAGGAACCACTGAATCTGGAGATATTAATTGGAGTTACTAACAATAATAAAAGACATAATTCCTACTCTCAAAAGGGTATGCAATGAAGAAATGTTACTGATATATTCCATGAACACTATTTTTTATTCCCAAGGCAATCAGGTGAATGCCTCATGCTCATTTTAAGATAACTCTAATTTCACTTAAAAATACAAAGCTTTTCTTTCTGCAGGTCTTGCATTTTCTACAGGACATATCTGGACTCCAGATATGTTTGGCCTGCACAGTGTTCTAAAACATGCTGAATTAGGGCGCCTGGGTGGCTCAGTTAAGCGGCTGACTTCAGCTCAGGTCATGATCTCACAGTCTGTGAGTTCGAGCCCCGCGTCGGGCTCCGTGCTGATGGCTCAGAGTCTTGAGTCTGCTTCCGATTCTGTGTTTCCCTCTCTCTCTGCCCTTCCCCTGCTCACACTCTGTCTCTATGTCTCTCAAAAATAAATACAAATGTTAAAAAAATTTAAAAAAATAAAGTAAAATAAAACATGCCGAATTAGTTGTCAACGTTTAGTAATGGGATTTTACATAAAAATCTAGATTTCTGCCTCTTCTCCACAAAGGAGAAGATCTGGCAACATTAAGTATATTTTCCCATCAGGAAAACTGGAGCTGCCTCTTTTAGTGTGCTTTCCAGTTACTGTAAGTACCATTCAGCTGATTTCACTGATTTACATTACACTCTCTGAGTCCTGCTGACATCCGAGTCTTCAGTCTCTACACTTGGAGTTACAGGATTGAAGATTTTTCATTGAAGTTACATGATTGAGGAGAGGAAGACAAAGGTCTTTCCTGAGAAACTCTGCAATGGCTTAAAGACTAGAATGGTGGTCTCAACTTTCTTGATCATCAAAATTATAATTTTCTTGATCCCTCTCCATAGGCAAATTTAATAAGAAAGAAACAGCTTAAGATAGTAAAGGGCTGATAAGTACCTAATCTTCCAGAGGATGAAGCAAGGATGTGGTAACCAAACACTTACTATTTAAAAAAAAAAAAAAGGTATTGACTTTCACAGAACTTAAAATTTTGACTTTTAAAGAGTTTACTTAGCAACTATGTTACAGACACAGGAACTGCATTTAAATAGTTCATAAATAAACTATATCCATATAGGGCCAGAGATTAAGAATTTGCCCCAAATCATACAGTTGATAGCAACTAGAGGGTTGCAATAAATATGAACACTGAAAATTAAAATCTGTGAGGAAAAATTAAAAGGTATTATAAAAGTTTCAGTTAGTTACAATGTTGTAATACATGAAGATTCTTCTTTTAACACTGTATTAAGGCATAAGGGTGATAAAGAAGATATATAAAGGATATGTCATTACTGAAAATTTGGACATATTTAAAAAAAATTTTTTAATGTTTATTTTTGAGAAAGAGAGACACAGAGTATGAGTGGGGGAGGAGCACGGAGAGAGGGAGACACAGTATCTGAAGTAGGCTCCAGGCTCTGAGCTGTCAGGACAGAGCCTGAAGCAGGGCTCAAACCCATGAACTATGAGATCATGACCTGAGCAGAAGTCGGACACACAACGGACTGAGTCAACCAGGCACCCCTGGAAACATTTTTTTAAAGTATACAAGACAAAAGGAGTGCCTGGGTGGCTCAGCACAGGAAGCATCTGACTTCAGCTCATGTTCTGATCTTGTGGTTATGAGTTAGAGCCCTGTGTCAGGCTCTGTGCTGATAGCTCAGAGATAGCCTGTTTTGGATTCTGTGTCTCCTTCTCTCTCTGCCCCTCCCCAACTCACACTCTGACTCTCTCTGTCTCAAAAATAAACAAACATTTAAAAAAAATTTTTTAAGTATAAAAGAGAAAAAAAGTTACTTCAAATCCCTATTCTCAGAGATCATTCTAACAGTTTAATGTATTTCCTACTAGTCTTATTTTTAAAAACAAAACTGGGATCATTACTTTATATCTTATTTATTAATTTTTTAATTAAAATTTTTTAAATTTTTATTTTAATTTTTTGAGAGGGGGAGGGGTAGAGAGAGTGGGGGACAGAGGATCCAAAGTGGGCTCTGTGCTGACAACAGAGAGACCAATATGGGGCTGGAACTCACAAACTATGAGGCCATGACCTGAGTCGAAGCTGACACTTAACTCACTGAGCCACCCAGGCACCTTTATTTAATTTTTTTTTTTTTTTATTTATTTTGAGAGAGAGCTGTGCACGCTCAAGTGCAGGGGGAGGAAGGAAGGGGAAAGTGAGAATCCCAAGTGGGCTCCGCACTGTCAGCACAGAGCTCGATACTTGTTCTCACGAACCTGTGAGATCATGACTTGAGCTGAAATCAACAGCTGGTCGCTTAATTGACTGAACTACCAAGGCATCTCTCTATCTTCTTTAAAATTTAACATCCATTATGGGCATTTCCCTGTAGCATTAACTATTCTTTGAATATGATTTATAAGAATAGCATAGATTTCATTAATGAACACTTATTAAACAAAAGATGATAACCAGGCACTTGGGTGGCTCAGTCAGTTAAGCGTCCAACTTCGGCTCAGGTCATGATCTCTTGGTTTGTGAGTTACAGCCCTGCATCAGGTTCTGTGATTACAGCTCAGAGCCTGGAGCCTGCTTTGAATGGATTCTGTGTCTCTCTCTCTCAAAAATATTAAAAAAAAAAAAAAAAAAAGATAACCAAAATTTCTCTACCTTTCCTTAATCTAGAAAAGGAAATAACTTAAAATTGCACCCTGAAGGAAATAATTATTATTTCCTCTCAGTTTAAAAATCCTCCCAATGAAAAAGTGGTCTTATGCCTTAAATGCCTTTCATTTAAAAAACTGGAAAGGTGAAGTTTAGAGTTCTACAACCAAAGTAAGTAGCAGAGCAAGTATTTTTGAATACAGATCTGTTCTGGTTCCAAAGCCTAAGCACTTACCCACAACATATTACAGGACGGTATGAGTATGGTCTTACCCAATTATATGTAGATAGTCTTATTTAGTTACTACACTCTCAAGATAAAGCTAAAAGATGCAAGTCTGAAGGATTCACCTTGAAATTTAACAGCAAAAGAAATTTACAAATAAAAGACAAATTTAGGTGCTTACAACACTGTTCACCATAGAGAAAATACTATATTAAGTATTAGCTATTATTACTCACAGGAAATATCCATAACAGTAGAGAAAAAAAATGTATGCACTAAGTTCATTATACTGATGTTTGTAACAGTTAAGAAGGAAAATAGCCCATGATCAAAAGATTGGCTGATAGAAGTATATTCTGCTATTTAAACTATGGAATATTCTGCAGTAATAGCAAACACATCTATATTTAATAATATCTGTAAGCAGATAAGAAAACATGATTGTATAATCCAATTTATACAGGAATATATGAATAAGTAGATTTGTATACATACATAGATGTCTGAAAGAATAATCACCAACATATTAATAGTGGTTATATATATAGACACAGCAGGGTTTCAGGCAATTTGTCCTTGTTTTGTCCTTTTGTATATTTAAAAATTCAAGGAGTGTCTGTGTGTGTATTTTAATTCTAACAGCTTAAACATGAAGCAACATGAGCAGGGAAAAGTACAAAATGAAAAAAGACCAGTGGGGTACAATTTCAAGGAAAACAAGAGATTTTGTCTTGAAGAATTCCTTTACCTGGTCCTTAGAGTTTTTCTATTATATTGATCCTGATCACTCATCTTCAACATTCCTGAACCATAGCTTCCAAGTTTTGATGGAAGAAAATGAAAACAAATAGACTAGTACCACTAGGAATTCATGATCTTCCTCAAAATAGCTGTAGGAAACCTTTTTTTTCCTTTAGTATTCCTCCTCAGTTTTCCCCTCCATTCCTCACAATGATTCTTTTAAAGCCACCACCCTATTACCTACCATTCTTAGCAAATAACTGTTTATTTCTCCAGAGAGAAAACAGGCTGTAGGGCATGAATTTCCCAGATTTCCTCACTCTCAAATACAAACTATCCTTATTTCTGTCCCTTTAGGCTCAAGAAAAAAACACCTGTATACTAGATTGCCTTTTCTTCTTTGTTCCTCCAAAACTTTCTTCTATTATAATTTTCTTTTATCTTCAACTTCTTCACTCCACAAGACTATTGTATCTCTTGGAGCTTTCAACTCGCCTTCCCTTTACAACCACACTTAGCACAACAAAAGTTGTCTTCATTAGCTGCCCCTAATTTCACGACTCACGTTTATTACCTAATCAACTACTATTTGGCTGCTGTCCACACTACTCCATTAAAATTTCCCTGTTACCAATAAACTCCTAATTGACCTCTCTGTAACTTCTGACGCTACTGATTTACTCCTGCTTTCTGGAAACTCCTCTCTCCACTATCTTGTTTCTTTTCTTCCCTCATTTACTCCTCTTTAATCTTCTTTTCTCATGCCCCTTAGATAGTTTGGGTTTTTTTCCAGGGAAATGAACCCTCAGCATTCCTCTTTCTCATTCTTTCTCTAGTTACTAATTTCAGCTTCATTATTAATTCCAATAATATCCATAACATGTAACTATCAATGTTTGCTCCAGTTTTAGGCTTGTAGATAAAAATACCTAGTCAGTATCTCCATTTGTACACTTAATATAGACTTTTCATTCTTAATGTATCTAAAACCAATCTCCTCATTTGCTTCCCCTTATCTACCCACCCACCAAAGTCTCTGACATCTCATTAAATGAGAACTCCATCCTTCCAGTAGCTCACTTAAAAAATTCTGGTATTATCTTTCACTCATCTTTTTCTCTCACACTTCACATGCAATCCATAAGCAAATCCTGTCTGCTTTTTCTACAACATATATCCAGAGTTCTACCACTTCTTGCTACCTCTTCTACTACCATTTTGGTCTGTCTCACCTGGACTAATGCAAATGCCTCCAAACTCACGATTCATTTTACTCAGCTTATTATCTACACCAGAACCTGCATAATCCATTTAAAACCTAATTCAGGTGCCATCACTCCTCAGCTCCCATTTCAGGATAAAATCCAAAGTCCTTACATAATCTAAGCACCCTAACATTACCACACTTTACCTTCTGTAACTCTCCTCCTTACCCACCCTGCTTCAGCCACAGTGGCCTCTCTACTGTTTCTTAAATATGTGAAGCACCTTTCCAAGCTCAAATCCTAAAGAGTCACCATTCCTCCAGCAGGAAAATTCTTTCCCTCAATATCTCCATAGCTTACTCCCTGAATTCCTTCAGGTTTCTGAGGCAAAGAGAGGCACTCTGATCACGCTATATAAAATAGCACCCCCTATCACTTTCTTAACCTTCCTAACCCTATCGTGTTTTTTCACCCCCAACTTTTTTTAATTGAAATATAATTCACACGATATAAAGTTCACCCATGTAAATTATACAGTTCAGTGGTTTGGGTATATTCACAGTTTTACAATCATCACCACTACCTAATTACATAACCCCTAAAGAAACTCTACATCCATTAGCAGTCATTCCCACTCCCTCACCGCTCAAGATCATTATCTGATAATTATTTACTACCTCTTTCCAAACACTAGAATATAAACTGGTAAGGGTAGGGTGTTTGTTTTCTTTACTTCTGTATTCCTAGCATTTAGATTAGTGCTTGGTGCACAGTAGGTACTTAATAACCTACAAAAGTCTTAATTTCAACATACCCAAAATTTAACCCATTATCCTCAGATGCTTTATTTTTAGCATGAGACAATTATTTTCAAGTAATACTTACCAAGACAATGTTTAAATTGTGTGTCTGTCCGCTCTATTAACAATAGTGAATCTTTTTTTTTTTCAGTTTATGTGGGTTTTTTTTTTCAGTTTATGTATTTATTTTTATTTTAAGCAATCTCTATACCCATCCTGAGGCTCGAACTCACATCCTTGAGATCAAGAGTCACATGCTCTTCTGACTGAGCCAGCGTGGCGCCCTAGCAATGAGGAGTCTCTTTATTCTTGAAGCACTGGGCACAAGACATACTAGGCACAAAATATACTGAAAATAAACTGAATAAGTGAATAAATGGTCACCTTGCCAAACATCTCAATATTCAGTGTTATTAATGACTTAAATTTATGCTTAAAAATTAATAACTAAATACTATTACAGCAACAAATGATACCTTCCACCCTTTCATTCCTACTTCCTTCTTGGCTTTTCCATAACACCTTCTTCTCTAGGTGTTAGAGAAGGTCTAGCAAGGTATGCCTCACGTCATTATTTATTCTCTATTAACGTTAGGTCCAGGATCTACTTGAGATTACAATGAAGGAAGATTAAGCTTGGTTCCCCCAAGCAGGGAAGCCTGGCTAAAAATGGTAGCAAAACAATCTGACAGCCAAAGCTGATCGATCTCCAGAGTTCACCAGAGTGAGTAGTGCAGTTATCTGTTTCCAACTATTAGGATCATGTGCCCTTTACTATACAAAGAAAACACAAGACATATGTAATAAGTGTATATATTACTTGATTATAATATTACCATCACATTTAGTCAGGTTTTTGTGATACCTGTGATACTCTTCTCTCCGCCCCTGCTGCTACTAATTCAGAGTGTTATCACAGCCAGCCTTAATTTCTCACATCTTTCATAGTCACACCTTTTCCCTCCTTACCACTTCCTTCCCCAATCTTTACCTGTATGATCCAGCCATACTGAATTTCTTTCAATTGTCTAAAATACTGATCTTCCATCATGATATTCTCCCCACTGCCTAGAACAATTTCTTCCAACGGAGCCCCTTGACCTTTATCTCACCAGTTTTTATGATTTCAGTATTAAGTTTAGATGTCACCTTCAACCAAAAGTCCTCCCTTATTCCCTGGTATATCGGGACCTTCCCATGCCCCACCTCATCAATCTGTACTTCCCTTTTCAGAGCACTCAGAATACTTTTTGTTCTTTTTAATGTTTACTTAGTTTTGAGAGAGAGAGAAGAATAGAGAGAGCACTAGCTCCCCAGAGGTGGGGGGCAGAGAGAGGGAGATAGAGGATCTGAAACTGGCTCTAGCCCGACAGCAGAGAGCCTGATGTGGGACTTGAACTCAAGAACTATGAGATCATGACCTGAGCTGATGTCGGATGCTTAAGAGACTGAGCCAATCAGGTGCTCCTCAGAATACTATTTTTAATTGATTATTTACTAGCTTGTTTCCTCAACTAGAAGATAAGCTCAGTCAGGGTAGGAATCAGATTTTTGTCTTTTACCATTATATCTGTAGTCAGTAAAAAAAATTATCTTGGCTGAGGTTAAAGAAAAAAGGAATGGGTAAGGAGTCAAACGCTTTTTAGGGCACCTGGGTGGCTCAGTCAGTCGTGCATCTGACTCTACATTTCAGCTCAGGTGATGATCCCAGGGTCGTGGGATAAAACTCTGCGTCAGATTCCATGCAGAATATAGAGCCTGCTTAAAATTCTCTCTCTCTCTGTCCCTCTCCCCTGCTTGCACTCTCTCTCAAAAAAAAAAAAAAAAAAAAAAAAAGTCAGAATGCTTTTATTTTGAGAAAGAAAGAGATCATGCACACAACTGCAACAGGATGTGAAGCGAGGGCAGGGGGGGGGGGCAGAGGGGACACAAAGAAAAGGAGAGAATCCCAAGAAGGCTCCACTGTCAGTGTGGAGCCCCACACGGGGCTCAGATTATGACCTGAGCCAATGGTCAGATTATGACCTGAGCCAAGATCAGCACATGTAAACTACTCAACATCTGTGGATCTTCAAAGTTTGAAGTAATCACAAACTTATAGGCAGTATTAATAATTTTTGACAGGAAAACACTAATGACAACAAAGTACCACATATCATTCGTAAGAAAATAATTATTACCCTTCTTAAAGAACTTTCAAATCAATTAAGAGGAAAACACTCCAATAGAAAACTTAGCAAAGGGGCAGCCTGGGTGGCTCAGCTGATTAAGAGTCCGACTTCAGCTCAGGTCATGATCTCATGGGTTTGTGAGTTCGAGCCCTGCATCAGGCTCTGTGCTGACAGTTCAGAGTCTGGATCCTGCTTCAGATTCTGTGTCTCCCTCTCTCTCTGCCCCTCCCCTGCTCACTCTGTCTGTCTGTCTCTCTCTAAAATAAATAAACTTTTTAAAAAGAAAAAAGAACTTAAAGGATAAGAAAAGACAATTCAAGAGATATATAAAATGTCCAATACATACATACATTTTAAAATATCCAGTTTTAATAGCCAATTAAAAGAATAAGATAACATAGGATGTGAAGTTGTAAGAATTAAAAAAATTTTTTTCTTAACATTTATTTAGTTTTGAGAGATAGAACACAAGCAGGAGAGGGACAGAGAGAAAGAGAGAGACACAGAAGTCGAAGCAGGCTCCAGACTCTGACCTTTCAGCACAGAGCCTGACACAGGGCTCAAACTCACAAACCATAGGATCATGACCTGAGCTAAAGTCGGACGCTTAACCGACTGAGCCACCCAATCGCTCCGTGAAGTTGTAATAATTTTTTAAAGACAATACTTGGTGTTGGCAAAGGTTCAGGGAAAGTGGTAATGCTATGGATACATATTGGTAAAATCTTTTGGAGGCAATAGATATCAAAATCCTTTAAAATGTATATATGCTTTTCCCCAATAATTATAGTTCTGTAAATTTAAATTAAGAAAAAATGTAGTTAAATACTCAAAAATATGTTTGTATGATTGCTCTCTACAACACTGGTTATAAAAGCAAAACCTAGAAACAGTCTAAATGTCATCAGTAGGAGAGTGGTTAAACAATTGATGGCAATGATGACACATCCATATCATGAAATACAAAGCCGCCATTAAAAATAAAGACACAAATCTATCTGGACTATAGAAAATATATTCTTGAGTGAGGGAAGCAGGGTACAGCTGTATTAAACCTAATGAAAATAATCTCAGTTATGTAAAAAAAAAAGTATATGTATAAAAATATAAATGTGGCTATCTAGAATAGATGAGATTTTTTTTGTTATTTTTTACTTTATTCTATTTTTATATTGTCTAAAGTTGTTACAATAAAAAATAAAGCTAAGCAACACTCCACTTATTAACCTAGAGGGGTGTTCAAAATATATTAAGAGAAAAAAGCAGGTTACAAAATTCATAATTTAGAAAAAACAAATATAAAATGTCTATATACACACAGAAAAGACAGATAAGGACAGAATGAGATAGTGTACATCAAAATATGAACAGTGGTTATCTCTGTGTGAAATGAATACATATGATTTTCCTTTTCTCCTTTATATGTTTTATACTTTTACAAGAGTCTAACTTCTTTTGGAATAACCGTTAAAAGTATAATTTTATTATAATTTGAAAAAATAAACTTTCAATATTTGAGAATTTTCTAAAATATCTTAAGCACCCAAAAAGAACAACTTGTCCTGAAAATTTAACTTTCCTTCAAATATATGTATATCTGATTTTTTTTCTCAAAATATCTAGAGCAAATTAGAGAGTCACATTCAAATGTTTGTAAGTACCAGCATAATAAAAAAATTATTTCATGTAACTTCATAATAACCCTGTTAGATAAAGAGGAAATGAGGATGAAAGGATTAAATTAAATAGGACTAACAAAATGTAAAACTGATATTTAAAAAAAAGTTTCCTGACTAAAAAATTTCTGTACTTTTTCCCACTATCAAAGAGGTAGCTCTAAATTAACTGAATTGCAAATAATATGTAACAGGAAGTAATTTTTCCACGGTTACCAGCCTGGAATCAATTATCTAAAGCTTTTCTACTTCATCTAATTCACTAAGAATAAAAAACTAAGCCTTAAAAAATCAGATACCCTAGATAGTACAATTGTTAGTAAAGAAGAGATGGCTGGTAATATTAGTTCCTATTGTACTGGCAAAAATTGTTTTCAAACCCAAAGAAACTTGGCACTGTTATTATTCCTACAATTGGATAAATCAAGATACCACCCAAAGGAAAACAGCCACAAACACAGAATGCCAAAAATATTCATTCTGGCTTACTTAAAATGTGATGTAGGGGTGCCAGGGTGGTTCACCTGGTTGAGCGTCCAACTCTTGGTCTCGGCTCAGGTCAGGATCCCAGAGTCACGAGATCAAGCCCCACGTCGGGCTCTCTCTCTGCCCCTCCCTTGCTCATTCTCTCTCCCTCAAAATAAATAAATAAACATTTTTTAAAAATGAATTAAATATGATGTTTTCAGGAAGAAATAGAAAATTTGAACACACCCACAAACCAGCCAAGAAAATGAATCAGTGATCAAAAATCTCCAAACGAAAAAGAGTCCTGGACCAGATGGCTTCCCAGAGGAATTCTATGAGACATTCAAAGAAGAGTTAATACCTATTCTTCTCAAACTGTTCCAAAAAATACAAATGTAAGGAAAACTTCCAAACTCACTCTATGAAGCCAGCATTACCTTGATTCCAAAAGTAGACAAAAAGACCCCACTGAAAAGAATTACAGGTCAATATCCCTGATGAACACAGATGCAAAAATCCTCGATAAAATACTAGCAAATTGAATTCAACATACATTAAAATTATTCACCATGATCAAGTGGGATTTATTCCTGGGCTGCAGGGTTGGTTCAGTATTTGCAAATCAATCAGTGTGATTTACCACACAGTACTGGAACTCTTAGCTTCAGCAATCAGACAACAAAAAGAATTAAGAGGCATCCAAATTGGCAAAGAAGGAGTCAAACTCTCACTACTTGCCAAAAGCATGATACTCTATGCAGAAAACCTGAAAGACTCCACCAAAAAATTGCTAGAACTAATACATGAATTCAGAAAAGGTGCAAGATATAAAAGCAACGTGCAGAAATCTGTTTCCATTTCTATTTACCAATAATGAAGCACCAGTAAAAGAAATCAAGGAATTGATCTATTTCTAATTGTACCAAAACCATTAAGATACTTAAGAATAAACCTAACTAAAGAGGGAAAAGATCTGCACTCTTAAAGCTATAGAACACTTATGAAAGAAATTGAAGATGACACAAAGAAATGGAAAAGCATTCCCTGCTCATGGATTGGAAGAACACTGTTAAAATGTTTCCACTACGAGCCATAGCAATCTACGCATTTAATGCAATCCTTATCAAAATACCACCAGCATTTTTTGCAGAGCTAGAAAAAAACAATCATAAAATTTGTATGGAAACACAAAAGACCCCTAATAGCCAAAGCAATCCTAAAAAAGAAAAAACAAAACTTGAGGCATCACGATTCGGACTTCCAGCTATATTACAAAGCTGTAGTCAACACAAAGTATGGTACTGGCAGAAAAACAAAGAGACCAATGGAATAGAAGAGAAAATGCAGAAATAGACCCAGAACCACATGGCCAACTAATCTCTTGACAACGTAGGAAAGAATACCCAATGGAAAAAAGACTCTCTTCAACAAATGGTGCTGGGGAAACTGGATGGCAACATAAAATGTGATGTTTTCCACTTTTTCTTTGGTACTAAAAATGATCTTAGAATAAAAGTATGATTTTTATCCTTTAAAAAAAGATGATGTAGCAACTATGTTCCCATAACCATAATCATAACAATAATTTATGTAGTTTATGCTAAGCAAGACTCTAAGCACTTTACTTACATTAACTCACTTAATTCTTGCAACCCTGTGATGAATTTCTGTTATCAACAGCATTTTACAGATGAGAAAACTGAGGCACAGAGGTCAATGAGGCACAGGCCCAAGCTGTCACACACCTAGTGAACAACATAACCAGAACCTAAACCCAGGCAGTCCTGCTCCAAGGCCCACATCTTTACCTGTACTGCCTTCTCCATATTAATATATTATTATGGGGGGCACCTGGGTGGCTCAGTTGGTTAAGCATCTGGCTTCCGCTCAAGGTCATGATCTCATGTTCATGAGTTCAAGCCCCGCATCGGGTTCTTTGCTGACAGCTCAGAGCCTGGAGCCTGCTTCAGATTCCGTGTCTCCCTCTCTCTGCCCCTACCCTGCTCATGCTGTCTCTCTCTCTCTCTCTAAAATAAATAAACATTAAAAAAAAAACATTTAATATATTATTATGGGAGAGAGTATGGTAAACACATAAAAAATTTTTTTCAAGTTGTCTTAATGTTTTAAAATTCTATATGGCCAGAGCAGAAGAACATTGCTCTTAAACAAGAACACTGCCCCCATGAAGTGAAATAGTAAAACGTTCCTACATAGTTGGGCATTAGACCTTGGAATTAGATCTGCTATAAAGCAGAAAACAGGGTCCCACAACATAATTTCTGTATGACCCTTGTTTCACTGGAGAAATTAAGTAAGGCAAAAGTGTGTAATTACTGAAGTAAATTGTTAGAAAACGACTCACCTTTGAGGCAACAAAAGACTCAATGGGACATGAGTGGGACAAACCTTTTTATCCTGTCAGGCTAAGGGAGAAAAAAGCCAGGAAAAGATATAGAATCCAACTTACAGAACGTTAAAATTAAAATACGATTTTGTCTATACCACTTTGGAATTTATTTTCTACTTATGATCTCCTAACCTGAGACAAAGTAACTGTGAATGAGAATTTTCCAATATTTACAAACTGAAATTAACTGAGTTTTCTCTTACAATATAAAGAAATAGTACTGTTCTGTACTGTGAAATACCTATCCCTGAAAAATCCTGAACCTTGCCTAACAGTGATTTAAATAAATGCTCAAAACTAAACTTACTAGAAAACCATTTTGTTTCCTTTGTATACCATAGCCTAATTGCCTAAAACAAGATTTGTCGATTTATTGGTTCATTCAGAATAGTCCTATCTAGTCACCTGACACTTAGCACTCATTAAAATCTGTACTGAGATGTACAAAAGCCAAAGATTTTAGATACCTGGGGCGTCAAAAAATCTCCTATGATGGAAGACAAATATATAGAAAACAAAGTAACAAAACACAATATCAAGGAAAATAAACTTCTAGCTGCTGAGAGAGAGAGAGAAAGAGAGAAAGGAAGGAAGGAAGCAAGCAAGCAAGCAAGGAAGGAGGGCAGGGAGGAAGGAGGCAGGGAGGAAGGCAGGCACTTCTCTTTTAATCCCTGGGACTGGAATTCAAGAACCTTACGCTGAAGACTCAAAAGAGTGATATAAATCATCCTGAAGTACAGACTCTGTGTAACTTGCAGTTTCTATTCATTTTTAAATACCAAAATAAGGGATATTGCTTTGTACTGTCTGTTCCTAGCTATTTTAACCGATAAAACGTTTCTTACTCTTCTTTTTATTAAATGGTATCCCCTGAATTTCTGTACTGAATTTTATCTATATTTAGGGATTTTTAGCAATTCAAATGTGGATATGCTACTAGAACGAAAAAACACTAATATGGTATTTTTCTCAAAGAACACACCATCCAGTCTCTCTATAAAGAGCTCTGTTTACTATAATCCATTATCTCTGTAAAATACGATGAACAGTCAAGTAGATGAACACTGTCCTACTATAAAGGAAGAAGGAAACGAAAAGGTCCAACACACTGAGAAGGACCTTCCATATAATGCTCTGGTCTACTCTTGTTCAAGAACTGGATGGTGAATATTCAAACAGTTCTTAATGGAAGAAGGCCCAGTGCCTTATCCCTACCAACTTCCCTCTGACTTGGCATTTGCAAATGGATGGGTTCTCACTTCTGGGCAAATACTAGAGGGTCCAACCTCCAATGGTTCTTCCAAAAGAGTTTACTTCTCATGGTTCACTTTTTCTGTTTCGTTTTGCTCATACAATAAAAGGACTGCGAAATTTCACTTCTAAGTCCATTTGATTTGGGATATATCAAAATACAACTGGCCTCCATGCTGGTTGACCAGTAATGTTTCTGAAGAGGCCTAACAAGTTCAAGAAAGACTTCCTAGTTTAAATACATAAAAGAACAAAACACATCTAAATTTAAGGGAAAATGCACTTTTGTATTTACACACAAACAAGCAAACAAGTATGGTAAGAACATAATTTTATCTTTCAGTTCTAGTTTACCTTTCTATTTTTTAGAATTAGATGCCATCTCCCTCCAGATGCTTGCCACCTCAGGCAGCCCGTTATAATTCCATCAAATGAGTATAGGCAACCCTGATTACAGACCCAATCTTAAATTTTCTTTGGAGTAAGTTAGTTTGTCTAATTAGGGGAAATATTAAACTGTAGGTAAGCCAGGGAATCTATCAAGAAATTCTTACTGGAAAAGCACCAATCATTCTACAATAATTATTATGAATTACCAAAATGCCTAATTTATTTTTTGTTTTGTTTTTGTTTTTTAAAGATTATGTTTATGTATTTATTTTAAGTTTACTTATTTATTTTGAGAGACAAAGTATGAGAGAGAGAAGAGCATGAGCTGTGTAGGGGCAGAGAGAGAGGGAAAGAGAATCCCCCAAGCAGGCTCTGTGCTGTCAGAGCTGTCAGCATGGATCCTGATACGGGGCTCGATTCCATGAAATGCGAGATCATGACCTAAACTGAAATCAAGAGTCAGACACTTCGACTAAGCCACTAAGGTGCCCCAAAGTGCCTAATTTATGCTTAAAATATTATTTATTCCTAAAATCTACTTGTGCACAGAGTACTAAGCATTTATCAGTAAACATACAAATACTAGTCAAGATTAATTTACTAAACTGAATGATGCTCATATTCTCTCCTTTATTCTCAAATTAAAACCTGAAGTACAGCAATAAAGAAAACATTTTTAAATAGAAAGTATTTTCATAGTTGAGGACCGTAACAAATCAAATTAAAGAAAAGGAAATTAAGCACTTTAGTGCTCACGCAAAACAAATACTAAAGTACCCAACAATGCCTCTTACTCAGGCCCTCTGATGAATATAATTACACCTATATTTAATCTAGCAGTTATGTAGGGTCCTCATTAACCCCTACTAATGTCTAATTAATTGTACAAACACAAAGAGAATACCTTTTTGAGACTTAGTAGGGTTTATAGTTACCATAGCTACAGAAGTATGTCTCAACTTCACTAATGCAGCTTTTCTTCTTCCTGGCTCACTGCCACAATTCTGTGACATTTATTGGAAAACTGCAATCCACTTGCTACTATTAAATATAAACATTTGCCTTCCAGAAATCAACAAAATGAATCAACCTACGCATATTAATAGTAAAAAAAAATGTTCACTCTAAACGTGCTTAATGTGTCTACTCCATGAATTTTTCACAAAGTCATCTGTAGTCTAGACTGACTCATCAAAATTTTGGTTTTGATCATTCAAGATGCAGCACACTCAGTGATGTCTAGGTCATCTCATTCACATTTAAGGTTGAAGATTATGGGTTCCATATAGAAAGCAAGAGAAATTCACATATTATGAAAGCACAAGGAAGAAAACCATTTATGATTTAGACAACCAAAATATACTCTGTTAAATGGGAAAAATAGTCTCTTTTCAATGTGCTACCACACAATTACCTCTGTCTCAGTAACTTCACCAAAAAGTCAGTGTGTCTCAGACTCATAAAATTACTTTTTGGGTGGCTCAGTTGGTTAAGCATCTGACTCTTGGTTTCGGCTCAGGTCATGATCTCATGGTTCATGAGTTTGAGCCCGCATCAGCAAGGAGCTTGCTTGGGATTCTCTGTCTCTTCCTCTCCCTCTTCCCCTCCCCTGTTTGTGCTCTCTCTCTCAAAATAAATAAACTTTATTTTTATAAAATTACTTTTTTCACTGGCACAAGAACAAACACTCAAATCAATGCAACAGAACAGAGAACCCAGAAATGGACCCACAAATGTATGGCCAACTCATCTTTGACAAAGCAGGAAAGAATATTCAATAGAATAAAGACAGTGTCTTCAGCAAGTGGTGCTGAGAAAACTGGAGAGCGACATACAGAAAAATGAACCTGGACCACTTTCTTATACCAGACCCAAAAATAAAATCAAAATGGATGAAAGACCTAAATGTAAGACAGTAAGCCATCAAAATCCTTGAGGACAAAGCAGGCAAGAACCTCTTTGACCTTGGCCACAGCAACTTCTTACTCAACACGTCTCCGGAGGCAAGGAAAACAAAAGCAAAAATGAACTATTGGGACTTCATCAAGATAAAAAGCTTCTGCACAGCGAAGGAAACGATCAGCAAAACTAAAAGGCAACTGACAGAATGGGAGAAGATATTTGCAAACGACCTATCAGATAAAGGGTTAGTGTCCAAAATCTATAAAGAACTTATCAAACTCAACACCCAAAAAACAAATAATCCAGTGAAGAAATGGGCTAAAGACATGAACAGACACTTCTCCAAAGAAGACATCCAGATGGCCAACAGACACATGAAATGATGCTCAATGTCACTCATCATCAGGGAAATCCAAATCAAAACCACAATGAGATACCACTTCACTCCCATCAGAATGGCTAATGTTAACAACTCAGGCAACAACAGATGTTGACGGGGATGCGGAGAAAGAGGATCTCTTTTGCACTGCTGCTGGGAACGCAAATGGTGCAGCCACTCTGGAAAACAGTATGGAGATTCCTCAAAAAATTAGAAATAGAACTACTCTACGACCCAGCCATTGCACTACTAGGTATTTATCCAAGATATAAAGGTATGCTGTTTTGATGGGACCCATGCACCCCAAGGTTTATAGTAGCACTATCAACAAGAGCCAAAGTATGGAAAGAGCCCAAATGTCCATCGATGGATGAATAGATAAGGAAGATGAGGTATATATACACAATGGAGTATTATTCAACAATCAAAAAGAATGAAATCTTGCCATTTGCAACTATATGGATGGAACTAGAGGGTAGGTATTATGCTAAGCAAAATTAGTCAGAGAAAGGCTAATATCATATGACTTCACTCATGTGAGGACTTTAAGACACAAAACAGATGAACATAAGAGAAGAGAGGCAAAAATACTATAAAAACAGGGAGGGGGACAAAACATAAGAGACTCTCAAATATGGAGAACAAACAGAGGGATACTGGAGGGGTTATGGGAGGGGGGATGGGCTAAATGGTTAAGGGGCACTAAGGAATCTACTCCTGAAATCATGGTTGCACTATATGCTAACTAACTTGGATGTAAATTTAAAAAATAAATTAAATAAAATTAAAAAAAGTTTTAATTATCTTTTTCTGTTTTAATATATTTTTGTGGTAAAATATATACAACATAAAATTTACCACTGCAGCTTTTTTTTTTATCTGAGAGAGAAAGAGAGACAGAGAGTCTGCACAAGCATGCGCACATATGCAGGAGCCAGGGACATATACAGGAGCTAGGGAGAGGGGCAGAGGAAGAGAGAGATAAATTTTAAGCAGGCTCCATGTTCAGCAAAGAGCCTGATGTGGGGCTCGATCCCATGACCCTGGGATCATGACATGAGCTGAAATCAAGAACTGGATGTTCAAATGACTGAGAGACCCAGGCGCCCCACCACTGCAGTTTTTAAGTGTACAATTCAGTGGCCTTAAGTTCATTCACAATGTTGTGCAACCATCACCACTACCCATTTACAGCACTTTTTCAACATTTCGAATATAAACTCTGTACCCACTAGACAATAACTCCCAATGCCCTCTTGCCATAGTCCCTAGTGACCACTATTCTACTTTCTATCTCTATTCTAGACATTTTAAGAAATCCTACAATATTTGTCCTTTTGTACCTGGCTTATTTCACTTAACATATGTTTCCAAGGTTCATCCACGTTGTAAAATGTATTAGAATGTCATTCCTTTTTAAGATGAAAAATATTCCATTATCTGTACAATACTGTATTTTATTTATGTATTCATCTGTATTTTATTTATCTATTGACTTGGTTTTTAGTATAGTCATGAAGTAGTGCAACTATCACCACAATAAATTTTAGAATATTTTTATCACTCTTCCAAAAGAAACCCCAAACCTTTTAACTGCCATCCCTTATCCTCGACTCCCACTTCACCCTTCACCTATTCTACCTATTGCCCCTATAGATCTGGCTATTCTGGTCATTTTATATAAGTGGAATCATACAATATGTCGTCTTTTATGATTGGCTTCTTTTACTTAGCACGTTTTCAAGATTCATCCATGTTGAAGCATGTACCAGTAATTCATTCCTTTTTATGTCGAATATTATTCCATTGAATGGACCTAAGTTTTGTTTATTCATCCATTCATCAGTTGATGGACATCTGGGCTGTTTCCACATTCGGCTATTAAGAATAATGCTATTATGTACAAGTTTTTGGGTGTACAGATGTTTTCATTTCTTTTGGGTATGTCTCTAGAAGTGAGATTACTGGATTATATGGTAAATCTATGTTTAATTTTTGAGGAATTGCCAAATTATTTTCCAAAGTGGCTGCACCAGTTTACATTCCCATCAGCAGTATATGAAATGATTTGTCCACAACCTTGCCACACTTGTCTTTTTGATTATAGCCATCCTAGTGGGTGGAAAGTATTATCTCACTATGCTTTAATTTGCATTTCCCTAATGACTAATGATGCTGAAAAATTTTTCATGTGTTTACTGATATTGTATATGTTTTTATTATATCAGTGCTTTTATATTAAAACATTTACATGGGGGGCACCTGGTTGACTCAGTAGCTTATGTGTCTGACTTCAGCTGGGTCATGATCTCACAGTTCATAAGTTTGACCTGCATCATGCTCTCTGCTATCCGCATAGAGCCCACTTTAGCTCCTCCGTCCCCCTCTTTATTTCTGTCTCTCCCCCACCCATGTGCATGCACACACTTGTGCTTTCTCTCTCTCTCAAAATTAATTAAACATTTACAAAAAAAAATTTATACATTCACCAATTACAGAAAAGATATTAAAGTCAGTATGTTCTTTTTTTTTAATATTTCTTTGCTTTTGAGAGAGAGTGCATATGAGTAGGAGAAGGAGAGAGAGGGAAACAGAGGATCCAAAGCAGGCTCTGCATTGTCAGTGCACAGTCCAATGTAGGGCTCAATTCACAAACTGTGAGGTTGTGACCTGAGCCAAAATCCGATGCTTAACCATCGAGGTACCCCAAAGTCAGTATGTTCTCAAATATAACTTAAACAAATATGTATAATAGCACAAGCAGTATTCTACCATTACATTTATCATATAACATTATATATTATATGGAAAAAATTGTTCTAATCAATGAGTGAAGTAGACTCTCTTTGTATTGTATTCATTTACAGCAAATCACATAAGTGTTTCTTGTTCAACACATTTTTGGTGCACCTGGGTGGCTTGGTTGGTTAAATGTCAGACTCTTTATATCAGCTCAGGTCATGATCTCATAATTAGTTTGTGAGTTTGAGCCCTGTGTCAGGCTCTGTGCTGACAGTGAGGAGCCTATTTGGTATTCTCTCTCCCTGTCTCTCTGCCCCTACCACACTCATTCTCTCTGTCAAAAACAAATAAACATTAAAAAAACAAAAAGAACACATATTTATTCAAATAGAATCAATTTCTATTCTCAAAAATGTCAATCAGGGGCAGCCACTATGTAAAACAGTTTGAAGGTTCCTCAAAAAATTAAAAATTAAAAAACAGAACTACCATATGATCCAGCAATTTCATTTCTGGGTATTTATCTAAGGAAAATGAAATCATTATCTTGAAAAGATACCTGCACTCCCATGTTCACTGAAACATTACATACATATGATAGTCAAGACATGGAAACAACCTAAGGGTCCGTCAATGGGACATTTTACATGGGTAAAGAAAATGTGATACACACATGAGCAGGAATATTATTGAGCCATAAAAAAGAAGGAAATAGTGCTGTATGTGACGTGAATGGAACTTAAGAACATTACAATAAGTGAAATAAGACAGAGAAAGACAAATGCTGTCTGATCTCATTTATATGTGTTATCTAAAACAAAAGAAAATAATATAAAACAAAAACCCTGAACCCGGATATACAGAGAACTACAGAAAAGAGACTAATGGTTTCCAGGAGTGGCAAGTGGTGGGGAGAATAGGTGAAGGTAATCAATGGTACAAAATTCTAGTTTATAAGATAAATAAGTTCTAGGGATATAATGTACAGCAGGGTGACTATAGTTGCCAATAATGTATTGTACATTTGTAAGTTGCTAAGAGACTAAAAATGTCTCATCACAAGAAAAAAAATTGTAACTACATGTGATGATGGATATTAGGTAAACTTATTGTCAATCATTTCCTATATACATATATATATATATATATATATATATATATATACGTATGTCAAATCACTATGTTATAACACTTAAAATACAATATTAAATGTCAATTAGATCTCAATTAAAAAAAAAAGAATATCATAGAAATAAAATGACCCAAAAAAACCCCTCAAACAAACAACAGTTCTTTTGGATTTAAGAATCTCAAAGGTGCCTGGGTGGCTCAGTCAGTTAAGTATCTGACTTCAGCTCAGGTCATGATCTTGAGTTCGTGAGTTTTAGCCCCACATCTGGATCTGTGCTGACAGCGTGGAGTCTGGAGCCTGCTTTGAGTGCTGTCTCTCTCTCACTGCCCCTCCCCGATTCACGCTCTGTCTCTCTCTCTTTCAAAAATAAACAGACATTAAAAATAATAATAATAAGGCAAAAATAAAAATTAGAAAGAATCTCATAATGCAGGGTGCCTGGGTGGCTCAGTTGATTAAGTGGCTGACTTTGGCTCAGGTCATGATCTTGCAGGTTCATGAGTTCAAGCCCACATTGGGCTCAGTGCTGACAGCTCAGACCCTAGAGTCTGGAGCCTGCTTTAGATTCTGGGTCTCCCTCTTCCTCTACCCCTCCCCAGCTCACACTGTGTCTCTCTCTTTCTCTCAAAAATAAACTTTAAAAAAAAAAAAGAATCTCATAATACAAAAATTTATTTTTAGCAGAAAAAAAAAAGTTTGAGCCCCACATTGGGTTCTCTGCTGTGAACATAGAGCTCACTTTGGATTCTCTGTCCACCTCTCTATCTGCCCTTCCCCCACTTGCGCTCTCTCTCTCTCTCGCTCTCTCTCAAAAATAAATAAATATTAAAAAGAAAAAAATGTTTAAAAAGTATCCTTAACTCTTAACACAATTATTCCCAAAGTAGTGGTATTATACCAATGAAATAAATAATACAAGTACGGTAGTCCCAAATCTTTGTTTTAGCTGCTATACCACTCCTAGGACCCTGCAGAAATTAAAGGCTAAAAATTTTCTAAGCAGTGTTTCTACACATGAAAGATATACACACATATTCTTTTAAATCTGTCTATAAGAAATAGTGCTAAGTCTTACTTCTCATTCACTTATACACTTAAAGTGAAGTTTGCTCCTAGAATATGAGAGTTAAAAATTACAAGATCAACTGAGTAGATGTTGGAGACCAGGGTTTAACAGAAGTGATGCTCACACACGCCCATACACACACCCCACTTTGCTCTCCTAAATTCCCAGGAAAACTATGCCAACACAAGGGTCGAAAAAGCTAAATTATGCAGAATTGATACCGCATAAAAAGGTCTACTTACAGTTCTATAAAATCACCTCGTTCATCTTTCCTGGTTATTCTGTTCTGTGGGGCACAGAATTTAAAAAACCCTTTTTTTTTTTTAATTTTTTTAACGTTTATTTATTTTTGAGACATAGAGACAGAACGTGAGCAGGAAAAGGGCAGAGAGAGAGGGAGATGCAGAATCCGAAACAGGCTCCAGGCTCTGAGCCATCAGCACAGAGCCCGATGCGGGGCTCGAACTCACAGACCACGAGATCATGACCTGAGCCGAAGTCGGCCGCTTAACCGACTGAGCCACCCAGGCGCCCCAAAAAACCCTTTTTTACTAAGACCCACCACCCAAAATATAACTCTCCCAAGCACAGAGAAAAAAGTTCTGTTGGAAAAAATTACATTTTCTGATAAAGGCACTAGACATTTTCTATATCATAAAATTAAAGTCACATCTCCAGCTTTCTCAACTAATTACCCGTGATGGTCATCTTATTATGTATTAATTTAACTGACCATTCTAGATCCTACTTTTTTCCGTTGTAACATATAAAATTTTCCCTAAGAGAACTATTACACAGTCATACATTTTCCCTAACGCTGTTCCATTCGAGTTTCAAGAAAACTTTCTTATTTGAGTATTCTAGGTTTAGAGAACAAATTTACCTCCATTTTCATCTTTATTATCTAAATTTTTGACTTTAAATAGCTCTGATTCTTTAAAGGTCTAGTTTTTTATCTCTTGTGAATTTAACGCAATTGTTATTTCCATTGAAGCTTTCCACACAGGTTTATACAACTAGAACACAATCTTCTCAGACTTTCGATACCATTCCTTCCTTCTTTCCTGAATATGGTATTCATTCATTCAATATTTATCAAGCACCTTTCAGATTATAAAGCACTTGTGCCAGATACTATGAGAATGCAAGGTACGGTTGCTGTCCTTGAGAAAACTGCCAACCAGTCCAACTTTTTAAACAAAACTGGACTTCACTAGATGTTCTTTATGGTTTATTGCAGCTTTAATTTTATGGCTGACTCTAATATTTTATAGTCAGTTATTTTACCACAGTTTGGTTTTTTTTCTAAATAGATATATAATCTAGTACTTCAATACTTAAGTTCTCCTAAGTTTTAAGAGACCATTCCTCAAATTATTTCTGTAATTTTGCTAACACTTAAAAACAATGATTAAAAAGAATACTTAAAAATAAGTGTTTAAAAAGATGTGTAAAACTTGTACTCTGAAAACTACAAACATTACTGAAAGAAATTAAAGAAGATCTAAATAAAAGGAAAGAAATCTCATGATCCTAGACAGGAAGGTTTAATATTATTAAGATGGCAATATTCCACAAACAACACTCTCCAAAATAAATTCAATATAATCTGTATTAAAACCATAACTCACTCTTTTGCAGAGATTGAGAAACTAATCTTAAAACTCAAATGGAAATTTAAGGGACTCTAAAGAGCCAAAACAATCCCGTAAAAGAAGAACAAAATTGGAAGACTCACCCTTCTCAATTTCAAGATTTATTTCAAAGCTACAAAACCAAGACAGAATGGTACGGACATAAGAACAAATGAAAAAGAACGGAGACACCATAAATAAATTAGCTCAAAATGAATCAAAGATCAAAATGTAAGAGTCAAAACTAGAACACTCTCAAAAGAAAATATAGGTGTCTTTGTGACACTAATTTAGGCAACAGTTTCTTAAATATGACACAAACCATGAGTAACAACAAAAAGATAAAGTAGACAAACAAAATTCAAAATGTTTGTGCATTAAAAGATACTATCATGAAAGTGAAAAAAACAACCCACAGAATGGGAGAAAATTTCTATGAATCACCTATCTGAAAAGGGACTGTGTACAGAATATATAAAGAATTCTTACAATTCAACAATAAGACGACAGGTAATTCAATTTAAAAAAGGCAAAACCCTTGAACAGACATTTTTCCAACAAAGACATACTAATGGCCAATAAACACATGGGAAGATGTTCAACAGTATTAGTTGACAGGGAAATGTAAATCAAAGTCATAAGGATGTCTATAATAAAAGAGATAATAACAAGTGTTGACAAGGACGTGGAGAAATCAGAGCTCTCATACACTGCTGCTTAAATTGTAAAATGATGCACCACCCTCCACTAGACTCTCAAAAGCTCCAAGCTGTGCTGACAGCCCAGAGCTTGGAGCCTGCTTCAGGTTCTGTGTCTCCCTCTTTCTCTGTCCCTCCCCTGCTCATGCTCTGTCTCAGCCTCTCAAAAATGAATAAATGTTAAAAAAAAATTTTTTTAATATTTAAGGTCCAAACTAGCAGTATGGTATATAGTATATATGATTACTGGGCAAACTCGAATGTTATTAAAAATTAGTACTTACAATATAGTTAAGCACAAGACAGTACTCACGTATAAGGGACAGAAGCTCATATTCTGTTTTGACCTTTACACTTAACCTACAGAAACAATCAGAGTAAATAAGTACATATTCCCTCCTCACTCTTCAGCTATATAACCCTCCCAAGACTTAAATCACTTTACAAAGAAATTTTACGGTTCTAAACTTCAATTTACAATTATCAAGCATAAGGGCAAACTATATGCTCTCGTATAAGGTGCACAAAAGTATTGCCCTATTAGCAAATAAAAGTTAAAAGTCAACCATATTAATTTCATTCTCCAATCCAGATTGAATTATGAAAACCTTTAAAACACTATTATCACTGTTTGTTCACATACAATCTCTTCTACTAAGCTATAAACTACCTGTAGCCAGGATCTAGGTGTAAATTAATTTTGAGTAAATGAATAAATATAAATATCATGACTAGGTAACTTATACTTGCACATAAACATTAAAAGTCATCCCTAAAAAAATGCCCTTGGCTATATTATAGAATACAAGAAAGTATAAGAAATTAAAAAATTTCATTACTTTTATGCTCTTTAAAAAAATAGTTTTCCCTTTAAGAACGTTATGGTGGTTAAACAAAAGTTAAAGAGAAAAGAATACACAGTGTATAAATCCATTTATATAAAGTTCTAAAAACGGCAAAACTAATCTATTTTAAGGAAAAACAGATCAGTAAGTTGCCTGAGGAGCTGGAGTGGGCAGAACTGACTATAAAAGAGCAAGAGGTAGACTGAAATGTTCTGTATCTTATCTGCAGTGATTACACAAATGCATATACTTGTTTAAAACTCCTGGAATGCTCAAAACTGGTGAATCTCTGTATCTCGATATAAAGATGGTTTGTTATTAAAAAAAAGAAAAAAAAGGAAAGAGAGAAAGGATACAAGAAGTAACCACAGAGTCAACAAGAAAAATGTAGAGTACTCTGAGAAAATGGAGACATGAGTAGAAGACAAAAAAAAGCTGGGGAGGGGAGAGGCAGTGCAAAGAACCACCAAAGCAAATTAACAGGCCCTATGCAAAACGCCACTACTCTTACAGCATTTCATAGTTCGGTCCTCTAACATTGTGTCAGTTGTTCTTCCTCTGAACTCTTAGGTAAGCAAAACTGATACTAATGTCTCTGCTGAAGAAAATGAAAGCTTGCACGATTTTTCACAGGGTCTCGAGACCAAACTAGAATTAAAATCCATGTTTTCCAATGGCTAACACAATTTTCAAGAAGTTCATTAATAATGAACTAACTCCTGCAGCTCTATTAGTACTGTTTTTCCTGTTTTCCTTTCAAATTTAGCTAGCTCTGAGACATATCAGCAGAAAAAGGTGCAACGATTCCATGCTTCCATAAACTATTGGCAAAGATACCAAGAGTCACACATGGCATCCTCCATCTCTCAAGTAATTCTCCTGAGGTGATAGTTTGCTTACCCTTCCCCTGCTTTTCACTTCTGAGTATCATCATCTGTCAAAACAGAGGTGGCTCAACCAGCGGAGTGCTTCAGCTAAATCTTAAAGACACTCCCCAAAGACAAGAAATGATTAGCTAATTTTATGTGTTAAAATATTCCCCAAAAGGATCATCATCATATTCTTAACTGATTTTTATGTGTGGCTTATAGACTTTCTCTCTTCTTTTATGGAAACTGTTTAGGTAAAGGAGCCTACACAAACCACTCTTTTTATAACATCTGAACAGTGTAATTTCAGTAGGGCCCAAAGTGTAAATACCAATTATCGAACTTTTATACTAAAGAACGTCAGGATAAGCTCAATACTTTGTGGTAAAATAATCAAGTTTCAAATTCCAGCCTCCTTGATTAGCTATGTGATGTTAGGAAAATTAGTGAATCCCTCTGTACCTCAGTTTGTACATTTATGAAATACAGATACTATCTCATAGGATTTTTCTGAGGAATAATGTGAAAAATATCTATAAAATTCAGCATACAAATAGCTGAAAAAATGTATTCAATTATTACTAATATTGAATTTATTATTCTTTCTGTACCAACACTGTTTCTTTTAACAAGTCCTACAAATATTACTTTAAAGAAATTTTTAAAACTAAAACTAAACAAATAAAAAAACAAACAAAACCCCTAAATTTATAATGAAAAGAGTAATGAACAACAATTTAGGTCACTCTTAGAAACTTTCCTGTTCTTGCTTCATCTTCAAAAACAATACCAAAAAAAATAAAATATCAAACTTACTAAAACCCTAATCATAACATTTCTGAATGGGAAAGAAATGAATAAACATTCATAGGTGACCAGCCATAATTATCATCATCTGTCAAGTAAATATTAAAAAAAAAAAGAAAAGCAAGAGAAAAACTTTAATTTTTCAATAGTTATTAAAAATAAACAGGAGTGCCTGGGTGACTCAGTTGGTTGGGCGTCCAACTTCGGCTCAGGTCATGATCCCACTCAGGTCATGATCCCACAGTTCTTGGGTTTGAGCTCAGCTCTGAGCCTGGAGCTGCTTCAGATTCTGTGTCTCTCTCTGCCCCTCCCCCACTTGCACTCTGTCTCTTTCAAACATACACATTAAGAAAAAATATTTTTTAAAAATTTTTAAATAATAATAATTAATAAAAGGAGCGCCTGGGTGGCGCAGTCAGCTGACTGCCCGACTTCGGCTCAGGTCATGATCTCATGGTTGGTGGGTTTGAACCCTGTGTCGGGCTCTGGGCTGACAGCTTGGAGCCTGGAGCCTGCTTCAGATTCTGTGTCTCCCTCTCTCTCTGCCCCTCCCCCACTATGCTTCTCTCTATCTCTCATAAAAAAATGAACAGTAAGATTTTTTTAAGTTAAAAAATAGAATAAATAAAAGTAACTGAAAATTTCCAAGTAGCATATCTTTAGTTCAAATCATCAGAAATATAGTTTCTTTATCACAACACCAGGCTTTATTTACATTTAGAAGTTAAAATCATTACCTATAGTTAATCCATAAAGAAAATTTCTACATTTTCATTCGAGGACATGTTTATATTTAGTGAATTACATACTGTTAGTTTTTTTAACCTTGACTTTTATTAAGACAACAGCAAATAAAAGACACAAATCTCTTTTATGTAACTTGAAATAAAATCTTTGCAACAAGATAATAACCTAAGTTAATAATCAACATTTCTACTGAAAAATGTCTTATACCTTAAAAATAACAGGACTATCTTCTCTCGCTAAACAAGCAAGCCCAAATGATGTCTCAGATTAATATGATCTTTTATTTTTTTCTATCTATTATTATTTATGGAAAATATAATCTGAGTCAACTTTTTCTTATATAAAGTGGCTATTTTTTATATACAGTATTAATCAGGGTAAGAAATGTTTTTCTGTACTATCACTTTCAAGTTTTAGGGGACTCGTGGAATAATTACACTAGAGTCAAGAGTGAGCTAAGAGCAAGCCAAGAACCATTTGGTTAATTATGAATTTCTTTTTTTTTATTTTTTTTAACGTTTACTTATTTTTGAGAGACATAGAGACAGAACGTGAGCTGGGGAAGGGCAGAGAGGGAGGGAGACACAGAATCCGAAGCAGGCTCCAGGCTCCGAGCCGTCAGCACAGAGCTCGTCAGCACAGAGCTCCACGCAGGGCTCGAACTCACAGACCACGAGATCACGACCTGAGCCGAAGTCGGCCGCCTAACCGACTGAGCCACCCAGGGGCCCCTAATTATGAATTTCTATCCTCTTACTGTAATAAGCAACAGAATTCTAGTACTGCATGAAAATTACAAAAACAGAGTTTAGAAAAAGACACAAAAACAAATGGTAGGAAAATCAGAGAGAGATGGATCCTAGAACTAAGAAGTTAGGATGAACTAGGTATGTATGACTTTTATCATTTTAAACTTTATTTCCATAATTATTTCCATAATGATATTTTTAGTTTACGAGGTAAGAATCTATAGAGATGAATAGATACTAAACAAGAAAAGAATCCAACAGACTATTTTTAATGTTAAATATTTTCAAAAAATCATTTCTAATAAGATATCTTCATACATTCCATCATTTAAGAAGTTATGGCTTAACCACCTTACTAACATCAGCTAGGAAGAGAAATAAATCAGGCTCAACGGCAATTCAGAAATATTCCATAAAGTCAGTAAAACACTGTTACTATCTTTAGGATTTTCATTTTGTGAACTATAAAGTATAATTATGCATGGTACCATATCAAATAATTTGACAGTGATAAGAGAAAGAAAGTAGTTTATTGTCCCTAACTCATTGTTAAAATAAAAGTAAAAAATAAAAATCTTCCACTTTCAAATACTAAATTCATACTAATATTGCCTCACATTGGTATTTAGCTCTTATTTAACCAGTTACTTAATTTTATCCATCATGTAATCTTGTAACTCTTGCTTGTGAACACATTTTAAAATTTTAATCCATTGTTTTTATTACTCTATTTTTTCCAACTCACTTATATTATTTTTCCTGTTTTATCTGATTTTTATACTATCTTATCTTACATCTCTGTATTTCCAGAATGATCTCTTAATCATATATGTTCACTTTCATTTAGTTTAATTTTTATCTCAGTTTTTTCTATAGCAAACAATATATGCCAAAATCAGTATTTTTCAATACAGGAAGTATACGAAATGATAACTTTTTCTCTGTAGTGAATCTTTTCTCTAGGTACTCAAAAGACTCCTAGCCTTCAAATTTGTAACCCATTTTATTTTTTCAATATATATAAACTATCTTCCTTAAAGGAAAAGGCAGAAAAAATGCAAAATGCAAAAAGAGAATCAAAAAGTAAAATTTTACAGTACATACTTTTTACTGGACCTTTTTTTTAAAGTTTATTTATTTATTGAGAGAGAGAAAATCTCAGGCAGGCTCTGCGATGTCAGCGCAGAGCCGCACCTGGACAGGATCTCACCACGGTGAGATCATGATCTGAGCCAAAATCAAGAGTCAAACACTTAACCCACTGAGCTACCCATGCGCCCCTGTAAAGGACTTTCTATGGGAGTTATTTTTAAAATAATTGCAACAGTATCTCTTTTATTTACTTATTAAGAGTTTCACATGTAATTATGGGGTCATCAGAAACATTATTTATGTCTATGTATTATTGAATTAAGATACCTAGACTCTTTTCTCATTGTCAGGCCATCACGTTAAGTAAGAAGGCAGTAGCAGAACTACATATGGTGACCAATGTTAACTACATTTATGGTGGTGGTCACTTTCCAATATACACAAATAATAAGCCATTACCTTGTGAAACTGAAATTAATATGATATTTTATGCCAACTATATCTCAATATAAGAACTAATTTCCTATCATTTTAAAAAATATATACATATAGCAGCAAGAAGGACCAACATCAATATGTAGTATAAAAGAAAACTTAATTAAATGGGAAAGAGATCTTGAACCTATTTTTCAAGCTCAATAGCACTCAACTGTAAATTTTCTAACCTTATTTTCTTAAAGAGAGAACTTAAATTTGGAAAAAACATGTTCTATAAAAAAAATTAAGATAGCAGTTAAATTCTCCTCACTCTGGGCTGAGTGTATTATTAAATGGATATCTAGACTACTGATAGAAAGTATACACATATTACCAGAAAATACTTCATATTACATAACATAGGGAGTCAATACAGTACAGTAGTTAAGAGCACGGACTACAGTGACACAACCTGTGTTGGAATCTTGGCTATAACTTACCAGCCATGTGACTCTGGGTAAATTACTGAACCTCCCCATACCTTAGCTCCCTCATCTGTAAAACGGAATAATAATACCCATCTCAAAGGGTTGTTATGAGAGTTCAGTGAGTTCACACTTACAAAGTTCTTGGCACACAGTAAGAGCATATAAGCGGTTGTTGTTTTAAATTTTTAAATTAGCTAACATTTATTGCGCACTTACTGTGTGCTAGGTTAAATGCTTTACACATGAATTTGCCTTAAGTAATCTTCACAGCAACCCACAATGAAGATACTATGATTGCCCCCATTTGAAGATGAGAAAATTGAAGCACAACAAGATTAAATAACTAAGCTGAGGTCATGCATAACTGTTTAAACAAGGATTTGAACCCAAATCTGATGCACAATCTACAATTTTAACACAGATTGCAAGGTACACTACATACTAGAAAACAGTAGCCACCAGCCAAACTTTATCTTAAGGAGAGGACGGGGGGAGGACAGACTTTGCTGAAATAAATCAAAGTATTTCCTGGAATAAAGTAGGGTATTTTAAAAAGTAATATAAGAAATACCACTACAATACAGAAGTATTTATATATGAAATGATAAATGTCTGATATTTGTTTTAAAATGATATAGCTTGAGGCAACTGGATGGCTCAGTTGGTTAAGTGTATAACTCTTGGTTTCGGCTCAGGTCATGATCTCATGGTTCGTGAGTTCAAGCCTCATGTTGGTCTCTGTGCTGACTGTGTGGAGCCTGCTTGGAATTCTCTCTCTCTCTCCCTCTCTCTCTGCCCCTCTCCCGCTTGTGCACACTCTCTCAAAATAAATAAACTTTAAAAATACAATAAAATAATACAGCTTGAGAGAAGGGAGAGGATAAAAAAACAAGATTAGACATGTATTGAGGATTGTTAAAACTTGGTGATAGGCATTTGGGGGTCCATCGTTTTATTCTCTCTACATTTGTATGTTCTTTAAAATGCCCATAATAAAAGATTAAAATAGAGGTAAGACGCAGAGATTAAATACTTTACTTTCATTCCACAAGCAAACAACTTTCTTAGGATTCCCTATATCAAAGACATAAAACGGATACTTGATATTTATACATTTTACAATGTATATATAATCTGTAAAAGGATTTTACAGATTTTTATTTTTTTTACATTGAGTACCCTCTCAACCAAAAGAAGAAATTAATGAAAGTATTTAATCACATACATGTAAATATACATATTAAATGGCTGTCTGCATTTCTATCAGCTTGTTAAAATTATTTGCTGAAATAATTAACTTTTTCTTCGTATCTTTCTCCTCCTGCCTGATAATCTCTATGATTATGAAACTCTCTGGTTTGTTGCCCAGAAAATGAATAGATTTGTATAGGCAAATATGAATCTACAGCATGGCACAAATTGAACAATATGAATAAAAAGTAGAAATCTGCTTCACTAAGAAACACTTATAAAATTCCTCACCTCAAATTGAAGTTTGATCTTTAAACCAATATATACCAATGGACTTCTGATAAGTATAAATATAATCAATAATTAGAGAATATTTTATATGCTCTAAAATATAGTTGAAACAACTTAGCTGATACTAAAGAAAAAAAAAAAAAAACATTTATCAAGCCAGACACTATACTAGGCATTTTCATACACCTTACGTCATTAAATTTAAGAGATTGTATCTATTTTTATAGAAAGAATATTAAACTTTAGAGAGGTGAAATCACCTGTGCAAGGTCACAGAGCTAATAAGCAACTAAACTGGTATGTATTAAAACTTAAGCTCAATTACAAAATCCACTCTTCCCCCGCTATGAAAAGTAAACATCTAAACTCAAATCAAACTTAAATATTTAGGGCTTTTTTTAAGTGGATCACAAAATGGTCACATATATATTTTATAGTGGCGGCTTGGCTTTGGGTAAAGAACTCTAACTAAAACACAAAGAGCATTATCTCTGCTGTTGTGTGACTTTTTTCCCCCAAGTCTCTTAATTTCAGCCTCAGGCTACTCATCTCTATAATGAGGAAATGAATATCCTTGCTGTCAAACTGCAGGACTAGAAAATTCAAAGAGGATACATGTAAAACCCCTTCAAATACTACAAAACACTGGGGTGTGGGGTTGGCTCAGTCGAAAGAGCATGTGACTCTTGACCTAGGGGGTCGTCAGTCTGAGCCCCACACTGAGTGTCGAGATTACTAAAAAAAAAAATTAACTTAAAAAAATATGTAAAAAAAAATTACAAAACACAAATCGAGTCTTTTTTTGTTTTAAAATGCTAAAATAACAAGGTTTTCTAAAGTAATTGTCAGCTGTTTAAATTCGACACCTTCTATTAATATTTCCAGAACTTTCTCAACCCCTTTTTTTCTAAGCATAGTTCAATCATCATGTCTATCACTTGGCTTTCCTTATCCTTAAAAATAATGCAACAGTAATGACATCAATGCTTTTGAAATAAATAATTAACATACCATTTTGAAATGTTCAGCATATAAAAGTTCTAAATTCTGAATTTTCAAGCTAAGTATGTGTTTGATGTCATTCTTAGTTATATTCATGATCTTAATGTTTGAGGCTTTTCATATTCAGTTTGTTTCTAAAAAGCTAGAATGAAGACCTGGAATTCTAAAGGAGAACACCCAACACATAATTTTTAATGATTTTTGTGGGAGTTTTTTCAAGGCTTCTCAAAGCAGATACAATAAGCTAACAAGCACATCAAACACAGCAACAAAGTCCACTGAAACATTCAGCTGCTCTAAAAGAAGGATCAGGCCCTTTAGGAGAAAACTACATTGTGTGAGTTTGCAAAGTTTCACACTTTCTCGTTCAAACTCCATTTCAGAGAAAGCCTTTGCACACTCACACAATATGCTTTAAAATGGCACTTTGCTGACCTTCCAATAGTCCAGCTCTATGAAAATTCTGTGATGGGTGTAACTTCAGAGAATCTGAAAAACACAAAAAGCATTAAGCACTTTTTATGCTGAATGACTTAAAAAAGAAAAAAAAAAAAGGCAAGGGTAGCATACATCTCTTACATAACTGCCACGTATTTTTCAGAGCTAAAGCCCATATTTGCGAATACGCTCGGTAAGAGAAGGCCGAATTGCCTCACACCGGTCTCTATGCTAAACTTAGATGGTCATAAAGTGTTTGTTTCATGGAAAATTATCTGATGGTTGCTGCACAAACGGTGTTAATGTCTTGGCTATTTTTAGCACCCAATTGTAGCACATTAGCCCTCTTCTAAGAATCGTCTCTTGACATCATCTTTTTCTTCTGACACTCAAAACTACAGTATTTCCAAACTACTTCAGGTACGTTGCCGGAGAAACATCCTACAGGAGGGTGACTGCCAACGAAAGTCGTCAGAGCAACAGACAATGGCTACAGTTACTAAGTAGGACTCGGTGTACAAACCCAGTCGTCGGTCTGTAAAGTCCAGTACCTTCCAGACGAAACCTTCTCACACTGATTCACTTACACAATTTCAAGGTCCTAATCACGCGAAGGCTGAAGTCCCCCTTTCCGGAGGGGGTGGCATCAGCGGATGGATACATAACACCAAAAACTGAAGACACGCTGGATTTCTCAGGAAGGAGGTTCGCAATGGCACATAATTTTTTTTTTAATATGGTGAAATGAATAGCTAATAACCCAGTTATGTCTTTGGCCCCTCCCAGTGGTGTAAAAAGTGGCGAAGAGTGCAGCGGGAGCGTTTTGGTTTGATGCCCCTCTTGCACCGGGAACCTGTTCTAACACATTCTTGTGGTGCCCAGTATAGGAATTTAAACCCGGTGCAGATCAACTCAAGTGTTGGTACTGTGCATCCCGGGAATCCCCTGCAGGCCTTGGCCAAAAGAGTTTTAAAACGGGAATCTCGTTGCCCCCCTCCTTGCAGCGAACCCTTGAACGGCAACGAAAGAGAATATTCTCAAAGGACAGCGGCGTCAGTGCCTGAGCTGGTACCCCTGGGACAGGAGAGGTATAAAACTGATCCGGGGAGAGTACCCCTATCTTGGTAAAAGAGAGGGAGATGGAAGTCGTTAGAATGCCACATAGGTGGAAAGAGAGGAAAACAGAAAATTCGGGCCCTTTCCAGCAGTAAGATGACGAGGAGAGGAAGAACGCCTGGTCGAGGGGGGCCGTCCCAACAAGGGGAGGGAGTGGACTAGGCCGGAGGGAGAGGGGGGCAGAAGGACGGCGCACAAACAACCTGGAGGGGGAGGAAAATGGTGCCCCTGCACCCGGAACCGGCTCCAAGCCACGCCGCGCGTTTGGGGGCAACTTTGCTGGGGAGGATGGTCCTGGTAAGAGCGGCCGCCGCGCACCGATCGCAGCGGCCCCAGCGCGGGGCCCAGTCTGGAGGGGGGGGTGGAGATCCCGGGATCCCTGAGCTGGGGAGGCCGGGGCCGGCTGCTCGAGGAGTGTGACGGCGCCGGACACGCCGAGGGACTCCCAGTGTGACTGGTGCCGCAGAGACCGGGGGCCGACGGCAATTGGGCCCCGTGTGGCCGGCGGCTCCGCGGGGGAGGGGCCGCCACTCCTCCCCGGCCCCTTCCACCACCACCCGACCCCATGGGCCTCTCCCCATCCCCCAAAACAGGCCCGACCGGCCCGGGCTTGCCCCTATCCCCGACGGGGACCCCTCTGGCTCCCCCGGGCCGGGCCTCCCCGCCCCCACGCCCCAGCCCCCAGCCTGACTCACCTCGCGAGTACAGGGACTTGGGCGATTCCAGGTCTAGGTCCGCGCTGAGCAATGAGATGAAGTCCGAGGGCATCGCAGCTCGACCCAGCCCGGCCCGAGGGCAGCGGGAGGGGGGGAGCGGCGGTGGCGGCGGCACCTCCTCTCCGGGACCGCGGGCACCGAACCGGGGGCGGCGAGGCGAGGGCGGCTGCTGCTGCCTCCTCCTCGAGGGCAGTGACTTCCACCGGGCCGAGGACCGAGGAAACGGCAGCGAGGTGGAGGGGAAACTCCGCGGGGACTAATTCCCGGCGAGCCAGGAGGGGGGTTCAGGGCGGGGAAAGGGAGGGGGGGAGAGCCAACGGGTCCGTTTCGTGCTTCTCCTCAGCGAAAACTGACGGTCGCCGCCACCGCCGCCGCCGCTGACAGGAATCTGAGCCCCGCCCCCCGCGGGGCACTGCGCAGGCGCGGAGGGGGGCGCCCCGGAGCCGAGAAGAGCTGGGGCGGCCACCGGAGGGCGGGGAGGCGCGCCATGGAACAGCATCAACAAGGGCTTCGCTTCCTGCCGCCGCGGCCGGGGCTGCTGTTCCCCAGCCGGGAAAGGGCCCCGCCAGCAGGGAGGGAGGCAGGGAGGTGTCCGCGCCTGGGGCCCCGGGGAGGGAAAAGGTATTTGCGCCGACCTGGTGGCGGCGAGCCCGAGGCGGCCGGTCCAACACGGAGCTGAGGGCAAGAGAAGACAGACCTGGGGGAGCCGAGGTGACTGCTGGAAGAGTGGGAAGGACCCCAGAGCTGGGCAGGGCCGGCCAGGGGCAGGCTGGCTTTGGGGTCTCACAGAGGAATGGAGTTTCGTCCCTGGGACAGCCACCAGCCGTTTAGAGTTTTCACAGGAGTGTCTAACTTGTGTTGGCCAAAGGACTATCAAACTCATTTCTTAATTCGGAAATGAAAAACCTTATCTAAAAAACTCTAGTTACTGGTTGTTTTTAATTAAAATACTTCTCCGTCCTTTGCCCTCCCCCTCTTTTGTTTCTCTTCCCCCATCCTTCAGAGGCTGAAAAATTCAAAACAAAACGAAAAACAACTTTCTGATTGTGCTGGGTGGCCGGGTTTATTCGGAATGGGAGATAAAAGACTATTTAAAAATTGGATCATATGAATCCACCTGGCCGATCTAGAGGAAAAAACGAAATAAGCAAACCTAAACACCACTCTTCCAAACCATTTTTCATTTTTTACTTTTGGATTAGGCAAGGATGGAGGAAAAACACATTTAATTGAGTTTTTGCTATTCTGTTCATGGGGCCAAAAGTTTCCGTTGCAAAAACTGAAAATCCTCACCTACACCGCAGACCGTTTCCTGACTCTAATAGACTTCTGAGAAATTTTTAATCAAGTTATTAAAATATCAATTGGAGTGCAGGGTATGCATCTCGGGAAATAATTTTAATCTTGTGAGGAATATTGATCCCAGCAATCACTGGGCAGCGTTTTTAAGCCATTTGGTTTTCTTTTTGTTATTTTTATCTACAAAGATGGTTACAAGTCACAAAAATTAGTCTGTATCTATACATACATAGATAGATAGTACATATATAGATACAGGTGATATAATGCAGCCTTTTCTCCAGGAATTTGGAGAATTCATCTGGCCTTGGAGTCCTGGAGATGGGGAAGAAACTCAGCAAAGGAGGCCCCAGTGCAGGTGTCTCTGGGGTGGGGCTCTTTGCAAAGCTTTACCTGCAGACCTAGAATTTAAACTTGTGTCATCAGAGTCTCCCTATCTTTCCATCTGAACATCTGACTCAGGTTGCCCAATTATCTTCACTGCATTCTGTGTAGTAATGAATCAACCCTGTGAACATTTTCTTCCTGTCAGAGGTAAGAAAGCTTTTCAGAGCCACCCCAAGATGGCAAAGCAGAACCGGAAACTACCCTCAAATCTCCAATGCCACTGTAGGCTGTTGCAACAAGTCCCAAGGGAAGTCCCTCATAACTGGTAAGAGCGCTACTCATTTAAGAGAGGAAGATTCAAACCCCGACTGCCCAACAGGCCAAGGCCTTGGCCAAAGCTTTTGAATTGGAGCAGACACCTGTTGGAGACCTCCCCCCTTCAATGCAAAATGTGAGGAGAGGAAATTGCAACTTGCCAGGCAGAACCCCAATACTAAAAAGTTGGGTGTATCAGTCTGAGCATATCCCCTTTCTCCAGACCTCTGTAAGCATTCAACAAACTTAGGGTATAGGAAATCCCCAGTACTATTCTGACCCCAATTAACAAGAATTGGCAAGGCCTCTTCCTTCCCCTTTCCCTTCTTACTTCTCTGCCCTTTTGGGCCTTTTTGTCCTTCGCCCGCCACCCCCCAATATGAGTGCTTTGTTGTCCATGTTAATCAGATTTCCCCTAATTTGATAAAACGGAGTAAAGAGAGGGCCCCCCAAGTGTGACTTGACCTAGACTATGAATTCTCCTACATGGATTCTTTAGACGCAGGCCCCGCCTCACCAGGCCTTGCATTAAGCAGTGATTCCGTCTCAATGAATACTTGAAAATTTGTGTCCCGCCCATGTCCTTTTACGGGGATACATTTTTCAAAGAACTGTTTAGATGGATAGTTTTCATGGTCATGCTTTAACGTAGAGACCTAGATTTTATGTTGTTCTTAAAATTTCAGTGACTAAAAACACAGCTTCATTAGTAAACACATTTGCTCTGCTCTGATCGCAAAATATGATATGACCCGCATGATATTGAGGGTTACCAAAAATAACTGACTGATCATCGTGTCTTGAGTAAATTACATGCTAACCCCAGGTCCGAGGATATTTTCCTCTGTAGTCATTAATGTCTTAGTGGCTTCCCCTTTTATTTCATCTTGGAAGTAGTCTCATGTTATATTTTAAAAATCACCCATCGCCCAAATATACACCTTCCTAAAACTCTGCATAAGAAAAGCTAAAACTTCAAGAACGTAAAATTTGGAAATTTCCTCTCATTGAAAATTACAATAGGATTATGGAACAAAACATAAAACAGATTTAGTGGTTGGTAGAATTCCTTTATATTGCTCACCAATCATCATATCGCATTCCCAAGTTACTTGATTAAAATTTCACAAGAACCCGGATTCAACTACAAGGTTGTATGGATTACGCAAGAGAGTGGCAGTTTTTATATTGGTGGTGTGTTCTTTAACCCCTCCTGGACCTGTTTAGGCACTTAGTGAATTGTGTTGCTGGATCTACTCTAAATGAAAAAGTGTCAAATATCAACCACTGAAAAGGAATTAAAGTCCAGAACAGAAGAATGTGTTGTCACAAGATCTACAGAATCTTTGTCATTGTAATACAATTAAGGCTGTTAAAATAATTTTAGTCACATGTATATTGTAAAGAACCTCCTAAACAAACACAAGATCTGAAAGGAAATTTTCCAGAGCAATTCAAGTCATGGACAAAAAAAGTTTAGACCAAAAATTATCTTTGCTCCACCTTGGGAGCACTCCTTAATAATAATAATGGAGAATTGATAGTGGTGGGAAAGAGTGATGACTGTACTTGTGCTAAAATTGTAAACAAAGTCTTATTTGATTATGATTGTATGTCACTTTTCACCCTTACACCATGTTCTAGCAAATATTTCTCAAGGCAGAATGAGTTTTGATAGTTTTGCCATTGGATTTAGAACATTCTCACTCCTTATATCTTTTACTGCCTAAATCTGATAATCAAGCATCTAATTCACTTTGATGAAGTGCTGCTGTGCTTTATGACTGGGTCTGAGGCAGGGTTTTCTTCAAAATCCTACAGAGACCAGTTCAGTCTCTCAAGCTCTAGAATAATTGGAAGTCCCGAGATACAGAGCAATCAGCTTGAATTGGAAAGAACCTGGTGAACAGTGGTGAAGGGCAGTAAGTGCCAGAGAAATTCAAAGGGTGGATTAGGAAGGAGAAATTTTAATGGGACAATAGAAATCCCTGAGGTTTACCAACAAAGGAAGGAAGATGTCTCTAGGTCATCCCAACAGTAGGCAGGGTTGGACTTATGCAAATTGTCCTTATTCATGCAAACAAGTCCTTATTCACAATGGCTTGGACACTACCATGTTTGCCAAGATGCTCTTTCCACATCTAATCATAACATGATTAGTCTAGTAGCCCCACCTCAGCTGTGATATTAGTTTGGCCAAGAGTATGGATTAGAAATCATTTTACAATTTGCCATTACCCTCTCTCTTAATTCAGGGAGTTTTAACCTGAAGTCCATGTTTCAAAGCATCTGTGATCCCCTTAAACTTGTACACAAGTTTTTGCAAGCTCGTATCTACATGCACCTTTTTCCAAAGGATGAAAGTCTTTAACTTTCGTAAGATTTCTGAAAACAAAAACAAGAACAATCCACAACCCAGAGAAGATAAAAAAAAAAAAAAAGCATTCTTCTATATGAAGCAAATCCATTCTACCCTCTTTCCATAAACGGGGTCCAGGAACTGTGCTAGGTGAAGGAAATACAAAGATTTTATGAAGTTGAATAGGAGAAGTCAACTCTCAGCCTGAGGCGGGGGGATGACCTTTAGACAAATATATGCATTGTGACAGGTGCTATACTAGACTTTTGTACAGGTTCTAGAAATCGATTACCTTTTGCTTTATTAGTAGGCCGATAGAGGAAAAGGAGAAGTAATGCCATCTAACATACATCATTTTCTTCTCCGCCCACTATCCCCCAACCTGATTTCTCTTCACTCCAACCACAATTTCCTACAGTGGTTAAGAGAGGCTAGACAGTTGCAGGGCAGAGTCCTGACATACAAATGTTTACATTGTGAGGCATCACAGCTATTACGTGTCGATACAAATATTCCAAGAAATACCTGGGCTTCATTGGACTTTGTCAGTGGATTGTCAAAGAAACACGAGGTATCTTTGTTCAGCTTTGCTGAGGATTAGGGCTAAATGCTTAGGTTAGGGATGCAATGATAAAATAGTTGAATTGGTCATCCACAAATAAGCCCAGAATTGAAGGGCTACGTTGAAGTTACTGAATAAAGAACACTGACTTTAGAAATAACATATCCCACCTGAGAGGCATTTGTTTCAGCTGAATAAGGAAATGTAGACTCCTCCAAACATGGGAAGAGGCATGCGAGGGATCTGCCCACAGCTGTTAGAATCTAATTATAAAATATGAGGCTTCATTTATTTATTCCTTCAGTTTCTTGACCCTCAAAAATCCTGTTTCTCCTTCAAAGTCCAGCTCAGATATTACATCTGTGAATTCATACTGAACCTTTCCAAGTTATATTAATTATTTGCTGGGTTCCCATAGCATTTCATCCAAAATGTTGGTAGGGTGATCATAACAGTGAATCACACACAGTTCATGGGTCTCTCTCTAATGTGTTGTGAACACTTGGTTGAACAGTATCTGAGAAGGCCCAGAGAAATAAAACAAATCTTGCCTTAAATGAATTATAATTGATTTTGAGCACATGACTTTTGTACCCACACAGAATGAAACAAACTCTCTAATATGCCATTTATTGATATTGTACTAGGAATTTGACATTCAGTGTAGAGATCAATAGAATGAAAGAAGAAACTGGAAAGGTAAGAAAAGGTTAGAGGTGAAAGGCGACAAACAAGGATTTTTTTATCCTATAAAGCACTGGGGAGCTCTTGAAGGTTTTGGAGGAGGGAGATGATCTGACCAGAGCTGTATTTTAAGAAAGTAACAGAGGCGACATTGTAGAGAGAAAGTTGGCAGCTGAGAGGTTAGAAAGAGAGCCCAGTAAGACCAAAGAGGCCCTGAAGGGTACAGGCTAAAAAGATGGAGAGAAGAAGTTGTATATGCAAGACATTATGGAAGTAGAACCCGAACGCAGAAATTGCTTAAATGTTGAAAGAAAGAGAGAAAAGTATGAGAATATTCAAGTTCAAAAAAAATTTTTTTTTAAAGGAGGCGGGAGCACCTGGGTGGCTCAGTTGGTTAAGCATCTGACTTCAACTCAAGTCATGATCTCACTGCTCATGAGTTCGAGCCCTGTGTTGGGCTCTGTGCTGACAGCTCAGAGCCTGGAACCTGCTTCGGTTTCTGTGTCTCCCTCTCTCTCTGCCCCTCCCCCACTCAAACTCTGTCTCTTTCTCTCAAAAAAAAATAAACATTAAAAAAATAAATAAAAAAGAAAAAGAAAAGGAGATGGTGAGACATAAGTTTGAAACATCCACTAACAGGTTCTTCATTGTTGGAGTCCAATAGCTTAACATGCCAAAGAACTATTTAACAGAGAGAAGCAAACACCACTTAAGCATGAATCACCCAAGAGACTTTACACTTTGTTACATGGAGCGGCAAAGACTCTAACCAGAAAAGCAGTTCTCCTAGATTTACCTCTTACTGGTAGGAAATCCAAGTAAACAGAAATTGCTGAAACTCCCCCAAAGAGTAAATTGATTAGAAGCAAATCTACGTGAGCATGCGTTCCGGGTTTTCCCTCCAAATGTACTCGAGCCTTAACACATAAGCCTTTAAATGCTTATTTTCATAGTAACTAAATATGGAAGAATTTCAAGAATCCTAAAGGCCAACAATTCTTCCAAAAAAGAAAAAAGGCTTGTAGAGGTAAAAAGCAGCCATAATGTCTTTAAAGCCCATCAGTTTGAAAAAACTTCCCCTCATGGAAGTCTTGGGTGATAATGGACCTAGTAAGGTTTACTCTGTAAGACCTGGACCGAGGACCAAAGCACTTAAAAACCAGGCACGAAACTGCTGAGGGCACTCAGAACTCATGCCTGACCACAGGAACTGGAATCACAAGGAACAAGGAGCTGGCCTGCCTTTGTACTTATTATTATTCTATTTACGGAAGCAATTTCTACACCCATTGTGGGGCTCGAACTCACCACCCTGAGATCAAGAGCCTCATGGTCTATTGACTGAGCCAGCCAGGCACCCCTGCCCTTTGTAGTTATTAAATAAATACCTTTTTTCGATGCAAGGGGAATATGAAAAAGAGGGAAACTCAAAGAGAAACATTTGGCAAGAGAAAAACACAAGAAAAAAACCTATGCAGAGTTGTTCCAGTAGGCTTCCCTCCGGAAGCAAAGAGGAAAATGTAACCTGTATCACTGCTCATGAGCAGGTCAACCCCAAACCCCCAATCCAATTTGGTCATCAGTGCTGGGGACCATCTTTAAATAGGATGCCCAGTGAATTCTAATTTCTTCTGGAGAGACTCTGCAGTATTCACATACTGCAGTGATCAAAAGCTACCAAAGCATGTAAGCATTTGTATGCTCCAAAGAAATATCTGATAGAGATGTATTTCTTATGGATGTCCCATATACCTTTTTATGTTAAATCAGAGGCTACTTGTTGAAGTGGGAAGTGAAGTCGCTTGGAAAAAGGAGCCCTAAATTCTACTTCTAGGCACTGAGACATCTAGGATGTCCATTTTTGGAATGCCCAGCAGGTAATCAAACTCCTCCTGAGTGCTGGGACTTTCTTTCAGGGAACAGTTTTTACTTTTCCTCTGGAATTAACCCTGGGTGGGGTAAGGCGGGAGCTGCTGGCTTCCCTGTGCCACAAAGAGATTAAGAGCCTGTCTGGAGTGGAGGGAGCAGCCACGAGTTGGAGAGAGAGAAAACCCAGACCAGACACTGAAAAGCAAACAGACAAATAAATAAATAATAATTTGAGTCTCTGGAAGAGGCCACACCTGACTTCAATGATTTGAAATGAAAAATTCTTTTGCTTGCTTAAGAGGTTTGGGATTGGGTTTTCTGTCCCTTCAAAGTAAGAAAATCTTAACTTGATACAACCTGCCCGGGCATATGGAACTTTCTCGGACCTCTGTCTCCTCTCTCTGTGAAATAAGCGGGTGAGATTATTTATCAGGCAGGCATTGTGTTTGGCTGCTAGCAACAAACACCAGTGGCTTAGAGGTTTTATTTTTCTTATACAAAAAGGCTGGATTAGACAATCCAGACTAATCCCACAGCCCCACATGTGATCAGGCACACAAACTTTCAAGGTGGCCCTTGTTCTCATGCTTACAAGATGTCACCTCCAAGGGGCTCGTGGGTGGCTCAGTCAGTTAAGCGTCGTACTTCGGCTCAGGTCGTGATCTCACGGTTTGTGAGTCTTTGGGCTCTGTACTGACAGTTCAGCGCCTGGAGTCTGCTTTAGATTCTGTGTCTCCCTCTCTCTCTGCCCCTCCCCCTCTTGTGATCGCTCTCTCTCTCTCTCAACAAAAATAAGATAAAATAAAAAACCAAGATGTCATCTCCAAGCATCCTGACTGCATTCTAGGTGAGAGGAAGAAAGCAGACTAAAGGGCAAAAGGGTCAATTCTGGTCCCTGGAAGACCCGCATGATGACTTCTATTGACATCTCATTGGCCAGGACTATGTCACATGGTCACCGCATCTGAACCGCTAGGAAGTGTGTGGGTTTTTTTAGTTTAGATGAATACGTTGATGCTCTGAACACAATTGGGAGTCAGTTGGCGAGGAAGAAGAGGAGAACAGATGTTGGGTAGACAATGAGAGTATTCGCTACAGACTACATAATAGCAAAAGGTAACCTCATTCTCTGAAATTCTGTAATTCTAATCTTCTATTTTGTTTTACCTAATCCTTTCTTAATGGAAAAGAGCCAAATATTCTCTGGAAAATAAGGACATTTTTTAAATCTCAAATTTTGAAGAGGTAGAGGTACATCTCATAAATGAAATGGCAATAGGTGCACATGAGATATCAGGTTATTAGTCAAAAGCTCATTACATTTCTTATCTCATCCCTGGAACTTCCTTAAATTTTTATTTTTATGTTTAACTTTTTTTAAAGTTTATTTATTTATTTTGAGAGAGAGAGAGAGGAAGGGCAGAGAGAGAAGGAAAGAGAGAATCCCAAGCAGGTTCTGCACTGTCAGCACAAAGCACGATGTAGGGTTTGAACCCACAAACCACGAGATCATGACCTGAGCCGAAACCAGAGTCAGGCACTTAACCAACTGAGCCGCGCAAGCAACGCATGAAACTTTCCTCAACTTTTAAATTCCAATCTTTAGGAATTTAAAGATTCCAACTATTCTTCTCACTAATCCCAACTATTCTTATCCTTTCTTTGATTGAACGAAATCACCTGTTTTTTCCTTCTTATTTCCAGTGCTGCTCAAATGATTTCATAACCTCATCTTTTATCGCTCCGACTAAATTTGTATTGGATTTCTAGTGAACGATCAAGAATGGTTGAGCAATGAATGAATGAATGAATGAATGAAAAATCGAAATCTGAATTTCTGTTTCTTTTTTCTCTTCACAACTCTGTCCTCAGTGTATACTTGCTAACTGACTGCATCTCCAAGTCATTACCAAGGCAATTTGTATCCTAGGAAGCCAGCTTCATAAAGCCTTTTATTTTCTACCTTTAAAGCCTCTCCACCCCTGTATATTCAGCTCACCACAGGAGTCAGCCCCTGCCCACCTGCTTTCACCTGTTTCACCTAGGCCCCTTCCCATTTAGCTGATTTTTTTTTTTAATTTTTAGAAGTCTTTTTTTTTTAATTTTTTTACCGTTTATTTATTTTTGAGAGACAGAGTGTGAGCAGGGGAAGGGCAGAGAGAGAGAGAGAGAGGCAGATGCAGAATCCGAAGCAGGCTCCAGGCTCTGAGTCATCAGCACAGAGCCCGACACGGGGCTTGAACCCACAGACCGTGAGATCATGACCTGAGCTGAAGTCGGCCGCCCAACCCATTGAGCCACCCAGGCGCCCCCCATTTAGCTGATTTTTAATAAGTTAAGGTCTTACCTTCAGGAAAGTCTTAGGTTTAAATTAAATTCTATGTAGGCCATTTCCTCTTCCTTTGCTAAGTTGCCAGAACACAGCAAGTAACGTGTTTATCAATGTTTACAAAGGCCTGAGTGGGTTTTCCTTTTTAATTAAAATAATTTCTGTGGGGGTTTTATACTGCAAAAGCAGTATGTGTTCATTGTAAAAACTAAAAATAATAGCGGAAAATATAAATAAGAAGGTAATAAATAAAAACGATTCGAAACCTCGGGGCACCTGGCTGGCCGAGTCAGAAGAATATGTGACTCTTGATCTGGGGGTTCTGGGTTTGAGACCCACGTTCAGTGTAGACAGTACTTAAATAAATAAACTTAGTTAAAAAAAAAGTATTCAAAGGCTCATAAACCACCACATAGAGAAGATCATTTAGCATATATCTTTCTGGAATTTTTAAAATGTGTACTTACTTTACATATACGAAAGTTGGCTGCACTACGTATACTGTTATCCTGTATTCCTGATGTGACTACGAACACCGATAACATAGTAAATATTCTTAATAATATGTGCAGAGGAGTAGTCCATTATAGTATATATCTTGTTAGTCAGTCCCCTACTTTGGCATTTAATTTATTTCCTTTTCCGAAAACGTTTGTAAATAGGTAAATACCACTGAGATGAACATCCTTGTTGCTAATCTGTGCTTAGAGTCTTTTCTTAATTATTTCCTTTGGATATACCCCTTAGTGAGTTTCACTTGGATGAGGAGGAAGGAGAAATGGCGGACATAACGTAAGAGAATGAAGCCAGGCCATAGTGGCTCTATTTAGCATTGTTTGGGGACCTAAAATGTGTTTGGTTTGGAGGGTCTAGGGCTTACCCAGCAAAGCACAACGATTTTAAAATAAATTCCTATGGCCCAACACCTGGGAATCTGAGCTCTCTGCAGAACAGTGCAGAAATGCTGGTAGGGAAACTTAAAATCACAAAACACACAGCTTCCTGCTACATCAGATACCATCCTATTCCAGCATCTAGTACAGACAAGCATGAGGTACCCATTTAAGAAAAACACATCAGAAAAAACTTTGAGAAAATTTGGCACATTAATTATTTTTCTATCTAAACTGGTAAAAGGCTGGCATTATCTGATTTGGTAGAGCTCAAAAAGTATTAGTGCAAGTGGAAAAAGCAGAATATTTCATTCTGAACTTCCACTCTGCCAGTTATTGAATGTGTAAATCTCTTAATCACTATGAGACCTCAGTCTTCTTGGCAAAATGGCTTTATAACAGTACCTGTGTCATTCACAGAGGCGTCATAGGGAGACAAAGAGCTAAATTGTGAGAAATTGCTTCGTAAAGTGTAATACTGTAAATAACACAAATGTTACTGGTAATCGTTATTGTCGTTGATGGAGTGTTGAAAAATTCAGGCTTTACAAGAACTGAGTTTTTCACAAAGATCGGACAGCACAAATGCAATCCTAAATATAAGAATATAATGCGATGACAGCATTCAATCAAACCAATCATCAGATAATTATCTTACAGAAACAAATACTAAAATCAACCTACAAAAGAACTAAAGGTCTAAAAGTTCTTTTATTTTATGACTCCAGAGGGAAGGGATATGTATTCTATGCACTTTCATTCTTGTTGTTCGGTAGTTTATTCTTTAATGGAGATGTAAAGGACCTAAACTTTAAAATAAGTAATTTGGGTCTGTGTGTGTATGTGTGTGTGTGTGACTGTGTGGCTCATTTGGTTGAGCGTCTGACTCTTCATTTCACCTCTAAGTCATGATTTGTGGCTTGTGGGATTGGGCCCTACATTGGGCTCTGAGCTGCCAGTTGGAAACCTGCTTGGAATTTTCTTTCTCTTTCTCTCTCTCTCTGCCCCTCCCCCCTGCTTACATGCATGTGTACTCTCTCTCTCAAAATAAATAAACTTTATTTTAAAACAATTTTTTAACGTTTATTTATTTTTGAGATAAAGACAGAGCGTGAGCAGGGGAGTGACAGAGAGAGAGGGAGACACAGAATCTGAAGCAGGCTCTGAGCTGTCAGCACAGAGCCCAATGGGAGGCTTGAACTCACAAACTGGTATCATGACCTGAGCTGAAGTCAGACACTTAACTGACTGAGTCACCCAGGCACTCCAAAATAAATGAACTTAAAAAAATAAATAAATAGGGGCTCCTGGGTGGCTCAGTTGGTTATGCACCTGACTTTAACTCAGGTCAAAGTCATGATCTCATGGTTCCTGAGTTCGAGCCCTGCACTGGGCTCTGTGCTGACAGCTCAGAGCCTGGAGCCTGCTTTGGGTTCTGTGTTTCCCTCTCTCTCTGCCCCTCCCCTGCTCAAGCTCTGTCTCTCTCTCTCTCTCTCAAAAACAAATAAACATAAAAAAAATTTTTTTTTAATCCAGAACCATATGAATAAGAACCAAAAGACAGCGGTGCCTGGGTGGCTTAGTCAGTTGAGTGTCCGACTTAGGCTCAGGTCATGATCCCACTATTCATGGGTTGGAGCCCCAAATTGGGCTCTGTCCTGATGGCTCAGAGCCTGAAGCCTGCTTCAGATTCTGTCTCCATCTCTCTGCCCCTCCCCCGCTCCCTCTCTCCGTCTCTCTGTCTCTCTCTCTTAAATATAAAATAAAACATTAAAAAAAAGAAAGGTAGTAGGCAACAATAAGAATACTTGCACTTAGATGGCAACATTATAGATTTTCTTTGAAAAATTTCCTTTATTCATAATACATCACTTCAAATGAATGTTGTTAAGTTTATTTTTGAGGGAGGGGAGGGCAGAGAGAGAAGGAGAGAAGAATCTCAGGCAGGCTCTGCACCATCAGTGTGGAGCCCGAAGGGGGGCTTGAACTCATGAACCGTGAGATCATGACCTGAGCAAAAGTCAGACACTCAACCTAGTGAGCCACCCAGGTGCCCCATCAAGAATCTATTTCTTACTCAAGTCAATGTGGGCAATCCCTGGGTAGCATGGCTGATCCAATAGTATCAAAGCCCAACGCTCCTTCTACAGTGATTTCCTGTCATCTTTCCATGTTTCAAGATGGCTGTTCTACCTCTTTTATCTAGAATGTATGCCATCAACAGAATGGAATACTAAAAGGAGAGGGAAGAGCATTCCCCTTCCCTTTAAGACATGGACCACCTCTAATTATATCTTACTGGCCAAAGCTTAAAGATAACCACATCTACTAACTGCAAGAAATGCTGAGAAATGTAGTATGCATTGCAGGTAGCTATATGATTAGCTACAAATCTGAGGTTTCTGTTACTGTAAGAAAAATTGAACAGTTAATGGGAGGCAGTCGTCTCCCAAAGAATGACAGCAAATCTACAGCAAACCTCACAGTTAATGGTGAAAAACATAGAAGCATTTCATTACACTAAGAAACAAGACAAGGATGCTTTCCTCTTAATGCTGCTATTAAACATTGTCCTAGAGATCCTAGCCAATGCAGTCGGAAAAAAAATAAGAGGAATAAGGGTTGGAAAATAAGAAAGATATTTGTTACTTGCAGTTTAAATGGTTGTACATAAGAAGTTCGAGAAAAACATTGAAATAGTTCAGCAACTCACTGGTAAAGACAACATTCAAAAATCCACAGTGTTGTTAGTGATAAAAAATATAATTACAGGAGCAAAAAAAACTATGAGATGCCCGTGAATAGACAAAAGATGGGCAAGACTTTTACGGAGAAATTTATGAAACATTAGTGAGGGGCGCCTGGGTGGCTCAGTTGGTTAAGAATCCGACTTCAGCTCAGGTCACGATCTTGGGGTTCATGAGCTCAAGCCCCGCGTTGGGCTCTGTGCTGACAGCTCAGAGCCTGGAGCCTGCTTCGGTTTCTATGTCTCCTCCTCTCTCTGTTCCTCCCCCACTCACATTCTGTCTCTCTCTCAAAAATAAATAAAGATTAAAAAAAATTCTAAACCTTAATGAGGGATATAAAGGACACTTAAGTAAATGGAAACTATACTATGTTCATGGATCGAAGGACTTGGTATCAGTCTATAATTGGTCTACAAATTCATTAACCGATGTTAGTTAATCTAAAAACTCACTGGAATACCAATCAAAATTGCAAGAGAACATTTTATTTGTCCTCATAAACTGATTCTAAATTTCATACGAAAGAACAAAAAGCCCCAAAACAGCCAAGATAATTTTGAGGAAAAATAAGGAGGACCTATGAGACCTGACCTGACCTACCAGATCAGTTAAGAAAAATGTATCATAAAGCCACATTTTTAAAAACAATTCTACTTTTTTTAGAAATAGAAAAATAGATTAAAGGAACAGATAACCCAGAAACAGCTTAAAAACATATGGCATAAAACAGGGGCACCTGGGTGGCTCAGTCAGTTGGGCGTCCGGCTTCAACTCAGGTCATGATCTCGCGATCTGTGAGTTCAGACAGCTCAGAGCCTGGATCCTCCTTCAGATTCTCTCTCTCCCTCTCTCTCTGCCCCTTCCCCACTCATGCTCTGTCTCTCTCTGTCTCAAAAATAAATAAACATTAAAAAAATTAAAAAAAAAACGTATGGCATAAAACAAAAATTCTATTGAGTGCCTGGGTGGCCCAGTCGGTTAGGCATCCAGCTTCAACTCAGGTTATGATCTCACGATTTCTGAGTTTGAGCCCCCATCGGGCTCTGTGGAGCCTGGAGCCTGCTTCAGATTCTGTGTCTTCCCTTCTCTCTGCCCTTCCCCCATTCATGTTCTGTCTCTCAAAAATACATAAACTTTATTTAAAAAATTTCAAAATGTAATAAGGACAAAAAGAAAGGAGACAAGAAGTTTCATACACTGCTGATGCTTATGGAAGTATAAAGTGACAAAATACAAACCCCTCACTTTGGGTAGAAATTTGGCAATATCTGGTGAAGTTGGAAGTCTCTATACTCCCAACCTGGCAACTGCCACTTCTAGATTTGAGAACCTCTCACTCTTTTATATAAGCATGCAAAGACATGCTTATTGCAACATTATTTATAATACTGAAAAGCTAGAAAGTAGGAACCATTGAAGACCCTGAATCCACCAGCACCTGAAACCTGACAGCTCCTTTGCAACCAAGAATGTTTCCGGAACGTGACCAAATAACATTCTATGCTAAGTATGCTTGAGATGATTTTCTGTCACTTGTAGCCTTACTGAGTTCTGACTGATTCACCAAGATATTAACATCACCTTCATCTAAATCCACGCCCAGTTTTTTTTTTTTTAAGGAAGAAGTCAACATCTATTAAGCAAAGCCTAAAAGCCTAGACTCTCGACCCTAGAGGATAATTAAACCACAATGACCAGCAGCTCTTAGGTTTATAATATGCAAACTATTCCAGGCAGTCTTGATCAAAGCACAAAAATCAATAAATGAAATAAACATAGTACTTGAAATTGAAGAAAGTAATTTCATAAAGTGATGTCTTGCAAAGCTTTATATTTATATAAATCATCCCAAAATGAAGTTTTTTCTTTGTTTATCTCAAAATAGGAAACATTTCAAATATACAGGCGATAGATACCATATATCCACCACCCAGATAATAAATTCAACATTTCCCTATATTTGTTCATATTTTTTAGAAAGATTTAAGACATTACACATAACACTGAAGTCTCATGTCCTATCCTTTCTTCCTTTCTCCCTCCCCATAGTAACTACTGTCTTAAAGTTGAAGTATAACATCCCATGTTTGTGTTTATACTGTTACCACATGTATGTATAATGTTGTTTGGATTTGCGTTTTCCTATTAGTAGCAAGTTTGAATACCTTTTCAGATACTTATTAACCATTCCAGTTTCTCTTCTGTTTATTTCCTTTGGCTACTTTTTTCATTTGGGTTGTTTATATCTTTTGTTAGTCCTTCATATATTTTGGATACAAATCTATTGTTGTTTATACGTGTTGCAAATATCTCCTCCCTGTCAATGCTTGTCTTTGCCTTGGTTTATGGCATTTACTCATCAGAAGTCTCAAGGACATTTGGAAGAAATGGTTATTTCTTTTTTAAAATTTTTTAATTAAAAAATTTTAATGTTTATTTTTTTAAAATTTTTTATTGTCAAATTGGTTTCCATACAACATCCAGTGCTCATCCAACCAGTGCCTTCCTCAGTGCTGTCACCCACTCTCCCTCCTCCCATACTCCCCCTCAACCCTCAGTTTGTTCTTAGTATTTGAGAGTCCCTTACGTTTTGTCTCCCTCCTTCTCTTTGTCTTTTTTCTTTCCCCTCTTCCCCTCCCCCATGACTTTCTGCTAAGTCTCTCAAAGCCCACCTATGTGTGGAAACATATGGTATCTGTCTTTCTCTGTCCAACTTATTTCATTAGCATAATACCCTCCAGTTCCACTTAGCATGTTGCTACACATGGCCAGATTTCATTCTTTATTTTTGACAAAGAGAGACAGACCATGAGTGGGGGAGGGGCAGAGAGAGAGGGAGACACAGAATCCAAAGCAGGCTCCAGGCTCCACAAGGCTCGAACTCATGAATCCTGAGATCATGACCTGAGCTAAAGTCAGACACTTAACCAACTGAGGCACCCAGGCACCCCTTTAATTTTTTTTAATGTTTATTTATTTTTGAGACGTGTGGGAGGAGGGGCAGAAGGAAAGGTAGAGAATCTGAAGCAAGCTCCACACTGTCAGTGCAGAGCCTGATACAGGGCTTGAACTCATGAACCATAGATCATGATCTGAGTCGAAATCAAGAGCTAGACGCTTAACCGACTAAGCCACTTGGGCGTCCCAAGAAATGGTTATTCCTGAGTTAATGGTGAGAATATGGGCGAATTGTTGTTATTCTTTGTAGTTTTCTGTACTTTAAACACTTCTCAGGCTATAAAAGAATTTCTAAAGAAAAGTGGGAAGAAAAAGGAATAAAGATCATCTTTTTATTCTTCCTTCTGCTTTTCTATAATTTCCAAAGTTTTTGTAATAAGCAAATCTACAATGGGAGGGAAAACACCAAATCACTTTTTTTAAAGGTTTTGTTTTTAGCAAGCTTTATCCTAATATTGGGAGTAGTCAGTGTCACTTTAGAATCTACACTAGCTATCTTATGCATTTTTATATATATTCTTATTAATATATGCCCTAGTATACTAATAGTATTTACAACTTAGTAGGTGATGGGAAAGCCCATATTGTCCTAAAAATATCCCCCACTCAGATAAGTGGTTTAAATCTCTCTCACGAGTTTGGATTCATGCAGGCATGAGTCATGGACAAGATATCAGTGGTATTGTTTCTTTAATTTCAAAGGAACAGAATATATATGTGCCTGTATGTGGGTGTGTATTCTGATATCCTGAATTGAGGTTACTGCTCAGAGACAATGGACACATTCAAAATTGGTAGAAATGAGGTATTTACTAAGATTAGATTGAGTTCCTCTTACAATGTGTTATCATTCATTGCACCGATATTAACAGTTGGGTAACAGCAGGTGTGAGTGGGTAAAATGACTCTAAATCACAATCACGTGGGGGAAGTTAGAAAAATTGTGCGTAGCATGGAAACCTTTTTACTTTTGTAGCTGTCTGAGCAAGCAAAGCTTGAGTTTCCAAATCTAGTGACAGATTTATTTTAAAGTAATTGAATAATCGGAGTTTTCCACTGTCAGAAACTTTTATCCACTTCATTACTTAGAGGATTAAAAGCACATTTGATCTGTGTTTTATGGAGCTTTCTCTTCCCAGGGACCCAGAGAGGGAACAACTGGGAACATATGACCCTGGATATTATGTGTTTCCGCTGCATCTGATTGAGCACAGTGTATCCTAGACTGCTGCCAAAAGTTTCAAGTCTGCCTCTCACCTCTATTGGCTCAGAATGACTGGGTTTCAGAGCTGGGGGAGAAAACCTTAGAAAGCACTGAATCCCTCTTATTTTACAGGTGAAAAAATCAGGACATAATTTCGGCAGGAAGTAATAAAATTACACTTATACATATACTATATAACCCAGCAATTCCACTGCCGAGGGCTACCAAGGCGAGGCCCGAGGAGACAGTCGAAGACATTCATCGCAGCACTGTTTGTAACGGGAAAAACAAATTAGTAGGAAAATGGCTAATAAAACATAAAATAGTCATACCACGAAGCACTATGCAGTAGATCAAAGGAATGAGCTAGATCTAAGTGGATAGAGGTGAAAAAACAGAGTGAAAAGTTGCAGAAACCTGTGAAAATTATATGTATACAAAAATCCATCCAGCAATACTATTGTTAGGTGGGTACAAAATGAATGATATGCGATATGATGCTGAATATAAAAATCTTCTAGAACGTGTAGAACTATGCTGTCCAATACAGTAGCTACTAGGCACCTTGTGGCTATTGAAGTTTAAATTAAGTAAAATAGCACTAGCCACTTTCAAGGGTTCAGGAGCCACATTTGGCTAGGGGCTACTGCTCGGGACTGCACAGATGTGTACCATTCCCAGAATTGCAGAAGATCATGTGGCTAGGTAGTAGTAACCAAAACAGTTGTCAGAAGATCACTACTGGAATGTTCTTGACATGAGGGCTCATTTGGGTCATTTGGGAATGGATGAATGGATGGATAGATGGATGGATCCATTCATTTATTCATTCATAATAATGTAATTAGCACAGAGTAAGCCCTGGATTCAGCCATTGGGAAACAAAGTTCAGTTGGATGCCACCCCGGCCCCAGAGGACAGGCTAGACAAGTGCCAGTCATCAACTATTCACTTAATACCTTTTCTGTGGCCAACCCTGTGTGAGGCCTAAGGTCAGTGGCGAACCAAACAAAGTACCTGACCTCACGGAACTCGTAATCCACAGCAGGCTTCTCAACACTGTGGACATCCTGATGGGTACTTCTTTGTTATGGGAGCTGTTCTGTATGCCATAGGATGTTTAATAGCATCCCTGGCCTCTACTTACTAAATACCAGCAGGACCCACCTCTATTGTGATACCCAAAAATGTCTTCAGATAGTGCCAAATGTCCCCTGGGGGACAAAATTGCCACCATGAGAGCCACAGGGAAAGAGAGACATTAATCTAATCATAACAAGTTATCTAAACGATAACAAATGTGCTGACCGCTGTGCTGGGGACATGCGGGATGCTTTGAAAGTCTTTATCAGGACCTGACCTAATCTTTAAGGGGTACATAGGGACGCTTCCCTGAGGCTGTGATAATATTGCCTGCTCTGTTAGCCTGCTCTGTTAGCCAAGCACGGACAGAACTTGCCTGCCATGGACACGGTTCTGAATGACTAAGTCCATGTCAACGGTCAGGGGCGAAGCAAGGGAGATGTTCAAGGGCAGAGATACCAGGTTTCTCTAGGAGAGGTAAGGTAAACTGGATTTTGATGCATAGTTATCCATATCAGCGCCTACTATCTAAAGCTCGGTCAACTGGCACGGCTTGGGCAGGTTGCCATGAACTTAAGACAAAACCAGCTGGGAAGAAAAAAGGAGACCAGTTACGGGTCCCGTCTTCTTCATCAGAGATCGAAAGTCATAAGTAAAAAAGCATAGTGAGAACAGGATTTATATTTCTGATTCGTCCAAGAATTTGGACAAAACCTCCCTCTGTTCTACTCCATTACACTAAAAATAAACCTAGTAGAGAGAAACGGAAGATACTTGTTAGATTACCAAATACCTCCCTCCCCAGTGGCCACGGTGGTTGGGAGTCTCCCATTGGAAGATGTAATCAGGCCTTTAACCATTCCTTTCCTTAATGAGGCCAAAAGGGACTCCTCGGAGCTAAGACATTTTAATATTTTGAGAATTGTGTTTACTTTAACTTCTTCGTTTTTTTCTCATCTAGAAAACAGTGGGCCTGTGCTGTGAGAGAGGGAGCTTAGTAATCCCTTACCCTCCCTGTTTATTTTAAAGATGAGGAAACTTAAGGCCCAGAGAGGAGAAGCATCGGGCTCAAAGTTGCACAGATATTTATGATAGTCATTCTCAAATCTCTTAATCTCCTCTTTCCCTTACATTCAGGAACAACAAAAGACTATATAATATAATACAATACAATATAATATAATGTAGCATAATATAATATGTATTATATAACATAAAATTACATAATATAATATGTATAGGGGCGCCTGGGTGGCTCAGTCGGTTGGGCGGCCGACTTTGGCTCAGGTCACGATCTCACCATTCCCGAGTTCGAGCCCCGCATCAGGCTGTGTGCTGACAGCTCGGAGCCTGGAGCCTGCTTCTGATTCTGTGTCTCCCTCTCTTTCTGTCCCTCGCCTGCTCATGCTCTGTCTCTCTCTCTCTCAAAAAATAAACACTAAAAAAATATTTACAAAAATATATATAATATGTATAGTCTTTTGTTGTTTTCAAATACAGGAGAATATATGTATTTATTATATAAATTCAAAAGTGATATAACTAAACACAAAATGGGTACACGATCCCGGAATGGAAAAAGGATAGTAATAGAAAAATAAGCGAGGTCTGAATAAAGTCTGAAGTTTAATAGCAATAACGCAATGTATCAATATAGGTTTCTTAGTTCTGACAAATGTTCCATGGTTATGCAAAATGTTAACGAGAGGGGAAACTGGGAATGTAAGTAATGTCTGTACTATTTTTGCATGTCTTCTGTAAATCTTAAATAATTCCCAAATAATATTCTTATTTAAATGGTAATAAACTGTTAACAGGGGCATCTGGCTGGCTCAGTCGGTAGAGCTTGCAACTCTTGATCTTGGTGTTGTGAGTTCAAGCCCCACGTTGAGTGTAGAGCTTACTTTAAGAACTTAATTAAAAAAAATAAAATTATCTTAAAAAAAGAAATAAAAGTAGGGGCACCTGGCTGGCTCAGTCAGTGGAGCATGTAACTCTTGATCTCCGGGTTGTTAGTTCAAGCCCTGCACTGGATGCAGAGATTACTTAAAAATAAAATCTTTAAAAATTAATAATAAAATTAGGGCACCTGAGTGGCTTAGTCAGTTAAGTGTCTGACTTCGGCTCGGGTCGTGATCTCAGGGTTCTGGGGTTCAGGCCCAATGTCAGGCTCTGTGCTGACAGCTCAGACTCTGGAACCTGCTTCAGATTCTGTCTCCCTCACTCTCTGCCCCTCCCCCGCTCATACTCTGTGTGTCTTTCAAAAATGAATAAGCATTAAAACTTTTTAAAAATTAGGGGCACCTGGGTGGCTCAGTCGGTTAAGCGACCGACTTCGGCTCAGGTCATGATCTCACTGTGTGGGCTCGGGCCCGACATCAGACTCTGTGCTGACAGCTCAGAATCTGGAGCCTGCTTCAGATTCTGTCTCCCTCTCTCTCTACCCCTCCCCTGCTCACGCTCTGTCTCTATGTCTCTTGAAAATAAATAAATGTTAAAAAAAAATTTTTTTAACTAAAACTTTTTAAAAATTAATAAATAAAAAATTGTAAATAAAAAAGTAAAAATAAATATAATAAAGTAATAAACAAGTTCAAACAAAATAGAAGTGTTTAAAGAACAACAACAAAAAAGGAGCCTTGTAATTCTGCCCCTAAATTCTTTTTTTTTTTTTTTTTTTTTTTTAATTTTTTAACGTTTATTTATTCTTAAGAGACATAGAGACAGAGCGTAAGCAGAAGGGCAGAGAGAGAGGGAGATACAGAATCCGAAGCAGGCTCTAGCTCTGATGAGCCATCAGCACAGAGCCCGACGTGGGGCTCGAACTCACAGACCGTGAGATCATGACCTGAGTTGAAGTCGGCCGCTTAACCAACTGAGCCACCCAGGCGCCCCCTGCCCCTAAATTCTAACCACGTTTAACAGTTCAGTGTCCCTTTCCAGGCATTTCCTTTTATGTCTATTCAAATGCACAACAGTTTTTAAATATTCTATCGCATTTAACCTTTCTTTTTTTTTTAATTTTATAATAGTTTATTTTCAAATTGGTTTACATATAACACCCAGTGTTCATCCCAACATGTGCCCTTTTTAATGCCCATCACCCCCTCTCCCCCCTCCCTTATCCCCCTTACCCTCAGTTTTTTCTTAGTCTTTGAGAGTCTCTTATGTTTTATCTCCCTCCCGCATTTAACCTTTCAAACAATCGTATGAAGTTGGCCTTATAATGAAACGAGAAAAGGAAGACTCAGAGGAGGTAAATAATTGGCTCAGGGTCACTGGTAAGTGTCTGAGACTAGATTCAAAGCTGACTCTACCTGACTGTCAATGCCATGCTGTTTCCAGAATCCACAAGGCTGTGCCCCGCACAAGAGCATCGAGCTCAGGAGATGAGTCAGGGCCTACTCTTGTGCTTCCAGGCACTTCCGCAAGGGCTGCATCTGCTTGGAGGGTGGGGTCCCCTTGACTGGGCATGAAGGCCCCACACGGACCAGCACCAGCCCGCCCCTCTCCCTCTCTCCTATGCCGACAGGATGGTGACGCTGGTCACAGCCATGGCTGTTGCAGAATACAGCGAGTGTGCTTTGGGATGTGTTTGGCACTGCCCGTGGTGAAGGATGGGAAGAGAGGTGTATTCTGAAACATCAGGAAACCCACAGGCAGGCACTTCATAATACATTAGAGCAAGCCCGTAGCCTGCAGGTGATGGCGGCCCATGTTTGGGTCCTCTGATGTTAACCAATAGCGGAGGAGTCAAAACACAAAACAAGTTCAGTTCCCATCCCCAAAGCGATGTGCTTCGCTTGCCAGGAATGGAATTTTCACACATTTAAGGTCAAAGTGAAAATTCTGGGAGGGATCTCAGTGAATCATAAAGCCAGTCACCACGTGCAGGGGCTCTGAATAGGAGGAAATCGGAACAACAATATGCTGAGTTTTTCAACATCAGCCTGTGGGCAGGTCAGGATCCTGGCCCTGTGTGACCTTCCCAACAGAAAAACCACCTTTGGTTATATGAGCAAAGCTGCATTTTGCATTTTTTTAATGTTCACTTATTTTTGAGAGAGACAGAGTGCCAGTGGGGGAGGGGCAGAGAGAAAGGGGGAGACACAGAATCCAAAACAGGCTCCAGGCTCCAGGCTCCAAGCTGTCAGCCCAGAGACAGACTCGGGGCTCGAACTCACAAACCACGAGATCATGACCGAGTCCAAGTTGGATGCTTAACTGACTGAGCCACCTAGGCGCCCCAGCAAAGCTGCGTTTTGAATAATTCTCTGGCAAAACGAACAGGGTTGCCCCTTAGAAAGATGGAAAGCTCACGGGGTATTAGCCTCACTCTGTGCAGAGCCCCACATCCGCGCTTTCCTATGCCTCTATGTGAGGGATGTTCTAGCATCATCCCCGTTTCACAGGTGAAGACACTGAGGCCCGCGGAGAGATGACTAAACTAAACTCCTACAACTACTAAGCAGCTGACAAAAGATTCTAATCCAGAAGTGTGTGACTCCGAAACAGATGTTTTTAAAAATGTTTCAGAGTGACTTTGCAAACAAACTATATATATTTTAATCTCTTAAACTTAAAAAAAATATCACTTCTACAGCATATGCTATCTCCACAGTGTGGTTTATGTTCTGAGACCAGATGGTAAAATAAAAACCAACAGTCCTTTCCAGCACTCACTCAGATTCTGGCCATACTTTCCTATACTCAGGGAAGATCTGATACATTTGACGTAGTACCCAAGGAATGGACTCCACATTTCAAGTTTAGTTTAATGTGTTCGCATGGGACCTGGCGCTCTCTAAGATTTGCCCCATTCTCTCTTTAGTAAATACTGTGATATCAACTAACATTACATTTAATTGTGAAATTGTCTTTTCCTAACATTTTAGTATAGAAATTTTTCAACCATATACACAAGGTGAAAGGATTTCATAGGGAACGCCCATATACCTACCACCTAGACTCTGCCATAAACATTTTACTCTACCTTTTTAATTGTTTTATCTAGGTGCCAAGAACTTGGCACGCATCATCTAACTTAATCCATGAAAAACTCTCCATCGCTTGTACTGTTATTACTCCCATTTAATGGAAGAGGAATTTAAGGCTCAAAGAGTTAAAGTGACAGACAACAAGTTTGTCTACAGAAACACTTCTCCAGTTATACTCACGAAGACGGAGACCAACCTGAGCTGAATTTAATGGAATTTTATTAGTTCAGTTAATGTTGGATATTTGTTTTCTGAAACCGACAAGGAGTTTCCAGATGTAAAACTTAATAAAAGAAGCCTAGATGCTGAATAGAAAGAGATCTGTTCTTATGGGTTTCATACTTGGCGTATTGATTTTTTTTTTTGACTAAAAAAAAAAGGTAAAGCAGAGATACAGGCCCAGAGATGTTCACTACACTGTTATTTAAAATGAGAAAATTTGGAAACAATCTAAATGCCCCAAATTAGAAAAATGGCTAATGTTTTTGCCTCGTGGCAATATGTGTCAGTCTAGCACCAGACATCTGTGCACAACCCAATCGTAAGATGACAGTCGGGAACCCAAACGCTAAGATCGCACATCACTCTCCCTGGCATGAGAAAATAACAGATTGAATATCAGAATCGGAAAGGCACAGAACTCCAGGAGGAAAGGATTTGTAAAGGGCACTATCATCTAGGCCTTTGGTTCAGTCCTGAAAAGCTTCATAGAAGGTACAACACAACAGAACATCACCAGCATCCTTCCCCGTGCACATATTTGTTGAGTGCTTATTAGATGCAGATGCTGGAGGTCCACTGGTGGAGAGACAAGGTTCCTATCTTAGTGAGGACGGCAGGCCGCGTGGGAAGTCATTGCCTTACCTGTACCCTGGGTTACATCAGATGACTGGTTTAGGAAAGACTTTCCTCTGTTAATACTTGGAGCAGTGGTTCTCAACCAGGGGCAATATCCACACATCCCCACTCCCCAAGGACATTTGGCAACATCTGCACATACTTTTGATGGTCCCGACTGGCAGTGGTGGTGGTCGTGGCAGGGCCACTGGGATCTAGAGGACAGAGGTCAGCAATGCTGCTGGCCACCCGCAAGGGACAGCACAGCACCTCATGTCAGTAGGGCTGAGGGTGAGAAACAGACTTCCAGAGACCCTAGGGATCCTTTCTTAGAAGCTACAGAGAAGGAAACCCGAGGGGGAAGGAGGTCCCACGGGAAGGTGGCAGCTACGTGGGCACACATGTGCGAGGGAAAGAGGATTTACCTGGGTGATTCCGGAGGTTATTAGGCAAAACTCTGGGTAGAGACAGTCTCAGTTTAGTGAGAATCCCACTCCAGAAGTTAATTTGTAAATTGCTTCTTTGGCATGTCTTGGGTCCCCTGCCTGCCTTCCTCTAGAAGGAGTCCATCTGGTGAAATGAAAGCTCTGGGTGATGAAAACAGGAGAGATCTAGGTTAAATCCCAACTTGGCCATAACGAAAATCACTTTATTTTCCTGAGCCCCCATTTCCACTTTCGAGAGCTGGGGACGGAAATGCTCGCCCTCCACCACAGAGATGAGAGCAGGTGTTCGAACGCGCCTGGCTCTCTGCAGAGGCTCAAAGGCGACGCTGTCATTTTTCCTGTTGGTGTGTTCACAAGGCATCGCTAGCCGGAAAGAGTGGTTACAAAACAGAACATATTTTTTTAAATAATAAATAAATGAAATAAAACAGAACATATTGTATGCATCCAATTTTGGCTCCAGCTGAATATTTGCCGAGAAAGTAGCCCAAAAGTAATTATATCGGATGGCTAACACAAATCGTCCCTGAGTGAGAAGACAGAACAAAACAAAACAGAAATAAACATATTACCTTTGGGGTTAGATAGTAAATACACGTTATTTAAACTCTTAGAAGTTATTTTTGCCAAAAGGTATTTTATGAAAAAAGAAAGCTATTCGGTGGTGTGAGAAATACCTTGGATACAACTGAAGCAGGAAAAGGCAAGGCAGAAATCATACAGAGCAGCGCTGTCTACAAGGTCCGTGCGGCTAGTCTGGAGTGACATACGGTTTAGCGTAGAAACAGAAAGATCTCAGAGACTTGAAGAGATTGTGAAGCGTCTCATTAATAACTTTAATAGTGAGTACACGAGGAAACGATTGGTTGTTGTGTGAAATATAATGTTAAAGCGATTTTCCCTTTTTGTGTTCGTTTTTCTTGAACGAGGCTACCAAAACACTTAAATTACACGCGTGGCTCACATTTGTGATTCACCTATTTCTTTTGAATAGTGCTGATATAAACAGTATAAGCTTGACTGTATTACCAAAGAAATGCAGAGAAAAAAAAAACAGAATGGAAAAGTACCAAACTCATGCCTATGGCTGACTCTAAATGGCAGGATTATGGGTGACTTTTTCAGCTTCTTTACACTTTTCTGTGTTTCCCTAACATTCTATAGGGTGCAGACGCCTCTGTGACGATCTCGGAAAGGGCAAGATGAGTCCAGATTTTCTCCGGTATTCCAGGGAAAAAGCTGTCCTTTCTCAAAGTGCATCCTCTGGGGACTGTTATTTTGTAGGGTGAAAAAGGATTTTTCTAGCTGGCTGACGGCTCCTTTGGTCCTGGGTCGAAGGGGAAGGTCTGACATCCTGCACCCCATTCTCTGTGCGTACAGGGCGATCTCTGGGCCTTCGCCACAAAAAGGGAACAGAGGGTGTGAGGACTATGAGGAGCGGCTCAGTGGATGCTCAGAACATCCCTGGGCAAGGAAATGAGTCATCCAGTGAGTCAGTCCCACCACCCTGCTTTCCTTCTCGGTATTGTTCCGCATCGCTGCTCCTGAGTCTGTCACCCTTTCCCCGGCACCGCATGCGTGGCCTTGAGTCGGCCCAGGGGGACCTGGCTGAGAAGGGCTCCCCGGTGCTAAGTGCCTAAGGTGCGTCTTTCGCGGTGCACCTGTCACCACGTAATCTCCTTTCGCCTCCGTGGCGACGCATTCAACACAAGTGTCATTAGTATTCTCGTTCCACAAACGAGGAAACTGAGGCACCGAGGGGTTAAATACTTGGCCAAGGGCTCATAGCTAGGGAGAGGGGGACGTGAGATTCTAACTCAAGCTTGACCCCAGAGCTCGTGCCCTGAAATACAACAGGCCCCCGGCACTCTGTGTTTCCTGGAGTCCGGCCACACAAAACCCAGAAGTAGTTAGTGGGGGTCTCTCTGCCGCCCTCCTTGTCGGTGCCCAGGGCCCTGACACTGGCTGCATACCCAATATGCAGGTGGTCCGCTCGCCGTCTTCCAAAACACGTGTCTGGGAAAGAGTCTGAGTCTGATATCAGACCTTTACACCGAAGTATGACTTCCGGCCTGTAATGACACCTTCAGGGAGCCACCGTGGGTGAAACCCTCCTCCGAGGGTAGGGCGAAAGACTAAAAGGAATTTCTGCCAGGCGGAGGCCCATCTGGAGGAAAAGGAGGGTGTTTGTTCACAATCCTGCTCCCTCCTGAGAACGGGAGCCCACCTCATCCGGGAGCCAAGCCTTGCCTTCGGTTTATCAGCAGGGTAGGTGGGGCGAGGCCGAGGGAGCCACGCTCACGTGATGTGGCCGCCACGGAATGCCACCCCCTCACAGATTCCACCAGGGGAGAGTCATGCCTCAGCAGTAAGCCTTCCTCCGTCCTGTAACCCTTTTGATTTTTAAAAATAATTTCATGTTTTTATGGGTAACACATTCACGTGGTTCAAAAATTATATAATGCTTATAATAAACATTATATATAATATTATTATATAATAACGATTATATAATTTTTGAACCACGTGAATGTATTACACACACACACACACACACTGAAGTTATTTTTGAAAGTCTTCCTCCTACGGGGTCCCCATCTGCCCAGTTCCTACTGCACCCCCATAGTTACCGCTGTTATTAGTTTCTTGTGTATCTTTTCAGAGTTTCTTTATACACATATAAACAAATACAAATACACACATACGGACACACACATACACACACACACACTCTGTCACCCTTCTTTTTCTACAAAAGTTACAGGCTCTTTAAGCAAGAGTAAAAATGCTGGAGAGAAGAACACACTGTTACTAACACTTCGGAGTTCATAGATATTTTCTTCTGGGGGAACTGATGACCTGGGCCCTTTTCCTTCCTTTTCACGTTTTTTAGAAGACAGGTTTCATGAGCCATAACTTACATACAGTAAAATTCACTCTTTTTAGTGGACAGCTCTGGGATTTTTGACAAATGCATCTAGTTGTGTAGCCACTACCACAATCAAGATACAGAACAGTTCTTTTTAAAACCTTTCTTTTAATGTTTTATTTATTTTGGAGAGAGAGCACAAGCAGGGGAGGGACAGAGAGAGAGGGGGACAGAAGAGCGGAAGCAGGCTCAGCGCTGAGAGCAGCAAGTCCAGTGAGGGGCTCAGACTCACGAACTGTGAGATCGTGACCTGAGCTGAAGCCGGGTGCTCAATCGACTGAGCCACCCGAGTGCCCCAAGATACAGAACAGTTCTACCCCTCCCCCTAAATTCTCTCATGCCCCTCTCTAGCCATTCTCTACCCCCATCTCCAGCCCCTAGCGACCCTATCTGTACCACCAGCCCCGGCCCCTAGCAATGACTGATATGTTCTCTGTCCTTACAGTTTTGCTTTTCCCAGAACGTCGTGTAAATGGACCATGAGACATGTAACTTTTTGCATCTGACTTTTTTCACTTACCGGACTCCTATTCCATTGTATGGATGCACCACAGTTGATCCGCTCATCAGCTGAAGGACATTTGGGCAATTATGAGTGGCACTTCTATAGACATTCATACACAGGTTTTTGGGCGAATATACATTTTCATTTCTCATTGACCAGTGTGTAGGAGTGAGATTACAGGGACATATGGACAGCACGTATGATCTCATTTTTAATCCTTTGGATTGCACTGTGATCCGGTCTTGCCAGCTCATTCTCAGAGGGGAAATCTGAGGGCCAGAGGGCTTCAGTAGGCTGTCTCCCACATCACTCCTCAGATAAGAGGCAGAGATAGGATTTGAACTCAGATCTAACAACAACAACTTTCTGCTTATAACTTTTTTTATAGTTTTTTTAATGTTTAATTTTTTATTTTTGAGACAGAGAGAGACAGAGTATGAGTGGGGGAGGGGCAGAGAAAGAGGGAGACACAGAATCCAGAGCAGGCTCCGAGCTGTCAGCACAGAACCCAACTCGGGGCTTGAACTCATGAACCACAAGATCATGACCTGAGCCGAAGTTGGATGCTCAAACGACTGAGCCACCCAGGCACCCCTCTGCTTGTAACTTTGATGTCACACTGGCTTTCTGCCACCCTCTTAAAGGGTGTCAGAGATAACCAGGTGTAAGGGCTAAAGCCGCAGATAAAATACAAACCCCACTTTCTCTCTAATTTTGGCTCCCTTAGAAGAATTCAGTCTTCCGGTTGAGAGGAAGTCCCAGTGGGGCCCCCTCTGGGCTGGTAGTACACTCTGTTGCCTCAAGAATATTAGCTTTCCCAAAGGGAATGATTCCTAATGTTTATGAGTGGGTCTGGAATGTGCTCTTAAAAGTTTATAGTTCACTTAACATGCATCATCTCATCAGAGAACGATTTCATGAGGGGGTGGACCTGTCTCTCCCCGGAACCCACCCACAGAGCCACCGACACCTGGAGAACGTCGCGCAGAGGGAGCCTATTTGTGACCCTTATTATTTCACTCCATACTGAGCCGTACACCCCTCCCTTTGTGCAATGACTACCTGGCAATTCCAGACGCCCTCCTGGCACGCCTGGATTGGCAGGGTGGTGGCCCGGAACGGGCACGGGCCTGGGACTCCAGGCCTTCCCCTGGGATTCTGTTGGGCAACAGGAGGGCTGCTGAGCGCCTAGCATGGGTCCCAGGACCGAGGAGGCTGTCAGCAAGTGACAGGTCCCTGTCCCCTTCCCTAACAGAGAGACGGGTACCAAGCCAGCGAGCAAGACACCGCGGGTTAGTCTCTATCGCCAGCGTGCTGTGTGCTTCAAGCAAGTCACCTCCCTACTCTGCGCCTTTGGTTTCCACGTTCATAAAAGTGGACCAGGTCCAAGTTCACCGTATGGAATGTAATTATAAATGTAGCCTTTCAGCCTAAGGAGGAGGGATTAAGGGAAAAACCACTTAATCTCCTGGCTGCCTAGTAGGCCCTGCCCTCTCCAAGCAGAGATGAGATTTTACAGCTGTGGAGAAGCTGCTGGAAGTAGCGGGGAGAGGCCTGAATCCTACTGAGCACCTAAGGCCAGGCCCACAAGGGGAGCCGAGCGAACGTTTCACTGGCTCCAGGAAGAAATGAATTCTCTGTTTCGCACTCGTCCTAGGGGCTTTTGAGTCTCTGTTAAACGGAGCAACAGCGCACCTTCCTCCTGGGGTTTTGGGGATGGGGATCTGGAGGACATATGGTCCTTGCCAAGCTCCCTCACGGATGGCGTCCGGGTGAGAGGAGAGCGTGTGGGCCACAAGTACACGGGCGCTCCTGGGGGCCTACACATAGGGTGACCAGCTTGTCCTGCTCTGTTCCACATCCCAGAAAATCCTCAATCCTGGGCAAACCGGGACGGTCAATCACCCTCCCCACACACCCTTTTATTTTTATTTTTTTAAATCGAAAAATCAAAAACTCGCAGCCAGTGTTCAAAGTTTAGAATTTCACACTGAACCTTCCAAATGTCTGGAATCTCTTAAAAACCGTAGGACCTGGCAGCTCCGTGCCCACGTGCGCACATGGAAGCAATGGGCTGGGGCTGAGGGTAGCGGCTCCCCTCAGAGGGGAGAGGGCCACGCACTCGCCGCTTTGCGACAGTCCCCGTCACTCACTGTAGTCTTTATTATTATTTTTTTAATATTTATTTATTTTTGAGAGAGAGAGAGAGAGAGAGAGAGAGAGCACGCGGTGGAGGGGCAGAGAGAGAGGGAGACAGAGAACCCGAAGCAGGTTCCAGGCTGCGGCAGCGCAGAGCCTAGTGCGTGGCTCAGACTCACAAACCAAGAGTTCATGACCTGAGCCAACAGTGCCGCTGAGGTGTCCCCCACTCACTGTCGCCTTACACACATCCGTCCACTCACTCTCGGGCAGCAGCTGCGGCACAGGAGTTGGCAACCCTTGGGGCAAATTCGCTCTAACCTTGGAAGAGCTTAAAAGCTTGAGAGAAGAAACTTTAAAAGTTGTCCCTGGGTTGCTCCTTTTCAAAAGGTCCAAGACAGGAACATTTCAATGGTGATAAAGCACCTTCGATTTTCTCACTGAAGGTCTTTATTAAAGAAACAAAGCAATGTAGAACATCGGAATCTACGTCATTGTGACATAAAACTTCAAGTGTTGTCATTTTTGTTTCTGATGTAAAAGAAAGTGTTTTCCTCCTGAATTGACCCTCAGGCACAAAGTCTAGTTGCCAGTAATAGAAATGTAATCTAAAGTAAGGAGGAAGAGAGAGGAAGAGAGTGAGAGAGGGATGGGGTAGAGAGGGAGAGGAAGAGAATGAGAGAGAGAAGGAGAAAGGTTGATTTATTCTTTTTTAAATGTTTATTTATTTTTGAGAGAGAGAGAGAGAGAGAGACAGGGCACAAGTAGGGGAGGGGCAGAGAGAGAGGGAGGGAGACACAGAATCCGAAGCAGGCTCCAGGCCCTGAGCTGTCAGCACAGAGCCCGACGCGGGACTGGAACTCACAGACCAAGAGTTCATGACCTGAGCTGAAGGCAGACGTTGAACCGACTAAGCCGCCCAGGAGCCCCGAGATTTAAAGGGTTCTGTAATCTAATCCAGACCAGTAGGAGTGGGTATCTGGATCCAGGGTCCTCTGGATTCAGAGACTTCGGATCTGCCTCAGCCAAGACTCTGTTCCAGCTTCTCCTTGAATATCAGCTTTAGTGCCTTAGGCCTGCTTCTGCACTTGGAGAGGAAAAAGGAGCAAACGCAGCTCTGAGCTCACATTTTTACTATTTGAATCCCAAAGGGGGCAAAAGGATGGGTGGTGAGTAGTGGTGATATTCTTTTCCACCAGTTGGAAGATTCAGTTAGAAAAATCCTAGGAGGGGGCACCTGGGTGGCTCAGTCGGCTGAGCGTCCAACTTCAGCTCAGGTCACGATTTTGCATCCAAGGGTTTGAGCCCTGCATTGGGCTCTGTGCTGACAGCTCAGAGCCTGGAGTCTGTTTGGATCCTGTGTGTGTGTGTGTGTGTGTGTGTGTGTGTGTGTGTGTCTGCCCCTCCCCTGCTCACGCTCAGTCTCTCTCTCTCAAAAAATAAAATTAAATGTTTAAAAAAAGGAAAGAAAAAAGAAAAATCCTAGGGAAGAATAGGCCTTACTTAGCTCCTAGACCAATCGGCTCTGTTCCCTGAAGAAAGAAGGGATGGGTGTTAGGCCCAAAGCATAGCCCCTAACTGGTGGGTTGTGCGGGTTTTAAATGAGCTCCAGAGCCCTCCAGGCTGGGAAGCTGTTCTCTGCAGTCTGGTTTTTTTGTACCAATTATAGTAATCATGATTGCTTAAAATGTGCCAGGCACTGTTTTCATTGCTTTGCAGATATTACCTCATTGAATCTTCTCATCGACCCTCTAAGGGAGTTCACTCTCCCTGTTTTACAAATGAGGAAACTGAGCCGCAAAGCAGTTAAGTAGTTAGGCAACCTGCCCGACAGGCAGACCTGGGCTGGGAGGCCAGGTGGTCTGGCCAGAAATCCTGGGCTCACCAGCATCACAGCTGCCTATCTGGGGACAGCCACACACTCGACTATAAAAGTCTGTCACAGATGCCTGTGTGCTGGCAGTGCTCAAAGGTGTAACCACTACTGGTGTGGCTTTCCATCTGTGAGCATGGGTGGGGGACTGGGTGAGAGGTCCCCCAGATTCCTGCCATGCTTGCTGCCTGTGCTGGGGAAGCCGGCTTTGATCTGCCTCTGGGCCACTGGGCACGGTGCTATCGGTCCATCTAGCCCTCTGCCAGGCAGCTTGGCCCAGACTCCTTCTGCTGCATTTTTGCTTCTCACCGAGTGTGCAGGCAGTGACCCGAGCCCTGCGTCAGAAATCAGAAAAAAAATCATATTTTGAATTTTGCTTTGTTTTGTTTTGTGTTCCTGGTCCTGGCTCTGTCCCTAACAGAATACAAATAGCAATTAGTTCAGGTGTTTGTCTGGGTTTAGAGGAATTCGATTCATTCTGACAACTGTGTAGCGAATTTCTTCTCTGAGCCTGACTCTGAGGACAGGGTTACAGCCATAAAGGAGAAGCTGACTCTGCCCTATAAAAATTTAGGCTACTTTTATTTTTAAAATTCTTATCCCTCCATCCTGGATCGGGCAAAAGTTTTCTCGATGGTCTGGATCCCTCTGGTTTCTGACCTGTGGGCCACAACCAGTCTAACTGCTCTAAAACACCGCTTTCATCCACAGCTGGGAATTGTTTTTTTTCTCCTAGGACTAAATCACACATTTATTTATTTATGTTCTAAAGTTTACTTATTTATTTTGAGAGAGAGAAAAGAGAGAGTGTGGGGGAGGGGCAGAGAGAAATGGGAGGGGAGAGAAGTAAGGGAGGGGAGAGAAAATTCCAATTCCAAGCAGACTCCGCATTACCAGCATGGAGCCTGATGTGGGGCTCAAGCCCCCGAACTGTGAGATCATGTTCAGCCTGAGCTGAAGTCAGAAGCTTAACCAACTGAGCCACCCGGGCGCCCCTAATTCAAACCTTTAAATCAGGTTCTGTTTATGTCTGATGGCCTTCTCCCTTTACCACCTCCACCAGCTGAATTGATTTGCTCCCTGCACTGTTAACCAGCAGGAATTAGGCTTGTCTATCACTGTCCTCCAGTCTATACCCCTTCTTTGGAACGCCCCCTTATCTGCAGTTCTTGGTAGGCTTACGCAGTCATGATTAAATCACATGATTTGCCTTCTGACCATAGCTGATTGGTTCTAAGTGATCGCCTGACCCAGGAGTACCCATCCATAGACCGAGCTGAGCCAATCAGCTTCTGTTCCCTCGACATTCTGACCTAAAAGGCTGAGCGAGCAGACGGAGATGGGCGGCCCTGGAGCAGGCGGGTATTGTGGCGTCAGGGTGGAAGCCTGCGCCAGGTACAATCCTAGTACGGAAGGAAGCAGGAGAATGGAGCGTACACGGAGAAAGGGACAGAGGTGAGAGACCACCCGTGAGGCAATGCAGAGGGCGAGGAAGGGAGGAGAACCAGCCCGATTTGCCAGGTTGAGCCCTCTCCGGTCACTTTTGAAGTCCACTTCCTAGCCTCGGGTGGGTAATGTATCTTTTAAGAGAGTTAAACTGAGCAATCTGACATGGCCTGAATTTCTTGCAACCAAACTGTGACTAGAATGTCCAAATATTGCATTTGTTCCAACCTGATCACATCATTTATTACGACAATAGAGGGCAGATATCCCCAGCGGACGGGAATTCCTTTCGTTCATCTTTATATCCCTCCTACTCTCCCTGGCCTAGAACGTGGTCTACGCTCAGTAAAAGCTCGAGGCAGGAACGAAGGAATAGTCATCACTGAATTTCTCTGCCTCGTTTTCCAGGCTCCCCCATCTGGCCCCATATCTAACCTCATTTCCCACTACTCCTCACCACACACCCTACGCTGTGGTTAAACCAGTCTCACCAAGACATCCGACCATTTCTCTGGGCCTTTCCTCATGCTGGAATGCCCTCCTCCCTCTTCGCCTGTGTGTCCTTCTAATATCATCCCCCTCCTTCTGCATTCATTCCTCAAATACTTACTGGATGCCCACTCTGCATCGGGCATTATGCTACATGCCAGGCTACGGCAGAGAACGAGACACACAGGCTTTCTGTCACCATGTCGCTAATTGTCTTATCCAAGAGCTCCCCAGCTCCCACTCCTTACCTCCCTCCTCTGTTGCCTCTTGTTAGATTAGTTCCCACTACCTCACACTGCTGTTTGCTAACAGTACCTCTTGAATCTGTTTTGCGCACCCCCCCCCCACCAGCCTCCTCCTGCAGCCTCGATTTTATGTGCCTTGAGGGCTGGAGCTAGAATTTTGTACTTTTTCTATTTCTATTTAGGCGGCTCAGCATTGGGGGCACAGTGGGCACCTAAAAAATAATTCTTCACTGCCTGCCTGCTTGATTGAAAGTGTCTCCTGCCCTCTTGGCCTGGAATATGGAAGGACAGAGAGGTATTTGTCTTTGCAATCCCAGGAATAAACATCTGGGTTTCAGCTGATCCCAAGAACCCTGCCATAAAGCACCGTCTAAATCCAGGGTAGAGATGAACAAATAGAGGTTTTATTTGTTCTGTCGAATCCCGGGTTCTCTGGGGGAGGGCTTCCCAGACCTCCTTGCCACAAACCTGTGCTAACAAACAAGAAGCCACTTCTCTGGCCTCCTGTACGGTGTCCTCTTACCTACGAGTCAACTCCCTTGTCCCTCGCCCTTCTGAAAGACACCTTTCAGCTCTGCATCTTTACTGGGTGGGAGGGGAAAAAAAATAGGGCCACTAGATTTCATTCTGTCCCCAGACATAAGCAAAGGTGGTTCTTCCCACACCGAGCCCAGCAAGCTCTCACCACAGAATTTCTCCGCAGAAAGAAAGTGCCTCTTTTGAAACACAGAGTTACTCTTTCAGCTCAGGAAGGGAAAAAAAATAATCCACCAACCAACTCCGAAACCTACACTTGGCCAAAATCCTGAGTTCCAATGACAGGATCGGAGTGAATCACTGCTCTCTGCTCTGACTGTGTCAGCAACAGGCAGCTGAGAGCTGTCTCGTCCCCCCAGCAGAGGCCTTCTGCCACACTTGTGCCTACTTCGGGTTCCCTTTTAGCTTGTAAGCAGCGCCATCTTAACTCCTGCAGGACAGGAATTAGGTTCAACCCAGCCGCTTGAGTCCAGGGACTGATGGTTCTGAGAAAGAAGCTGTTGCACCACGAGGGGCTGTACCTCTAGCGTCTAAAGCTCAGGCCCAGCTCGTTCTATCTCCGTCACTGGTTTGATACACTCTGTGATGGCTTCAACATGAAGTCTTAGCTCATAGGTATTCTAAGCTCTACACAACAATGAGTAGAACTTTTTGGGGCGCCTGGGTGGCTCAGTTGGTTGGGTGTCTGACTTCAGCTCAGGTCATGATCTCATGGTTCATGAGTTCAAGCCCCCCATCAGCCTCTCTGCTGTCAGCACAGACCCTGCTTCGGGTCCTCTGTCCCCCTCTCTTTCTCTCTGCCCCTCCCCAGCTGGTTCTCTTCTCTCTCTCTCTTCTCTCTCTCTCTCTCTCTCTCTCTCTCCCTCTCTCAATGGATAAATAAATTTTAAAAAAGAGTAGCACTTTTTGAGCGAAGTCTTCCTAGGTACCTTGCCCTTGCTGAACATTATTTACACGTCACTTCATTCGATCCTAAAACAACCCAAGCACCCCATGAGGTAGGTATGATGGTAATCTCTATTTTCTAGAGAAACTGAGACTCAGAGAAGAATCCGTTTTATAGCCATTGAACTGGCATCCAGAGAAAAGGACTAGCTCGTCTATACCTACTGAGTGACGGAGCCAGGACTCAGACCCAAGCCAGCTGATTCCGAAACAGGTGCTCTTCGGCATTATGCCAACGGTTCTCTCATCGTCCTCATCTTTCTAAGGACTCCCCATTCTCTAAAGACTGAAGGAAATTCCATCCCCTTCCAGATATCTGCGGTCTTCCCCGGACTTCTCTAATCTGACTTACTTCCTCTTACCTGTTAGCCCCTTTCGGGCCATTCTGAAATAAGTATGCAATGGATGCTAAACACTGATTCATTCATGGAACGGATATTAAACACCGATATATGCCAGGACTGTTGTAGTCCCTATATCACGGACTCTTCATTCTAGTTGAGGGAGGACAGATATTAAAGAATATAGGGGGCTCCTGGCTGGCTTCGTTGGCAGAGCATGTGACTCTTGATATCGAGGTCGTAAGTTTGAGCCCCACATGGGGCACAGAGCTTACTCTGAAAAAAAAATGGGGCCCCTGAGTGGCTCAGGCGGTTAAGCACCTGACTCTTGATTTCAGCTCAGGTCATAATCTCATGGTCATGAGATCGAGCCTCATGTCAGACTCCATGGTAAGGGTGGAGCCTGCTTGGGATTCTCTCTGTTCTCTTTCTCCACCCCTTCCCTGCTTGCACAGAGATGTTCTCTCTCTCTCTCTCTCTCTCTCTCTCAAAAACAAATAAACATTTTTTTAAAAAAGAATGTAAGTACATGAAACTATATGCATAGTAGGTGACAGTAAGTGTTAAAGAGAGAAATAAGACAGAGAAAGGAGATTGAGAATATCTGAGAAAGTGTAGTTTTAGGCAGGGTGGCAAGGGTGGGGCTTACTGAGAAAGAGTACCAGGCTTAAGACCTATAGACATGAGAATGAGCCATATGGGGGAGGGGAATGTGAAATGGAAGAGTAACTGCAAAGGCACAGGGGCAGGAGTGTGCCTGGTATGCTCAGGGAATGACAAGGAAGCCAGTGTGGCTGGAAGAGAGTGAGTGAGGGAAGAGCAGTTGCAGATGAAGTGAGAGGGAAGGAAAAGGGGCCAGCTTCTGGAGCCTTGAAGGCCAGTGTCAGGGTGTTGGCACTCATTCTGAGTGAAATGGGAAGCCACTGGAGGGTTTTGAGCAGGCGTACATTTTAAGAGTGTCTCTCTGGTGGTTGTGTTGAGTGCAGGCTGAAAGGGGACAAGGTCGGGAGGCTATCAATAATCCAAGTGAGAAATGATGGCAGCTTGGATGGAGGGCAGTGGTGACAGCAGTCAGATTCTTGATGTATTTTGATGTGAAGTCAGTAGGACTTCCTGACAGATTAGAGATGGGAAGCGAGAGAAAGAGAGGCGTCAGAAATGACACCCAAGTTTTTGTCCTGAGCATCTGGAAGATGGAAGCTTTATTGAGATAAGGGTGGAGGGACAGTTTGAAGGAGAGATGCCAGGAGCTCAGTATTAGATATGACAAATCTGAGATGCCTGTTCAAGATCTAAGTGAGTAGGTGGATAAATACACAGTTGGTGGAGTTCAGGGGAGAGATCTAGCTGGAAACACAAATATGGAAGTCATTAGGGTGTGGATGGTATTTTTTAAGCCACAAATATTGAATGAAATCATCCAGGGAGCAAAGTAGCTAAAGAGGTGAGGTCAAAGGACCATGACCTGGGGCATTCTAACATTTAGAGGTCAAAATGATGAACAGGAACCAACTGGTGACTAAGAAGGAACAGCCAAGGGGGTAAGAAGCAACCCAGAAGTGTTTCAAGGAAGACGGAAAGATCAATTGTGTCAGATGCTTCTGATTGGTCAAGTAACAAGAGACTGAAAATTGACCCATCGGATAAATAGACAAAATGCTTAATTAAATAGTTTTCTTGCTTTGTTTAGATGCGTATTCATCTAGCCTTCTCAACTGATAGCAAGGCTGGGAGGAAGAGGGGTTGGTTCCCATTGTTATTCTGTACCTGGGTCCCTTCCCCCCACCATGCCTCTCCTTCCCTTCCTCCAGGTGACCACCTCCACTCCTGCGCCCAGCCATTCGCGGGGATCTGGAGGTTTACTTACCAGCCAAGGGAACCTTGGACCTGAGCTGAAGCACTAGAACAATGTCTAAGGCAAGTCACTGCTTCCCAGATTTGGAGAAGGGAGAAAGTTGCGGCTACCACTTTAAAGAGAAGAGGATGGAAGGGTGATAGAAGGGGAAGATGGAGACACTGATATTGAGGGAAAACAAATTTTGCTTTTAAAAAATGCCTGCAGCAATTACTGTTGTCAGGAAGCAAAGGAATTTATCTTGGGGCTGCATGGCTCCTTGATTTAGATAAAGTCATTAATGAGCCTTTTCCAGTTGGCTCCATCCCGGAGCCTCGACGAGGGTAGGGGTTGAGAATTAAATTCCTCTGCACTGAGTCTTTCCCTGGCAGGTGAGGAAGACAGGCGTGTCAGAGCCTGGGAAACGGGAGAAGAGAGGTGGGAGAAAGATGGCTGGCACAGAATTCCTAGAGGTGGGGCGAGGCTGAGGAAACTGTTTTTAGAACAGCGAGGTCTAACACGAATTTCTTTGAACTTTTTGTTGAAGTAATAATAGATATAGAGGAAAATGTGAATTTTCACACACTCCTATAACCTGCACTCATGTCAGGCACCCCAGGAGCCCCTGTCACGTTCTCTTCCAGTCACGACTCCACCCAAGGGCAATCACCATCCTGACTTTGAACAGCACAGACTAGTTTTGCCTGTTTTTGTACTTTATACAAATGAGCTGTGCCTTTAGCATCTGACTTCTTTCATTTCACACTGTTTCGAGGGGCATCCATACTGTTGCATACAGTCCCTCTCCCATCCTCACTGCTGTAGACTATTCCATTGTATGATTATAATGCCATCGATTCATCCCTTCCACTGCTGACAGGCATAGAATTTGTTTCCATTTGGGGACCATTACTAAAAGTGCTGCCACAAAAGTATTTGGACATGCCTAGTATTCACTCCCCCCTCCCAACAGTTTATTTGGAAAATTTTCAAATATAGAAAATAGAAACAGGGGTGCCTGGCTGGCTCAGGTGGTGAGGTATGTGCCTCCTGATCTTGTGGGTTGTGAGTTCCACCGCCATGCTGGATGGAGAGATGACTTAAAAATAAAATCTTTTTTAAAAAAGAAAGAAAACTGAAATCATTGGATCGTGAACCTCCTCTATATGACCCACTTATATTATAAATTAATAATTGTACTAAAAAGTTAATATTGTACTATATTTGCTTTATCATGTATCTATCCCTTTACCTATCCATGAGGCCATCATTTTCCTCCCCTTTTGATGCATTTCACTGTTAGGTACACTTTCCCTAGCATTATATTTCACCCCAAAACATTTCAGTACATATATTACTGACAAAAGTTACTATTTATTCTTTGAGGGAAAATTGTACCCAAAGTAAAATGCATTCATGTTCAACAGTATTATTATTCAATGAGTACCTGAAATGCATACATCTGTATAACCCAAACTCCTATCAAAATATAAAATATTATTTTCATGCCCCTTCCCAGTCGATGCCCACCCCCCTGACAACCATAGTGTTCTCATCTTTTTTTACCATAGATGAGTTCTGCCTCTTTAGAACTTCATGTAAATGCAATCATACAGTATGTACTCTTTTGTCTAAAGCTTCTTTCACTCGGCGTAATAGTTTTGAAATTCATTCATGGTGTTGCATGAATAAGTAGTTTGTTCCTTTTTATTGCGTGAATATACCACAATTTGTTTATACATCCTCCTGTTGACTGACATCTGGGATGTTTCCAGTTTGGGGCTTTATAAAGAAAAATGCTATTACCATTCTCATACTAGTCTTTTTGTAGACATATGCTTTCATTTCTCTTGGGTAAATACCTAAAACCAAAATTGCTGGGTCATGGGGGTATGTTTAGTTTCGTACGAAACTGCCAGACCTTTATTTCAAAGTGGTTACATGATTTTTACACTCCCACTCACAAAATAGGAAAGTTAATATTGTTCAATGCCCTTGCTAACGTTTGGTATTGTCAGTCTTTTTAATTCAAGTTATTCTGGTGGGTACGTAGCAGCACCTCATTTTAAATTTGTTTTAATTTGCCTTTTTTGATATTTAATGATATTGAGCATGTTTTCAAGTGCCCACTGGCCATTCATCTATTTTCCCTGGTGAAGTGTCTGCTTAAATTTTAGCCATTTTTTTTGTTGCATTGTCTTTTTTTGCTCTTGAATTATAGGTGTCCTTCCTAAGTCCTAAATGCCAATCTTTTGTCAGACGAATGCTGTCTTTACAAATAATGCCTCCCAGCCTACGGCCTGCCTATTCATTATCTTGAATGTCTGGAAAAAAAAAAGTCTTTGCCTATTACCAAGTCATGAAGATGCCGTCCTAGGATTTCTTATAGAAGTTTTATCATTTCAGTTACTACATTTAGCTCTATGACCCTCCGCAAATTTATTTTTGTGTAGAGTACAAGATAAGGTTGGAAGTTTTTTCTTCCTTCGTATGGATGTCTAGGTACTCCAGCATCATTTATTGTAAAGACTTTCCTTGCCCTATTAGATCGCTCTGGCACCTGCCAAAAATCAAATGACCATTTAAGTCTATTTCTGAACTCCTTATTCTGTTCCATTTACCTGTTGGTTGATCCTTATAATAGAATCATGCTGTCTTTTTTTAAGTTTACTTATTTATTTTCGGGGGAGGGCAGAGCAAGGGAGAGAGGAGCCCAAGCAGGCTCTGCGATGTCAGCATGGAACCCGACACAGGGCTCAGACCCACGAACCCATGAGATCACGACCTGAGCTGAAAGCAAGCTGGACACTTAACCAACTGAGCCCCCCAGGTGCCCCGCATACTGTCTTAATTACTGTAGCTTCACGGTAAGTCCTGAAGTAGCAGGACTCCTACTGTCATTTTTTTCTTTTCTTTTGGTATTGCTTTGGATATTCCAGGTCCTCCACTTAAATTTTAGAATCATTTGTCATTTAAAAAAGAAGTTGGCTAGGATTATGATGGAGACTTTGTTGAATTTACATATCCACATGGTGTCATTGACTAACAATACTGAGTCTTTCTTTATGACATGGTCTATTTCTCTACTTATTAGGTCTTACTGAATTTCTCTCAGCAATGAGTGGCAGTTTTCACTGCATAGTACTTACTTTTGTTAAATTTATCCCTAAGCATTTTATGTTTTTGTTTTTTATTTTAGAGAGAGAGAGAGCATGAGCAGGGGAAGTGGGAGAGAGAGAATCCTAAGCAGGCTCTGCACAGTCAGCGCAGAGCGCCTCGCAGGGTTTGGTCCCACAAACTGTGAGATCATGACCTGAGCTGAAATGAAAAGTCAGACACTCAACCAGTTGAGCCACCAGGCACCCCTGGTTTTTTATACTATTGTAAGTGGAATGTTTTAAATGTCATTTTTCCAATTATACACTGCTGGTATTCAAAAATACAATTGATTTTTAAAATAATAACCCTGTACCCTGTCAAGTTGCTAATTCTGGTTATCAGTTCTGTTGTAGATCTCTTAGTATTTCTTTTTTTTTTAAGTTTTTTTTTTTTAATTATTAACTCCTATACCCAACGTGGTGCTCAAACTTACAACCACAAGATCAAGAGTCACATATTCTACTGACCTTGCCAGCCAGGCACCCCCCTTGATACTTCCTTTTAAACAATCATGCCATCTACAAATAGAGTTTAAGTTCTTACTCTTCAATCTGTATGTCTCTTGTGCTATTGCACTGATCGGGATCTCCAATACAATGTTGAATACGAAAGGTGAGAGTATACCTGCCTTGTGCCTAAGCTTGGGGGGGAAGCATTTAATATTTCACCGGTAAATATGATGTTAGCTCTAGATTTTCCACAGATATGCTTTTTTTTTTGGAGGAAGCTTTTTTGTGTTCCTAACTTGCTGAGAGTTTTTGTCAAGAATAGATGTTGAAAATGTATAAAATTTTTTCTACCAGAGATGGTCTTTCTTTTCTTCTTTCTTTTAATATGGTGCATTACATTGATTTTCCAGTGTTAGACCAGTTTTGCATTCCTAAGAGAAATCCCCCAGGTTATGATGGATTTTTCTTTTTATATATCATCAGATTTTACTTGCTAACATTTTATTATGAATTTTTGCATCAATTCAGGAGAGATAATGGTTTTAATTTCCTTCCTATGTCCCTCCCTCTCGTTCTCCTTCTTTCTTTTTTCTTTTCTAATGTTTTTCTTTTTTTTTTTAATGTTTATTTATTTTTGAGACACAGAGAGAGAGGGGGGAAAGAGCACGAGTGGGGGAGGAGCAGAGAGAGAGGGAGACACAGAATCCGAAGCAGGCTCCAGGCTCCGAGCTGTCAGCACAGAGCCTGACGTGGGGCTCAAACTTGGGAACAGTGAGATCATGACCTGAGCCGAAGTCGGGCGCTCAAGTAACTAAGCCACCCAGGTGCCCCTTTTCTAATGTTTTTCCAGTTTTGGTATCAGGGGTACATCAGCCTCACAAAACAAATTGAAAAGCATTTCTTTCTTTCTTTTCTGGATGAGTTTTTGTAGCATTGGTAATATTCTTCTTAAATAGTTGACAGAATTCATGAATAGACCATCTGGACCCAGAATCTCCTTTGCAAGAAGGTTCTTGATAATGCATTCAGTTTGTTTACTGGTTAAAGGGACATTCAGATTTTTTATATTATCTTATGTCAGTTTTAGAAGATATAGTTTTCAAGGAATTTGTCCATTTCATCTAGAATATCCAATTTATTGGCATAGATTTGTTTATGACATTCTTTTAACAGCCTTTTAATGTCTTTAGTGTAGTGATATGCCTTCTTGTGTTCCTGATACTGGTAGTTTGTCTTCTCTCTTTTACTGGGGGGGCAGGGGAAAGGTGGTCAGTCTGGTAGGGGTTAATCAATTTTGTTACCTTCTCAAAAAACCAACTTTTGGCTTTGCTAAATTTATTATTTATCTGCTTCTATTTTATAATTTCTGTTCTTCTCTATATTATTTCCTTCCTATCATTTACTTTAGGTTTTAGTTTGCTCTTCTTTTTCTACCTTCTGAAAGTGAAACATAGGCCTTTTTTTTTTTTTTTTCCAATATTAGGTTTTACAGCTATAAATACATCTGTAAGAACCACTTTGTTTCATCTTGAGAAGTTTGGTATGTTTTATTTTTATTATCATTCAGCTCAAAATATTTTCTAATATTCTCTGAGATTTCTTAGACTTTTTGTTATGTAGAACTGTGCTGTTTAATTTCCAAGTATTTGGGGTTTTCTACATATGTTGTTATTGACTTGTAATTTAATCCGTGGTGGTCAGATAACATACTCTATATGATTTTAGCCCTTTTAAATTTATTGGGATTTGTTTTATGGCCCAGAATATGATCTACCTTGGTGAAGGTATCAAGGACACTTACACTTGAAAGTAATGTGTGGATGCTTTGTTCTATAAATATTAATCAGATCAAGGTGGTTGAAGTGTTATTCAAATCTTTTATGTCTTTACTGATTTTTGTCTAGTTGTTTTTTATAATTGTTGAGAGAGTGGTGTTAAAACGTCCAACTACGATAGCGAATTTGTGTATCTCTCCCTTTATTTCTGTCATTCTGTTAGTTTTTCCTTCATGTCTTTTGAAACTCTGTTATGTATGCTTATTATACCTTCCTGATGATATTTATTATCATGAGTTTTCTTTTTTAATCTCTGGTGATAGTCTCCATCTTAAGGCCTACTTCATTTGATATTAATTTAGCTACTTCAACTTTCTTATACTTACCATCTGCATGATATGTCTTTTCCCATATCTTTCCACTTCCTATTAACTGCTTTTGTGTGTCTCTTGTAGACAGTATGTTGGGCCGTGCTTTTGTATCTGATAGATTTTGCCTTTTCATTGAAGTGTTGAAGACTAGTAACAGTGATAGGGTTGAGTGTCAGTCTACAATTTTACAATTTTTTCCTCTTTATACACTTTTTTGTTCCTCTCTTCCTCTTTTCTTGCCTTCTTTTTGGGTTAATGAATATTTATTAGAAATCTACTCAATTAGTTTTGTTATATTTCTTTGCATTTTTCAGGTAGAAAATTATAATATATATCCTTAACATTTCACAGTCTATTTAGAATTAATATTGTACCGCTTCAGGTAAAATAAGTATTAAGTGTTACATCTATGTAAGTTATAAACCTCACAATACGATGTTAAAATGTTTGTTTAGGGGGCTCCTGGGTGGCTCAGTCAGTTCTTGATTTTGGCTCAGGTCATATCTCATGGATTGAGCCCCACACATCAGCACTGTCAGCACTGAGCCTGCTCGGGGTTCTCTCTCTCTCCCTCTCTCTCTGTTCCCCCTTCATGCACATGAGCTCTCTCAGGAAGGAAGGAAGGAAGGAAGGAAGGAAGAAGGAAGGAAGGAAAGAAAGCAAGGAAAGAAGGAAGGAAGGAAGAGAGAGAGAAATGGAGGCTTTAAAAAAGTTTGCTTTAAACATTTATAGGTATTTTAAGAAATGGAGATGAAAGTGATTTCTTATATTTACTATTTTTGGTGCTCTTCATATTCCTGAAGATCCAAATTTCTCCCTGGTATCTTTTCTTTTTACTCTGAAAAAACTTTCTTTAGCATTTCCTACAGTGCAGATTTGTTGTCTATGACCTTGTTTGTCTATGACTTTGTCTATGAATTTGTTGTCTATGACGTCGTTTATCCATAAATGTCCTTATTTAATTTTAAACACTTTCCTGTCCAGGACTACGTTGTACTGCCCTTCTCTGTTTCCCACAAGACTTCAGGAAAGGCCGTTTCACAAAAAAGACCTGGTTACTGGCGCCTTGGGGAGCATGGGGAGAAACGTGACTGGGGGGGTAAAAAGCAGCAGCAATCGAGAACAGAAATGAAGCAAACTATCCTTCTGTCATCGAGGAGCGCCCCAAAGTTCACGTGATGACGCTCAAGCCTCCAAACCTCTCATCCGTTAGAGGAAGAGCTACCCCAGAAACACGGAGCATGTGAGGACATTCAGGTTACGCGAAAGGCAACTTTAATTCAACTTAACAAGTATTAGTAAGTGTGCGATGTGTACTTTCAGTCCTTTGGGCCTTCATTAGGACTTTTCGGGAATCTTACTTTTCAGCTGGGGAATGTGCAGACTCGGCAGAAGGACTCCCTGCCCACTGGCCTGTGGGCTCGGCTGACTTCATGACTCCACCTGGGAAGGCGCTCATCAGCCAGAGGCTTCCAGATGTGCCCCATAAACAGAGAGACATGTCAAAACACAGAGAGTTGAAAAAAGCATCCTCTCACCGCCGGTGATACTAGGGAAAGAATTTTCCTGAGGCACGTGTTGCTCACCAAAGCCAGGCGTGCCTGGGGTGGGTGGTGTGGGAACTTCGGTCTAGCCTCCCCTGGGAAAGAGTCAGGCCCGGTGCAGGGCCAGGGCTGGGGTGAGACGGGAGACGCACTCGCCTCCAGTGCAGAATTGAAGAGGGCGCCCCAAATCTCAGAAATCAAGATAAATACTATTTTGCTGCAATATTTTTCTTTACCAAAAAAAAAAAAACCCCACAAAATTAATGTGAAAAAGCTCAACGATGAACAAAATATTAAAATTGTAAATAAGTCAGAGCAACTCTGCACTTGCAGAAGGCCTGTCACCTGCCATCTCCCGGTCCCGCCCATGCTGGGACCTACCTTCACTTAAAATGGTGGCGTTTTGTTCATCATGGATCTTCCCACATTAATTGTGATTTAAAAATATATTCCATTAAAATGACATTTATCTCGATTACTGTGGTTTTGGTTGCTCCTCAAATTTTGCACTTGCCTTACCCTGGTACCAGCCCTTGAACATCCTTGAGAACCTCTTTAAAATCTCCCCTGCCACTCCTCCAGCCCATCAAAAGAAATCCCCCAACATACTTTGGTGGTAAGAAGACATTTTTTCCATATATAAATGTAAAAAGCTTACTGGCGACACTAATAACAGCCGGAAGAAGGATTTGTGTAAACTCCTGCCACAGTTCATTCGGCAGACTTATAAACAGGGGTTCTAACAGGCTTCTAGATCCCAGAGCAAACAGTCGTCTGTTAAAATGACCTTAAATTTCTTCACCTGAACATGAGAGACTAAGAACTAAGGCTGAAAAATACAAGAATTTGACTTTATCTTATTATATTGGTTATATAACACACATGAATATATTTGTTATGTATTCATGATTTCGGTGGGATGGAACAATTAAATCTCAGCTCTGAGACTTTATGGTCAGCATGGTGCCATTCATAAAATATTGAATCCATTTCACTCAGTCCCACTGCGTGTCAGTAGAGGCGACATGAAGAACAGCAAAAACTCTAGATTGTGAATCCCAGTTAGGATCTATATTACCCATTTCATTTGGAGCAAGTCATGAAATGTCCTTGGGTCTCGCTTTCCTCATCTGTAAAAGGGGGCTCCAAATTTAGCTTAAATACCATGTCATTAAAAAGAACTCTTAATTGCTTGCTTCTTTATTTATGCTAAATAATTACAGGTCACCTTGGTTATCCATGGTGTCTAAAATTAGGAAAGCTAATTTTGAAAAATAAAGAATTATTTCTAAGGAACATTTTGAAAAAGGAGATAGGAATACGTAGAGCCAAATTTTGTTTTAAACAATAATGAATATAAAATTATTTGGAGTCCAACAAATCGGTATTCATATGCCAAACGGGAGAGACAGTGACCATTTGTAGTCTGTAACCTAACAGAGTTCAGAACTGACATTCTGAGGGGCACCTGGCTGGCTCAGTTGGTAGAACACACAACTCTTAAAATATTTTTTTAATGTTTATTTATTTTTGAGACAGAGTGACAGAACATGGGTGGAGGAGGGGCAGAAAGAGAGGGAGACACAGACTCAGAAGCAGGCTCCAGGCTCTGAGCTGTCAGCACAGAGCCTAACATGGGGCTCAAACTCATTAACCACGAGATCACGACCTGAGCCGAAGTCAGACGCTCAACTGACTGAGCCACTCAGCACCCCAAGAACATGCAACTCTTGATCCTGGGGTCATGAGTCTGAGCCCCATATTGGGCATAGGGATTACTTTAAAACCAAAGTTCAAAGTAGACACTCGGGGCTAAAACATCAGTGATTTGGGTTGATTAAAAAAAAATGGGCTTAACATCGGAGCTAAAGCTCCAGCAGGTGGAGGAGGAACACTGCACTTGACAATGGCTGACTATCATTCTTCAGGGGCGGAAACATCACATTCTCACCAGGAGTTAATGAAGATTCCAGATTCTATTATTAATTTCCTCCCCAAAATCTAGTCTTGTCGGGATTGCGATTCCTGATTCTGACTGGGCAGCACGTGCAAGGTTAGAATTATTCCTCAATTATCCTGGCAGACCACCTCCTCTGCTCCTCACGCTCAATTCCAGCTGTTCTTTTCCACCTTACAGCCGGGTGAGTCTCCAAGACCTTCTCCAAGAACCCAATAGACACTAAGATCTTAACCAAAAAGAATAGAAATAAAGTCCTGTGAGGTCCCTGTATAGCTTGTCTCTTTATAGTTTTGTAACAGCGTTGTTGAGGTTTACTTTACCTACCACACCATTCACCCATTTGAAGTGTAAAATTCATATTTTCATCAATCTGAAAGGGAACCTTGTGCCCATTAACAGTCACCTCCCATTCTCCCATATCCCCCAGCTCCAGGCGACCACTCATCCACTTTCTGTCCCTATAGATTTGCCTTTTGTGGACGTTTCATATAAATGAATCATTATATGGTCTTCCGTGACTGGCTTATATCTTCAGGGTTCATCGTGTTGTACCATGAATCTGCACTCTAACCTTTATGACTGCATGCCATTGTATGGAATGGCATTTCATTTATCCATTCATCAGATGGTGGACATTTGGGATTGGACACTTTTTGGCTGCAGTGAATAATGCTGCAATGAACACAGTGCACAAGGTTTGTTGGATAGATGTTTTCAGTTCTCTCGGGCATATATCTAGAAATGGAGTTGCTGGATCATATGTACCTTTATAGTTTTTGGTTTTGTTTTTGTTTTTTGAGGGAGAGAGAGAGAATGTGAGCCGGGGGAGGGGCAGAGCAAGCAGGAGAGAGAATCTCAAGCAGGCTCCATGCCCAGGGCGGAACTTGAGGCGGCGCTCAATCTCATGGCGATCATGACCTGAGCCCAAATCAAGAGTTCAACGCTTAACCAACTGAGCCACCCAGGCCCCCCCTTACCTTTCTATAGAATAATGTGACAATTATCTCTCCCCGCATGGAAAATTACCTCAATGCTTCATGGCTGAAAACAACAATAATCAGGGGCGTGCGGGTCGCTCAGTCGGTTGAGCATCCTACTTTCGGCTCAGGTCAGGATCTCACAGTTTGTGAGTTCAAGCCTCACGTCGGGCTCTGTGCTGACAGCTCGGAGCCTGGAGCCTGCTTCAGATTCTGTGTCTCCTCTCTTTCTGCCCCACTCATTCCCTCTCTCCTCTCTCTCTCTCTGTCTCTCATAAAATAAACATTAAAAAAAAAAACCCAACTAACCATTTACTATCTTTGGCAGTTCCTGTGGGTCAGGAATTTGGGGTAACCTGAGTAGAAGGATCCAGCTCTCGGTGTTTCGAGAACTGCGGCAAGATGCTGGGCAGTGTGGAAGTCATCCGAAGGCCGGGCTGGAGCTGGGAGATCCACCTCTAGGATGGCTCACTCACGACTGGAAACTTAGTGCCAGCTTCCGGGTGGGGCCTCAGTTCCTCTCCATGCAGGCTTCCCTGCAGAGATGCTCAAGTGCCCTCAAAGGAGCCTCTTCCTCTAAAACAAGCTGGCTGGGAGACCCAGATGGAGGCTGCATTCTCTTTTAAGACTTAGCCTCAGAAGGCAGACACTGTCGCTTTCACCAAATTCTATCGTTCACATAGGCTGGCCCTGAGAAACGTGTGAGGAGGGGTGCAGGAGGGAAGGTGGCAGGGGGCGCAGGCTGGAGACACGTTGGAGGCTGGCAACTGCAAACAGGTGGATTTCAAAGCTCTACCCTTTGTTGTTCCCGCGGAGATGACCTAACTTTATGGACCCCAGGCAAGAGGTCAAAAAATAGGTGGGGGGTTTACAGGATGGTGACAGCACCGTGTTGCACTCCGTGGATTTAACAACCTGCCTTGGAGCTTCCTGACTGTCCTGCTGGGGACTTTGAGGAGAAGGAGAATCTAAGCATCCTACGTAACAGAAAGATACAGCACTCCAAGCCTTCCTGTCCTTGGATCATTGCCCCTGGTAGTCACCTCTGGAAGAGCCAACCCTTTGTCACCCTATCTACAGCAGCAAAGTCGTCCTGGAACGTCACTGGGGTTATTTGACGCAGTAGTCGAATCCACATTCTCTCCTGGCAAATCAGCAAGTACTTATTAAGCATCTACTGTGTACCCAAGAGCAAATCCCGGGATCATCTGAGACCAGCGTAGACGGATATGCCAGGCGTGACCAAAATAGATTGTTGTCAAGCCCACCTGTCTTAAGGCTTCAAAGGCAACAACTGGAAAGGATTTTTTTGTTTTTGAGTTAGCATTTAGAGGAGTTACAGCCCTAAGAATGCTTTCAGGTTCATTTTCATTTAGAAAATTCCCGAGGTCATAAAACAAAAGATAGACTAAGGGAGAGTTCTAGAGACTTTCAGTCACCTGACAACAGGCGAAATGCTTATCCTGGATTAGATCCCGGATGGGGGAAAAGTGGCTAGAAAATACATTCTTGGAAATTGGTGGAATTGGAATACAAACGGTAGATTAAATAATAGTATTGGATCAGTACTATGTGAATCTGTTTCTGAATTTTATAATTGCATTGTGGTTATGCAATACGACATATTTATTCTTAGGAAATACGCATTGAAGTATTATGGGGTAAAAGTGTCTACAGCTTAGTTTTGAGTGGTTCAGAAAAAAATTCTGCATATACATATGCACGCACGCGCACACACGGAAAGAGAGACAGCAAGCAAACGCGGGTAAATGTGAACCAGGAATGTGGGTGAAGGGTATTTGGGAATTCTTCATACGTATGCTATGTTTGCAGCTTTTCTATAAAACTGAAATTGAAATTATTTCAAAATAAAAAGGTTTTAAAGAGAAAAAGAAATACCTGAGCGTCTTCTGTGAAGGACAAGATAGGTTGTAGTGTCATCGCTCCTCCACGGAATAGTAAACTGAAGGAGTCGGGGTCAGCCAGGGGCGATTACCCACGTGACCAAGACAGTGCTGTGGGTGCAGGTGCTGGAAGTGACAATGGTTTCAGCTGACGACATCTGCTGACAGTTAACAAAAACCCCTGGCTGGCTTAGTCGGGGGCGCATGTGACTCTTGGTCTCGGGGTTGTGAGTTCGAGCCCCACGTTGAGTGTAGAGATTTCTTAAAAATGAAATATTTTTAAGAAGAAAAACTCCAGCATTACCAAAATTTTACACTGTCCCTGTGACCCCGCACTCAGCCCCCGAAAGTGACAGTGACGGCTTGCTCTACCCCCGAACTCTGGCCCGGCAGCCATGTCAGCGGCTTCTACGAGACGTCCCAGGCTGGGCAAGGGCATCGCTTGCCCTCTTGCTCCCCAGGACTGAGTGCCTCCTTCTGCTCAGTTGGGCCCTGGGCTGAAAGGCAGAAACAGCTCCCGTTCCCCCAACATCTAGCCTGGCTAGAAAGCCCTGGCACCAAACCCCCCAGGTTTCTAAGAACGTCTCAGAGCCTCAGAGTCGACCAAATGTCTTTGAACTGGTCCAGAGTAAGAGCCCGCCTCCACACAACACGACTTGGTCTCAGGAGCCACTGCTCCACGTGGAGGAGGCAGCGGGGAGCTCCGCGGACTCAGAACAAATAGATCCAATCAAGGCCCAGAGGATTCCCAAGCCAAAAATACCGGCCCTTTGGCCTTCGGAGCTCACTACATGTGAATTCCACGAACTGGTTTTAATGCCAGCCCAGCCTGGGTACCGTCATCCTCCTGCCAGAGCCGACCGACTGGCTTTCCGTTCGCAGCGAGGAGAAGTGGAGAGGCCCAGGGACTTCAAAGGGGAGGAGGTCCCCGACAAGAGAATGAATCACAGAGCCCTGATGAGAACGCCAGGGGAAGAAGGTCTTTCTAGTTCCCATGAAAGTGGTTACCAGACTGTGATGGCCCCAGGCGGGCCCACGGCCTGCAGCCGCCTGCTGGGGACAAAGACCTTTCTCCTTTAGCTCAGACTCTCTGATGTGTGTGAGGGGAAGACCAGCCTCCCGCTGTTTGCCATTCACAGAGGCCTTCCCGGCCTTCCTGACCCCCCAACGCCAGGCCAGGGAATCACAGGCCCGGCACACAGCAAGTTCTCACGAATAGCCAACACTTTCACGGCGCTTACCGAGGGCCACGCATTGTCCTAGGTGCTTTACAGTTAACATGTGACACGCCGCCCACCTCCCCCCCCACCCCCCATAACACCATGAGGGTGGTACTCCTAGTATCCCTATTTGGTGGGTAGGGGAACTGAGTCAGAAGAGGTAAAGAAACATGCCCAAAGTCACTGACCTATAAATAATGAGGCCAGGATTTGAACCCTGGCTTGTGTCTATGCTTTTAACCACTTTCCTTTTTTTTTTTTTTTTTTAAAGTTTACCTATTTATTTTGAGAGTGAAAGAGAGTGCAAGCGGTGGAGAGGGAGAAAGGGAGAGAGAGGGAATCGCAAGCAGGCTTCGTGCCAAGGGGCTCAGACTCAACGCACCCTGAGGTCATGACCTGAGCTGAAATCAAGAGTCAGACGTTTAACCGACAGAGTCCCCGGGCTGCCCGGCTCTTAACCACTTTCTACGCCAGGCCTCCTGTATGCTTTATGTGCTCATTCTGAAAACCCATAACTGAGGAAATAAACACTCACATTTCAAAAGTCATTTATGGACAGGAGAAGACGGATAAGGAGGTCTGCAGAGCAGGCCGGCGGGTGACAGGACAGCGGCGTGGGCCTGACCGCTCCCTGTGGCGCCCATAATCTGTCCCATGTCATCATCCGTCCCTTCACTCAGCCTCTCGCATTTCGAATTTAGGGCCCTACTGGGGCCTGAATGGGAGGAACCGAGAGGAGCACTGCTTGGATGATGAACTGAATCCGAGCACACAAACAGTGAGGGTCAGAGAAGGATTTGGGGCCGAGTGGGTCGTGCTGGCGTCAGGAGTAGCGTGGAGGGGCACTGTCCCGAGAGGCGTTTCCTGGCCACACACCACAGGTTGGGGGTCCTCCTCCGCCCGACAGACGGCTTCCTTATTGGGGCATTTTCCGTACTGGGTTGCAGGTGCCTAATTCTCTGTCTGCTATGAATTTCTGTAAACCCAGTGCTAGGCAAGGACCAGTCACTGGGCGTTTGTTGAATGACTTTCGGAATGAAAAAGGCCCTGAGGCCCTGAGGGAAAAAGAGCAGGCAGGCTCCGCAGAGCAGGAAGGGCCAGAGCAGGGCTTCTCAAACTACACAAAACAGGAGAATCACGCAGGGATCTCGTGAAAATGCGAATCCTGACCCGGGAGGCGAGGGAGCCCGAGCTGCTCTGTTCCCAGCAAGCTGGAGCCGGTGATGCCCACACTCCTGCTCCCTGGATCCGACTTTTGTGCCAAGGCCCTTGATGATTCCCTGGCCCTTCTCAGCCCCGAGGGAGCCTCATCCCACACTAAGCCCCCCTTCCTCTGCCCCTGCGCCCCTCTACTGCCCCCCACCCAGCCTTAGCTACTGATCCCATTTGCCCTCCTGCCCAGACCCGGGCTTGAAGACCACGGAACCGAATTTCCACAGTTCCCACAGTGGGGCCCGCTGGTCCCAGGCTGGGCCCAGTGAGGGGGCTCCTGCGGCCACAGATGCCTCCCAGATCACCCCTCCCGGAACTCAGCCTAACAGCTCACCTTCGCATCTTTGAGGCACCCAAAATCCTGCAATGACACAGGTATGTCCGGGAGCCGAAGGGATGGCAGAGATGGGGGAAAGACCTAACGCTCCATGATCCTCCTCGGCACCCCCCTAGGTCCGCAGACCCTAGTGGAGCACGGGATCGCTCGGTGAGGGTTTCCCATCCATCCCCAGCTTATGCCCTTACGAGCAAATGTAGGGACATCCGGAAATTCTAGAGCCACCACAGCAAACAGGCAAGGTTTGTCTTTTTTTCCGCAAGGGGACGTCCCCTCTCCCCCATCAGTGGTGCTCTTTTCTTTCTAAATCTTCGGGACCCTGGTCTCTTACTCCTCCCTCTTCTTAAAGGATCGGATGCTGTCATTTACGCCGAATTGCACACGATTGATAAGATTAACACAAGTCACTTCTTGCTCTCCGTTTGCTCTTCTACCCTCGGCCCAGATCCATTTTCTCTCACTCTCTGTCCCTGGGAGGCTGGGCCCTCTGGTCCCCTCAACCTCTGGCTTCCGGTGGCCAGCGGCGGGGGTGGGGGTGGGATGGGCACTGCAGAGAAGCCTGAGGGCAGGGGGAACATGGAGATATTTAGTCCCTGCTGCAGCCTGCCCTTGCCTCTCGGGCAGAGTCCGCTTCACCATGGCCCGGTGCTCCCTCAGGGCGGCTCCTCCAGGGCTCAGCTTCCATTAGGCTCCCTAGGGCTCCTCCGCCCCAGGGTGCTCCCAGCTGCCTGCCCTCGCACATTCCCGCGTGCCTCACCATCCCTGCTGGCTCCTTCCATCCTGCCCACTTCACTGTAAACACTCCCGTCACTAACTGTCTTCTTTTATTTTGTTTTTCAGTTAAACTCTTTGGCATGTGCCTTGTTTCCTGCTAGAATTCTGCCTGATAGGAATGTTGCATTTTTATCAAGTCCAGGGTTCCCAATTTGGTTTAGGCCAAAGCAATGAAGCTCTAATCCTAGAATTTGGAGGTTGAGGGAGTCCAGAGATAGGAGGTATCTTTAAGGGTGGGGAAGGGGGGGTGAGCCGGTGTTTCTCAGGGCCTTGAAATCCAGCTACAACAAGGCCTGGGAGTTAGTTAGCTTTTCCTTTTATTCTCTTTGGCCGCCATGAACTGAGCGGCTGCTGTGTTCCAGAACCGGGGCTCAGGATTGTGGGAATCAAAGACGATAGAGACCAGGCCCCATGTCCCACAACCTCACACTCAGGGACACTGGGGCCAGGGCAGGATGAAAGGCCTGGAATGGAATTGAATGTGACAGGCAGCCAAGCAGGGCAAAGCCGCGGAGATAAGGGCCTAATCAGAGTTCAGACAGAGAACAGAGGCAGGAACGCAGGCGGAGGCTTTGTTCCAAAGCTGGGGACCTGGGAGGACCTCGCAGGGTGGGGGAGGAGGTCACACGGGACCTCGGAGCACTGCGCAGCAGCCCGTCGGCAGCCCCGGCCCGGAAGCCAGAGCGGGCCCGGTTCTGCCGCCTCCGTGGGCGCCCACGCGGTGTTATCCGCGCTCCCCCGGTTCTCGCCGCCGGCTGCTGAGCTCCGGCAGCGGCCCCCGGGCCAGCGCGCGCCCTGGGCACCAGCTCCTGCCGTCCTCCCAGCAACCCTGTGGGTGGGCGTTAGTCAGCCCTTTTTATAGCTAAGGAAACCGAGGCTCGGTCCAAATGACCGGCCCACACGTTTATAAGGAGACACTAGAAGAACCCGAATTTGAATCCAGACTGCCTGGCTCCAAACCGCTGATTTGCCCACCGCGATTTCTAGCTCTTACAGGAACAGCGGCAACTACAAGGAGCCGAGGGTGGTTCTGAACACTGGAATGGAGTATCTCATTTATTCTTCACAGCTCTTCCCTGAGGGAGGTCCTGGTATTACCACTTACTTTCCAGAAGACAGTGTCCCACCAAGAGGAGGATTACATCACTCTTTCCAGGGCCCACGGCCAGGTCACGGTGCAGCCCAGTTTGAACCCAGGAGACCAACCCCGAGTTCATGCCCCCGGCCACCACATTCCTCCAGGGCAAGCCTAAATCATTATTTTTATTTGTTTGTTTGTTTGTTTTGAGAGAATGCACGCACACGCACCAGAGAGACAGAGACAGAGAAAGCAGGAGGCGCAGAGAGAGAGGAAGAGAGAGAATCCCAAGCGAGCTCCATACTGTCAGCACAGAGCCTGATGTGGGGCTTGAACCCATGAACTGTGAGACCAAGATCAAGAGTGTGATGCTTAACTGACTGAGCCACCCAGGTGCCCCCTAAACTATTTTTTTAATTACTTTGTTGAATCATTTTAGATTTACAGAAAATTATGAAGATAGCACAAACAGTTTCCTAAATAATCAGGCTAGGACTTTCAATACCATGTTGAATGAAAGTGTCAAGAGTGGGCATCCTTGTCTTGTTCCTATCTTAGAGGAAAAGCTCTCAGCGCTCACTGTTGAGGTATGAGGTTAGCTGTGGGCCTGCCACATATAGTATGTATGTATGTACGTATGCATGCATGTATTTGTTTATTTAAGTTTTTATATTAAGCACCTGGCGCTCTTCAGGACAAGCACACTCCTTAATCCCCATCCTCTGTCTCACCCATCCTTCCAGCCACCTCCCCCTCTGGTAACCACCAATTTGTTCTCTATAGTTAAGAGTCTGTTTCTTGGTTTGTCTCTCTCTCTCTCTTTCCCCTTTGCTTGTTTTATTTCTTAAATTCCACATATGAGTGAAATCGCATGGTATTTGTCTTTCTCTGACTGACTTATTTCACTTAGCATAATCCTCTCTAGCTCTGTCCGTGTCGGTGCCAATGGCAAGATTTCATTCTTTTTGATGGCTGGATAAACATGTGGCCTTTATTATGTTGAGGGATGTTCCCTCTGTACTCGCCATTTGTTGAGAATTTTTGTCACCATCATATAAGATGCTGAATTTTATCAAATACTTTTTACGCATTTATGGAGATGATCCTATAACTTTTACCCCTAACTTTGTCAGCGTGGCGTATCACACTGATGGGTTTGTATACACTGACTCATCCTTGCACCCCTGGAATGAATCCCACTTGACCATGACGCATGATCCTTTTCCTGTATTCGATTTGGTTTGCTGATATTTTGTTGAAGACTGTTCTTGTGGCGTCTGTGTCTGGTTTCAGTATCAGGGTAATGTTGGCCTCATAAAATGAGTTTGGAAGAGTTTCTCTTATGTTTTTTGGAAGAGTTTGGGCAGAAGTGGTATTAATTCTTTAAATGTCTGGTAGTATTCACCAGTGAAGCCATCTAGTCCTGGACTTTTGTTTGTTCGAGGTTTTTGATTATTGTTTTAATCTCTTTACTAATACCCGATCTTTCAGATTTTCTATTTCTTCACGAAATAAAGAAAGACAAATAATCTCCAATCTTACTCATATGTGGAATGTAAAAAATGATACAAACAGGGACACCTGGCTGGCTCAGTCAGTAGAGCATGCAACTCTTGATTTTGGGGTTATGAGTTTGAGCCCTATGTTGACTGTAGAGATTAAAAATAAATAAAAATTTAAAACAAACAAGAAAAACAAACAAAAACCAAACTCGTACATACAGAAAAGAGATTGGTGTTTGCCAGAGTGGGGGTTGGCAAAATGGGTGAAGGTGGCCAAAAGGTACCAAAAAAAAGTTTCTATATACCCCAGGCTGGGTTCCCTTATCGTTTTCTTTTGCTTTGAATGTTTATTTATGTTTGAGAGAGAGAGAGAGAGAGTGCAAGCAGGGGAGAGGCAGAAAGAGAGGAGACAAAAGATCCATAGCAGGCTCTACACTGACAACAGAGAGCCCAGTGCAGGGCTTGAACTCACGAACCATGAGATCATGACTTGAGCCGAACTCGGATGCTTAACCAACTGAGCCACCCAGGTGCCCTTTGTTTTGTTTTTTAAGTAGGCTCCATGCCCAGCACGGACCCCAGGGCAGAGCCTGAACTTATAACATCAAGATCAAGACCTGAGCTGAGATCAAGAGTCAGGTGCTTAACCAACTGAGCCACCTCGGCACCCCTGATTTCCCTTACAGTTAATAGCTCACAGGATAGTACACGTGTTATAACTAACATACTAGTGTTGATATGTCATTATCTACTAAAGGCCATAGTTGATTCAGATTTCCTCAGTTTACCTAATGTCTCTTTGTGTCCCAGGACCCCATCCAGGACACTTTATTACATTTGGTCATCATATATGTTCCTCAGGCTCCTCTTGGCTGTGACAGTTTTTTAAATTGTGGTTTAAAAAAAAAAAAACCCAACACATAGAATCTACCATCTTCACCGTTCTTCAGTGGACAGACAGCAGCACCAAGCACACTCACGCCGTTGTGCAACAGAACTCCAGAAATGTTTTCATCTTGCAAAACCGAAATGCTACGCTCCTCAACAGCAAATTTTCCCCCTGAGCCCAGCCCCTGGTAACCACCATTCTACTTTGCGTCTAAGAATTTGACTACTTTATTTATTTCTTTAAGTTTATTTATTTAATTTTTTAGTAATCTCTACACCCAAAGTGCGGCTTGAACTCACAATCTCAAGATCATGAGTCAAACATCTACTGACTGAGCCAGCCAGGTGCCCCCCGACTACTCTTTTACCTCTTTTAGATGTGGGATCATACAGTTTATCTTTTTGCAACTGGCTTATTTCACTGATCGTAATGTCCTCAAGGTTCACCCACGTTGTAGCCTGTGTCAGAATTTCCTTCCTTTTCAAGGCTGAGCACTATCCCGTCACATGTATCTACCACGTTTAGTTTACAGGTTCATCCATCAGCGGACCGTTGTGGTGCTCCCGCCTTTCGTCCATTGTGAACGCAAGTAACTGGGCGGCTGCCATATTGGTTTCCGGAGCAGCGGGAGCACTCCACATTCCTACCAGCCGCGCGCAAGGCGTCTGCTTTTCCACATCCTTGCCGCTCCGGCACTTGCCTAGGGGGTTTTGACAGGAGCCATCCTCATGGGTGTGAGGTGGTGTCACGTTATGGTTTTGACTTTCATTTCCCTGAACGTCATTATCTCGTTGACGTTGAGCATCTTTTCGTATGCTCGTGGGCCATTTGCACATTTTCTTTGGAGAAACGTCTACTCGAGCCCATGGTCCATATTTTTCTTGCTAAGCAATAAATGCCTATGTCACAATTTATTAATCTGTTGTCCTGTGGATGGGCATTTGGTTTGTTATTACCAGTCTTGGCTACTGCACGTAAAGGTGCTGTGAACATTTTTGTAGAGGTTTTTCTGTGGGTCTGTGATCTCCTTTCTCTTGGATAAATATTTTTTTGTGCATTTCTGTACCCACCAGAGCTTAGGACCTAGTGGGTACTAAAAAAAAAGTGGGATAAAAAAAAGTGCGACTAAGTCACAGAACTAAGACCGCTGAGGTAGTAATAATCATTTCATATAATAAAGTTTCAACGTGGAGCATGAATACCAGTAGCACAGGCTGAATAAAAAGAAAGGACGTCTGAGGTAGAGACTAGAGACTTCGTGGTTCAGTTAAGAATTCTGAAACAGGATAGGCTTTGAAGAAGAGCCAAAACATGGGGACGACCAGAAAACTTCCTCCTGCAAGGCATGGAGACTTCTCTCCTCCACGCTGACCAGACAGGGAGTCCTGCCGGCGTCACAGCAGAGGACCCAACATGGCAGAGGCTGGCCGAGCCAGAGCGAAGACGGCACTGCCTGTGGTTTGTTAAGAGAGATTGTGATGTTTTCTGTCTTGCTGAGGAGCGTTAACACCCTTTGTTTTCTCCTCTGTAAATCCACTCCCGGTTTGCCACATGGCGAGAGCCTGTCCTGGCCAGGACAATCCAGAACAGGACACGATCCAGCAACCTTTTCTCCTTGGCTCTAGAAGATGTTTGTGTGTAGTCGGGAAACCTGGGTTTCTGCCTTTAACTAACCGAATGTGCTTTCGTCTCCAAAGTTCCTTCCAGCTCTGAAATAGGAGGACCTAGCAACTACACTTCTTTCTTCAGTAGATTTTTAAAAGTTTATTTATTTATTTATTTATTTTTAGTAATCTCTACACCCAAAGTAGGGCTCGAACTCACAACCCTGAAGTCAAGAGTCGTGTGCTCTATGGGCAGCCAGGTGGCTCAGTGGGTCAAGCATCCGAATTCGTGCAGGTCATGATCCTACATTTGTGAGTTCGAGCCCCATGTCGGGCTCTGTGCCTATGGCTCGGCGCCTGGAGCCTGCGTCAGATTCTGTGTCTCCCTCTCTCTCTGCCCCTCCCCTGCTCACGCTCTGTCTCTGTCTCTCAAAAAATAAAATAAAAGGTTAAAAAAAAAAAAAGGAGTAGCATACTCTTCTGAGGCAGCCAGGTGCCCCTCTTCAGTAAATATTTTCTGTTTTATGTGTTCACCATAGAAAGTGAAAAAATACAATAAGCCAGCAGAAGCACATATAAAATCACTCATAATTTAACCACTCCGTGCTAACTCTTATTAGCATACATTCGTTCGTGTAAAAATATATGATGAGTGCCTACTATGCACTGAGACATTTGAAATATATCTTTCTAGGCTATTCATATCTACATTTTAATGAAATCATCCTGCTTTGTAACCTGCCTTTCACTCAGAAGACAGTTGTGAACATATTCCCATGTCGGTAAATATTTTCCCTACAGCGTTCCAGTTTTTCATTAATAAACACTCTCAGCGCTCAGTTTTGAACAAAGTCATAACCATTTTTTTAATGTTTATTTATTTTTGAGAGAGAGAAACAGAGTGAGGGGCGGGGAGGGGCAGAGAGAGAGGGAGACACAGAATCCAAAGCAGGCTCCAGATGCTGAGCTGTCACCACAGATCTCAATGCGGGGCTCGAGCGCACAAACTGTGAGATCATGACCTGAGCCGAAGTCAGACACTCAGCCAACTGAGCCACCCAGTCGGCGCCCTAGTCATGACCATTTTTTAAAGATAACTGCTAGAAGTAGAATTACTAGATCGATTAGTAATCACAGCTAAGTGTTGGGGCAATGGCAAGGTGGCCAGCATCCCCAGCCTTTCTTTACATCTTTCCACTCACGCAAATGCACTCAACACAGTGTAGAATTGTGCTGTCCATTACGGAGGGCACCAGACACTCATGGCTATGAATATTTAAGTGAAAGTTAATTAAAATAAAACAAAATAAACAATTCAGGTCCTCAACTGCACTAGCCACGTTTCGAGCACTCGATAAGCATATATAAGTGATGGTTACTTCCATAGTCCAGAAAACATTTCCGCCATCACAGAAAGTTCGATTAGACATCTCTGGTCCAGAATAATGTTCGATTGATGTTAATTATTGTTATTCTGGGGTGGAGAGATTTGGGGTAATTTTCCTTCTTATTGCATTTCTTGGCCCCTTTAAATGAGCATTTACCACTTTTGTGTTACATATATTATGTTTAAATGCTCTCTTCCCTTTGGAGGGCTAAACCTCATTCCCACTGGCCACCTGTGGATATTTGATTATGGGAAACCTCCAGAGCCCTTATATCCTACTTACTGGTTTGAATTCAAATTTCCCTCCCAGAGATAGAGCTCAAAAAAGTTGTATTAAGAATCTTTATATTAGGGGCACCTGGATGGCTCAGTCGGTTAAGCGTCCAACTCTCGATTTTGGCTCAGGTTATGACCTCATGGTCGTGAGATCGAGCCCCACCTCCGGCTTGGTGCCGAGCATGGAGGCTGCCTGAGACTCTCCCTGTCTCCCTCCCTCTCCTATGCCCATCCCCCACTTGTGCCATCTCTCTCTTGATGAGAAAAAAAGAACCTTTATATAAATTTACTTAAATATGCATAAAGCAATTCTGGAAAGATACATAAGATATTAAAAACATTACTCACCTATAGCATGTGGAGAGGGTGTCTCTGCAGATGAGGGCAAGGATGGGAAGATTTTCTATGTGAATGTATCACCTATTTAAACATAGATTAAAAATATATCTTTTAAAAAATTATGCAAATAGGAAACTATTGTAAAAAACAAACAAATAACAACAACAGACAGTGAAATTCCTTTCCCCGAAGGTTACTGGCAGGTTAGTGAGAATCCTTCCAGACTTGTTCGGGACAATCACACAGGATAGCCTTATTATATAAGTGGCGGATGTGCACTCGTTCCTCAGACACCACCAGAGCCTTACCTCCATTCCTAACGATAAGAATTTAACAAGGGCTTCTCAAGCTCCAGGACTTTTTCTCTCGCCTCTCGGAGTGGCCCTTGCTAAGACTCCGTGTCTCTTTTGACAGCACAGCAGACTCATTTCCCGTAATCCCAGAGCTGGGGCCCATCATCGGCCGGCTGTGGGTTTGCCCCCCTGACCTTACAGACTTAGCCCCTTTGCTCCTCAACCTCTCCCTTCCTCAGCTGTTCCTTCAGGTACACCTTTCCAAGGCAGCGGGGGTGAACGGAGCGAGGACCCTTTCCGCAGTCCTGGGTGGAGCCTTGGTGTGGGAAAGAGCCAGGGACATGGGGCACAAGTCACCTCCAGGTCCCCTGTCCTCCAGGAGGCTGGTAATAGCCCCTTAACCTACTCATCTTGCCCAACCTCGGTTCCAAGCCCACTCCCAACCCCCTGCCTTGCTGGACACATTTCTGAAACCTTACTTACTTCTTTGCATTTCTGTGACGCGCGTCTGCCGCGCTGACTTTGGAAAGTCCATTCCCCAGCCCTTCACTGGTGCATCGGGCTCCAGGGCTTCACTAGGAGGGAAGAGGCACTTCCAGAGGCCGGGCCGGGCCCAGAGTCTGTGGAGGAAGGAAGTGGGGACATGTGGTGTGAGGCACCTGCAAGTGTCTCTGATGCTCCAGAACCGAACAGAGAAACCCCAGTTGTGGCGAGGGGTGGCCCAGTGCCTGGCCGGGCTTCAGAGGCTGCTCTCTCGGCCACACGAGACTGAAACCAGCAAATCCATAGAGACAGAAAGTAGATTAGTGGTTGCCAGGGACTAGGGTTGGGGGATGGGAAGTGACCGTTAATGGGGACAGGCCTTCTTTTTGGAGTAACGAAAACGTTCTGAACTTGGACTGTGGTGACAATTGCTCAGCGAATAGACTAAAAATCACTTAGGTCTCCACTTTAAAAGGGTGAATTTTATGAAATGTGAATTGTATCTCCAGAAAACATTAAAGGGTTGCAAATCTATTGAGATCTAATTGGCATGCAATAAAAGGCACCCATTTTAATATAGAGCTCAATGATTTCTCTTTTTTTTTTTTAATGTTTGTTTATTTTTGAGAGAGAGAGAGAGAGAGCAGGGCTGTGGTAGAGAGAAACAGAGACACAGAATCTGAAGCAGGCTCCAGGCTCCGAGCTGTCAGCACAGAGCCCGACACGGGGCTCAAACTCGTGAACCTCGAGATCATGACCTGAACTGAAGTCGGCCGCTTAACCGACTGAGCCACCCAGGCGCCCCAGTGTAGAGTTTGATGATTTCTGGCAAAGACACCCATGCCGCCTCCACCATCATCAAAATAGAGAATATGTCTCTCACCCCAGGAAGTAACCCTTTGCCCCTTCAGGACTTTTTTCAACAAAACTGAAAAGAATGCAGACTCTCAGAGTTCATCCCACGTAGTAAGGGTCTTAGTTCACAAGATTTCTATTTTGGTTATACTTAAAGATACATAAACACACATTATAAGGTTGTGGTGTGGGTCACAGTCAAAAAAAAGGAAAAGTTCCCGCTGAAACCTGAAGTACCACGCGAGGTGTCGGTGGCGGTTGCGGAAGCGCTACGAGCTCACTCTGATGGGCGCTGTGGGCCGAGAATTCCGCTCAGCGCTTAGCTGCACGACCTCATTGAATCCCAACCGGGCCAGGTACACGTGCCTCCCCGCCTCATTCCACCGATGGGAAAACCAAGGCTTCCCTCCCCGTGCTGGAAGCGAGTTTTATCTGATTCTAAAATGTACTGCTCCTAATGCCTTTGTTTCCTCTTTATGGGCTTCTAACTCCCACTGAAATGTCCAGTCCTAGGCGACACAGACAATATCTGTCCTCCGACCTCAGCTAAATACACTCAAGCACAGTGGAAACAAGAAGAGAGCAAAAAGAAGACAGTCTTCCCTCCAGTGAACTTGTGGTCGAGTAGGCAGCACCCAGCAGATGGCTAAAGGCACCAAAGCCCAGGTCACAGTGTCTTGTTCCTCTGTGTAACCCTGGGTGTACCCCGGGGTGTGAAGTGCCGGCTCTTCCTGCGTGCCGTCATGCGCACGTGGCCCGCGTGGTTCCCTGGCACAGGCCCGGGCAGTCAGGCCGGGGCGAACCTGCAAGGCCCAGTCTGTTCTAGGTTGCCCTGAAAGCCTGAGTCCCCCAGGAGTCTTAGAGGACATGCACGATCACCTTCCAGAACCCTGCGGAGTCCTCTTACCAAGCAACTGGCCCCAGACAGCAGGGGCAGGATTCCCAGCACTGAATTCGAGGGCATCAGAGTCTCTGCCCCCGAGCACGTCTCTGTGACACACTGGTATCCAGCACCAGTCCCTCATCTCAGGAGTCCACCGAGAGCAGAGGCCCCGCCTCCCGGCTAGCCCTGATTGATTTCAGCCACGTTGAATGAGTGCGAACGAGCTTGTTTGTCTCAAGACCCAAACTCCTTCTTTCTTTATCAGAGTCTCCGGCACTGGAAATCCTCTGACCTTTGGGACTGTCTTAAAACATGACCCTTCAACATCACTGCACTCAGCACACCCCCAGGGTCTGGAAAACTCAGCAGACCCCCAACAGTGACCGGTTTTCATCCAACAAGGAGCTAAAGCCCTGGGGAGCCTCGGGGTCATCCAGGCTACTCAGTGTGCTCACCTGGTCTCACCGGCCCGGGCCCGATGCGGAAAGAAGTGGAGTCAGACGGACTCGGGTTTGGATCCCAGCCCTGTCACTTGTTAGCGATGTGACCTTGGGCAATTAAACTAACCTCTCTGAACTTCAGTTTCCTCATCTCGGAAAAAAAAAAAAAAAGAGGCTAATAAGGTGAGGCTTGCAGGGTTCTTGGATAATGAGCTCAAGGTATGCAGTTGGCACTTAATACATATCAGCTGTCCTTCCCCTCCTCTTGCCTGCCAAGCACATTGACATTCTGCAGAGACAAGAACAGCCAAGCAACTTTCTCTTCAGGAGGATTTGTATCTTTGTTACTGTTTTTCCTGGAAGGGCATGAACAGGAACCCTTGGACTGGCAAGAACACCATAACCTTGGCCCTTCTAAAATGAATTAAACTTAAGTTTCCATGGGGTCTTAGCCGCCATGCATTATATTATGCACCCCCCTCCGCGTTTACCTGGAAAACAGTCTCCTCTTTGACTGTAGTGCCACCGAAAGGCCCGAGCCACCACCCTCCTGCTCACCTGGCCCCCACGACCGGCCTCGCACTGCCTCCACTTCCGCCCTCGCTCTCTCCAAATATGCTTCTCTCCAGGAGGCTGGTTCCCAAACTGCAAATGAGATCACATCAGACGCCTGCTCTAGACTCTTTGCTTTCCGGCAAAGCCCACGGCGATCTGCCCACCACCTACCTCTCCTCTCCTCTCCCCTCTCCTCTCTTCCCTCCCCGCTTCGGCCACAAGGCCCTGCAGCAGCTGCTGTCTCCACCTGCAGCTTGCTTCCTCCCGGTGGACACTCCCTTCTCGATGCTTCAGGCTTGAGCTCCAGGGCCACCTGCTCAGAGAGATCTCTGGTCGTGGCGTCGCCACTGGCACATCTATCATTTCGTCATATTTATGTTCATACTAGCACTTGTCACTACCTAAGATTCTCTGGTGCCTTGACTGTCTCATACACCGCGTGCCCCCCAGTCGCCTAGAACACTGCCTGGCACACAGGGCAGGCTTGCAATACCTGTTTGTTCCTTAAATGAACCCCTTTGTCTCACCGTTTAAGCATAAATCAATGATCTTCAGGATGGTCTGTCTTCATAGGAGAGCTTCTAATATGTAAGTGTCTAGACAGTCCTTTTATTTTTGGCAATTTTGGCAAAGTGACTTGCTTCTGGAATGTAACAAAACCAGACAACGCCTGTCTCCCTAGTCTCATCCAAAGCTGTGCCCCCTCGTCTAGAATCTTGCAGAGACTCTCGCTGTCTGGTCCCTCCGTAATAGCTAGGCATGGATGAAACAAAAGTTTTACAGATCCCTCTGGAATATTCTGCTGCCTGAAAAACTGGAGCGACCCTGGACTCGAGCCTCCGAGCCAAGAGCAGCTTGAAGCTAGAAGGCCTCTGCTCCTCAGAGGCTGGGCACATGGGATTAGTTCAGGCAGAAGGCAGGCAAGAAATGCTGGCCCCTGCGAAGTGCTAAAGAAAGGGAATTTCAAGATCCAGACTGAAAAGAAAGAGGGGGCGGCGGGGATTGTGGCAGGGGTGGGGTTGGGGGGTAGGGAGAGTTAGAAGGACTGACCTTCCTTAACCCAAGGGATCTTAACCTGCTAGGATTGAGGTTAAATGTTAAATTTGGGAGGGGCGTGTGTGCGTGTTTTAGGGAGGGGGTCTACGGTTTTTATCAGGGTTGCAGTAGGATCTGTGCCCCCAGAGCTTAAGAACCACAGATCTAAAAGGCACGCAATTAAGTTAGCAAACCATCTCCATCCTAAACATGACCTGAACTGAAACAATCACGAGAAAGGAAAAGTGCTTTGTGCTCCAAAGAAAACAAAAGCCATTTCCAACAGGAATTGGCTGTCACATTCTCTGCACTTGGAAAAAAAATCAACAGAGCATCCGCCCAGCCTGCTCAAGGCCCATCCCTTAAGCCCAGGTCTCTAGGGAAGGCAGTGAGCCTTTGTTTTCCAGTCTGTGGGCAACCGGCTGGGCCAGGAGCCAGAGAGGAGAGACCTCTATGGAAGAAAATACAGAGACGTGCCAAGCCGTGCGGGCTGGAGGCACCCGAAGGTGGACCCTGGCTGGTGCCGCAAGCCCCACCGGCTGAGGAAGAATGCCAGGGGCAGGCTCACTGCTCTCCTGCTGTCTTTCTTGACTTGGCTCCAGCTAGGATGTGGGGCCAGCTTTTCCCTCTGGGTGCTCCGAGGCACCCCCATATTAGTCACAGGCCTGGCTGCCTTTCTAAGCAGATTCTGGACCCTTCCTGGCCGGCAAGCCTACCTGTGGCCCCCCTAGCTATCACACTGAAGCTCCCGCCCGTTCGAGGCGATGTGTCGCATCTGGTGTTGAGCAAGGATACTCCCTTCCCCTGGCCCTTCTCGCCTTTGCGAAGGAAGAACCTGGGATGTGGCGAAGTCCCAGTAAACGCTGGGAGGAGGCCTGGGAGCAGGCGGGCGGCCCCGAGCCAGCGCGCCGGGCCAGCACTCGGTGTAACCTCCGGGGAGGGCGCCGTCCGCACACGTCCTGGCTTCCGAGAGGTAGGCCCGGGGTGTCAGCCCGCAGCCGGGGCCTCTGCACGAGCCCCCCGGGGCCACGCCCCAACCTGAGTTGTTGTGTTTCACGGTTTGTGTATGTTCTGTCTTTAATATATCCCAGGAGGGATTCTTGATTTCCTCCCCTAAATCTGATTGTCCTCCAAGCTTCCCCATCTCAATAAATAGCACTTGAATCGCCTAGCGGCTCATTCTTCAGCGAAACAGCGCCTCCGCCTTCTCCTTGGAAAGACCTTCCCAGGCAGCGGGGCCAGTGGCGTCTTCCCGCGCCCCACACACGCGCCCACACACCAACATGCTCTCTTTCGTGTCAGCCCGTTTGCTTATGGCATTCTGTTGCTTTTATTTTTCTGGTATGTGTCTCCACTCAAAATGTAAAGTCCCTGAGGATGAGAGTCTCTGCTTCTCCAGAGTCACACTTTGGCCTTCTCCCCATCCTCTAGGCCTGAGGAGGCTGACCGGTGAGCGTGGCCCACGCTCCCATCCCTGCCAGTCGCAGACGGGAGAGGGAACCGTGGGTAGGTGGCCCCCTCTCTGCCACAGCCCCTGTGACGCAGCTTCTCCTGCAGCTCTTGCTGGGTTCCGGGAGCCACTTTTCTGCCCTTGCCCTCCCAGGCCCCGGGGGTAATGGCTGCCATCTGTCGCCAGCCCTGAAATGCCTCACTTCGCCAGGGACCTCTTAAGCCTGCCTGTACTTCTGCAGGCAGTCCCTTCATTAAACTCTCCTCCGTGACCACTCTTGAATCACTCGTGAATTTGCCACTTGATATCTGACGATGGTTCTGACCAACATGGGGGCCACGTCTAACTCACTGACCAGTGTCTCCCAACATGTCTGGCATATCTTAGGTACTCAATACGTGTGTTTTGAATAAATGAATGAATAAGGATACTATGTTTTTATTTGCATTTTTATTAAGATGTAATTCATATACCATAAAATTTACCCTTCTAAGGACTATAGTCCTTATATAGTCCTATAGTCCTATAGGTCAGTGGTTTTTACTCATAAGCTTATGAGGCCAACATCACTGATTCCAAAACATTTTCATCACTTCCTACAGGAAGCCTGTACCCATTAGGGTCACTCCCCATTTCACCCCTTCGCCCAGCCCCTGGCAACCACAATCTCCTTTCTGTCTCTGTAAATTTGCCTATTCTGGACACTTCGTATAAGCGGAATCATGGAATATGTGGTTTTCCGTGCCTGCTTCTTTCACTTAGCACGAGGTTGTTTCATCTATCAGTATTTAATTCCTTCTTATGCTGAATAATGTCCCGTTGACCACATCTTGTTTCTCCATTCATCAATTGATGGGCCTTTTGGTTATTCTGAATAATGCTTCTATAAATATTCATGCAAGTTTTTACTCGAACATGTTTTCAGTTCTCTTGGATAGACAGACACCTGGGAGCGGAATTTCTGGGCCCCACAGGAACCCTGTGTTTCAGTTTTTGAGGAAAGATACTTTGTTTTAAATCTCTATGTGTCCCACAGCTCCGCACAGAACTTGCTTCAGCCTGTGGCCCCAGGTATTGGCATGCACGCGGAAAAGAACCGAAACTGAGAAGGATGTGGAGCAAAGGATGTCTCAGACGCCACAGGGACACTCCACGTATGTACCCAGGAGACATTCTCGCACACACGCACCCGGATATACAGACGAGGCTGCCCTTAATCTCATTGGCTGAAAGTCGGAAATAACCTACTGCTCATTACCAGTCGCTTGGGTAGATACAGTGTGGAAGAAAGAAAGGAAATAAATGGGTTACGGCTATGCGTGACGACGGCAGAGAGGAACTTCACAAATACAGTGTAGAAAAAAAAGTTACAAAAGAATATGTAGGTCTCATTTACATAAATGTCAAAACAAGTAAAGCTAATGTGCAGTTTAGGGATGCACATGTAGGTGGAAAAACTATTGAAAACCATTGCAACAAAAAAACAGAATATTGGTTACCCCTGCAGGGAGTCGTGGCAGGAAGGTCTTCTGAGCTCCAGCCAGTTCCTAGTTCCTGTCCTGGGTGAGATACATCAAGGTTCACTTTGAGTTATTTTTAACTACACCTCGATGCTTAGCTACCCGTGCACTATTCTGAAAGTTTTATTTCCCAATTTAAAGAATAGACAGAACAGAACCTCAGTCTAGCTGTGAGGAGACCCGGATTTCAGATCACCTTGACTGCCAAAGAGCTGTGTGACACGAGACAAATGATTTAATCTCTCGGCGTCAACTTTTTTATCTCTAATATGGGATAATAACAGCCACTTATTCGGGGCTTAATTCCTGGGCACCATGCCAAGGGCTGTTACATATGTTCTCAGTGGTTATTATGTGTCTCTTGGACATAAGAGACACATAGCTGAAGCCAGGTTAAGCAGAAAGGCTTGCAAGGATGTAGAAATGGGCTACAGAGCCTGAGGGCCGGAAGCAGCCAGGACACAGACTCTGGGAAAAATTGTTGCATGTTTCTCTTTGGTTATGAACTGCACCCCCGTCCACATGGGAGAAAATGGCCACCCACAACTCCCAGGTTTGTATCTTCTCCATTCGAGACGCTAGCCAGACTTGACTCTCAGTGCAAATTACAGAGTTCCCTGGGGAGAGAATTCTTACTGCTTTGGTTTGGATCGAGTGTCCACCCCTGACCCAGCCAACTGTGGCAAACGGGCAGAGTCATACTATGCAAAATGCCTGCTAGGGACAAACATCACGAAACTGGACGGAACTGTGGGTTATCGGCAGTCAGCCCGTGGAAATCTAACTCTGTAGAGGTGTAAGGTCCTATGAGGGCAGCTCCTTGAACAGGGGGAAGGGACAGCGGAAGAACAGACAATCCAATGTCAACTGTTATTTAATCTGCTCTTCACAATAACCCGATGAGATAATGTGCTTATCCCCACTCTGCGGATAAAAAGATGGAGAATCAGACAGGACCCAGGGTTTCTCAACAGTGGCACGACTGACATTTCAGACTGAACAATTCTTGGTGGTGGGTGGCGGTTCTGTGCATTGTGGGACGTTGACCAGTATCCCTGGCCTCTACCCACTAGATGCTAATGGCACTCCTCCAGTTGTGACAATCAAAAACATCTCCACATTGCCTAATGTCCTCTGGAGCAGAGAACTACAAACACAGGCTACGCAGATTGCACAAACCCTTCCACTAGCAAGACAGAGATGGGAACCAAACTCAGGTCGTGGTGACTCTAGAACCTGTCCTCTTAGTCACTGTCTCTCTGAGGATCGGTTCTCACCTACCTACCTCACAAGGTGGTAGTGAGGGTATAATGGCGTGAAGGCACCCTGAAGAGTTAGGTGGAACGTAATAAAATTATTGTCTCCACATTCTTTTCTATGAGCTTCCAGTTCTGTGGACCAATGTGGCTGCTCGAACAGCAGAGCCCTACATCTCTCAGGAATTTGAATTCCAAGGGCCTGACCACCAGCCAACCATGCTTCCCATTTGGTTTCATGATGGGATCCCTCTTCCAACCCTTCCCTCACGAAGAGTGGTATTCCAAGAGTCTTGCTGTCACGTTATTCATTTCCACTCTCCACGTAACCTATGATTTATGGTAACTTCCCTTAGCTAGTTTTCTTGTAGTGGAGTCAAGTCTTTCTCTAGACAGTTGGGTCCCCAAAGACCATATATTTTTTTCTTCCAAACAAACAAAAAACCTGACTAAGCATGTTATATCTCTTCCTCCACGAATTAGAAGTCTCAATAACCTGAGCTGCATGAGGTCGATTCTTCCAAACCCGGTGGTTTCCTTGGAGTGGACCCCCTGTAACTAAAATACCTCTCGGAGAATGTGGCTTGACAAAGCCCTTCATGGAAGCTGGGTTGATATTCATCGTGACTGAATTCTAAAAATGATGAAGTCCTTCCTTTGCAAGGCTTTGAGGCTCTCCCAGATGAACCAAAAGGGAAAACATTTTGACTGAGATTAGAGTGGGCTGGCCACACCCGAGGTCGTTACAGTGAGCTTCTGGAAGTTAATCAAACAAAGCATGTCCCTAGCTTAATTTGGCCTCCTAGTAAAATGACCACAATATACCATTCATGTCCTTCCAGTCAAGAAACAGCTTGTCTGGAGGCCTGGTTACAATATAATATTTTTCAGTAAACTTTTTAAACTGAAGTACAACTTACATGCAGAAAGGTACACAAATCACAAATATATGATTTGATGAATTTATCTTAAAGTACACACACACACACAGAACCACCGCCCTGATCAAGAAAACACTAGCATTCCAGAAGCCTCTCTCAGACCCCCTTCCAGCCATTATTCCAACTCTCTCCGTAAATGTAACCATTATAATTTTAATCTTATGACCTCCATATTTTTTATGTATCTGATGGCCCAGATAATTATCTCTGGAGGCCAAAGTTAATCAGAAGCTGGGAGGAGTTTCCCCATGAGTCATTCTTCTTACGAATAGTTCATCCGTGAGGATGCTTCCAGCTGCAAGCTATAGGAACCTCAACTCAAAAGGCTTAAACAATAAGAAAATTTATGATCTCCACATAAATGGAAGTCCTGCTGTAGAGAGAGCTTCGGGGTTAATTGAAGCAGCAGCTTGAGTCAACAATGTCCCACGTTCTTTCCACTTCTCCACTTGGCCATCTTGGTGTGTGCTTCATTCTCACGCCTGGAGCCGGATAGCCACACCAGTTCTTTCTGTGATTCTCTTTGGAGAGGAAACTTCTTCCAGAGGTCTCATGTGCAACCAATCAGACCAGGGGGATAGGACGCCCAGTGGTCTCAGACTTAGTATGTGGGGTGGGATGGGTGTTAAAAGTCCACTCCAATGCTGCTTATGGAACGCCACACAGCACCAATAGGAAATGGCTGGCTCAAAGCATCTGCAAACGTGCTTTCTGCTAACTGGTAACAAGGTTACAAACTGGAGATTTGTGGCTGAACATACTGCTGGAGACTCAAGGTTACAGGTAAGTAACTCTCTGTGAGGAAAGACTAAATGGACCGTGGCAGAATAAACACAGCAGTTCTTGCCCTCTCTCTCTCCTCTGAACGCCAATGATCCTTCCTCTCTGAATTGCCTGTTCGGGCACGGAGTCATAAACATCATTGGAAAAGTTATTGGGATAGTGTCTGTTTCCAGTTATGTTAATTGCGAGACATGTTTCGGTAGACACTTAGGACAAACCCCACTTCTTTACAAGTCACATGACGGCAAACAGCAAAGGACATGCCATTTAAATGCCACCAGGCGTGCGAGTCGTGACTCAAGGACTCCGGTTCCTTCTTTTACTTTGATAATACCCAACAGCCATCCAGTCCCCCGAGGAGTCTGGATATTCTCCACATTAAAATCCCAATTTTAAAATAAATAATATAAATAGGAGTCATACATGCCTATCGTACTAATATTCATTTGAATACAGTAGTTAGAAATGTAATATATTTACATGGCGTTTTATCAATGTGCCGGTCACAAAATTATTAGAGCACTGGCGAATACCTCCCGGAGGTGGAATCTATCATCACAGGAGATCTGGGTGGGGACGCTATATGCATCAGTGAAAAACCATCATAAAAATGATGTACAATAGTCATATTCATATTTTTTGTATTAAACAGTAGAATGTGTATGTCTGTGGCTGATATGACAAGTACATTTCAAAGACAAGGTGTCACACTGTAAATGCATATAAATTTTACATATATAAGTGTATGTGCACCAATAATTTTACATTTTGTAAAGAAGAGTCTTTAATCATACACAGTGGATAAATACACAACTGACACTATTCTCAGCACCAAAAAAAATGAACACAAGGGGAATTCCAATTGAAGTGTAAAAAACCCACCGTATCCTTCAGAAAATACATACCATAAAACTAATATTCTCGAAGAAATCTTTTATATGTTTCTTTTTTTAAATTTTTTTAATGTTTGTTTATTTTTGAGAGAGATAGGGAAAGACACAGCTCAACCTGGGGCTCAAACTCACGAGCTGTGAGATTATGGCCTGAGCCAAAGTCGGACACTTCCCTAACACCCTCTAAGTGTTTCTAATTTTAATCGCTACTATATTTATATGGCAATATTATTAGCACAATCACATCTTAATGTACAGTTCTGGGGCGCCTGGGTGGCTCAGTCAGTTGAGCTTCTGACTCTTGATTTCAGTTCAGGTCATGATCCCCGGGTCCTGAGATCGAGCCCTGTATCAGGCTCTGCACTGTGCATGGAGCTTATTTGAGATTCTCTCTCTCTCTCTCTCTCTCTCTGCCCCTCTCCCCTCCTTGTGCTCTCTCTATATATAATAAAAAATGTTGCAGGGGACGCTGGGTGGCTCAGTCAGTTGGGCAGCCGACTCTTGGTTTCGACTCAGGTCGTGATCTCGTGGTTCATGCTTTGAGCTCCATGTAGGGCCTTCGCTGGCAGTGCGGAGCCTGTTTGAGATTCTCTCTCTCCCGCTCAAATAAATAAACATTAAAAAAATAATGAAATAAAATAAGTATTTTTTAATTTAAAAAAATGTACAGTTCTAATATGGGAAAGTACAACAAACATATTTGATTCCAACGGGTCTAACCTTCCCCTGCCCCCAGTTTCAGAAAATGTATTCCTTTTTTACCAAAGTAAAAATCAGTACCCTGTGATCATCAATCATTGTATTTTTTTATGTCATCTCTGCATCCAACGTGGGGCTCGAACTCACGACTCCAAGATAAAGAGTCACATGCTCTTCCAACTAAGCCAGCCATCAATCATTTTAATTGTGTGGGTTTTTTTTCGTTTGTTTTGTTTTCTATCCAGCAGCCTTCCAATTAACTCCTGGATGTCCGAAGATTCATTCTTGTTAGAATTCCAGTTTTTTCTCACGAATAACATGAGGCATACATATTTTACTATTCCTGTGTATATCAACTGGGAATGTATCTTTTATTTATAATCCCAAACTACCCCGGTTTGCTTTCTGGTATAGATTAGACCTTTTTGAAAGAAGCTGGATATTGCACAATGCCAAGACCGAATAGAGTCAAAACAGAAGATACAGACCTGCTAATGAAGATTCCCAAATGGTATGAAGAAGCCTGTTCGTTTGCTCTCCAAAGGTCAGATCAAGGTTGCAGAGATTTTAAGAACGCTCATTTCTCCCACACCAGCAGAGGGCACATTTTCTAATTCCCTATGGGACGGCTCCTCCTTCTCGGTAAGTTTCAAGATCCCCAGAGGATGCTTGAAACCACTGATAATACGAAAGCCTAGGTATGCTTTTCCCCATGTGTACTTGTCTATGATATAGTTTAAGTTAGGCACAGTAAGAGATTAACAACAATAACTAACAATTAAAAACACAGTTCCGGGGGCACCTGGGTGGCTCAGTCGGTTAAGCGCCTTACTCTTGATTTCGGCTCAGGTCATGGTCTCACTGCTCATGAGTTCAAGCCCTGCCCTGGGGAGCTCAGTGCTGAAAGCATGGAGCCTGTTTGGGATTCTCTCCCTCCCTCACTTGCACATGCACTCTCTCTCCCAACATTACATAAACTAAAAAAAAAAAAAAAAAATTTAACAATGAAATAGAAACTGCACAGGTGAGGGACAACTACACCTGCTCCAACCCAGCAAATGCATTCCGAGCACCCACTATGTGTAGAACACTGCAGTCTGTACAGGGAAGAAACAAAGGAAGTATATGGCCCAATCTCCTCCCTCAAGGACACTCGAGTCTAGTTGGAAAGATTAACAAAGGAGCTAGTCTAGCACCAAAGAATGAAAACGGCCATGAGCGTGATGGGCACTTATAGAAGGGAGAAGTCCGTGGACTGGAGTCATGTGAGGTTTCACAGAGAAATTGAGACTTAGCATTTGACTGTGCAGTCTGGGCATGATTCATCCAGGCCAACGTGGGAAACACGCCGCCCATCGCCGCCACTCTTCGGGCCTGTGGCGGGCACTGCTGCTGAAGGCCAGCATGGCTCCGCTTCCTGCTGCGCTCAGACCAGACACAGCGCGACAGGCAAGCCAGACTAGTCAATGGGAATCGAAACTCATGACAAAACCCATGTGGCATTAGGAATGGGGTGGAGGTAGATATTCCGGCTCATGGAAAAGAACTTTCAAGGATACAAAAGGTGGGAAAGTGCAGTGGACGCAGTAGACGGTAGAGGGTGTGGCTGGCTGGGAGCAGAGGATCTGGGTGATGAAATCTGATAGGCAGTATTGGGTCAGATCATAGAAGAAACTGAAAACTTATTCTTAAATAAAGGATGTGTTTAAGAACAAATAGCTTGGGGGGCACCTGGGAGGCTCAGTTGGTTAAGAGTCCAACTTTGGCTCAGGTCATGATCTCATGGTTCATGGGTCTGAACCTCGCATCAGGCTCTGTGCTGACAACTCAGAGCCTAGAGCCTGCTTCGGATTCTGTGTCTCCCTCTCTCTCTCTGCCCCTCCCCTGCTCATGCTCTCTGTCTCTCTCAAAAATGAATAGACATCAAAAAACATTTTTAAAAAAAAAGAAATTTTTAAAAAAGCAAGAAAGAAGAGCTTGGAAGGAATAGGCATAGCAAATACAGAAAATGACTGGGTGCACCCACTTAAAAAAAAAAAAAAGGTCTTGAGAAAAAGCCCCAACCACTGAATAGACTTAAGGGTGATATTGTTAATTCTCTTGAAGAAGAGATTTCTTAAGTGCCCTGAATTCTAGGTTAGAAGATACATTCCTTCACAAGGCATTGTTGCTCAGTGTTCTTGTTGACGGTGTTGCTGTTCATGGATACGGGTTTCCTGATTCTCTGTAAGTGATCTACTGTTCCTCTTTGGAAGCTTATGGAACAGTGGTTCTCAACCGTCACCATGAATCAGGTTCCCCTGAAGCAGAGATTCTGCTTTCATTGATCTGTGGCACGGCCAGATATTGGTATTTCTCCATGTTTCACCATGATTTCAAGGTGATCCGAAGTGTTGCCATGGTCTGTGATTTTTGACTTTATTCTTATCCCTTCAAGTGTTCTGAACTTCCGCAATGATAGGCCTCCATATCAGTCCCTTTTTCATTATTGTGTTGAGCACTCAGGGGTCCTTTCCAGCCCCAAAATCATAATAATTAGTTCTGGGATGTTTTCTTGTGTTATTTCTGTGACAATTTCTTCGCTTTCACTTCCGGATTTCCTCTTCCTGTGTGAACCACTCACTTTCCATCTTTTCCTTTTTTCCAGTCCTGCTATTGCCTTCCTTTTTATTCCTGCTCTCATTAAACAAAAACAAAACAAAACAAAAAAAACCCTTTTATTTTGAAATAATTTTAGGCTTATAAAGATTTGCAAAGATAGTACAGAGTTCCCATATATTCATCACTGAGCTTCCTCTAATGTTAACATCTTACATAACCAAAGAACAATTACCAAAACAAAAGGAGTTAACATTGCAAAAGTGCTATTAAGTAAGACTTTATTAAAAAAAAAAGTACAGACTCTTTCTGAATGTCACCAGTTTTTCCACTGGTGACAAGGAAAAAGGTGAAAGATTTATGCGATCTGAAGAGAAACCAGAGTACAGGTGACGAGGAAAAAGGACATTTCCTTTTTTTGTTCCAGGATCCAGTCCAGGACCCCGCATTATGTTTAGATGTCATTTAGTTGTCAACCCCCCGCCCCCAATCTGTGACAGTTCTTTAGGCTTTCCTTGTCTTCCATGAGCCTGACAACCTCTGAAGAATACTGGGCAGTGGTTTGGTAGAACGACTTGGGTCTGATATTTTCTCATGGTTAGATGGAGGCTATAAATGGGGGGACGCAGCAGGGGTGATGTATCGTCAAGGCCTCATCTCAAGGGCGTGTTATTGATTGCTGGTGACGTTAAATCAGATCACCTGGTTGAGGTGGTATCTGCCAGCTTCATTCACTGTAGAATTACTGCTTTTGTCCTTGTGACTACTAAATGCTCTGGGGGAGGTACTGAGAGGCCGTGTAAATATCCTGTTTGTACTTAAGCCTTTGCCCATTGATTTTAGCATCCATTGGTGGCCTCCAATGTGTAATTTTCATAATTCTCATTCTCTTTATGTTCCATTTTTTTTTATTTGACTGTTCCTTTGTAAATAGCATCCTAGGTTTGTACTCATGGGTACAGTATCATCTCGCTGAAGTTATCAGGGTTTTGGTTTTTTTTTTTGGTTGCTTTTCTTCCGCCTTATTTCTTACTCTGATTTTTTCCCTATCTGTTTTCATCTCTATCATGTAAGGCTTTCAAGGAATGGTTGACAGCCCTCGGCTCTCCACTCGTATTCAACTGTTAAGCGAAGCACCATACACCTTTGTGGATGCTCTGCAACAGCAAAGCTTGGGGACCGAAGGGTTTCACTGCAGGGTGAGCATGTGGAAGCCACCAAATGTCGGTAGATCTTCTCTTGGACTGATGAGCTTCTCCAGAGAGGAATCTTCCTACTCCTATTGTATCCTAGGAGCCAAGGGGCGAGGGAGGAGGTCTCAGCAATGAGAATGAACTTCCATTTAAGCTCATACTTACTTTCCACTCCATACTTGCCACTGGGATCCCCTCAGGTTCCACTCTGTCCAGGATTAGGCCTCCAGCTTTCGTCTGGAGAGGAACAGTTGCCTTGCTGTGCAGGCTGGGCTTGAGGAGGGGGCATTGGGAGGGAAGTTTCGCTCACTTTTCAAGGCTGCTACGCACCCTCTGCCCTCACGGGTACACAGTGCTTCCCACATGTTTTTCAGGGGTCTGTGGTGACTCCACTCCTGGGGACTTTTCTTCCTGTAGGCATTTAAATTGATTTTCTAAGTTTATTGGCCTTCCTTCTTCCGAAAATTTCTTGAGATCTTTCAACTCAAGTGTACTCTCTCATTCACTTTGTCTTTATGGATTTATCTCTCTCTTTATGACTTACTCTCATTTGTGTGGCTTTTGGAAGGGAGCAGAGATAAACAAGTTTATTCAAATTACTGTTTAATCAGAACTCCGTGTTATTTTTTTTTAGGGTGGTCAAAAAGCAATCTATATTTAATTTTTTTTAATGTTTATTTATTTTTGAGAGAGAGCACGAGTAGGGGAGGGACAGAAAGGGAGACGGAGAATCCGAAGCAAGCTATGCACTATTAGCACAAAGCCCAATGTAGGCCTAAACCCCACGAACCATGAGATCATGACCTGAGCTAAAGTCGGACACTCAACCCCTTGAGCACCCAGGAACCCCAAAAACAAATCTAAAGGGGCGCCTAGCTGGCTCAATCCATAGAGCATGCAACTCTGGGTCTCAGGGTCATGAGTTCAAGCCCCGCATTGGGTGTAGAGATTCCTTGCTTAGTTACTTACATACATACATACACTTTTAAAGAAGCAACCTGGGGGTGTCTGGGTGGCTCAGTAGGTTAAGTGTCTGACTTAAGTGTTCTTATGGTCCATGGGTTCAAGCCCTGCACTGGGCTCTGTGCTGACAGCTCAGAGCCTGGCGCCTGCTTAGAATTCTGTCTCCCTCTCTCTCTGCTCCTCCCTCATTTGCACTGCCTCTCTTTCTCTCTCTCTCTCTCTCCTAACACTAAAAATTTTTTAAAGAGCAGTCTAAAAATTCATCAAGTGTAACAGTCTGTGAACCAAACTCTCATGTGTAAGAATTACAAATAATTGATGTAGATACTCCACTCTCAAGGAGGTAGAACATAACGCTTCATTCCTGAAGTGTGGGCTGCCCGTAGTGACTTCCTATAAGGAATAGTATGTAAAGTTCCTTCCAAAGAATAACTTTATAGTAGAGAAACCTAAAAAACACTGCTTCAGCCTGTTGATCAACGTAGACATCACAGTCACAAAGTCATATTCATAGTAGATACCCTTGATGTGGTAAAAATGGCAATTCACTTCCGTAGCCTTCCTCCCACCTCCCACCCCTTCCCACCCTCAACCCTGTTACCTCAGTCTAAGAAAAATATCAAGTTCCCATAGAGGGCATCCTCTGACATACCTATACTCCTCAAAATTGTCAAGGCCATCGAAACCGTCATAGTCAAGAGGAGCCAAGGAAAACACAGTAACTAAATGTGAGGGGCTATTCTGAAATTTAAAAAAAGACACGTAAAAAGTGAGGAAATACGAATAAAGTATGGACTTTAATTACTATCTGCACAATTTTTCTGTAAATGTGAAACTGTTCTAAAAACTAAAGCTTAGAATATTTATGGGAAACCAATAAATACTGGCAGCTGAATCTATTTACAGAGAAAACAGGCTGGTTTGTGGGCACGCAGGGGTGAATGGGGTTTTTGGTTGGGCAACATTGCGATTCATCTCAAAATTCAACTTGGGAGTGCTAGACAGTTCTTCAACAAATTTGGCTATGGTTGTTCATTCAGACACAGCAGGATAAACCATACTCAATCTACTTTGCCCTCCCTATGGCCCGGCTTAACGCGGGACACCCCGAGGGATGCAGAAGACCCTGCCGTCGGAGGGCAGATGGTCCATTACCGAAGAACTTGTGCGCACGCGCGCACACACACACACACACACACACACACACACACACACACACAGTGTGTGACTACAGTGTCTGCCTTGGGGAACTGCTTCCCTCGTGATCCCCCCCCCATTCAAACCTGCGTCCCCATGCTCTTGATGGGACTAGAAGTACACACTGATACCATCTGGCTGACTACATTCTCACTGCTAGGAATTAATTTCCATTAGGCGTTGGGCCTGGAAACTAATGTAGCCACACTGATTCCTATTGATCGTTGGATTTGTAGTCCTAGTTCCTCGTGAGGTCCAGCTAAACTCCCAACCTTGAGTTCCATCAAATACTCAAAACTGATTCATAACAAGTAAGCTCCCTTCTACCTACGTTAGCTTAAATAGGTTTCTCTATATTAGTCTATGGAAAAAATAATCTGTGTATCTTTTTTCAAATCAAGAATATTTCTTCTTTCCAAAGATACTTAGACTTAGCGCAGAATAAGAAGTGAGTTTCTGCCCTAGGAGAGCCTGGGTACACTTGGAGAGGCAGAATCCTCACAAAGACATCGTTACCAAGGCAGGCATTTAAGGTCAGATAAATTACAGAGGCCAGAGCAGTCAGTATAGGTGTCTCAGAAATCAAACTGGGGGGAAGGGGGGGTGCCTGGCTGGCTCAGTCAGTAAAGGATCTCGGCGTTGTGAGTCTGGGCACCACAGTAGGTATAGAGATTACTTAAAAATAAAATCTTAAAAAGAAATCAAAACAAATTGGAACTAGCTTAAGGCAAAAAGCAAATTTACGGACCCAAAGACAAAAGGTTCAGAGGTGGAATGTAGCCTTAAACGAGGGTCAACAAAGACGTTTAAAGAGAAATGTACTAGTTTACGCGGATGGTCCAGATCATAAACACATCAGCCTATTTCTTCCAAATGTTTTCTAAATGGTACGCTTTTGTATCACTTTATTATTTACTTGTTTATTTATTTTTAGAGTGTGCACGCACATGCGTACGAACAGTAGAGAGAAGCAGAGAGAGAATCTCAAGCACGTGGAGCTTAATGCAGGGCTCGATCCCACAACCCTGGGATCATGACCTGAGCTGAAATCAAGAATCAAACACTCGGGGCGCCTGGGTGGCTCAGTCGGTTGTGTCCTACTTCAGCTCAGGTCATGATGTCACAGTTGGTGGGTTCGAGCCCTGTGTCAGGCTCTGGGCTGACAATTCGGAGCATAGCCTGCTTCGGATTCTGTGTCTCCCTTCTGTCTGAGTGCCTGCCCCGCTCATGCTCTCTCTCTCTCTCTCTCTCACAAAAATAAACATAAAAGAAATTTACCAAAAAAAAAAAAGAATTAAACACTCAAGCGAGTCATCCGGGCGCCCCGTACCACAATACTTGCAAATGAAGAGAAGCAGAGCTGAAGTGTTACTTGTAATTTGTCAGTGAAACGTAAGGCAAAGCAGCTCAATGCGGGGCAGGGCAGGGGGTAGGAGAAGACCTAAGGAAAAACTCAAAAAAAATTTTTAAAGGATTCAGGAAAGAAAGGGGGTCAGCTCGAGAGTTGTCGAGAGCTCGGCTTCCTGGGTCGCCCAGGGGGCAGCTTCCCCCATTTCGCTATTCGTTCCTGATTATCCGACTTCCCGGGTAGTAAAACCAGTGGGCGGATTCAGGAGAAGCTTCGCTTTTACTCTGGACACCATCCTGCTGTCCGTAAAGAGATGCCACCTCCCCTTTCCGAAAAACTCTGATGAGGAAACTAGAAAAACAAAATCCCAAAAGTAAGCTTCTCTAAGGAAAAGAAACTCAAGCCCCTGGGTTTTTTAGTTTTTTTTTCCTTTCTCTTTCCAGGTCCATGAGGTGCTAAAGTTAACACCAACATTGGGCACCTGGATGGCTCGGTCGGAAGAGCGTGCGACTCTTGATCTCAGGGTGGTGGGTTCGAGCCCCATGTGGGGTGTAGAAAATACTTAAATAAATAAAACTTTAAAACAAAAAATAAAAACAAGTTAGCCTCAGTGTTTCGGTGACAGAGATTAGGGCTGGGGCAAAGGAAGGGAAACGGGTCTGAGACTGGCACTGATGAGTGAAAAATGTCACGTCACACTTGTAACAAACAGCATTTGTTATGTGCGCCATGTTGTGCCTCTTTGGATCACACTTCAGCTTGAATCATCTTTGTAGGATGTAACCATCTCAAGAGCTGGAAATGACCGTGTCCAAGTCTTAGGGTACACAGCACGAGGTACAGGATTTCCACTTCTCAGACGTCCATGTGATTCGTAGAGAGAAGAGGCTAAGTTGAAGCCGACCAATTACCAATCACTTCTCATTTTAAGACTATAAATTTACATCTGTATTTCCAGGTTAAATCCTACCAAGGGTCCTGGACTGGGTGACGGGACAGGGGAAGTCAGGCAAGCGCTCCTCAACTTCCTTCCTTTATAGGCTGCCTTTGACCAAAAGTTGTTCCTGGGGCACCTGGTGGCTCAGTCAGTTAAGGCCCAGCCTCAGCTCAGGTCATGAGGTCACCGTTTGTCGGTTTGAGGCCCGGGTTCTGTGCTGTCAGCCTGTCAGCACAGAGCCCACCTCGGATCCCCTGTGCCCCTCTCTCTCTGATCGTCCCCGACTTAACGTGTGCTCTCTCTCAAAAAAAAAAAAAGTAAAACATTAAAACAAATTAAAAAAAATTTTTTTCTAGTGACATAGTAAAAATCTAAATTGTCATTAACTGCTTTCAAGAAGCTGTTTTGCAAGGAAAGACTCATTTAAAAGCATTTTAAATAAGTTGTTTCCACTGAAGCAACAGGATTCTCTTCAATAACCAAGATTTTTTCAGGGACTCCTAAGATCATGGCCATTTTTTAGTAATCTACTAATTCAGAAAGCGATTATTGTTGACTGCATTTCACTGAGCACACACAAAACACCTATATACAGACTAGCAGGAGATACGCCACGCACATGATTCATTTTGGAACAGCTGAAGCTGAATTATCTGAGAACCATCAATAAAGGAACATGAAAAGTTTAGGGCTGTGTGGCCTCGAGCAAGTCAGGTCACTGGTAAAATGTGGAGACCCCCACCTACTGCGTAAGGACACTGTAAGGGGAAGGATCAGAAAGGCCATCAAAGGTACTGCAAGGCACAGAGTAGACAGAAGATAAACGATAACAGTATTATAGCTCTATCCTCATGTTTCATCCGACAACAACTCTAATCTTGCCTGGATGCTTTATAAAAGCAAGTTTTTTAGGGGTGCCTGGCTGGCGCAATCGGTGGAACATGCAACCCTTGGCCTCAGGGTTGTGAGTTCAAGCCTCATGTTGGGTGTAGAGACTACTTAAAAAAAATTTTTTTTTTAAATTAAGTTTGTCGAGTGCTAGAAAATATGTTATTAAGCTGAGAGTTCCTTTAAGTACACGGTCCAGATACCTATTAAGCTAATAACGTTAGGTTACCCACGGTTCAGTAGACTGTGTGGTACTTACAGTTACCCACAGTTAGTAGACTGTGTGGGTATTTCTTACCTTAAATTTACATAATTGGAATCACAATCTTCTACGTCAGGTTTTCAGGAATCAACCAGGATTCGTCAAGGACCTGCCGAACACTCGCATCATGAAGACTGCAGTCACATGAATTATTAGGAGCGGAGATTAAACGCTAGAGTCAAACACTAAGAATAGGAACGGGACTACCCTTTCCTGTGGCTAATTCACGTGACCGTGGAATGCCCAAGCCCTAATGAGCGATGTCTCATTAGCAGTGTTACAAGGCTATCAGTACGTTTTAAAGGTAATTATAAAAATTGTTTATTTCCCTTGTTTAATTAACACAGACGCTAGAACTTCAATCTCAATATTTAATTTTCCCCAACAGTTTAGCTATTTCCAAGAAAAACAATCATTTGAAGACTGGCATTGCAGATAACAAAATATTATTACCTTGTACTGGCTTCTCTTTACCAGATGGTTTCAGTTAAAAACAGAACTCTCAACTGGTCTACCTGGTTGCCACTTCATTTGATACAGCAAAAGGCTTCGTTTTTGCCTCGTGTGATTATAACTGAGCAACTCACTTCAAAGAAAGAGCAGCAGAAAGAATCCTGCAGAACCACAGCACTCCCCATCGAGTTACACTAAACATAATTGTTTGCATAGATACAGGTGACTTTTATGCTTCTCAAAGTCTTTTCCTCCAGAACACCTTAGGATTACAGAGCCAGTACTTCTTTAAAAAAAAAAAAATAACTGTAGTCAGGGCAAGAAAAGGAAAACAGTATCTTTATTGTGTGTAGTTCTAACAAACATTCGCTGTGTGCACATTCCAGCAGAAAGAGACAAAGATCTTTGTTCAAAATATGCTGAAATAAAATAGGTAAACAAACTCCATTATTGAATACACAAAAAGAATGTTAATATTACTCGTTCACAGTTGAGAGTGAAGTCAAAAGAAAGGAAGTTAAATAATCATATTTTACCCAACTAGCACATGTAGGACATGGGTACAGGAAAAGAACAGCTCCGAAAATTCATGAGTAAGACACTAGATATCGGGTAGGTAATTCGGATTCCCGGAACCTCCCTCTGAAATCACCCCCACAAATTCCAAACCAGGCCCTTTCAGAGAATAACGGCCAAATGTGAACTAAACTTCCCATTCGTTTTGTGATATTTGGCAACAGAATGAGATGGCTTAAAAAAAATGATAACAAAACAAAACCCAAAAAAACCCCAATCTCCTGTTGAGACAAGTCATGTCTGAATCCACTTCTCCCAGGGAAGGAAGTAATGAACGTTAATGTTCTGCATTTCGATCTCCTAAAATGCAATCTAACCAGGTAATCCTGAGATGTGAAGCCTGAGACCCCGTGAGGAAGGCCATGCCTGGCCCGCGGAGCACTTCTCGCAGTTCCACGCCGGAACCAGAGGAGTATAAACTCAACGATGCTCTGATCTCACATGTGTGCGTTTATGACAACTGCCGAAAGAAATTTACAGGCTCAAATTATAGGTTCCCATGGGACTTTTGTTTCTGCTTCAGGGGTCGCGTAAGAACTAAACACTACCAACTTTGTCCCTACCACTTTCTTGTCCTTACAAACGTGGAGTCATTTAGAAACCAAAGCGATTCCTGAGGAACAGGGACAGGAAACTTGGGAGACCTGGCAGTGACGTCCCTATTTCGGTGGCACACGTTTTCCCTCCTCTCCTTCCGTGACCTCCAGCCATCATGTGTCTTCCTGGGAATAAACAACCCAGTGCCCCAGAGACCAGCTCTAGGGGGCACCCTCGGCCGACAGGGACGGGCTCCATTGCTCTCCAGAGGAGTTTGTACGACCTACCAATGTTGAGACTGTTTTGAGAATTTGAGTTTACCTCTGAAAACAAGGCTTTTTGGATGAGTCTGGCTAACATACTGTACTATTTCATTATTTAGAAAAACCTCTGCAAACTCCCACACTAGCTCTACCTGTCAGCCGGCTGTCGGTGTAGGCAGCAGAGTCAATGGACCCAAAAGTGGTTTTTATGATACAAAGTGACATCACATCAGCAGCAGATGGAAAGAAGCCCTGGGTGCTGGATGGATTTCACGGAAGGTGGAGACAAAGGCTGAAAATCTTTTCCTCCGGCTCCAAGTAAAAACAAGTCCAGATATAAACAGGAAAAGACGACCAATATGAAATAGAAAAACATACCTTTTGTGTTGGTGTTCACCCTAAAAACATCCAAAAAAAAAAAAAAAAAAACCACACCAATTTTACTTAAGACTGTCACTCTTTAACATTTCTTATAAGCCAGATGTTTTTCATTTAATTTTGGAGACTGCCAACGTTCTCTTAATCCATCCAAGTTATCTGCTGGCTTAGTTTCACCCTAACTATTCTCCTTCCAGTTCCTCAATACTCCTTTGTTCTTTATTTCTACCCCAATGTGGCCCATGTAATCATGCAGCTTAATTATTACAGCAATTAAATACCAATTCATATTCAAGGCAACCCTTCCCGGATGCCTTCAAACGGGAGGAGCATCAACAGTCACACCAATTCTGTCCCATAATAACCAAAGGTTTTTTTCAATAAATTGTCTAAAAGTGGCATCTTATACAAAGTTTTCTAAAGATAAAAGTTGGACTACGCCCATATCCCTGATATATAAAAGTCTCTCAAAAATCCCCTGAAATTTCTCCATAATATCACATCCAAGTGTGCAAATACGAGGTTAATATTATTTTGATGAATTCTGAATACACTCAAGTGCAGGACTTGGGTGGAGCCTTTTCTCAGTTTGCATGGGCAGACACTGCTTTGCGGGGCACTTGCCTGTCGCTGGCAAGCTGTAAGCGGAGAGGAGACAGCAGTGTTCATGGTCCTTGTGGGACCAAGCTGCTCCCTGCTACATATGACAATGGCTCAGAAGCAGACTGGTGTAATCCTTAAAAGATGGGGAGATATTAAAAAAAAAAAAAAAAAAAAGATGGGGAGAAAAAAATCACCACAATCAGTTGTTGGCAGAAAACAGCCAGTGTACTGTGCCTCAGGTGTTTCCACAGGGGGGAGAAAGTTAAGTCAAATAAGCCAGAGAAATTCCTGAACCAAGAAGAAACACTAACAGAATTCTAAATAATGAGCTACTCTTCAATTAAACACTCAATCAAGGGATAAAACTGCTAGGTGTTTTTTTTTTTCTTTTTTCCTCAACGGAAAAACAACAAAATCACAAGTTGGACCCATGAAGGTAAAATACAGATGAAATGGAAAACATTCTTTAGTCATGATCTCCCCGTTTGGAATGCCACTGTATTACGGAAGTTACGTTCCGGGGGCTAACAAACAGAAGATCAAATACTGGATCTTCTAGCAAGTTGCAGTCTCTTACTTTTGTAAAACAGGGAATGAAAAAATCTGCTAATCGATACAGTTAAAAGCAGCAAAAATCCCTGGTGAAATTCTACAGATATGATTATAAATTTGTATTTTACCAATAAAAGATGGTTGGTTGGGGGGAAAAGAAAAGAAAAAAGAAGGCTAGAAACTGGTGTCAAACCGAAGTAAAGAATGAAGTCTTTGAAAGGAAAAAAAAAATGAAGTCTTTGGTGCTTTTCCTAAACTCCCATCCTAAAGTAGTGTTTTCAGTATTTTTCAAAAGAAAGAAGACTATGAACTTCACCCTATCACCCCAATCCATCTCTCGCCTCCCCTCTTTCTCTCCACTCCCCAGAAGTAACACCGGAAGCCCAGTTCTGTCCAGCACCACTCGGTGGACTCGGGGGTGGCGAGTTGCCTGCCACACTGGCTCAGGAGGGAGAAGAGGATTTCATGGTTCTTCCCGGTTTTAGTAAATATAAACAAGGAACAAGATCATTTGGCAGTTGAGTTTTATGTTCTAGGTGTGCAACTTTACTTCGTTAATTAAATCTCTTATGATAAATAATAGAATTAAGTCAGAACTAAGAATATATATATATAAGTAGATATGTATATTTACTTCAAAGGAAAATGGAAAAAGACAAGCTTCAAAACCAGAGTGTGTTGCCCTGTTAAGAATGTCTAATGTGCATTCAAAGTATTGGAAACCAGGCATTTTTTACCAAAGGACAGCGTCACAAGGACATGTGGATTCTAATTATAAAACCAAGTCTGGAAATGCTAAGGGGGCTGGTGGAAGCCAGCGGAGAGAAGGGCCACCGGCAGGGACACAGGACGATGAGCAGGTGCTTTAGGAGGAAGGCTCTGGGAGATGAAGGACACTGGCCCCAGGTCTGGGACGGATGTCTGGCCAACCATCTGGGTTCCAAGGGGGAAGCACACACCCGGCAGGATTCGAGAAGAGGGCATCGCTTGGCCTCCAAACAAGTCTCTAGCTCGCACTCCCAATGGATATGCTTTCCGACTTCCACGCAGTCTCCTCAGGAGGATTTGCTTTCCGACGTGTAGTAACGATACAGGAAACCTAAGACAATAGCGCCTATGATGGGCAAAATCCAGTATGACCAGCAACTAGAAGTGGGGGGAAAGCAACGAAGCCGTGAACACTTGATACCAAATACATGCTAACTTTCAACATCTGTATTTAATATTTTCATGAGCAAAGAATTTCGATTTACTTTGGTAAGTGTAACTTTTTTTTTCTTCCAAGATTTTATTTAAATTCTAGCTGGTTAACAGATAGTGTAATACCAGTTTCAGGAGTAAAATTTAGTGATTTATCACTAACATGTAACACCCAGTGCTCATCACAACAAGTGCCTTCCTTAATCCCCATCACCCGTTCAGCCCACCCGCCCACCCACCTCATCACATAGTTTGTTCTCTATCATTAAGAGTCTCTTATGGTTTGCTTCTTTTTTTTTTTTTTTTCATTTTTTAATGTTTATTTTTGAGAGACAGAGCATGAACACGGGAAGGGCAGAGACAGAGAGAGACACAGAACCCAAAGCAGGTTCCAGGCTCTGAGCTGTCAGCACAGAACCTGGTGTGGGGCTCAAACCCACAAACTGTGAGATCATGACCTGAGCTAAAGTTGGACATTTAACTGACTGAGCCACCCACGTCTCTGTTTTTATCTTATTTTATTTTTCCTTGTCTTCCCCTATGTTCATGTTTTACTTCTCAAATTTCACATATGAGTGAAATCATATGGTATTTGTCTTTCTCTGAAGGTTAACTGCTTTTATCACCCAAGTAGCAGGAAAAAAAAAATTTACACTGACATGACAATATTAAACAATTTTTAAAAGATAAAAACCAGAATGTGTAGTATGATACTAAAAATATATAGCCCTATACATGCCCCTATGCTGTGTGTAACACAGCAGTTATTTCTGGGTTATGAGATTAGGGATGGCTTAAGTTGTTCTTCTTTGGGGGCACCTAAGTAGTTCAGTCAGTTAAGTGTCTGACTTTTGATTTCGGATCAAGTCTCACAGTTCGTGAGTTCAAATCCCACGTCAGGTTCCGTGCTGACAGTGCGGAGCCTGCTTGGGACTCTCCTCTTCCTCTCTCTCTGCCCCTCCCCTGCTCACGCGCTCTTTCTCTTGCTCTCTCTCAAATAAATAAATAAAAAGTTTTAAAAAAACTTCTTTGGATTTTGTTTTTCACATATTCTACAGTTAACATATTTAAACACGAAAAAAGCCACCATTTGATACATAGAACTATAAATTCAGAAGCAAAACCATCTAACACAATTACTGGCAAAGTTTGATCAATCTCATCTGTATTTGCCACACTTAGTCCTCATGACAGCCTTATGAAATAAATACATATACATAGGAAACACAAGCTTTGCACCCAAAATCACAAAGTGAAGTTAGTGATGGATTCCTGATTCCAATCAATGCACTCAATCTCTAGTTAAGTCTGGACACTAATAAGGACACACACCCATACCGAACGTACTGAAAACTTAAATACCTGACAGTTGGCTTGAGAAGGCCTGTAAGACACTCTCCTTAGGAATTTCAGGACACTCGTCACGCTCCTTAAAATAATTCTTCTCTAATACAGCTTACTGGCACCCTAGTTATAAGGCGTAATTCTTCCACGATCCAAATGACCTGCGTGCCCCTTTACTACGCCACATGCAGCCTTGGTATTATCAGGTTTTTAAGACAATAAAACCAGTTGAGGTTCAATAATAAAACTGCTTCTCCCTGCCTAGACATGCCTAGTGCTTTGTACATTTCAGTATGACAGAAAGCTGCTCCAGAGAAGTTTAGAATGTCAGCCAAGTAGCTTTGTGTAAAAAAAGAAAAGCAAGCAAGTCGGCATGTACAACAGCAATAGGGCACATGGGAACTCTGAAGTCCTGTCCCCACAAAGGTGATCAATTCAGGTATCTTGGAGAACCGAGACAAGAGACAAAAAAGTTTCAAAGTAGGGTCCTTGAGAAAACACTGAAGAGACATTCCTCAGTACAAAAGACTGAGAACAGTTGACCGCCAATCCCCATACAATCCTTTGTAATACTTAACCGTCGCTGGGCATAGAAGCGGAGGAAACGGATTTATGCTGAACCAGGAGAGTTCAACAGTAACGTCTTAGCCATATGACGGAACTCTCTCTTGGAGATTCGCTCAGGTTACTGCATGTAGTTGTGACTCATTTGTTTTTATTACTTTGTAGTATTCCACTTTATGAATATACCAGAATGGATTCATTCATTTTATTAAGGAATGATTATTTGGGTTACTTCCAGTATATTACTATCTTGAATAATGCCCTCATGAACATTCCAGGATGTGTTTCCTGGTCTACTTGTGCACACATTTCTCTGGAGGATATCCCTAGATACGGAATTGCTGGGTCAAAAGTTATTCATATTGTCAAATTTGCTAGAAAATGCCAAATTCTTTTCCAAACTGACTATAGCCACTTACACTCCCCTAAGAGGGTCTAAGAACCACGGAGATCCACTCTCTCAACAGCTCCTCCTCTCGTCTGTAGAATTCTCAATTTTTGCCAATCTAGTAGCTGTGAAATACACCTTATGATTTTAATTTGTATCTCTCTGACAACAAATGAAATTAAACCTTTTTTTCACATGCCTGTATTTGTTCCTTCTTCTGTAAGGTGCTTGTTTAAGCCTTTTTCTCATATTCTCTACATTATTTTTTAATTGATTTGTAGGGATTCCTTATGTATTCTGCATAATAATTCTTGATGAGTTTATGTGTAGCCTAAGTCTATTGCAAGTTTATGGCTTGTGTTTTCAAATTCTTTACAGAGTAGCTGGCTGAGCATAAGACCTTAATATTAAAGAAACTGAATTTGCTAATAATTTAAGTTAAAATTTTCACATTCTTTGTCCATAACCTCAAATAAAAAAAAAGGTAATACTTTTATGGGAGAAAAAAAACAAGTTTTTTTCTCTCTCTGAAATGCTTTAAGTGGGAGCTCAGACAGATGAAACAGATCTATATAATTTCTATAAAGATTTTTTACAAGCCGAGGATTCCGGAGTCATTTCAAGGACACGTAAGGGATGGCAAATGCACACCTTTCAGAGCTCACACTATTGTACTACTAAAATGACCGCAAGGGATATTCATAACTAAACCTTTGAAAAGAAACCAAATTCCTGAACACACACCCAATATATCATTTTTTTCTTCTATAAAATACAATAATAGCACCCACCTTACAGAGTCGTTGTGGGGATTAAATGTGATTAAGTTTTAAGTGGAAGCTGCATATCTGGACTGAGCAGCACAGACAGTTGGATTCACTTAACAGCAGTTACTTGTCCTTGCATATTGGCCTCTCACCGAATACCATCCCAGTTTCTGTCACAACACGACTGAAAAACTACTCAAGGCACAAACTTTTGAGGTTACTCAAAATGACTGAAACGCTAAGAATTAATTTTGCTGACGGTAAGGAAGTACTGAATTTGCAGTAATTTTGGCCAAAACATAATTAGTTGTTAACTGTCCTCTTTTTCTTAATTGAAATATAGTTAACATGTACTTGAAATGGAGTAACGCGATGTTACTTACATTAGTTTCAGATGTACAACACAGTGACTCAACAAGTTCTACTTCCACGATGCTCGCCACAGTGTGGCTGCCGTCTGTGACCATAACCTCTGGACTCTATTCTATTCCCTGCGCTGCATGGACCTTTTATTCCCAAGTCAAACTGTTCTCTTAAGTCATATTTTACATGTATATTTATAGAAGAACCTCGGGCCAGACATTATGTTGAGCAGAAAGAAGTCCATTGAAGGTATACTAACCTTTTGCACGTGGAATCTTTCGAAGGGTCCTGAAGAAGACACATATTCAAAAATTACAAACAAAAAGAAAGATTAACAAAGCATGTAAGTCTTCTTGAAAACCTATATACAGAACTTCATTCTTCATGCCATTTGACACTTACAAATCTAATGCGATAGGAGCGCCAAGAATTCTATTTCTGGTAACATACTGGTACTCCCTAGTGAGGAACCACTCCTGAAAGCGCAGAGAAATGGCCTAAGCTTTTTTAGATGTAAAACAAACAAAAAAAATGCTACTGATATAAACTATACTGAAAGGGACTAATTGTAATCACAATGATATACCTCGTTCAACCAGGCTTGCCACTGGCAGTAGCTAAGATCACATTTTCTGAACACATATTTTTAAAAAAATACAAACTCTTGTGACAAATAGGTCAACTGTGAAATGCTCTAGAGCATGCCGATGATTGCTTTGTGGCTTATAGAAATGAACTGGTTTACTCTAGGAAATCATAATAATTATGACTACAGACCTTAGGGCTTATTCAACAATGAAATGGGAAGAATGGAATTAAGGGGGTGGAAATACCAAAATAACCTTAAAGACAAAATTTTGGCAATAAAAAGTAAGGAAGTACTGATACATGCTTCAACATGGATGAACCTAGAAAACTTTACGCTAAGTGAAAGAAGCTGGATACAAATACAACATATTGGAGCACCTGGAGGACTCAGTTGGTTAAGCGTCTAACTCTTGATCTCAGCTCAGGTCTTGATCTCAAAGTTATGAGTTCAAGCCCCTCACTGGGCTCCACACTCAGCATGCAGTTCACTTAAAAAATAAAATGAATGGGGTGCCTGGGTAGCTGTCAGTTAAGCGTCCGACTTCAGCTCAGGTCATAATCTCGTGATCTGTGGGTTCAAGGCCCCCGTCGCGCTCCGTGCTGACAGCTCAGAGCCTGGAGCCTGCTTCAGATTCTGTCTCCCTCCTTCTCTGCCCCTCCCCCACTTACACTCTGTCTCTGTCTCTCAAAAAATAAACATGGAAAATATAAATAAATAAAAACAAAAACCACACAACATATTATATAAATATTACATAAGACTATTTATATGAAGGCTTCAGCACAGACAAATCTAGGGACAGAAAGTAGATCTGTGGTTTCCTAGGACTGGGGGACAAAAGGAGTCAAAGGGAAATGAAAATGACTAATAACGGGTATGGGGTTTCTTTGGGGAGTGATGAACACGTTCCAAAATTATTGTAATTATGGTGCATAGCTCTGTGAATATGCTAAGAACCCAACTTGTACATCTTAAATAGGTGAACTGGATGGTATAGTTATAAAGGTGTTATTAAGTTCAATTTAAGTAAATATCAGATGAAGTTACTGATTCCATTAACTAGCTGTATATACAAAAGGCCTGCTAACTTATTGCCAGAGGACAAACCCATGTGCATAGGTTACTGCTGCCCAAAATATCCTCTGTCGATATGCAGAGTATGCTACGGTATGAACACAGAGTATTAACTGTGTTGAACCACGATTTTCAGTAATCTCCAGGAATTTCCAAAAACCCTACATACTGGCCTAGATACTTTAGAGCAGATCGTGAAATGAGTTTTAACTTCATGTATCCAAAACACGGTCGTGCAAATGAATACATGCCCCAAGCCCGAAAGAAATTAGCCTACAGGCAAGTAAAACTTCTAATGAACTACGTTAATATACTACTACACTTCTTTGAGACCCTGATGATTACTGTTAACAAGGACATTTCTACTAGGATATCATGAATCGGGTTAAGTGAAACATGTTACAAGTCAATTTTTGAGAAAATACAACAAATGTCTTGTAGATTTGGAAGGTGGTGGTTTCAGCAGTCATGGCAAAGTGTGTATTATAATGTTACCTGTTAAAAGGCTCCACCACAGTAGCCATGAAATACTGAATTACATCAGGAAAATGTCCACGGTCTTTTAAGCTTTATCCACATATATACCAGTGATTTGCAGAACAAAACTGTATGGTTAATAAAAAAAAAAATCTGGGAGCACTTCAAAAGCTTACGGGACAGCATTATGGAGATGTACGTGTTATATTTAATCTGTAATCATAGTAAAAGCCACATCGTTCACATAAATGGGAGTCTCTAGATCAAACCTTTAGGACCTTTTACAACTAGAAGCCTGGGATGTGTGCTAAGTGGAGTGAGTCTCAAACATTCAGTGCAGGAACCAACTGAGAAAAGAAAGAGGGAAAGACCAGAGAGAAGCAAGACCATAATATGCTCCTACTGTAACAGTTTCTAATAAGCAATAAAAAACTTGAAATGGGGCGCCTGGGTGGCTCAGTTGGTTAAGTGTCCGACTTTGGCTCAGGTCATGATCTCACAGTGTGTGAGTTTGAGCCCCGCGTTGGGCTCTGTGCTGACGGCTCAGAGCCTGGAGCCTGCTTCGGATTCTGTGTCTCCCTCTCTCTCTCCCCCTCCCCTGCTCATGCTCTCTCTCTCAAAAATAAATACACATTAAAAAAATTTTTTTTTAAAAACCAAACTTGAAATATACTTTTTTTTTTTTTAAACCAAGTACCTCGACTCCTGTTTTAAGACCATTCCACCCCTGGAGGCAAAAAGACCAACATCCTTGCCGCTGGAGGAAAGCGAAGAGAAAGAAGTGCACCTTCTCTTTGGGATTCTGACAGCCAAGCGAATGTCAGACTATGGGACTCTGCTTTTAATCAACTACGATGAAAGAGCTGTTTAAGGCACTGCTCTCAGAAGCCAAGTACCTCAGCCAAGTTTGGAAAGAAGCCAAAAAAGTTATTTTTAATTTACCAAAATTAAAAAGAAAAGGTTCTGTTAACACAAAACCTTCCTTCACCCCCACACCACCGTTCTCTCCATGCTGTTTCCCAGTTCTCATTTCTACTCCAAAGCTCAGTGCTAAATCCACTGGGTGCTTAAATAAGATTCCCACAGGTTATGATGGACTTTAACTTCTCCCTTTGTGTGTTCACGCATATCTGGCTGGTTACGTTCTTGCCCACATTTTAATTTACATGCAAGATCCTTGGTCAGGAGAACGGGGACTGCTCAGTCTTTGGCATGGAAAGCTATAATTGCAAAACTCTGTGATTTTAGTTTCAAGAGAGCAGATCGAATACAGAGTTCTTCTACCAAAAGCCTTACCAAGTCATTAATATGCATGTTTCTGGAATATACTTCCAAACCACTAAATTATCTTAAGTCTACTCTGATTTTCATTCAAAATTAACAAAAAAGAACTGTTTAAATAAACTGGTTCCTAAACGTCAAGGTTCAGTATGGCTTTAATTCCATAAATAAATAAATAGATAACCAACTAAACAAGGACTCTGTAGGCTAGAAGGGAATGTTTCATGACATCTCAGTGGCCTTTTAATAAAGCTGCTCATAACTGAAACTGTCTATTGCCTTCAAGTTCAATGCTAAATCAGTTTCCTCTTACAAAATGAAAGGCTCAGACCAGATAAATTTTAATTCTAAAGCCATATTTAATAGACTTAACACAATTTTCTGACCCAAGGGTATTTTAGTAAAATCTACAACAGCAGTGGAAATAAAAAAAAAAAAAAAACATCTACACTAGCAGCCTTCTAAAGGCTGGAGAAAAGGAAACACCATTCTCCCAAGTCTGGAAAGACTGATGGAGCATGGCCCACATGTAGACTTTTCTCATCTTATACCAGGTATATAGATATTCTTCTAGATACCCTTCCAAAAGACACTGTGCCCTAAGTACGTACTCTCTTTGATACGATTAAGAGAATGACAAAGAAATGTCATAATTGGCAAACATACAGGAAAGGATTAATTTGGGGTCAGTGGGTGTGGTTTCACTATGAAAACTAGTTATGAAACACAAGACCACAAATGCTTAAGGAATAGTGTATTCTGTTACCAGGACATAAACACTGGAAACGATGGACCAGAATTAGGAATATGATGCATTAAAATACATAGGTAGGGCATTTATAAAATGTACCTTCAGCCTCAATAGTTCATATTTAGACTTTAAAAGGGAAATCTATTGCAAGGTATATAAGGAGCTTATGTTTTAATTCCTAAATTGGATGCTTGCTATTCCAAGAGGATTCCAAGTATTTAAAATTGGAAGAAGTGGATTTTAAGCCACATGACACCTTCGGTAAAGCTAATGAGTATTTGGATGGTTGAATAAAGCTTTTTATTTAGAACACTTTGGTAGTTATGTAGCCAGCAACTTATGAAAAATAATTCTGGAACTTTTGGCCGCAATATCAGTTTTAGTATTAGTTTCTTAAAACCCAGAAAGTTTGTTGAAATACATGATTTCAACATTTTATAGTCTCTCCTACAGCCACGTGTGGATCCTGAGGCCAGCCTTCTCAAGAAGCTCCAATATATTAACAATCATGGTCTTGTAAATTATGTGCCATCCCTAGAGGCAGTCCCGTCAAGTCAAAAATATTTCCCTGTACACGAGGGCAAAATTCAAAGATGAAAAACACTCTTTAGACCAATTTCTGTAGGACTCTCTCAAGAACCCACTGTGACAACACATATAAGACATTCATAGAGTAATTTCTATTGGGACCAAAGAGGTGAAAAACTTATTATGACACTAGAGGGCTGATTTGAAAAAGATGTTACCTTATCCTCCTAACACCTTCACTTGCAAAACTACACATGACTTCTAAATAAAGTGTCATGAGGAGAAGACATTAATCCCTGAGATGCCCTCAGCAAGGAGTATTTTGCCTTTCAGGAGGGATTTTGCCATTACATTCTGTTCTTTATTTTGAAATGTTATGTGACAAAAAAGAAATGTTAGACAAAATCGGAGCAATGAAACAGCCATACAAAATTATTTGGTAAAGAGCGATCACTACTCATCTAAAGAGCACCTGCATGACCATTCCCAACTTTAACAACTTAGGTTGCAGGAATATGACAGGAAGATTAAAACAATTCTTACAAGGAAACTTTTGGTATGATGCAACCAAATAACGACATTACATATTACAATGTATTCTTCTTTAGATGCTCTGCCTATAAGAGAAGGCAAACCGAATGCTGTAGGCATGTAACGGAAAACTGGTGTGTAACAAAAGTCAGTAGCATCAGGAAGAAAAAAATATATTTGCCTTTAAATGCAACTTATAGATTGGTTCTAACATAAAAGTTAACATTAAAGTTAAACTTCTTAAGTTAAAAAATGAAGTTTAAATAACACGTTCAGCCTTTATGGAGACAATATTATTTGTTTTTTTTAAATACATCAAATCCTGTTACAGTAAATGCCATCTTACTGAAATTTCTGTCCATGGAATACTGATAAAGAAAAATCAACCACAGTAAAATTTTTAAGTAAAAAGAAGGTATAGAACAAGATTTTTATTTAAAGGAAGGAATGACTGGTCTTCCTATCATCTGGATAGGAATGGGTCGGTTCATCCATCCATTTCTATTTATGAATGTATACAGTCTCTTAGGAAGAGTAAACAAGAAAATGGCAGCTGGCGACCTCTGGGGAAGGGAACCTGGAGACCGAGAGCTAGAGATGGAAGGGAGTCACCTTATATGTATACATACATAATGTATATATAAAAAGTATACCTTTTTGCACTATTTCAGTTTTTCGCTATGTATCATCACGTACTACCCATTCATGGATAATGGTCCGGGTATTGAATCTATTCACTTCAGTGATATTTGAAGCAGCTGAACTGTCACCCAGATAACATCTATTGAATAAATGAATGAAATGGTACTGACTTCTTTCGTCGGGTTAGCATTCACGTGTACCTCATCTCCTGAACCAGCAGCGGATCAAACAGCTAGCCCACCCGTGAACACAAAACCCAAAGAGAGACGTGAGCGACCACAGATGTGCCTCGGTTACAAATGGCACAGAAAACTCAACGCGCTTCTAAGGTGAGTTTCCATTACCCAAAGCATACTAGAAACTCCAGTAGAAATAGAAGACTGATGGCTCACAGCATGGGGACTAATCCAGGGAGGAAGAGATTCGAAGAGACAGAGAGGTTTTTAAATCTGGTTTATCTGAATACTGAAGCAGGTGAGAAAAACACCTCTTGCCAGATTTGTAGTTTCTAAGCTTTTACATTTTAGTATTGTACTATTTCAGGGCCGTGGACCTCTGGCATTACCCATCTAACAAGAAAACAATGGTGAGCATCAATTATTTACCTATGTTATAGCAAAAGCAGTAGGAAAGGCAGTTTCCAAAAAACTGAGGAAAGGTTCCGGATTTAGATTCTGTTAATAGTACATTCTGGGTGGCTTTTTTTTTTTTTTTTTTTCTTAATTTTGCTGAGGGGGAGGTTGGAGGTGGTAGTTTCAGGCAGGGAAGAGATGGGAAGCTTTCGGGGGAGAAGATAAGTGGAAAAATGAAGGAAAAGGAAAAGAAAGAGAAAGGAAATGAAACCTTCGTCTCCTAAGGCAGAAGTCACCTTTTAATTAGGCTTAAAAAAAAAAAATCACTTCTTTGTTAGAGGTCAAGGAGCCCTTAACCAAAAGAAAGTATTAATGAAATTAATTTCACATCCTTTTCTTCCTGGTGAGTGCAGAAAAATTAAGAAAGGAGACACCTACATCTTAGACACAGACGTGCCTATTGAAAATCTTTGTAAGAAATAAACCTGAGGGTCCAGAATGTCTTCCTGGAACTGAAATCGGGTTGGACTATAGCTCTATGAAAACCTGTATGTGCTCTTGAAATTGTCCCCAAAGGTCTTCCTTGCCTGATCTGCCTGAGGTACAGAAGTGTGACTGAAAACACTCAATAACCAGCTCTATACTTACTGGAGACTGTCCTTTGGGTACAACGGACATAACGAAAAACAGAGCTTTGAAAATAGTGCCTTTAGTCACTGTTTATACGAGGCAGGGGCCAAACTACATTTGGAAACTTCTAAATTATTATAGAATTCAGTGAGCTGAAAGGATTTCTTTTTCTGTATTTCTTACAAAAAAGTCCAAGGCTCAACAGTTCTAATTTAGCTGAGACATCTCTCATTAATTCTTTGGCCTACACAAGGCAGACAGCGCTTTCTAGAAAAGAGAATTCAAGTTTCCAAAGTTTTCAAATGAAAAGATGGGCATATCTTTCAGCAAGAAGTCTGGTGCTTGGCTACCTGGGTCACTTGAAGTGCAAACTCCCAAGTCCCACCTCCAGAGATTATGAATCAGGAGCAGCAGGAGCCCAGGAAATAGACATTTCAGAAACATGGCCAGGGATTTAAACACAGATGCCCAAGGGACAGAATTTGAAAGACACCGCTCTCCACTGCTAAGAATGGTCCTAATCACATACTAAAGTACCAAGGAAGAAAGACAACAACAAAAAGCAATCTGTAGACTTTCAGACATTATAATTCCAAAATTTTTTCTATTGCTTTAATAAAGGGTGTTCTCATGACTGTTGTGTAGAAGTGGGTGACGGCTCCTAGATACGTGGTGCTCCTCTTATACAAATGGGAATATCCCTTGAATTAAATGTTTACTGCGACTGAGACCAATGTTTTCCAGACATGCTCAAGATACTTCGCAAGGCCACGCGTAGCTCCAACTTTACCTTCATACGAGGGAAAGACAAACTAACCACCAGTGCTCACATAATATTTAAAAAACTGTTGGGGCGCCTGGGTGGCTCAGTTGGTTAAGCGGCCGACCTCAGCTCAGGTCATGATCTCACAGTTCGTGAGTTCAAGCCCTGCACCCAGCTCTGTGCTGATAGCTCAGAGCCTGGAGCCTGCTTCAGATTCTGTGCCTCCCTCTCTCTCTCTGCCCTTCCCCTGCTCACGCTCTGTCTCTATGTCTCTCAAAAATAAATAAACATTAAAAAAAAAATTAAAAAAAAAAAAACTGTTTTCATCCCCCTTCATAAACAATTCAACAGTTCAGAGGAGCAGAGCGTAGCGAGATGGATGAGTTAATTTCCACAAACCCCCTGGATCGCAGAGCAACAGATGGCAGACACTGTCAAGCAGTCTTGAGTTGAAAGAATTCTTGTGTCTAGGCCAACTTTAACTGCTGTATCAAACGTGTTCAGTAATTCCAGCTGAGTGAGGAGAGGGAAGCAAGAAGCTAGCAGGAGGAAAAGGGGACGGAGTGCTGCCTCCATGATGTTCTGGCGACAACTAAACTGCTGTCCCTTTAAGAGGGAGGGTAACGAACGGACGTCAAGAAATGTGTGAGGTCCTCAAGGAAATGAACAGCCCTGCTCCCGGAAAACAAAATGGCTTCCAGATTTTCTTCCTGGTATGTTATGCAGTGCACGTTAAGGTTTTCAAATATTTCATCTTTTGTTTTTGCTGGATCAGTGAGTAAATGAAATGGGTATAGGCCTATTTGAGCCTGCATGATACAAGGATTAGATCTGGGTAATAGGGACAGAAAGGCCCAGTCTAGTAATTACTCCTGTCTGTAACTCCTTGAAAGACTTTTAAGTGAAAATCAACTTTCCAATTATTTTCCCAACACGGAATTATTCTCACCTGTAGTATTTAATGTAATAATAGGAAATACTTTTCTACAACTGAACACATAAACTAATTTCTTTCAAAACCATACAGGGCATGGCTTTAGAATTTCCTTTTTTTTTTTTTTTTTTAAAGCAAATACAAGCATGAACTAAGTATTTCCTACTGATCAAGACTCAGCTATTCTTTTCTCCTGAGATGGTGCCGAGTCCAAATTCCTGAAAAATACGATTTTTGCTTGGGCAAAAAGTGAATACTTCTCTTGTTAGAAAATTTTTTTAAAAACCCTTCTATTTGAGTAAATAGAAACATAAAGACTTGAAACACATAAGAGAAACACATGATTTCTTCTTACCTTGCTACCATGTTCAGGTTTAAGGTCATTCTGTTAAAAAAGGAAAACAAATAATATTTTAAGATATATCCAAAGGCATATCTCACTACATGCTTGTCTCTAACCTTAGAACATGAAGACTACATTCTGGTGGTAGAGAATTCTCTGAGAGATGTCAAGGTCTGTGGAAGGGTATTTGCCCTCACCCGCGCGACCCCCCCACACCCCCCCCCCCCGCCAAATCTGAACCTAGCCTTGTTCGAATGTTCACAGCAAGAAATTTCCAAGAACAACCAAACCATTATTTTAGGTAAATTGTTATTAATGGTATTATAAAAATCAATCAAACAAACAAACAAACAAAAACAGTTCTCTTAACGTTTCAGATACTACGTGTGTTCTTTTACAGACACAGACAAAGAAGCGGTTATCTTAGCGCGGTAGGCCAAATGATTTGGGAGACTATGTCGCCTGACGGCTGGGCTGGATGGCTTTCCATGTTATTAATTCGTCCCCCTGCTTGGGTTCTGCGGCTGGGCGGCAGCTCCGGCCCCCAGCTCGGGCGTTCTTACCGGATGCACGTCACCGATATAGTACTGCTTGAGCATTTCTCTGGCGTCGGAGGAGTGGCCCACGTCTTCAAAGCTTTCACTTGCATCTGCACCGGCCTGTTCCATTAGAACCTCTTCTCCCCCAGGATGCTGCAAGGAAAGATATTTGCTGAAGGGAGGGCCCGCTGAAAAGCAAACTAATAGAAGTTCCTTTCCCCTCTTCCGCTCTTTTCTTCCCTTAATGGGAGTGATGGGCGTATTGACACTGAATACCACCTGATAGGATGCAATGGGAAAAATACGACATAACTTCTGTAACATTCGTACCAGAAGTATCTAGAATTGGTATAATTGTGAGGAAACCTGGGACAGGAGCAAAGTGAGAGATAGTCTACAAAATGAGTGGCCTGTCTTTGCCCAAAATAACAAGATCACAAAAGCTAAGGAAAGACTAAAGAACAGCTCTGGACTGAAGGAGGCTCGCAAGACAGGACAAACGGGAACAACGTGTGCCCCTGCCGGATTCCTTTTGCCAACACTATCAAGACGGCTGCAGAAAGCCGCATGGAGACTCTGGTCAAAGGGCACATAGAACTCTCTATTCTATTCTTGCCACTTCTCTGTATGTTTCAAACGGTTTCAAAACAAAAAGTTAAGGATGGCTGGGTGACTCAGTCGGCTTAGATCACAGGATCAAGCCCTGAGCTGAGCTCTGCAGTGAGCATGGAGCCTGTTTAAGACTCTCTCTCTCCCTCTCCCTCTCCCTCTCTCCCCCTCTGTCTCCTCTCCCCTGCTCACCTGCTCACTCTCTCAAATAAACAATTTTTAAAAATTAAAATTATTTTTTTATTTTAAAAATAAATAAATACAAAGTTAAAAAGTGGTACCAAAATAACTGCCTCTATACCTAGGAGGAAGATTCTATATATATTGTACTCCCAAGCTATCATCACCCTGGACAAGCTACTAAGAAACTGAGATGTCTTTGTTTCCTTGTTTATAACATGGAGACAATATGAGTAGGTATCTTAACTACTATTGTGTCAAATGGGAGATCAAGATATGAAACACTATGTACTCAGGAAGAGAAAGGTACAGTTTGTATAATATGCTACCATCTGTCACTCTAAAAAACAGATACATATATGTGTACATATGCATAAAATTTCTCTGAAAACAGGGGCACCAGACTGGCTTATTCTTAGAAAGCCCAACTCTTTTTTTGTTTTTAATGTTCATTTAATTTTTGAGAGACAGAGCATGAGTGGGGGAGGAGCAGAGAGAGAGACAGAATCCGAAACAGACTCCAGGCTCTGAGCTGTCTGCACAGAGCCCGACACGGGGCTCGAACCCACGAACTGTGAGATCATGACCTGAGCTGAAGTCAGACGCCCAACTAACCAACCGACTGAGCCACCCAGATGCCCCAGAAAGCCCAACTCTTGACCTCAGTGTTGTGAATTTGAGCCCCGTGGTGGGTATAGAGATTACTTCAAAAAAAAAAAAAAAAAAAGAAAGAAAAAAAATCTTAAAACAACAACAACAAAAAAAACACCAAGTCTCTCTGAAAACAATGAAAAGAACCTGGAAGCCAGGAGGCAAGGTGGAAGGAAGACTTTTCATGTATACCATTTTCAAATTCTTTCACCAAATTAAGTACTACTGTTGAGAAAATATTTTAAAATTCCACTTGGCACAGTCTCTGACTTAAACATTCAATAAACATTTAACTTACAACGAGCAAATTTAGAATTTACATTATATGACACATCTAAATTTGTGTATTTTAAATATCAAGTAATGCTTTTAAGCAGTTACTTTTATAACAACCTTTTAAGCGGGAATAATATTATCGTCCTTATTTTAAATATGAATTCAACTAAGTGTAACCTACCAAACTCACTTCCCTATGAGCTCCCTGAGGACAAGGATAACTTCTATTTTTGTCTCCTAACAGATCTCCGCCCAGTGAGTAGGTCTCCCATTCCAGTACATAAGCAAGCCGTTTTAAAGCAAGACTGGGACAGATCCCACTCACCCGTCATTACAACCGAGCACTCTCAGCTGTGGTAAGCCATCAGTTTTGGAATTGTGTCCCGATATGCTCTATATACCTCAACTATGGAAAATAGTCTTTCCCTATGATACATCCCAACTATTATGTTGCCTTTCAGAGAAAAGGGATCGCAAAATTTCTTAGCAGCTCGAGATTTTTCAGGAAGTGGTTGAACCTATGAATTCCCGCACAGCTCGTTCTACAGCGACAAAATCTTTTCACTTTCGCTAATCTCTCACCGCTTATAAATAAGAAAAAGTGCCAAACTTAAATATATATATAATATACATCCATTGTTTCCCCCACATATTCATTTTAATCACTACACTACAATTTTTATTGAGTACTCATTCGATACAGTAGGCAGTGATAAAGATGGATTCATCCAGTATATAATGTCTTATAACCTGCTTTCTTTCACTGAGGCAAGGAAGGTTGGAGAGGTCAAAACCCCCCTAGATTTAGTACCTCTCACTCCAATATGCGGTCTTAATACAGATGGTTAAGAACAAGCAAAAGATTTCAGGGAACTTCGTTATTGTTTCAGAACTCTATAGACTTCAGACAGTATTTAAAATCAAGTAGCAGCTCAGCTGGAGGCAGCGCACCAGGCCTGAGGTCACGGCACAACCCAGGCAAGTCCTGAGCCAAGGTAATGCCCTGGCTAAGGGCCTGGCCTGCGACCTGACCAGGATGGCTCTCAATAAAGACGGCAGGAGAGGCACCCAGCTAGCTGGACTGGCAGAGTATGTGAATCTTGATTCACCCAACCATGTTGGGTGTGAAGATTACTTAAAAATGGTATCTTATAGTATCTTTAAAAAAAAAAAAAAAAAGGTGGCGGGCACCACGGCTCTGGGTGGCTCTGGAGGGGTCCTGCCCATGTCCATCATCACCCTCCCTGTGGCCATGATCCACCATTATGTGTCCATTCAGTTGCTAAGTGACAAGAAGCTCACCCAGGAGCAAGTATTTGACACCTGAAGTCCTAATTCAAAGCATAATCCTCAGAGTAAATGAAAATTATATTCCCAGTCTTTTTTGACATGAAAATACTACTTCCAACAACCCAGAGTATGGATTTTTCAAAAAAACTAAAAGGAAATAGTACTACCTTCTATGATTCACAGACATGGCGAAAGGGAATTTAACAAATGTCCTCCTGATGATTCTTAGCGGTGAATAGATAAACATGACATTCTTAGGCTTTGTTACAACCAAAGACCTATTTCTGCTGACCTTGTTTTTTTTTTTAATATTTTTAATATTTGTTTATTGAGAGAGAGAGACAGAGTGTGAGCAGGGGAGGGGCAGAGAGAGACACACACACACACAGAATCCAAAGCAGGTTCCAGGCTTGGTGCTGTCAGCACAGACCCTGATGCGGGTCTCGAACTCATGAACCATGAGATCATGACCTGAGGTGAAGTCGAACACTTAGCCAACTGAGCCACCCAGGCTCCCTAGCCAATGACCCTGTTTTAAGCCTATGCTACAGTAAGGAACTGAACTACTCACATTAGCTGCATCCTGGTGAATTCTACATCCTGGTGCTTCCACTATATATTTGGGCTTTAGAGCCAAGGCAATGCCAATGACCAATCAAGAACAATGCAGGCACAAAGGGCTAGAGCAGCCATGGCCGCGCCCAAAGACAGGAGCAAAGCTTTCAAAGCCAAGTGGAAAGTTTTGGAGCTAATGGATCGCCAGTGGGCACTAGATGACGTCAAAGAGGAGCGCATGGCCAAAGAGCTCCACTTTGAAGGCATGTTCAAAAGAGAACTGTACATCTCTATTTACTGAAGCAGGAATTAGCTCTGCTGGGAATACTCATTGTAGCCCTTAACCTTGTAAACTGTTTGAGCTGGGGCCTCTCAGAATAAAAAGGAGAACACAATGAGCAGTGGACGTGCAGCAAGGATCATTCTGGTCTGGGCCAGGTTCCCCTTCATGTTTGAAACTAGAGGAAATGATTGTATTCTGGGTGACTTACAGGGAAAGGATTGTTTTTAAGATGTTTAAAAAATTCCTTCTGGGGCGCCTGGGTGGCTCAGTCAGTTAAGCGGCCGACTTCGGCTCAGGTCATGATCTCACAGTCTGTGAGTTCAAGCCCCGCGTCGGGCTCTGTGCTAACAGCTCAGAGCCTGGAGCCTGCTTCACATTCTGTGTCTCCCTCTCTCTCTGCCCCTCCCCCACTCATGCTCGGTCTCTCGCTGTCTCAAAAATAAATAAACATTAAAAAAAAATTAAAAAAAAAATTCCTTCTGGTGATAACACAAATGAAAGGGAGAGAAAGGAGAAACTCAATCCAGTGATAATATATAAAAACTTAGCAAAAATTCAATCTTTGGAAGAAACATTGCCAATTATAATAATTATCACGTCCAATCAGCCTGATATCTAAACCACAGTAAACTCCTGTTTCCTTGGGATCCAAATATCCTGAATTTTTACATCTAATTTATGTGATAGTATTTTAACAACCTCCTTTACAAAGGTAACAATTTTCATTAATGAAAATTTAGAAATTATTTATGAACAAAACAAATATCCCTGTATCGTTCACTGTGAGCCTACAGAATCACATAAAGAGCAAATGTATTAAAACTTTATTCAAACAAATTCTTTTTCAGAGTGAATATTCAGGGCCAGGACACACTTAGCAAACCTTCTATGTCTCTTAATACGGTCTAGGGAAAATTGGTGACCCTGAGACACTGCTGGATCCTCAAGTGCCTTCAGGAATGATCGCCTATAGGTTTAATAATGGGATATTCTTTATGTGGAGTTCAGGATAGATCAAATCAACTGAAAAAAAAATCAATGACTGTGTACTATGATATGGTGACTCAACTGAACTAAAGACTCAGTTATCTGGCTAAGAGTTTCCATATCATGATAAGAAGATTTAGAGGGTAAATGTTGGCAGATACACAGAGCAAGGTTGTCCAGGAATAACTGTCTGGATTAAATGTCCTAGGAAAGTAGCAGGATGCCATTTCAGTTCAAGAGGTAAATGTAATTTGCATGTTGAGTATTGTAATCAAAAGTGAAGGACTCTTGACTCTACAAATTAAACCACTGTGTTTTCTCTTTAAAAGACAAATCAGGGGTTCCTGGGTTAAGCATCCAACTTTGGCCCAGGTCATGATTTCACAGTCTATGAGTTCAAGTCCCACATCAGGTTCTGTGCCAACAACTCAGAGCCTGGAGTCTGCTTCCGATTCTGTGTCTCCCTCTCTCTCTCTCTGCCCCTCCTCAAACTCTCTGTCTCTCTTTCAAAAATAAAGAAATGTAAAAAAAAAAGACAAACCGGTTTTACAGAAGTAAAACTGGGAAGGTCAGAATAAGATCTGTGGACCCGATTAATGTCAGTATGCTAGTTGTGATACTGTACTACGGTTTTACAAAATGTTACCATTGGAGGAAATGGGTAAAAGGTATAAAGTATCTATTTTTTTTTAATGTTTACTTATTTTTGAGAGACAGAGAGAGAAAGAGAGCAAGAGCAAGTGGGGAGGGGCAAAGAGAGAGGGAGACAGGATTCAAAGTAGGCTCTGTGCGGAAAGTGCACAGCCCGATGTAGGGCTTGAATCCAAAGACCATGAGATCATGACCTGAGCTGAAGTCGGACGCTTAACTAACCCAGGTGCCCCTATTATTTTTTATAAGTACATATGTATCTATGATTATTTCAATAAAATTTTCTATTAAAAATTCAAGTTGAATTCCCTAATTATACACCCAAAAGAAATGTGTATACATATATGAACTTATACACACACACAAATGATCACTGCAGCATTACTTGTTATGACCCTAAACTTGAAAACCCAATGCCCATAAGCACAGTATGAATAAATTAAGGTATAATTCTACAGTAGAATCCTAATCAGCAATGAAAAAGAACAAACCACTGCAATATCCACACCATGAAAGAATAAAGACAGTGAACAAAAGACACCAGACATAAAACAATATAAACTGTGACACTCTCATTTGTACGAAGCTCAAAAACGGAACAAATCTAAACCTTAAAGTCAAGAGAAGGTGTACCTTTATAACCTTAAAGTCAATAGAACCTCATCTGGGGATGTTGAAGAAAGCAGTGATTAGGAGGAGGCACAAGGAGAGGTTCTAGCATGCTATACAGTTCTAGACGGTGGTTATCCAAATATGTGCACTTACTGGATTGACACCATATGGCTAAATCTCAGGAATATACAACTAGTGGGAAAATAAGCTCCAAAATATCATACACAACTACCCTTGCATATATAGTCAAATGATGCCAACACCACTCACAATAGGGAAGGGGCACTCTCTTAACAAATAATGCTGGGAAAACTGGATATCCACATACAAAAGAATGAAGATGGACCTTTATCTTACATCATGGACAAAAATTAATTCAAATGGATTAAAGACCTAAACAAAAGACCCCAAGCTATAAAACTCCTAGAAGAAAATATAGAGGAAAAGCTTTAAGACACTGATATGATAATGCTTTCTTGGATATGATACCAAAAGTATAGGCAATAAAAACAAAAATTGACAAATGGGACTACGTCAACTTTAAAAACTTTTATGCACCAAAGGACACAATCACCAAAGTGAAAAAACAACTTAATGAATGGGATAAAAGATATGTAAATCACAAGGAGTTAATATCAAGAATATAGAAAAAACTCCTAAAATTCAACAACAAAAACATCAAATAATCCGATTATAAAACAAGCAAAGGACTTAAGCAGACATTTCTCTGAAGATGATCTCCAAATGTCCAGCAAGCATATGAAAAGATGAGGAACATCAGTAGTCACTGGGGAAATGCAAATCAAAACCACAATAAGATCCCACCTCGTACCCACTAAGCTATTATAAAAACAAACAAACAAACAACCACCACCACCACCACTATCACCATTGCGGGAAACCCAGAAAACCCAGAAAATAACAAATGCTGACAAGGATGTGGAGATATGAGAATACTTGCAGATTCTCAGGAAAGTAAAATGCTGCAACCACCAGCAACATCCATCTCCAGAACTTTTTACAACTTATAAAACAAAAACTCTATGCACATTAACAATTTTTTTTTATTTAAAATGTCTCTTTCATCTGATATTAATATAGCCACCTCTCTCTCTTGGTTAGTATTTGCATGGAATATCTTTTTCCATCCTTTCACTTTCAACCTGTTCGTGTCTTTGGATCTAAAGCGAGTCTCCTGTAAATAAACAAACAAACAAACAAACAAACGTGAGTCTCCTGTAGACAGCATATTGTTGGATCTTGTATTTTTATCCATTTGCCAATCTCTTGTATTTTGATTTAAAAATTTAATCCATTTACATTTAAAGCAATTACTGATGAGGAGGGGCTTAACTCTCTCGAAATTAAAAACTTTTGTACATCAAAGGTCACAAGAAAGTGAAGTGACAAGCTACAGAATGGGAGAAAATATTTGCAAATCAAATATGTAACAAAGCGTTGATGTCCAGAATATAGAAAGAAATCCAACTTAAAAACAAAGAGACAAACAATTCAATTAAAAATGGGCAGAGTCTAATTAGATTTTTCTTCAAAGAAGATACCAAGGACCAGTAAGTACATGAAAAGATGCTCAACATCATTAGTCATTAGGGAAATGAAAATCAAACCACAATGAGACACCACTTTACACCTGGCTAGGATGACTCTAATAGATAAAAACAGCAAGTGTTGGAGACAATATGGAGAAACCAGAACCTTCTGGTTCTATTGCCGGTGGAAATGTAAAATGCTGCTGTGGAAAACAGTTTGGAGTTTCCACAAAAAGCACAGAATTGACCTATGACTGAGCAATTCCACTCCTAGGTATGTATCCATATGAACTGAAAACAAGGACTCAGATAGATACTTGTAAGCCAACGTTCACCACGGTATTGTTCACAAATAGCCAAAAGATGGAAACAATCCAGTGTCCATTGATGAATGGTTGAATGGACAAGGAAAATGTGGTATATACATACCATGGAGTGTTATTCGGCCTTAAAGGAAGGAAATTCTGATATACGCTACAACATGGATGAACCTTTAAAACACTATACTAAGTGAAAGAAGACAGATAAAAAAGGGCAGATATAGAATTATTCAATTTATATGCGGTCCCTAGAGGAGTCAAATTCATAGAGACAGAAAACACAACAGTGATTACCAGGGGCTGGGAAGAGGGCCAATGGAGTTATTGTTTAATGGGTGCAGTTTGAGATTGGGCTGATGAAAAAGTTCTGGAGATAAGCGGCAGTGATAATCACACAACAATGTGCATGTACTTAATGCCACTGAAATGAACAGCTAAATATGGTTGACATAATCAATGTTATGTTATGTAGATTTTACCACAATACAAAATTTTAAAACCAAAACATTATGTTAAGTGAAAAGGAACCAGACATCGAAGGACAAATATTGTATGATTCTATCTATTTAAAGTACCTAGAATTAAGCAATTCCAGAGAGACAAAGCAGATTAGAAGTTATCAGAGGAAGAGTGATAAGTGGGTAGTTATTGCCTAATGGTTACAGGCTTCTGCTTGGGGAGATGAAAAAGTTTTAGAAACAGTATTGGTGTTGGTTGCAAAACACTGCGAATGAAATTAATGCCACTGAATTGTACAACAAAAATGGTTAAGTGGCAAACGTTATATGATACATATTTTAGCACAATAAAAAATAATAAAGCTAGGTTTACATACCTATAATTAACAGGAACCAAAAATTTCATCTGAACCACACCAAATAAAACAAATGAGACCAGAAGAGCTCTAGGGGTTAACCTGAAAATTCTAGATTGGTGGCCTACACTATTCAAATCTATTAGATAATCGTAATTTCTCTCTATTCTTATTCAGTACATCTAATATAAGGCAGTACATATTTCCCATTTTTTTCTAGGACCTGCTGTGCTTTTGAATCTCATACAAATTTACAAAAAAATTACTGGGACTTGGATAGCCTTTGTAGTTCTCAGACTAATGGACCTTGTCTCAGCTTTAATGATGTAAGCCATTACACTAGGTTACAAGTAAAATGTTTTAAATAAACTATACTGCGATGAAGATCACAAACTTTCAAAGGGATGAAGCAATGACTGGGATTCATTCATTTCTCTCTCAGTCCAGAAATAATGAAGTGAAATACTTCACAGATACAAAGGAAATTTTGTGAAGTCCTCTGGTGAAGGATTTTAATCAGTTCATTTGTCCACAGAATCGGCGGTAGGGAAGAAGACTTTTGGTTCTTCCTTAAGTTCATTTACTATGTATTATTGAAAAGAGGACAGAAAATTTATGTTGTAATACATGAGAGAGAGAACAAGTTACTAACAAAATGCACTTTCAGGGCGTCTGGGTGGCTCAGTCGGTTAAGCATCCTAGTCTCGGTTTCGGCTCAGGTCATGATCTTGCAGTTTCGTGAGTTCAAGCCCTGCGTTGGGCTCTGTGCTGACAGTGCAAGGCATGCTTGGGATTCTCTCTCTCTCCCCTCTCTCTGCCCCTCTCCTACTCACACTGTCTCTGTCTCTCTCAAAGTAAATAAACTTTTACGGAAACCAATATGACAATAAAAAATTATAAAAAAATAATAAATAAACTTTTAAGAAATAAAAAAACTTAAAAAAAGGAAAATGCACTTCCAGATTACTAATTTTATACAAACGATAGGGGACAGACAGTAGAAAAGAAGAGAATGCGAAGACTGACAGTAATGGAATAAAAATCATGATGGAAAAGAATTACACAAATTCTCTGTGAGTGGAAATCCCATAATGATGTAATAAAAATGTAACAAAAGGGATATGCTAAAGACCACCTGACCAGAAACATTAAGATTTCAGAAGCTGCAAAATTAGGCCAGGTGAGAAGAACGACCTTTAGCCAAAATAGATGTGGAGGTTGAAACTTTGGAGAGGACAAAAACCACTTTCTAAAAACCAGTCTGACAAGGCAGAGAAACGGACAGACCCGAGTGACGAACAGGAGGAAATGGTGCAGGCTGACATCATGTGCACCAGAAGGAACCTAGTAAGGCAGAGGGGCCATCCAGGAGAGACCAACTTGACGGCTGCCAGAAAGGGTGTAACCCTGGCAGTCACCACTGCCCGGGGTCCAAATTTCAGATCTGCGGATCCAAACATAACTTGTCCACGCTAGAGTAAATCCCACTGCTACAGATTCTCGAAATTCCTTAGGTACCTTCATAATATCCATTTATCACGACTGCAATTATTTATTTGATGCTTTTGTTCACCGGTTAGACTATAATTTCCGTAAGAAAAGGGACCATGGTTGTCTTTTTCATGGCTATATTCTAGAACATTGCACGCCTGGAACATAGTGAGACCTAGAGGGCGCTCTCTCTGCCCTCTTTCCCTCCCGTTCCCCCTCTCTCCTTCTCTGGCGCGTATGCCACACCCATGCCCACATGCGAAACGAATAAACGCAAGTCGATTCGGTCACCAGGGCATCACACATGGACAGTGCTGGAGATAAAATTCTGCCTCATTTGATTTCTAGCTTTCCCTAAGACTAAACACTTGGAACTGCTCAAGGAAAGAAAGTATTCTTGTTAATTTCATAAGCTAGAGGACAATCAAATTGCACTTTCTTTTAACCAGCCTCGGAGAAATTTACTAAGAACTGGTTTTAGTCGGGCTCTCAAGCTTTCTGGGGTGCCCTCAGTACCCTGCCATCAAACCAAGCCCGCCTTCTCAGTCTTTAAGGCAAGATTAACTCTCTACCTTGCACTTGTGCACAGATCTCATTCTCGCTTACAAGTTCAAGATATTTTTAAAGTTTATTTCATTTATTCTGAAAAGAGAGAGAGACATACAGAGTGAGAGAAAAACCCAAGCAGGCTCTGCCTGTCAGTACAAAGACTGTTGTCACAGGGCTTGACGCCATGAACTGTGAGATCACGACCTGGGCCAAAGAGTCAGAGCAACCGACGGAACCAACCAGGTGCCCCCAAGTCCAAGACATCTAATTCGCCTTTACATCTTCAGAGCATCTGCCACTTAGCACCCAGAAGATGCCGCAAGGAACAAATACATTTTATTGTTTTTTAAATAAAGTTTACCATTAATAAAAATAACCTCGATGGATCAGTCAACCAATCAATGGTCCTTAACGCTGAGCTCTTTATGCCAGACACCATAAGATTTCCTATGCATTATCTATACTAATTGTCCTAACTCTGTGGAGTAGGTACTATTATCTCTATCTTACAGATGGGAAAGGGACCTTCCAGAGCTATTCGCCCACAGTTACACAACTATTAGAGAAAGTACAAAACTGAACCAGACACTTGGCCCCCAAAGCCAGCATCTGGACATTAGAATTATATTTCATACACACAAGTAACAAAATTTCCTTCAAAAAAAACACTGCTAAGAATATGAAAAGGCAAAACACAGATGGGGAGAAAAAAGTCATGATACTATAAGGTCAACCCTTAAATGATGTGGGGTTTGGGTGCTGTCCAACCCCTTCCTCCATACAGCTGAAAATCTGTATATAATTTTGGACTCTCCAAATACTTAACTACTGATAGCCTTCTACTTACCAGAAGCCTTCTCAACAAGATAGTCGATTCACACACAATCTGTATGTTGTATGTATTATACACTGTGTTCTTACAACAACGTAAGCTAGAGAAAAGAAAATGTATTAAGAAGGTCATGGGGTGCCTAGCTGGCTCAGTCAGTAGAGCTTGTCTGACTCTAGATCTCAGGGTCATGAGTTCAAACCCACACTAGGCATGCAGCCTACTTAAAAAAAAAGAAGATCATAAGGAAGAGACTATATTAAAAAAAAATCCACATGTAAATGGACCCGAGCAATTCAAACCCGTTATTCAAAGTTCAACTGTATCTGAAAGGACTTGAATCCGGAATGTATGAAGAATATTTTCAAGTCAATAATAATCCAATTCTAAATGGGCAAGACTGAACAGACGCCTTACCAAAATCCATACAAATGCCCAATCATACCATGATGACATTCAACATCATTAGTCATCAAGGAAATGTAAGTTAAAACCACAAATTATATACCGGCACACACCCGTCAGAATGGTAAAAAGTAAAATGACAAATACCATGTGTCAATGAGGGTGTGGAGAAACTGAAAAACTCCTATGTTGCTGGCGGGAGTATAAAATGAAATAGACAGTCTGAGAAAAAGCCTGCCATTGCTTAAGAAGTTAAAAAAAAGTATGACCCAGCAATCTCACCCACCAAGAGGAAAGACAATACATGTCCGCACAAAGACTGGTACATGAACGTTCACGGCAATTCTATTCACAACAGCCAAGAGATGGAAACAACCCAAAAGTCAATCAACAGGTGACCAGATAAATTTCAGTATAATCATACAATGAAAAGAACACATAAAATTAAAATAAAAGATAAAAAGCAATAAATAGGAACAAACTGCTGATACATAAGAAAAAAACAAAGACAAATCTTTAGACATGTGAAGCCAAAGACACTAGACAACACAAAAAAGTGATACCACTGCTCGAGTGTTAGAAACCAATTAATGGTTGTACAAGAACGGAGTGGTAGATACATTCTATACATTACTTGTGATGGTGATTCCACAGGTGAGACATTTGTCAAGACTCACTGAACTCTACCTATAAAATCTGTACATTTTTTAAAAAATAATGTTTATTCATTCTTGAGAGAGAGAGAGTGAGAGAGACAGAGACAGAGCATGAGCAGGGGAGGGGCAGAGGGAGAGAGGAACATAGAATCCAAAACAGTCTCCAGGCTCTGAGCTGTCGGCACAGAGCCCGACTCAAGGCTTGAACTCACAAACTGTGACATCATGACCTGAGCCAGTTGGACACTTAACCGACTGAGCCACCAAGGCACTCCTAAAATCTGTCATTTTATTCTATGTACATCTGATCTCAAAAGAGTTGACTTAGGAGAGGGGAAAAAAACTAGAAAAATATTAAAAATATTAATAACCCAAATATTTATCAATAGGAGACTGCTTTAATAAATTTTGATCCACACAACAAACTCTATGAAGAATAGGGAAGTATTCCAGGAAGGGATATGTGAAGACTCTGAAGACTTACAGGGAAGTGAGAAACACAAAGCACTGATCAATGAGGGTATTATGTTAGCTTTGGGGTAAAAAGAGTGGGAGTGGCCACACTTACTTCCGCTTGCATATGCAAGACAAAACTCTGGAAGGAAACACAAACGAGGGCAGTTAAGGTGAAGAGGCAGCAGTCCTGGGAGGATGGAAAGAAGGCTGTTTTCACAGTATACCTGTATCACCTAAAAAAAAAAAATTACCTTGGTACCAGAAAAAAGTATCTGCTCTAAACGTCCCTATATCACATTCCCAATCCTTCCAAATGAGATCTACAATGTGAAGGAAGGTAGCTGTAAAACAGACCTCATTCCACACTCCACAGCCTGAGGCGAATCCTAATGTAAGAGGCATAGGCCATCAGGTCAGACTGCCTGAGTTCGAATCCCGCTGCACCACTTAACTTTATAACTTTATGAAAGTTACTTCTCTGCACCTCAGTTTTCTCATCTTCAAGATGGGTTGTTAGAGGTTAAGGGAGAAATTACATGTAAAGCACTCAGGATAATAAGCAGCCAATAAATACAATTTTTACTATTAAAACAGATCAATTAATAGATACTCTAATTCCATTAAGGAATACTATAATTGGGGCGTCCGGCTGGCTCAGCTGGAGCATGCGACTCAAACTATAATTCCATTTCCCTATTTATTTGCACATATTTGTATATGTTGGTATACGCATAGAAGATGTAGAACGATTCAAACAAATTCTTGGAAGTGAAAGTTTTACTTTCCTCCATTCTGTGTTGCTTTCCCCTCCAACCTGTTCTTGAGTTCTCGGCCAAAGTAAATCTACTTGAAAAATAAAGTGTTTTCTTGTTGGGATGAGTACTGGGTGCTGTATGTAAGCCAATTTGACAATAAATTGTATTAAAAAAAAAAAAAGAAAGACAGTGCTTTAATGTCACCCCCATCTTAAAAGGCTTCAGTGCTTTTCCAATCCGCTTAGGACCGAATCCACCCAACCTACCCCGCCTGGCCTGGCTCCCACCAAGCCCTCTGGCCGTTCTCGCCCTTCATTCGCTACCCCAACAGCCACCGCTTTCAGTCCCACTAACGGGCGGAACTCTCACTTGCCTCTGCAAATGCTGTCAGAATCCTCTTTTCCAGTCTTCCCAACTAGTTCCTTCTCCTCAGCTGATTACAAGTCCTCTCACAGAAGTTTTCCAGAAAGCTCTTACTAAAGTTCATCTCCCCACATTTTTCTTTCTCAGCTCCTATTGGTTTCCTTCACAGAAAGCACCATCATCGAACTTCTGTCTGCTTTTGTTTTGTCTCCCGTCGAAGAGAAGCTTCAAGAGGACAGGACCATGTTTATTTTTATATGCCGCCAGGGCCGAGGCCACAGCACCCGGCAGCCGGCACCTGACAAATACCATGGAATGAGTAAAATGCTATCCCATCTGTGAGGCAAGTCCCAAAGTAGTAGTCCCACTCATGACCATGTCACTAAAAAATACATGCAAAACCTTAAAATATCACAATGTGTTATTTTAAGTTATTCTTTTCAGAAATGATTATTTATACATAAGACAATGACATGTGAACTTTTCTTACCAGTGATAAGAAAATTAGAGTATTGACTGAAACAAAGGTTCACAAACATACTGACCCCTGCGAAGGGAGCTGTACTTCGTTATTTTCTAGCCAACGTCACAAGATAGTAGGACCATTTTTCTGTGACTTCTCTGTACTACTAACTAGTGGAAAGACAACAATGTGTACTACTGCAAGGTTTTGGTTTTTCGTTCATGATTCCAATAAATCGAACCCATACCACTAATTCAAAAATGCAAAATTAATGTTAGGGGAAGGATAATCCAAATTACATTACCAATTCTAAATTATCACATTCAAACTCCAGAATAACATTATAAGCATATTCATTCATTAAAAAAAAAAAAAAAAAAAAAAAGCAACCTACACACCGGGATAATCAGATCAGGGACCTCTTCCTAAGGAGGCGCCCCAAAGCGATTTCAACTCTAAGAAGGCGGAGAACGGATGCGGGTCTTCTCATCTCCTCTGACAGCAATCCTGTTCTTCCAGGCCTGCAGGCCAAAAACTTCGGGGCCATATTTGACTTCTCTCACTCCTCAAATCCAAGGCATCATTAAATCCTATTAGCTCTACCATCAAAACACGTCCAAAATCTGATACTTCTCACCACCCCCCATTGCCACCAGCCTGGTGCAAGCCACCACCTCTTGCCTAAATTACTGTAATAGCCTCCTTCCTAACTGGGCTCCTCGATTCTGCCTTTGCCCTCCTTCAGTCTCCTCTAAACATTGCCTTCAGAGGGATACTATTAACCCGTGAAGTCACCTCGTGTTGCTCCTCTGCTCCAGTTTGAGTTCCTATCCCAGACAAAAGTCAAAAACCTTCCTAAAGCCAGCCACGATGCACTTGATCTCATCGACTAGTCTCCAGCCACTACGGCCTCCCTCACTGGCCCTCAAACACTAGACATGCTCCCACCTCAAGGCCTTTGGACTTGCTCCCTCTGCCATGGCCACTCTTCCTGCAGAGACCCACGTGGCTAGCTCCCTTCAACTTCCTTCTGGCCTTCACTCTAGTCCTTCTCTTAATCAAACCAACTCCGGCCATCGCACCTAAAATTTCAACCCCTCACCCTTACACCTTCATCCCATTTCCATCCACAGTCCTCTTCTCTGCTTTATTTTTCTTCTTAGAACCTACCACTACCTAACACAGCACACATGATAGTTATTTACTCTTCTTGCCCACTCGCCATTGACTAATCTCCTTGAGGGCATAAACGCAGCATATCTGCTGCTGTCTCCTCAGCACCTAGAACACTATCGGGCACATAACGGACACTTGGTAAATATTTGAATGCGCAAGTAAATGAATGAATAGGCTTGGAATGAGCAAGAAAATAGGAACGGAAAAGACAGAACAGGTAAGTAAGAAGAATTAATTGCAGGTAAAGATCTGTGGCTCAAGCTTCACCTATGATGTTTCTGGCTCCATCAACACGTGTGAACCCGGTTAGCAACCACTACTCAAGACTGAACTAACGTTCAACTTTGAATTAACATTCACTCCAAGCACTGAGTGTTTCTTCCAAGTTCATTATGTATTCTAAGTCAATCAAGAAGAAATTTGGGAGAGGGGCGCCTGGCTGGCTCAGTGGGAGGAGTATAAGACTCCTGATCTCGGGGTGGTACATTTGAGCCCCACGTAGGGTGTGGAGATTACATACATAATACATAAATGAGAAATTGGGGGAAATGAAACCACGAATGAAAAACATTTTACCTACCGTTATGAATTATGCTTTAACACGCCACCACCCACAACTGAAACTTACAATGAGGCATACGCCTAAGGACCTAAGGCCAGAATTTTGAAGTAATGCTACGTAGAGAAGAGAAACCGAGGGATCTATCTAAATCAGATTCTGCCACTAATCAACCGTATGACCAAAATCTCTGTGAACCTATTTCCCACCCTGGTAACACGAGGATCACTACATCCAAGTCACTCTCAACTAGTCATCCAAGGACGAAGTAATGGGAAAGTCCTTTTAAAGTACTGTTTTAAAAGCACAAAAGGTCACACTCCATACAAATACAAGTTACTAAATTCTAAGATGTTAATTTACTGGCCATTAGGAAGATTTATTAAAAACAATGTCCTTTTGGGAAACTTTACATTTCAAAACTTTTTATAGATTTATAAATCAGGATGTAGGGGCGCCTGGGTAAGCTCAGCCAGTTAAGCATCTGTCTCTGGCTCAGGTCACGATCTCACGGTTCGTGGGTTCGAGCACCGCATCAGGCTCTGTACTGACAGCTCAGAACCTGGAGCCTGCTTTGGATTCTGTGTGCCCCCCCACTCTCCCGCTCCCATCCTTCCTCTGCTTGAACTCTGTCTCTCTCCTACTCTCTCAAAAATAAACATTTAAAAATATGTTTTAAATAAATAAATAAATAAATAAATCAAGATGTAGTGATTTCTCTCCTAGACTCCAAATTAAGAGAATACATATTTTACTAGTATATTTGCTTCACAAAAACAACTAACATAAAAGAAGTTTTCTTCAGTTACGACAAGGTTATATTGCACAAGAACTTTCAAGGAATCACCACAAGATTATTAATCTATTACTCAACATGATAGACACCAAAAAACATATATGTTAATATGTATATATATATATATAATAACTCAAGTTTCAGGGATTGGCATGAGAGGAATGATTGCCAAGGAGCAAGAGAGACCTTTTTAAGGTGATGGAAATGCTCTCTTAATTGGGATTGTGATCACATGTGTGAAAACATTTGTCAAAACTCATCGAACCGTACATTTTAAATGGGCACAATTTTTGTATGTAAATTACATCTCAATAAAGTTAGTTAAATTAAAAGTCTACCCTATTTCCTTAAACTGAAAAAAAAAAAAAAGCACTCAGTTGCACCATGGTCTGAAGAACTTGCTTAATGAGATATATTGCAACAGGTTTGAAAATTTAACATAGAGGATGTCAATGGCCAAAAAAGTCAACTCATGACCTTCCGGCCTCAAGGTCAAATAGAATTAGAAAAAAATAAAGGCAGCATAATCAGGGGGTAAAAATGTCAGCTTCTTCTTAAGAAAACCAAAAATGCTATTTCGTAGGAAGACACTGGAAAGAGCACAGGTTTGGAGCCTTCAAACCTACGTTGGAATGGGTATAGGCTATTAAGCGTGTGACCTTGAAGCCCCAGTCTGGAGGCTCAATTTCCCTTTCTGTAAAATGGGGATACTGATGGCTTAAAAGTGTGGCCCAGCGCACAGTTAAATGCTCAGTATATGATATGCAATTCGTGATACTAGTGAAGACTCCAGAATTTAGCGCTGGCATGCATATCTAAGGTCCCTCGGTCTCCGTCTAGGGGGATCGTGGTCACTTTCGTACACCTTACCGCCCTCAGCCAGGCTTCGTTTTCCTCCTACATACATACACCCTGCAGCTTTTCTGGTCCAGACCACCCCTCTCCCGTGCAGCTCCCAAGGGCCCCGCCACCTCCCGGGCCCCCACCTCGTTAAGGAAACGGGTGATATCGTAGACTCGCCCATGGATCACCAGCCATATCTCCTTCATGGAGTTGTGCTTCGCCACCTCCTCCAATCGATAATAGGTGACGGAGGTCTCGACCCCTTGCCCTTTCCCATCGTTGCCGCTTGCTTCCACAGTCGCCATTGGGCCTGAGACAGCTCTTCACCACTAACCGGGTTTCCAAAGCTAACTTCCTCGAGGTGGACCCTGCGCTCAACCCTCCCCGGCTTCCGTAACCTGGGCCCCTATGGCCGTCGGTGGTTCCTGGCAACAGCCAATCACGCTTCCGGATATTTCCTGGTTCGTTTTTTTTTCACCAATGAAACAACGGCTTCAGTTTCAAGTCCCACCCACCCCTCGCCCGATCCTTGGAGCGTAGGCCTGGTTCGAGATCCGACCAACCAATCAGAATCGTCCATCCCTCCAATCTCACCAACCACGTTCCGAGATTTTGGAAAGAGGCCTAACGGAGACGGATAGACAGGTGTTAAGCAAGAGAGGTTTCACCTTCATTCCGCTTTCCCGCCTGCAGAGTCTGGGAAGGGAAGCTAAGTCTCCATTTTCCCGTTTTCTTTCCCCTCCCTTCCTTTTGCCGCGGACCTCTCTTGAGTCACACGAAGCTTGTTTTCCCCCACCTCTTGTGTGGCCTGTATTTCAGCGCGGGTTCTTTTTCCAACCTTAAGGCTGTGATCTGTTGCCCGTCCAAGTCATATTTTCCGAACCAATAAAATGAGCAAAATAATCTCTTCCCTGTAGAGAAGTTTAGCCTGTTAAATGAGAGACTGTATCTGTACAGCACTTGACACAGTGATCAAAACGTAAATGACGGCGGTGCTAGAAAAAGGGGGAGGGGCACAATTGGCCTAAGGCCATGGACAGATAGGGTATGGCGTATCCCAAGTTGCTGCCACTACTAAGAACGTGATTTTGTTATACATTAATTCTATCTTAAAGTTGGGAAAAGGGAATCTAATTTTTATATTTTTTTAATGTTTATTTTTGAGAGTGAGAGAGAGAGAGAAAAAGCGGAGGAGGGGCAGAGCGAGAAAGGGAGACACAGAATCCCAAGCCGACTCAGCGCTGTGAGCGCGCAAAGCCAGACATGGGGCTCGAACTCATGAACCATGGGGTCAAGACCTGAGCTGAAGTCCGATGCTTAACGATGGAGCCACCCAGGCGCTCCAGGGGATCTGATTTTTAAACAAATTATTTGGTGATCAGAACATAGCTATGCTATTTTCGTTACCATGTGTTCTAAAATAAAATTCACCTCAACTGCTCCCAGCTAGAGGTCCCAGCATTTTGGAGTTCCAAGCTTGGTTGTTGCCTATTACCATAAACTCCTCTTTTTTGACTGCCATCCCAACGGACAAATTGACATATATAATGTCATTTTCATCATGTCATTCTCCCAGACTCTCCACAATCCATCCTCAACCTCTTTTACTAATATTTTCCATCATTCCTTTTATAAGACTTGTGTACCAGCCACTGATTCCTAAACCTGCTGGTTAAAAAGAACATTTCTGTGATCATACCAGATCCACCCACCCTCTTCCTTCCAAAGCCTACTCACTTTCAATTCCTGTAATTCTTTTTCACAAATTCTCCTGCCATTGCAAGTTCCCGTGGTCCCATCTCCTTAGAGTACCTAAACATATTACTCTTTCAGGAACCTCCTGTATATATAAATCTTAACTTCCCATATTTACCTCCCCAATGAGACTGAATTATGAGAGAAATCCCACATGACTCTTAGGCTATTCCACAAACTAGATTCTAATATTTGCATTCATTTCAGAATATTTACTGAACATTTACTGTGTCACAAGTACTGTGATAGGCTCTGTGAAAGAAAGATAACTTAAGAAATATGCCTTTTGAAAGAAACAAAAACATTTACATAGACATAAATTTAAGTTCTAGAAATAGAGATCTGTTCCAAGCATAATAGGACAGAACTTTGAACACATATTTGTTAAATGAGTAATTCACACTTAACCTGGCGTGCGTGAGTCACCTGAGGAGGCTGTGTTAAAAATGCAGATTCGGGGCACCTGGGTGGCTCAGTCGGTTAAGCTTCCTACTGCAGCTCAGGTCATGATCTTGGGTTCATGAGTTGGAGCCCCACATAGGGCTCTTTGCTGACAGCTCGGAGCCTGGGGCCTGCTTCGGATTCTGTGTCTCCCCATCTCTCTCTGCCCCTCCCCTGCTCATGCTCTGTCTCTTTCTCTCTCAAAAGTGAATAAACATTAAAAAAAAGAAAAGAGGGGAGCCTAGGTGGCTCAGTCGGTTAAGCGGCTGACTTCAGCTCAGGTCGTGATCTCACGGTCTGTGAGTTCGAGCCCCGCGTCAGGCTCTGTGCTCAGAGCCTGGAGCCTGCTTCAGATTTTGTGTCTCCCTCTCTCTCTGTCCTTCCCCCACTAGTGCTCTGTCTCTATGTCTCTCAAAAATAAAATAAGAACGCTAAAAAAATTAAAAAAAAAAAGAAAAGAAAAGAAAAGAAAAAAGCAGATTCCCTTCTGTCCAAACAAGGAGTCTCTTCCTCACCTTGAATCTTGTCTTGCCTTATTACTCACTCTGACCCATAGACTGTGGCACGAGTGCTTCTGTGCGAGTTATGAAGTTCAGACCTCAAGAGGCCTTGAAGTTTCCATCTTGACCACATGAGAACACTCTCCCCCGAGATCAAGATGCTGTGAGGGAGCCTGGGATTAAAGACCAGCCGCTTAAGCTCTCAGCTGGGCCCCCCCCCCCACAACCCTGCTTCGGCAGTTTGCCAGCTGAGTGCAAATACTGTGAGTGAGCCCAGGCTTGCTCAGCAGAACTGCCCAGTAAGTCCACAGAATCATGAGAAATGATAAAACAAAACACTGTTTTAACAAAGTAAAGAAAGAAAAAAAAAGCAGATTCCCAGTCTCACCTCCAGGGGTCCAGTGGGTCTGGATATAAAACCAGAAATGAACATTTTGACTTTTTGAGGTTTTATTTAAGTAATCTCTACACCCAACACGGGGCTCGAACTCACAACCTCGAGATCAAGAGTCCTGTGTTCCCCTGACTGAGCCAGCCAGGCACCCTGAAATGAACATTTTTAGCAAGTATTTGTGGTGATTCTGATGCCAATGATCTGTGGATAACTTTGAGAAACACTTAACTTTTTCTGAAGCATATGTCTTTATCTCTCATACAATAAATTAGTAAAATAATGCAGCATTTTTTTTAAATCTCCACCTTTAGGAAATATGTCCAATAGTGTTTTTAAAGACCCTAAGATGGTAGTATAAAAAAAAAAAAAACTCTCGAAAAGGGGAAGGGTCGGAGAAATATTTGGAGAACCAAAGAACCAAAAGTAGGTTTTCGGAAACTGGGGAGAGAAAAGTGGTTTGGGATTCCTCCAGTCATAGGAAATCCACAAGGTTCCTTAAAGAAACAGGGGAGGGGGAGGGGGGAGGTCAGGCAAAAGGACGTCAGAGGGGAAGGGCTACATGATGTAAGCAGGGAGATCAGACCTTCTGTGGCAGGGCTCCCAGCGAGCAGATGTTCTTGAGACACAGTGAAGAGGCTGTCGGTTCTACAACAGATCTCTTGGGAAGCAAGCAATGCGGCCCGGAGACGAGAGGGCCCTTCCTGAATGCTGTGCACTATGTAAAACCACTGTCGAGGGGACAACCTACTTCCAGAAATGACTAAGAATTTGTCAACGTCATGACAAGAGGAGTTAGGATCACAGAGTGTTTTTTATTTTATATTTAAGTTTATGTATTCTGAGAGAGAGAGAGAGAGAGAGAGAGAGTGCAAGCATGCGTACGCACAAGCAGGGGAGGGACAGAGAAAGGGAGAGATTCCCAAGCAGGCTCTGCGCTGTCAGCGCGGGGTGGGCAAGGCGGGCTCGATCTCTTGAACTGTGCGATCACGACCTGAGCTAAAATCAAGAGTCAGACGTCTAAATGTCTGAGCCACCCAGGCACCAGAAGTGTTTTTTAAATTAATATTTAAATTTCCTTTTTAGAATTTCAAACAGGTGCATTGAAAGAATAATGATGAACTCACACATACTTTATAATTATTCCATATGTGATTTCTTCCATATCAAATAATGTTAATAATGTGGCTGTTGATGATGTTAGACCATTTCAGAACGAGTTGCAGATATCATGACCCTTTACCTTCAAATAATTGTGTATCTCCCAAGAGTAAGAACATACTCTTACATAACCCCAGTATGATTTTCAAATTCAGGGAATTAATATTCATACAAATCCTGGATCATGTACTGTATTTACTGATGTCTCCTTAGTGTACTTGAATCACATACATTTCTTCAGTCTTTCTCTTAGTTTTAAAACATTGACTTTTTTTTAATTTTTAAAATTTATTTTAGAGAGAGAGAGCGAGAGCCGGGGAGAGGGGCAGAGGGAGAGAGAAAGAATCTTAAGCAGATGCCACGGTCAGTGCAGAGCCTGCTGTTGGGCTTGATCCTACAACCTTGGGATCATGACCTGGGCCAAAAAGCAAGGGTCAACTGAGTCACCCAAGCACCCCAGGACACTGATATTTTTTGCAAGTATGACCTCAGATTGAATTGGATTCAGAAAAATATTGTGCCCTAAATGTATTGATTATAAGTTCATATTCAAAATTACCATGTGGTAGCCAGAAAGGCCAGCTTGGAATCCCCGTCTCTGCCACTCACAAACTTAGTAATATTAGGCAGCTTTCTTGATCTCTTTTTTGACCAAGAGAATACCCAATTGTTCCACCACCATTTGATAAAAACATAATTCCCCAATGAATTGTTTTCCTGTCTTTCTTGAAAGTGGATTGTCCATATAAGTGTGGGTCTTTTTCTGAACTTTCTAGTCTGTTCCAGTGATTTATCTGTCCTAATGGGAATTCCACACCGTCTTGATTACTATAGTTTTGTAGTAAGACTTGTAAATTCTTCAGTTTTGCTCTTATTTTTCAAACTTGTTTCTGCTACTTTAGATCTTTTGTATTTCCACATAAATTTTAAAATCAGTTTGTTGAACCAAGTAAAAAGCTAACGTCACCAGTGATGAATCTTGTTGATATTGTGTTATCTGATGAGGAGAGCACTTTATCACTGTGACATTCTTCCCCAAAACCCAAAACCCCAGTGTAAGCATGAGAAAAACATTAGGCAAGCCCAAACCGAGAGGCATCCTACAAAATACCTGACCAGTATTCCTCAAAACTGTCAAACTTATGAAAAACAAAACAAAACAAGGAAACACTTAGAAATTGTCACACACCTAAGTAGACTAAGGATATATGACAACTAAATGCAATGTAATATCCTGGATTAGATCCTCGAACAAAAAAAGAACATTAGGGAAAAAAAAAAAACAACAGCAAAATTCAGATAAAGTAACTAATGTACCAGTGTTGATGTCTTAGTTTTGACAGATGTACTATAGTAAATGTAAGATGTTAACGTTATGGGAAGCAAGTATATTATGGGCATATAAGTACTCTCTGTACGATTTTTGCAACTTTTTTATAAATCTAATATTATTTTTAAGTCACCTGTTAATTTCTATAAATGAGCTTAGAGATGAACATACAGAGAATAAACATATTAACAACCTTGACTGTCCCAATCCACAAATGTGCTATACTGCTCCATTATTGGAATCTTATTTTCATTTGTAGTTTTTGGCATAAAAGTCCTTTGTGTCATTATTTAAATTTATTTCTAAATGTTTTATAAATGGAGTGATTTCAGTTTTCGATTGTTTGCAGCTATAATACAGAAATATAACTGATTTTGTACATTGACTTAGTTTCATGTGATCTTGCTAAATTCACTTAGAGTTCTAGGGGTTGTTTTGTATATTTCCTAGAATAACTTATGTAGCAATCTTGCCATGTGCTAATAGAGACAATCTTACTTCCTCCTTTCTAATACGTGTAATTTTTCTTTTTTTCTCACCTTATTTCACTGACTGTGACTTCTAGTACAACATTAAATAAAAATGGTGAAATGAGCATCCTTGCCTTGTTCCCTAACATAGGAAAGCATCAAGTCTTTCACGATTAAATGTGATATTGTCTACAGGTTTTTCTGATGATGTCCTTCATCAGACATAAGGCAGAATTCCCCTAGATTCCTAGTTTCCTATGTTTTGTTTTGTTTATCATAAAAGGATATTGGATCCTGTCAAATATTTTTTCTGTATCTTTTGGGATGATCATGTGATTTTCCCTCCTTTATTCTGTTAATATGGTGAATTACTTTGAATGGTTTTCAAAAACTTAACTGTATTTGGGAAATCTGGGTGGCTCAGTCAGTTAAGCATCTGATGTCAGCTCAGGTCATGATCTCATGGTTCATGAGTTCTAGCCCCAAGCTGGGCTCTGTGCTGATAGCTCAAGCCTAGGGCCTGCTTCAGATTCTGTGTCTCCCTCTCTCTCTGCCCCTCCCCTGCTCACTCTCTGCCTCTCTCTCTGTCTTTCAAAAATAAATATTTAAAAAATTAAAAAAAACACACACACAACTTAACCGTCTTTGCATTCCTGGGATAACTCCACTTGGTTATGAAGTTAGCATTTTCAATATATTGTCAGATTTAATTCACTAGTAGTTTTTAAAGACCTTTGCATCTGGAACACCTGGATGGCTCAGTCAGTTCAGTGTCCAACTCTTGATTTTGGCTAAGGTCATGATCTCACAATAATGGGATTGAGCCCCATGTTGGGCTCCATCTGCGCTGAGTGTGGAGCCTGCTTGGGATTCTCTCTCTCCCTTTCCCTCTGCCCCTCCCCTGCTTGTACATGTTCCTGTGTGTGCTCTCTCTCTCTCAAAATAAATAAATACACACAAAAAAAACTTTGCATCTATATTCATGAGGAATATTGGCTGTAATTTTCTATTCTTGAATGCCTTCGATAGTTTTCTCCAAGCTTTTTGATAAATATTTACTGAGTAACTACAGCTAAGTACTGTGTCAACCTGAGTATTAAGCAAAACCTCAGCACAGTGCCTGCCACAGAGAGTCCTCAGTAAACGCTCGCTATTTTGGTGTTATTATTTCTAAATGCTATAAATGAGACCTACCTTCTAAAGAAACTTACTAAGAGAAAGGTGGCACTTACCATATAAAACATTTTTATTTATATTTATTATGGGGATGCCTGGGTGGCTCATTTGGTTGAGCGTCTGACTTCAGCTCAGGTCATGATCTCACCACTCATGAGTTGGAGCCCCGCATCAGCCTCTGGAGTGACAGCTCAAAGCCTGGGGTCTGCTTCAGATCCTGTCTCTGTCTTTCTGCCCCATCTCTGCTCGTGTTCTGTCTGTCCCAAATATAAATTAAAACATTTAAAAAATGTTATTTATTATTATTATTATTATTTTAAGTAGGTCTCATGCCCAGCGTGGAGCCCAATGCAGGGCTTGAATTCACAATCCTGAGATCAAGGCCTGAGCTGGGATCAAGAGTTGAATGCTTAACCAACTGAGCCATCCAGGCACCCCACCACATAAAACATTTTCAACATTAACATTTTACTTTTGCTGTGTTATGTACTAGAAAATCTTCTCCTCCCTGCTCTCCAGGAGCTTGCTCAGAAATTTATCTCAGATAACAGGAGGATCAGTGTGTGAGAGCTGCTGCAGGGAAGTCCTTATTTACCTTGCAAACTCATTCATTCTACTGTTTTTGTATAAACAGTGGAATCGGAACAAGAAACTGTCAAGGAAAACACTGTGCGTGCTCCATGAGAACAGAGCAAGAAACAAGGATTTTGTCTTATTTTTTGCAGACATCAAACATACCTCCTGTGTTCTCGTTCCTTTTTGCGGGGGCTGCAGTGGTCCCCTTTCCTGTTCCAGGCATGGAATGCAATGAGGTGGCCCTGAAATCTGGTCTTGCCCTTCTCAAAGTATCATGTCCCCTGGCAACCTTTTCTTTTCCCTGCCAGAGGGAAGACGAACTCTTCAAGCCATCACAGCCCAACACTCTCCTTCCCTTCCCAGGGTCAGGCCTGGGTCATCCAGTGTCAGGGAGGCTTTGGGAAGTTGAAGCAAAGGGAGCAGCCCATATCCTCCAGGGTTTGGCCTCGGGGACAGTTTGGTTGCAAGCATCAGAGAGTTGTTTCAATCCTCAGGTCATCCAGACCTCGCTGGCCTGTTGGGCGGACTCTCCGGGAGCAGCTCCAGGACTGTCCTATTCACTCTTATGCCAAAGGGACCCAACCCCCAACAGGCCAGCCCGGTCTCATTTCTAGAAATGAAAGAAACAATCACTGTGTCGATAGCCATTAACAGGGATGCTTTCTAACCCGCGTTGATTTTCCTGGCCTCAGAACACCAACTTTTTTTTCCTGCTGGTATATGTTAGTTTATTCTTAACAGGTAATAACTGCATTTGCATGTTTCAAAAAGAAAAAAACGTGTGTATAAATATATATGTGTGTCTATTTATAATACTGTGTATATAAATATAAGCAAATTACCCTTCATATGGGATGTATTGATTTACACACCTTCCCACAATGTGTGAGGATGTGTGCTTTTATAAATTCTTACCTTGGGGCGCCTGCGTGGCTCAGTCGGTTAAGCGGCCGACTTCGGCTCAGGTCATGATCTCAAGGTCTGTGAGTTTGAGCCCCATGTCAGGCTTTGTGCTGATGGCTCGGAGCCTGGAGCCTGGTTCGAATTCTGTGTCTCCCTCTCTCTCTGCCCTTCCCCTGCTCACGTCTGTCTCTGTCTCTCAAAAATAAATAAACGTCAAAAAAAATTTTTTTAATAAATAAGAAAATAAATTCTTACCAATAGTATGTGTGATCGATAGGACAATAAAACAAAACAGAGTCCTAAAATATAATCAAGAATAGAAGACATGTAAAAAAAAAAAGTGGGGGGGAGATGTCCAGCTGGGTCCATTGGTAGAGCATGCGACTCTTGAACTCAGGGCCGTGAGTTCAAGCTCCATGTTGAGTGTAGGGATTACTTTTAAAAAAAGAATAGGGGCGCCTGGGTGGCTCAGTCGGTTAAGCGGCCAGCTTCGGCTCAGGTCATGATCTCACGATCTGTGAGTTCGAGCCCCGCGTCGGGCTCTGTGCTGACGGCTCGGAGCCTGGAGCCTGCTTCAGATTCTGTATCTCCCTCTCTCTCTGCCCTTCCCCTGCTCATACTCTGTCTCCATGTCTCTCGAAAATAAGTAAAAAAAGTAAAAAAAAAAAAAAAAAAAGAATAGAAGATGAGGTAAAAATGTTATCTCAAATTGCTGAGGAAAGGGGGACCTTTTACAGTGCTGAAACAAAAAAATAATTAAATAATGTTTTTCCGAAATTTTTTTTCTGGAAAATAATAATTTGGCTAAGTATCCATTTCGCAGGAGAAACTCCAGCCTTGTCAAACTAATCAAAGTTTAAACATAAGAAATGGGTGGAGGGGGGCAGACTGTTGGGGCATCTGTGTGGCTCAGTGGATTAAGTGGCTGCCTTAGGCTTGGGTCATGATCTCATGGTTTGTGAGTTTAAGCCCCGTGTAGGGTTCTGTGCTGATGGCTGAGAGCCTGGAGCCTGCTTTGGATTCTAGGTCTCCCTCTCTTTCTGCCCCTCCCTGCCCCTCATTCTGCCTGTCTTTCTCTCTCTCAAAAGTAAATAAACTTTAAAAAAAATCATAATGTTTCCATAAACACAATTTCCTTTAGGCTGGTTTTGTCCTAGGAATTCTCCAATCGTCTTTGGTCAATGGACTTTATTCAGTCTGTTGAGGATGAGTAGCAAGGCACATAAAGTCCCTTTGTGATTAGATTAACTGCTAATATATTTTTAAAATCTGCTTTATTAAGATACTATTTATATGCACCAATATACTTTTTATTAACCATCATCCACATGTATTTAAGTAGAAACTTTCTCTGGGTGAGGCTGGAGAAGCAAACAATGGCTATGGATTAAGTGATAAATTGTTTTAAATCTATTTATTTATTTGTGTGAGTAATCTCTACACCCAACATGGGGCCTGAACTCACAACCCCTAGATCAAGAGTCACATGCTTTTCCAACTGAGCCAGCCAGGAGCCCCTATGTGATAAATCAATACATTAAGATAAGGGATAGTAGAAGGGGCAATTTTTTAATTTAACTTTTTAAGTCCCACATTCGCAGGGTTCAAAACTAAAAAAAAAAGGAAACCTCTCAAAAAAGTCTCCTATACACCTTTTCTCCCCACTTTCTATCCACCCACCCCAGATAATTATTTAATAATTTTTGTGTGTAACCTTCCTGAGTTTCTCTATGCAAATGCTAGTAAATATAAATATTTATGCTTAGCTTACTCACTTTTAAATGACAAGTAGCAAACGACATACAGTTCTGTATCTTTTTTTTTGTTTACTTAATGACATCTTAGAAATGTTTACGTAGTAATACATAGATAGCTTCCTCACTTGTTTCTACAAGTTGGATAGTTTTTTATAGTTAATACTCATTGTTTGATATGTTTCATGATTTAACTAGTCTCCTACTGATGGAGATTTAGATTTCCAGTCTTTTGAAATTACAAACAATGCTGTAATTAATAACCTAGATCTTACATCATTACATTTTCACTGGCAATGATGTAAGTGACTGTTTCCTCACACACCCACAGACACAGGGTGCTATCAAAATGCTCGAATTATACCAATCTGACATTTAACTTTAAAAAAAATCTTTTTTAAGTTTATTTATTTATTTTGAGAGTGAGAGAGAGAGAGCGCGCAAGCATGAGTGGGGAAAGGGCAGAGAGAGAGGGAGAGAATCCCATGCACAGAGCCTGACGTGGGGCTCGATCTCATGAACGGTGGGATCATGACCTGAGCTGAATCTAAGAGTCCGATGCTTAACCAACTGAGCCACCCAGGTGCCCCACCAATCGGACATTTGAATAAATAATAGCACACTGTAGTTTTGATTTGTGTTACTCTTCTTATGTGTGAGGTTAAACATCTATATAGTTAAGATTCAGAAAGGAATTTATGAACTTTCTATCTAGATCAACTCCTGAAGAATAATCTTAACAGCCAAGACTTTCTTTTGAGATGAGGTGGTTTATTTCCTACATGCCAAGCATGAGTCTACCTTAGGGGGTACTCCCTCTACCTGGAACGGTGTCCCACTCTGATTTCATATTCAGATTATATCTCTCTAATCTTAAGTTAAATGTCACCCCCTTGGTGAAGTGTATGTGAGCTGCCTCATCGTAAGTGGCTATGCGTCCTGTTTTCTTTCTCTCCGTAGAACTCATGGCTACACACAATATTTTTCTGACTTATGTGTTGATTGATCTGTTTGCACACCATGGTTGTCCCAGTATTTTGGCACATAGTAGGTGCTTAATAACCATCTGTAGAATAAATAAATGCCCAACTTCTGGAATGAGGGAGAAGGAGTTAAGTTTCTAAACAGAGTTTTCTGAAACTGAGTGTGGGAAAGGAATTTGGCCTTGCCACTGTATTAAGAATGCCCACAGGCAGCCCCTAACCCTGAAACTTTATTCTTAAAGCATTTCAACTTCGTGTTAACTTTGAGCCAGCGACGTGAGACCCACCCATGGTTAAGTTCAGGTTAGGTTTGGGACACTGGGATATTTTCTTTCATCCATAATCACTGGATCAAGGCCTATAAATCAAATGGTTAAGACACAAAACACAAACAAGGTCGTAATTTGTTTCTTCCTGCCCTCTGTTTTTCTTGGCATGGAAAAACTCAAGCTTTTCCTGACTGGGGATGGGTAATGACACTGGGGGGTGATTCATTAAAAGTGGCCTGAGTAACTGGCCTTTTATTTCTTCTCATTCTTTCCCTTTATTGTCCCAGCTCATGTAAGGAAACACGTTGAATAAAATACTTCTCTTGCTGATAAAGAACTTTCCCTTGATTCTTTGTTCATTTGCAGTTATGTGTTCCCAGAATCAAAACCTTGGTCCTAGGGAGGCCAAAGTGACTAAGGGTAGATGCAGTGTATATTTTTAATAGAGAAGGAAGGCCAAGAATTCGGACTTTTTTTTTTTTTTTTTTTTTTGAGAGAGAGAGAGAAGGAGAACGAATGTGTATGCCTACATGAGTTGGGGAGGGACAGAAAGAAAGAGAAAGAGAGAGAAGGAGAGAGAGAAAACCCTAAGCAGGCTCCATGCTGTCAGTGTGGAGCCCCACATAGAGCTCGATCTCACAAACTGTGAGATCATGACCTGAGCTGAAATCAAGAGTAGGATGCTTAACTGACTGAGCCGCCCAGGCGCCCCAAGGACCCTGGCTTATGGAAGCCACTTCTTTTACCTCCTTTTCTTAGCAAAGCTGCGTATTCTATGAGAAAAGTGTTCCAGTCCTCAGGGAATCTAGCAGGAGTTAGGGCAGCTGTGGGTAAGTCAGACCTTAGCCCCCATCTCTAAATCGGGTATCACAGTACCAGTACTTTCCTCCTAAATGAGTGCCTCTAATGTCAACCATTCCGAAGGCCAGAAAAGAGAAAAGAAAGTGATAACAACTAAAAATATTCAATCTCATAGTATGCATATTTCATAACACTAAGAGAAATAGCAAAGTATACTATATTCATCTTTTACACTCTACATTGCTATTTTATTTGAAGTATTTTTATATGTTTTTTTTAAGTAAAAAATAAATTTTAAAATATGTATAGGAAAAAAGGCTGGACAATAATAGACCAAAAGGCTAACAATAGCTGGGGGCTTGGAGTCTTATTTTCATTTTCGTCTTTATCTTTGTCTGAATCTTTTTATTACTTTTCACCGATTGTACGTGCTTTTGTGATTAAAAAGAAGATAATAATAAAATGTGGTTTTATTTAAGTTGGTTAGTGTGCCCCAAACTCCTGCACCTCTCTGTGGAAGTGGAACAATTTATTTTCCAAGAGGTGGGCACAGAAGGGCACGAGTGGGACTATGATCGGGTCAGGGCGAGGCTGTGGAAAAATACCAGTGATGCCTCACCCTCAGCGCGGCTCTGGTGAAGGCAGCTATGAAGTCACCCCTCCTTCGTTTTTTTTCCCCCTCCATGCGAAATAATCCCAGTTCCTCTCACCTGCTGTCGTAAATCTGCTGTACGTCTCTGAGCCTGCTCCTAGCGCTCCACCACGTCTGTGGACCCTCCAGGCAACAGGTTCCTCCGTGGGGGACGCATCTAGGAAAGGGAGAGTGGGAAGATGAATCTGTGGGTCCCTGATGTTCTAAATGGGTGGTTCTTCCTGACTTTTGAGAAGAGACCTCAAAAGACAACATGCCTCCTACCTACCGAGGCTCTGGTCAATTAGGGGTCTAGGAAGCATATTATCTGCTAATATGGCTAGATGCTAGGAAGGAGAAAGTGGCTCGATAGGATTCCTTGTATCCTAATGAAACAGACTTTCCTACCCGTCCCAGGCAGCAGGGAACAAGGCGCCCTCCCTGTGAGGAGTGGGACAAGAACTTGTGCTCCCTCCCGGGATCACGGTCCCAAGACACAGGGAAGAGGAAGACACTGGCGACTCACGCCCAGTTTCTCCTAGTGTTCTTCCTTCTCTAGGTGCGGAAGGAGAGGGGCAGGAAGAGGGGCCTGGAGCATGCGTGCTGCTGACCCTCTACAGGAAGGAAATAGGAGTGGGAAGAAAGCGTTCTCCTCTCCAAAAGTTCTTACTATTTCTTGGATTTTAGAACACTTTGAGGATATGAAGCAAGCTATAAACCACCACCTCAGAAAAGTGCACATAGGCCCCGGACTTTGCTATTAATGGTTTACATCTGCCTGTCTTTCCTTTTCTTCTAGAACCCCCACTTTTCTCGGAGGAACTTTTCCTCTTCTAGTCTATGTGAAGCTAGGCAAGCTGTCAATCAGCATGTTCCACCTCCTCTTGCTTACAGGTGGGACATGTGACCCAAGCTATCCGATCAGAGAAGCTCATGTCCCTGTGTGTATGGGGGGAGGGGCGTTGGGGAAGGCCCCTTCATTATCAAAAGAATATTAAACTGGAGAAAGGTAAAGCCTGGGGCCGTCCATCGCTATTTTGTCTGACTAGTGGGAAGTGTCTCAACAGTGGAGGCCAACAAGGGGCGCCTGGCTCGCTCAGCCAGAAAACCGTGGGACGCTTGATCTCCAGGTTGCGAGTTCCAGCCCCAGGGTGGGTGTACAGAGATTACTTAAAAATGAAAAATCTTAAAAAAAAAAAAAAGGAATAAAGCCCAACAAAGTGGAAAGTTGCCCCAGGACGGTGTTGTTAAACCTCTGAATCTAGTCATAAAGGAAACCTAAACATAAATGAGACACTTCATTTCCTTTTTTCTTTTTTGCCTCAAGCTAGCGTGTGAGGTAGGTTTCTCTACGTTGCAACATATGTGCCCACGTAATAGAACTTGGCCTCCACTTTCCAGGAGTGGTCAGACTCTGAAGCCCAAGCCTCCACTGGCCGTTCAGAGCCCTGTCCGTTAGCAATATCCCTTATAAATTTGAAAATTGATCAAGTACTCTAAAAGATTCGGAGACATCCGATTCCTGCATTGGGGGCGGCAATACTTCCTTCTTCACGTTGGCTCCATTTCTGCTTCGCAGCCCCTCAAAAAATCCCACTGAAAGCACCAGCCTCAGGGTACACGGCTGGAGAGAAAACACGCAGCGGGTGTTGGAACGCAGGAGATTCTGGGAGCAAGAGGAAGACACTGGCGACTCAAGCCCAGTTTCTCCTAGTGTTCTTCCTTCCCTCTGTGCAGAAGGAGATCTTTTATAACCCATGAGAGGTGGTAGGTGGAAAGGAGAGAAAGAAAAGCCCACCCAGACCAAAGAGGGTATGTGGGCGCGTTCACCTGCAAAAAGGCACTAGGAATTTGAGACAGGGCGGCGGAGAGAAAGCTCTGGGATAGGAAGCGCTGACATGAGATTAAGCGTTCGCTCTAGGCTAGATGTTACACTAGCCATTTTACACGCATTGTAACAACTCAGGGTGGTGGGTACTATCATTATTTCCCATATCACAGACGGTAAAACTGAGACCGAGAGTGATTAGGCACTCGCGAGGGAGGCCCACAGCTCCGCAGCTCCTGGGGCCAGAGTCCCCTTCAGAGCAGTCTGAAGTCTGCACTTCCTAACCGCAGCATCCCTCCTCTTTAGCTGAAGACCTGGCTTAGAATCTAGCTTCTAGCACTTGCTGGGCAAGTGACCATGAGTAATTCAGGCTCTCTGAGCTCGCTGCTTCACCTGAAAAATTCATACTATATTATATAACTTAAAAAAGAAATCTCTTTCAACTGCAAAATTTCAAAATTCTTTCCCAAAATCTCAAGAACTTAAAAAAAATCTCCAACTCCCCAAATTAGGATTTGTACTGCTGGCCTGAGCTTTTCCCCTCAAGACCATATAGATTGGTTTTCCCATGGATTTAGGATCAAAGGGCTCCTTCGGGTTATGTATTCCTTTGAAACGAATTCAAAGGCATGCATTTTCAAAGTGCAGGGGGAGCCGAAAAGCCTTCATCCTTGCTGAGTGAATCAGCATCCTGGGAGCACAGGTGACAAGTCCTGACCCATCCCTTCACTGTCTGATAAGCCCAAAGGTCACAGCTCTGAACTTGACCCCACTTTTCCTTCTTCCTGCCCCTTTTGTGGGTTTTCTGATAAGGTGCCCTAAGTCAGCGGTGACAGTTTTCTCTCTCTGCAAACACAGTCCCCAGGGCGTGCACTCTGCCTGTAAGCTCCCCAGCTGCTTCCAGCTCTCCCTCTGCCCACAGCCCTTTAATTGCTGCATTCCAACAAATTAGCCATGTGACAGAAGATTATTTTTAACTTCAATGGAGCAGCTCCCTCTCTTTTAATATATCATGCTTGGCCCACATTCCCTCGGTGAAAAGGGCACCATCGGCTACTTCTGAGAACTTTTAATTACTCCAATTGTTTGCAACCCTCTTAGAAGCTCGGAAAAGAAAATACATTTCTCTCTCCTTTCCCAGTTTTCTCATTTCTTATTTAACGGGAGCTGAGGCTGAGTCCAACCTGGACACTTACCAGCTTCGACAGGTCTCCTCAAATCCCCTCCAGCCCCCTCCCACCCGACCTTCTCCTCGGGACTTTTTTTTTTTTTTCCAAGTGCAAATCCAGTGGGAGAATGAAGGGAGGGCAAGTTCCAGAGCGACTGGAACTCCATCCTAATGCCGCACAGAGCCTGGAAGGCCGCAGGAATGGAGAGGGGTGGGTGCTGGTGGCTTTAGGAAGATTGAGCCCTCAGCGCCTTCTAGGTCTTGGGATCCTCCAAGAGGGTCCTAACGATGGAGCTGATTCTGAGTCTAAGCCCTCCAATTCTGAGTGAACCACGCAGACCGAGAGCATCTCCCTGACCGTCACATGGACCAAGACCCTTCTCCAATTTTTCTGAATGTCCTAAGCCCCTGATACTTCTCTAATTTCACGAGGCCAAGTGGGCCGTGTGGCCAGAAATGACTGGTATCGTATCATCCACCGCCACCTAGAAAGGTAGAAATAGAGTTGCATTTAAGTTTGAGTCTTCCAAAAACCGAGAAATGTGCAATTTCTTTTACCTGAGATTTGCAAAGTAATTCAGATAGGTTCTATCAGTATGAGATCATTCCGGATATTATCTATGCTTTATATATTTTGATACGCAGTGAATTATAAAAAGATAGGTGTGTGTGAGAGAGACAGAGAGAGAAAGAGGGAGAGAATGGGCGGTGTTTTGTATTGGTAAAAGGTAAGAAAAAGTATTCCAGGCAGTGGGAACAGCATATATGCAAGCTGTCGGGTAGGAAAAAGTAGTGTGTTTGGGGAATTTTAAAAAGGCCAGTGTGACTGGAATCTACAGAGAGGAACACATCATGCTTTCAGAGCCCAGTTCTTTCAACTTTTTAAAATTGAGGTATATTTTACATAAAATTAAATGCTAATATTTTAGTGTATAGATCAGTGAGTTTTGACAATTGCAAACGCTAACTGCCACCCAAATCCAGATTCAAACTTTTCCATGTCTTCAGAAAGTCCCCTAGGACCCCTGTCTAGGCAGTGCCCCCAACCTCAGGCAGCCGCTATTCTGATTGCTATTACCATAGATTTAACTTGTTTGTCCTTGACTTAGCAGCATGTAAATGGGATCAGACAGTATGCACTGTTTTGTGTGCAGTTCTTTCTACAGTACCTCATCTGTATTGTTCCAACAGTTCTAATCTCTATGGTGTTTTTCTGTTGGATTTGCAGGAATACGTGGTGGCAACGTCACGCCTAACCAAAACAACTTCATCAATGACAGATTTCCCTACGATGGGCCCAAGTCGCCTGTCATAGAACACAGTAATGCTACTGAGACATGGCAAGGCACTTTTGATTAAAAGAAGGTTGGCAATGGGGAGCTTGGATGGCTCAGGCAGTAAAACGTCCAACTTCAGCTCAGGTCATGATCTCGCGGTTTGTGGGTTCGAGTCCCACGTTGGGCTCTGTGCTGACAGCTCAGAAGAGCCTGCAGCCTATTTTGGATTCTGTGTCTCCTCTCTCTGTCTCTCTTCCGTTTGTGCTCTCTCTCTCTCTCTCTCAAAAAGAAATAATAAACATTTTAAAGAATTAAAAAAAAAAAAAGGTCGGCAAATGTGCCTGACTCTTTGATCCAGCCGTTCTGGATTTGGGGGTTTCTCTTACAGACAGATGGACTCACGTACGTGCCACCTGACGTTTGTGGATGAACATGAATGAAAGGATTATTTTTCATAGCCAAGGATTAGGAACGAACTTATAAACATAGGGATCCGATTAAGTAGACAGTAAGTAATCCAGGCCATGGAACACTATATGGTCATTAAAAAAAAAAAAATTGAGGAGGTTCCGCAGGTCCTGAAACAAGATGATCTCCAAAGTGAAAACAGCCAGGGGCAGAATAGCATGTGTATTCATTCAAACTAAACAGTTTTTTAGGGAGCGACTGAAATGTTCCAGACACCATGCTGCATGCGGAAGATACAACATTATACAGAGTAAAATCCCAGGGCACCTGGCTGGCTCCATTGGTAGAACATGCAACTCTTGATCTTGGGGTTGTGAGTTCAAGTCCTGCATTGGATGTAGAGCTTACTAAAAAAAAAATTAAAAATCTTAAAAAGAAAAAAGAATAAAATCCCTTCTCTCATGGAACTTGCATTCTAGTGGCAGGGGTGGGAGAAAAAAATAAACAAATGAAAAATGTATTTGTATAGTGCGCTATCGTTCATGTAAAATGAAAGAATGAAAGGGGGGAAGAAAACATAAGTGTGTTCTTTTATTTTTATTTATTTATTTATTTATTTATTTATTTATTTTTAATGTTTATTTATATTCGAGAGAGAGACACAGCGCAAGCAGGGGAGGGGCAGAGAGAGACGTAGTCGGAATCCGAAGCAGGCTCCAGGCTCTGAGCTGTCTGCACAGAGCCCCACATGGGACTCGAACTCACCAGCTGCAGGATCAAGACCTGAGCCGAAGTCAGACGCTTAATTGACTGAGCCACTCAGGCATCCCCATATTTTTTTATTTTTTAAGATTTTATATTTAAGTAATCTCTATATCCAACGTGGGGCCAAACTCATGACTCAAAGATCAAGAGTCACACCTTCCACCCACTGAACCATCCAGGCGCCCCACAAATGTGTTCTTTTAAATCTGCACAATCTGAGGATCCATCTCAGAAAAGATGCGCCAGAAACTGGAAGCACCGAGGAAGGGAGCTAGGAAGCTGGAGGATGAAGACAGAACAAATGTCACTTTCTGTTCTGTGTATCTTCTGACTTTAAATTATTCAATGTGTTATCTAATCCAGAATTAATGGATATAATTACAATATTTTGATTAAGTTGGAAGAAGCGTTTGGCAGCATTGCCCAGCACCTGGGCCCTCAAGTAGTGGGAAATGCCTTACGGCTTTTTAATCACGGCAGGAGGAAAGGGCTGGCTCCCAGCTGTCACTCACTGCAGTCATGAACCAAGTCGCAGCATCGCTCTGGTAAGATAAAAGAGGCACCGAGAGGACAGAAGGAAACAAAATCAGTCTTGAGTCACATATGTTTCATGGGTATTTATAAAAGTCTTAGGCAGCTCCTTCCTAAATTTGAATTAATGTCAAAAGAGAATCATTTCAGGAAGTATGAGTTCCTCTCTTCAAACTTTTTGAGACCATCCCACTCTGGTATGAATCGAATAGAGCCAAGTTCATTCACAGGGAACATCTGTGTGGGGAGAAGTCAGGGGGATGGGGAGCACAATAAAGAAATCATCTGACACTGAACTTGGACATCTATTGTCTTTTTTCCCAGCTTCCTTTGGGACATTCATTTGTTTGGTTGTGCGGGAAGGAAGGTCTATAAAATGTTTACGGTTATTATTTCATATATTTATTCATATATTTATTCATATAACATGTAAAAATGGCAATTTGGAAAAGGAGCTTTGCCGAGATATGCATTCTTTGTGAATACTTGTATTCCAGAAGCTTCACGGAGTCGTTGGAAGGTGGCTTTGTGATTTCTGTCTCCTTGTGGCTTCTAGTCAACCAAAATGATTAAAAAAAAAAAAAAAAAGGTTTGGCTTTAAATATCATCAAGTTTGTAATTATCTCATCTCACAATAAATTACCTCTTTCAAAATCCTACCATTATTTTTCTTGTATTTTTCTTAACTTTTAATTACTAGTTAATATAGGAATACATTCTGGAGTGGCTGGATGGCTCAGTTGGGTTAAGAGGCTGACTTCAGCTCAGGTCATGGTCTCACAGTTCGTTGAGTTGCAGCCCACGTCAGGCTCTGTGCTGACAGCTCAGAGCCTGGAGCCTGCTTCCAAACCTGTGTCTCCCACTCTCTCTGCCCCTCCCCCACTCATGCTCTGTCTCTCTATGTCTCTCAAAAAATGAATAAACATTAAAAAAAATTTTAAATAAAAAAAGTAGTAGTACATTCTTTTTTAAAAAAAATTAGACTGCTTCAGGTAAAGTTTTGGTTCTTTTTAATCATTTTCCATAGTGTTAATTTAATTGGCCTCAAGTCTGGCTGGCAAACAATGACCTTATCATAGTGATTCTAATATGCAAAGTCTGAGAACACGTGTCTAACTGATAAAGGACCCCAATGTTTTTGGAAACTCAACCCCTTGAAATGATGGGAAATACATATTTTAAAAAATATGATAAATGGATTTTATTCTTTAAGTGAAGGACGAGATTTGCCTTTCAAGATAGATTGCATTTTAGCAGAAACACCTCAGTGAACTTTTGGGCTGTGTAAATAAAAAGCCAATACGCAACCCTAGAATAGAGTCTGGGGACAAAGAGACGCTAAACTCACCACATAAAAGTTGTCATTGTGGGCATGTTGCACCTCTGCAGATCATTAAGATGTGGCTGGAGACTGGGGATTGAGGAAGCACTGACTGAAGAAGTTTCTTGGCTAGAGAAAGAGAGGGGCTCCAAAAGACCCTTGTGAAAGGGTCAGGCTGAGACTCTTAAGTTCTGTGTTGTCCAACAAGGTAGCCACCAACCATACATAGTTATTTAATTTTAAATTTAAGTGAATTGAAATGAAATCAAAAGTTAAGTTCCTCAGTCATGGTAGCCACATTTCAAGTGCTCGATAGCACATCTAACTAGCAGCTGCCATATTGGATGTAAATGTAGACTATTTCCCTCATTAAAGAAAGCTCTATGGCACAGCGCTACTCTAGAAATAATTTTAATGTGGTCTTACCTAGTAGCTAGTTTTAAATATTCATTCATGAAATGTAATAACTTGCTTTATTATCAAGACTTCAACTAAGTTTTAAAGACGTGAATAGACATTTTTCCAAAGAAGACATCAGGTGGCTAATAGACACATGAAAAAACGCTCAGCATCACTCATCATCAAGGAAATACACAAAGCCACAATGAGATGCTACTTCACACAATGAGGTGCTACTTCACACCTGTCAGAACAGCTAAAATTAACAACCGAGGCAACAACAGATGCTGGTTAGGAGGCAGAGAAAAAGGATCTCTTTTGCATTGATGGCGGGAATGCAAACTGGCGCAGCCACTCTGGAAAACAGTCTGGAGATTCCTCAAAAAATTAAAAATAGAACTAGCCCATGACTCAGGAATTGAGCTACTAGGTATTTATCCTAAGGATACAGGTGTGCTGTTCCAAAGGGGCACATGCACCCCGAAATTTACGGCAGCACTATAACCAATAGCCAAAGTAGGGCAAGAGCCCAAATGTCCACTGACTGACAGATGGATAAAGAAGATGCGCTCTATCTATACAATAACATATAATGGAATATTACTTGGCAATCAAAGAGAATGAAATCTTGCCACTGGCAACAACGTGGATGGAACTAGAGTGTATTGTGCTAAGCGAAATAAATCAGAGAAAGACAAATATCATACGAATTCACTCATATGTGGAATTTAAGATACAAAACAGATGAACATAAGGGAAGGAAAGTAATATAAAAACAGAGAGGGAGACAAACCATAAGAGACTCTTAAATACAGAGAATGAACTGAGGGTTGCTGACAAGGTGTTCGGTGGGGGGGATGGGCCAAATGGGCGAGGGGCATTAAGGAGGACACTTGTTGGGATGAATACTGGTAAGTGATTAATAAATCACTAAATTCTATTCCTGAAATCATTACGACACTTTATGTTAACTAACTTGGATTTAAATTAAAAAAAAAAAAAGTAACAGCTAATATTCATTGAATACTTATGTATTGGCCAGTTTTCTTGGTTGCAGACAATACGTTTCACTCTTGTTAATTTAACAAAGAGATTTATTGAAGGGTATGGAGAGCTCACAGAATCATTAGGAAAGTTAAGAAATATGCTTTAGACTAAACATCCAGGAATGACTTCCAAAATTATACTGGAGAACGGGGTTGACAAGCAAACTGCTGGCTCGGCCACCATCCAGAAGATTCAGAACTGCTAAGCTGCCACCATCAGCTGCTGGCTCCGGAAAAATGTTGCCTTTGCCATGATCAGCACCAGCAAAATGGATGCTTCGCGCCTGCCTCTCCTTCCACAGAGTTCACAGCTCTCCCTCTACAGAACTCCACAGAGTTCACATTTGTCTCACAGAAACGGCGTCTAAATCACAAACAAAATCAGAGCTGCAAGGGAGCTTGAGAAATGTACTAAGCGTTTAGCTCCCCAGCCTCTGCGGTTCAGAAGCCAGAAAGGAATTGGAATGGATTTTGAGAGAACCAGTCTAAAGTATCTGCCACGGCTTGCCACGTGCCAAGTCCAGTAAACATGCCTGGTCTCATGTCGTTCCTAAAAGAATTCGTGAGGAAGGGCCCTATAATTATCCCCATTTGACAGATGAGAACACAATGGTAAATGGTGGGACTCACAGGATGATCTTTGATGTGACTTTCAAGTTAAAGGAGCCCTCTGTCCACCCTTTTAAAGAACTAAAGGAAGCACGGAAGGGGCGGCTGCCTGGAGAAGCCAGGATGGAAGACAACAACCCACAAGAATAAAGCAGCAGTCCCAAGGTGACAAAGGACAGCCAGAATGAATTTGAGAACGGAGGAGCGGTGCCAGATTCATGCCAGAGTCCAGAGTCCCTACTCTCTCCACAAGCCCATGCTGCCCCCAGTGGGAAGAACCAGAACTCACCCCCACATGACAAAGACTAGGAACACCTCCCTGGTTACATTTCAAGAGCCCCAGTTATATCTGTGACACAGAACACAGTGCAAAGTGAAGAACTCAGCAGGGAAGGCTTCCAGACAGAGGTGAGTTTTCAGTCGGTTTTAGAGGAGAGAAGTGTTAGCTTACGTACAGCTGTCAGAAGGCAGAGGGTTTCAGATGAAAGGACTCATGTGTCTCACGCCAAGACTCAGGGCTGAAACAGGCAGCCACCCTAGCATGTCAAAGCGATGTCCTTGCCTGAGGAGGAAAGAGGTGGGCCAGTGTTTAGGAGAAAACAATAAAGAAGCTGGGTGGGAAGGGAACTGATTGCAGGATAAAATCACATGAAACTCTACCCATGAGTATAGTTATATTAAAATATTAGGGGCGCCTGGGTGGCTCAGTTGGTTAAGAGTCCAACTTCAGCTCAGGTCATGATCTCACGGTTTGTGAGTTTGAGCCCCGCGTCGGGCTCTGTGCTGACAGCTTGGAGCCTGGAGCCTGCTTCGAATTCTGTGTCTCCCTCTCTTTCTGCTCCTCCCCTGCTCATGCTCTGTCTCTCTCAGAAATAAATAAACATTAAAAAAATTAAAATATCAATAGGGTAAGTACTGAAATTCAATTTGGGGCAAAATTAAAATCTCAGGGAGTGGGACCCAGAAATTTTCTAAAACTCCAAGTTGATTTGTCTTGATTTGCCTGTCACGATGGCTGTTCCCAGTCCCATGTTTCCTTCCCTGTGAAAAAGCCCAAGCGTCTCGTGCATGGTGTCTGGGGCCCCTTTACCTTGTCATTCTTTCCAGGAGACATTTTAGTAGGATCGAAAGATAACCATGTCAGACCGAAGAATAAATCTCAAGGAAACGGGTCGCTTGGAGCTGGACACTCAGAATAATTTGAGAAACCAGCATCAACATCTCAGAAACGCAGTAGGATGCACGTTTCTTACTTTGTGTAAGCTTTATCAAACGATATTATTAACTAACATTCTAACAAGTCTTTCTATCTGCTAGGTCTTATGCTAAGAGACTTAAAATTGCTTTATATGATTTAACCTTCACAACAAGTATCTATACTAGAGGCAATTGATATTTCCATTTTACCAGTGAGGAAACTGAGGCTTGAGAGGTCCCACAACTAAGAACTGGACCCTGGAGCCATCCTGCTATGCCATTAGCCATCCTGCTATGCTGCCTTGATTTTCATTCTTATTGGAGTTTCTCTATTATTTTTCACATGTTATGTTTGTTTACTCATTGGCTCTTCACTCCTCCAAAAACTAGAAGTTTCTTAAATATGATGATTAAGTCTCACTCATCTTTTTACACCCTTACCCCTAATACCTGACAAAGACTAGCACATAGTGAGTACTTAATATGTGTGAGTTAGACAAAGCTTCATGACATAACAACCATTCGCTTTACATACTTATACACAATGACTCTTGCAGATAGTCACAGCTTCTGGATAACAAGTCGATGATGTGAGTCCTCTCATTTCAAATAGTGCCATGTGTGTCAAGTGTGAGGGTCTTGGAGTCAGATAGTGACAGGTTTGAATCCTGCCTCAACCACTTATTTGTGGTGTAGCTTTGGGCAAATGTTAAAAAAAAAGTTTTGGGGCACCCGGTGGCTCAGTTGGTTGAGTGTCCAACTCTTGATTTCGGCTCAGGTCATGATCCCAGGGTCATGGGATCAAGCCCCACGTTGGGCTCCATGTTGAGTGTGGAGCCTGCTTAAGATTCTCCCTCTCTCCTTCTGTCTCTGCTTTTCTTTCTCTTTCTCTCCCTTTGCCCCTCTCCCCAACTCAAGCTCTCTCTCTCTCCATCAAGAAAAAAAAAAGTTTATAATTTATAAAGGGTTATCTAAAAAGAGCACTGCTCTTGGGTCATAAAGAAATAGCTGGAAAAGTTAATGATTCAGATGCTTAAAAATATGCATGTGTGTACAGGCACATGAAAGATGCTCAATATCACTAATCATCAGGGAAATGCAAATCAAAACCATAATAAGATATCGCCTCACTCCAGTCAGAATGGCTGTTATCAAAAAGACAATAAATAGCAAGTGTTGGTGAGGCTATGGAGAAAAAGGAACCGTTGTGCCTGTTGGTGGGAATGTAACTTAGTGCAGTCACTGTGGAAAACAGTATGGGGTTCCTCAAAAAATGAAAAACAGATCTACCATGCAATACGGAATCACATTTCTCGTCATTTATCCGAAAAAAATGAAAACACTAATTTGCAAAGACACATGTACCCCTAAGTTCATTGCAGCATTACATACCACAGCCAAGATCGGGAAGCAACCTAAATGCCCACTGGGAGATGAATAAAGAACAAGTGGTGTACACATGCAAAGGAATATTACTCAGCCACAAAACGAAGGAAATCTTGCCATTTATGACAACACTGGTGGACCCAGAGGGTATTATGCTAAGTGAAATTTCTCAGTGAAAGACAAAATATTGTATGATTTCACCTATATGTGGAATCTAAAAAAGCAAGACAAACAAAAGACAAACTGGAAACAGATTCATAGATACAAAGAAAGAACTGATGGTCGCCCAAGGGCTGTGGGGTGTGGGAATGGACGAAATAGGGGGAGGAGATTAAGAAGTACAAACTTCCAGCATAGGGAATATAGAAAATAATAACGTAACAACTTTGTATGGTGACAGATGGTAACTAGACTTATTGTGGCGATCACTTGTGATGTATATAAATATTGAATCGCTATGTTGTATACCTGAAACTAATACGATATTGTATTTCGGTTATTCTTTAATAAAAAAAAGTATACCTGATAAAAGTGGTAGACAGGTGTGTTCTCAGAGGAGCTCGCTGTCTCGCTGGAGTAGCCAGCAGCCTGCTGACCCTCTCAGCTCCTCCTGCTGAGAAAGATGGAGAAGCAGAAACGGAATTGCTGTGGTTAAATGTTAACTTGTGTTTATTTCTCTACAACTGCCTGCTGTTTAATTTGGCCAACCCAGGGAAGATTCTTTGGGAAGCCTGTGTGTAATTTCTAAACACCGGACCTACGAGCTTTACACACATGCTAAACATTTATAGAGTGGAAGAGTTCTCCTTTTTCTCCATCAGCGAATTGAATAAATACCAACATCCTTCCCTTCCCCCCGCCAAAAGTATTCTTTGATCTACACTGAAGATAAATCGGTAATAATTCATCCTGATCAGCAAAGGGTTGTAAAGCAGATTCTTTGATAAGCCAATTAATTCCAGAAGGTACTGGGGCTTTTTTCTTCCCGATACTGATTTATATTCTCAAAGCCACAGAATGTTAGAGCTGGAAAGAAACCTTTTAAGATTATCTCATCTAGCCTTCTGATTTTAATGGATGAGAAAACTGTGCAGTCCAGAGAGGAAAGTTTAGATTCACAGACAAATGTTAATAAAGAAAGAATCATATAGAAAATGTTTTGTCATAACAATTCCTACAGCACTGTGGCTATTGCTTTTTGCTCCTTTTATAATCTGGTGATCCAAATACAGTACTTGGGCCTGGACTTGGAAATCTGTGATCACTAATCCTCAGCTTTGTGCTGACGTCAGAGATATTTGAGAATCACTGCTGCCCCCTGCTGGAAATATAAAACCTCACAGGTTCTCAAGGTTCTATGGAATTTTTTAACAGTCAAAAAATTCTAAAAGTAATATTTGTTTTAGTAAACTTAAATTTTTTTTCATTTTAATTATTTTAGAGAGATATATAGAGAGAACACACACATGCAAGTGGGGGAGGAATGGGAGGGGGGACAGAGAAAGACAGAGACAGAGACAGAGAGACAGAAAGAGAGAATCCCAAGCAGGCTCCACACTCAGCGCAGAGCTGTGGCAGGGCTGGATCCCATAACTCTACAACCATGACCTGAGCAGAAGTCAGGAGTCAGATACTAAACTGACTGAGTCACCCAAGCGCCTCATGTTAGTAAGTTTAAATAGTACAGAAGGGTATAAAGAGAAAGCCAAAACTTGCTCCCCGTCAATAATAATTCCCAGTGATAACTGCCATTAACAATTTTATCAAACATTCTTCCATATTTTTTACTTATATATTTGTATATGTCTGCACATATGTATATAATTTTATAGATATGTAGGAAAATGCTATATGCAGTGTTTTATACTTTATTTTTTTTCTTTATTTTGGATATTTAAAAGCTTCCTAAAATTTTTTTAGAAACATGTCTTGAACATTTTTTAAAAAGTAATCTCAAAAAATAAAAAAGAATAAAAAAAATAAGAATAAATAAATAAATAAATAAATAAATAAATGAAAAGTAATCTCTATGCCCAACGTGGGGCTTGAACTCACAGCCCAGAGATCAAGAGTTACATGCTCTTCCAACTGAGCCAACCGGGCATCCCCAGGTGCTCCCATCTTGAATAACCTTTTTTTATTTATTTTATTTTAGAGAGAGAAAAAGCATGCCTGCAAGAGCAGGGAAAGAAAATCTGAAGCAGGCTCCACACTCAGAACAGAGCCCAATGCAGGGCTCGATCCCACACACACACAACCTACTGAGTCACCCAGGTGCTCCTTGAACACCTTTTCAAAGCAGTATATTGACAATCTCATTCTTTTTTATGGGAGAATAATATTCCTTTGCTTTGATTTACCATAATCATTCATTCAGTCCTCTTTCGATAGACTAAAATATAAATTTCTTTAAGAGCAGGCAATTTATTTACTGTTTTGTTGTTACTCACTGCTGTCTCCTAATGAGAATAATACTCAATAAAGTTTGCTTAGTAAGTAAATGGATATTTTCCTAGTTTTAAGAATTTGTTTAAAAATGCTTCCCCGAATACCTTTGTGCCTGTAATTTTGGGCATTGGGTAAAGTCTAGGAGGAAGTAAAGGTTTGAAGGCACGTGAATTTTAAGTTTTGACTGATACTGCCAAATTATTGCTTTTGATGAAGAATGGATCCAGATGTTTAATAATTCTATCATTCCCATGACTGACTTGGTATCAAAACCAGAAGCTCCCGGAGAATTAATGAAACATAGCTATTTTCTGCACGTCCCTTTCCTGCTCCAATTCCGAAGTGGGGTGGCACAGGAATATTCAACATGCCCCGCCCCCCGCTGTGATTCCCATGCACACTCACAGCTGCCAATAGACACATAATCTACCCATGTCTTGCCACACTACAGCAGATGGGAATGTGCTCCTATATCCTAATCTTCATGTGGTAACTCACTTGTTATTCACCTGATGCTTATCGAGCGCCTACTGTGTGTAAGACCCTATGCTCTCAACCACAGGCAAGATTGTACGGGGGGTGTGGTATGGATTTCGCCACTGCCATGGGTGGTGGTGCTGGGGGTGAATGGGTGAGTTTGTTGGTGGCTGGGGTTTGGGGAGGGAGCAGTGTGTGGGTGAAACTCGGAATCCTGCAGCACTACAGTGGCAGAAATTTTTTAAAGGCCCAGCCCTGCCCTCAGTGACATGTATGTGTGTCCAACAAACATGGAGTCATCACAACTTCTAAGTCTTCTTAGGCAAGGGCTACTGAGGGTCGCCATAAGCCGAGGTGTGGGGCGGGGCACAGTCTTTTCCCTCTGGGCCCTTCTGAGCCAGATAAAATATCATGCAGATGCAACACACGTGGGAAATGCGCCATGGACAGCCGACAGATGGCAGTCATAAAAAGAGATGACAGATTCCACCGTCATTCACGACCCACCCAAATGTCACGTCCGCTGGGCTCTTTCCCTGGCAGTTCCTGCCCCAAGCAGGTGTTGTTTTCATGTACTCCATGGCAGTTAAAATATAACAACAGAAAGGAAAAAAAAACCCACCAAAAAACAAACTACTACCACTGTTCCCTGTTCCAGGGCTTACTGTATCAGAACTTCTAACCACATTACTGCACGACCCCATTTTATTCTCCCAACAGTGTAGGGAACTCAGAGAAGTTAAATAACCAGATAAAAGCCACATGACTTGTCTGGTAGATCGATCTTCACATCCTTCTGGCTTGCATATCTCATCACATAATTTCGAAAAATTGTTATCCCTAGAAACAGACGTCTATGTCTGAAATGCTTTCTATGGCCACTTAATTTATAACAAAGGAGGCACTACAGAGAGCAGATTTTTTTTTTTTTTTTTGAGAGAGAGAGAGTTAGTGAGGGAGAGAGGCAGAGGGAAACAAGAGACAATCTTAAGCAGACTCCACACTCAGCGAGGAGCCAATGCAGGCCTGGATCCCACAACCCTGGGTCCGTGACCCAAGCTGAAATTAAGAGTCAGATGCTCCGACGACTGAGCTGTCCAGGTGCCCCAGGATTTTTTTACTAAATGGTGCCGGAATAGCTAGATACCCATATGGGGAACACAACAGCAAACCCAGGTGGATAAAAGACCAAAATCTATAGCTCTTTAGAATATATGAAAATATCTTCTTGGCTTCTGAATAGGAAAGGATTTATTATACAAGCCACTTACTGTGCTCAAGATAAAGGAAAAGAATGATAGGTAATGAAAATGATTCAACTACACTAACGTTACACATTGTGGTTCACAAATCCACTCATAGAGAGTATAACAGATAACCACAGAGTAAGGGAAGAAAATTGCAACAAATATAACCATATGCTCATCAGCTTTTTGCAAAGCTAGGCAAAGGCAACAGTGTTGAATGGTACAACTACTTTGGAAAACAGTTTGGCATCTTTTTTGCACAAATGTTATACAGTTGCCCCTTGAACAACGTGGGTGGTTTGATTGAATTGTACAGGTCCACTTATACATGGAAATACACTTAATATTTTTCCTTATGATTTTCTTTATTTTTAGTAAGTTCTACACACAATGTGGGGCTGGAACTCACAACCCTGAGATCAAGATTCACATGCTCTACCGACTGAACCAGCCATGTGTCCCTTCTCTTATAATATTCTTAATAACATTTACTTTTCTCTAGCTTGTTTCGTTGTAAGCATATAGTATATCATGTACATAACATACAAAATATGTATTAATCAACTGTTTATCAGTAAGGCTTCTGGTCAATAGTAGTTAAGTTTTGGGAGAGTCAAAAGTTACATGCAGAGTTTTTACTGCATGGGGGTCAGTGTCTCTAACTTGTGCATTGTTCAAGTGTAGTTCACGATTAAAAAGAAAAAAGAAACCACTGCCTAAACATGTGTATCTCCTTCCACATTTTAAAGTTGACATCTAAAAGTTTCCATCTTGGGGCACTTGGGTGGCTCATTCAGTTAAGTGTTTGACTTCAGCTTAGGTCATGATCTCTTGGTTCGTGAGTTCAAGCCCCGTGTCAGGCTCTGTGCTGACAGCTCAGAGCCTGGAGCCTGCTTCAGATTCTGTGTCCCCATCTCTCTCTGCCCCTCCTCCGCTTGCATTTTCTCTCTCTCTCTTTCTCTGTCTCTCTCCGTTTCTCTCTCTCCCTATCTCTGAAAAATAAACAAACATTAAAAAATGTTTAAGTTTTCATCTTATTTACTTTTTTTTTTTTTTACTAGAACAACAATGCTTGTAGCAGCCTTATTTTTAATTGCCCCAAGTAAGAAATAACCCAAATATCTATGGAGAATGACTAACTAAATTGTAGATTTTCATACAATAGAACACTACTCGGCAATAAAAAGGAATGACATGGATGAATCTCAAAAACACTGTTCCGCAAATAAAGTCAGACACAAAGGGTATCTGCTATATGATTCGTTTATATGAAATTCAGAAACAGACAAAACTGAGATGTTTGAATTGCAAACAGTGGCTGGTGGATAAGGAATCACTTGAAGGGGGCACCAGGGAACATTCTGGGGTGAATCATCCTACATTTAACTAGATGTGAAAGACGTACTTTCTGGCACATTGTGGATCTTAACATTTAAAAATAAAACTGTGATATCACTGCCGTAAATACCTCCAAAGAAATGTAAGCACCATACTGATTTGATAACCACCATCATCTGTTTAAAAATTTAAAAAAATATGGACCAGCCCTTCTTGAATAGTCATTCATTTTAAGTCATTATTTTCTCCTTGAAATCTATGTCTCCCACCAAATATCACTCTAATGTAACACGTTCTTATGTCTGAAAGTCCCTTATTCATCATACTTCTCTGCAACAACATATGACCATATATTTACATTTTTTTTACATTTAAAAAATTTTAAAAGTATGCTATCACCACAAGGTTTTAAATATTAATTTTCCCTGGGTTTTAGCTAACATTATAAGTTATACACTAATAAGGTCTATCAAAGCAGAATAAAATTATGTTCATTGAAAATTAATCTCTTAATGAAATGAGTGAGGGAGTTGTGGGATCTTAGTCTTTTTTAAAAAGTTTATTTATTTATTTTGAGAGAGAGAGAGTACACGTGTGCGGACACACAGGGAGGTGCAGAGAGAGAAGGAGAGAGAATCTTAAGCAGGCCCCATGCTCTTAGCATGAAGTCAGATGCAGGGCTGGAACTCACAAACCGTGAGATCATGAGCTGAGGCGGAACCAAGAGTCAAACGCTTAACCGACTGAGCCACCCAGGTGCCCCAGGACTTTAATTAGTCATGAACCATGCCAGTGTTTGTATCCAAACGCAGTTTCTATTTATCATAATATACATCACAGTGAGACAGAGATGGTATGCCTTATCTTTTGCAAGGCAGGAGACAGGTGATTGGGGCAGGGAAACCGGCAGGATCCCCGACATCGCCGTATTCTCAGATCAGTTTTAAGAAAGATAACACGTGGGGCGCCTGGGTGGCTCAGTCGGTTAAGCGGCCGACTTCAGCTCAGGTCAGGATCTCATGGTCTGTGAGTTCGAGCCCTGCGTTGGGCTCTGTGCTGACGGCTCAGAGCCTGGAGCCTGCTTCGGATTCTGTGTCTCCCTCTCTCTCTGCCCTTCCCGTACTCACTCTCTGTCTCTATGTCTCTCAAAAATAAAATAAATAAAAAAAAAAAAAGAAAGAAAGAAAGATAACACGTGAAGTTTGATCTTCTTTATGCTTATGGATATGTATAATTCCAGTTTGAAGACCACCAGTTTAGAATGTGCTGGAGATGGAGTTCTATGTCTGACTCCCAGCTGAGATTCTTTCCACTGCTCTGTTCCCAGAGCTTTCAGCTCTCTGGAAAGGTGTTATAGATTTACACTTTCACCACCACTGGCCAGAAGGACTTGTTTCACAGCCCCCTCCCTGACACTGGGTGTTACTTATTTTTTTAACCTTGCCAATTTAATTGACATGTATCAGGCGTTGTTTACAGGCCTTATTTCATTTCCTCTTCACTACAATCCTGTGAAGTGTCCATTTGGTGGTGTGTCCTCTTTAGCAGGTGGGGGGAACCAAGACTACTAGAGGTTAAGTTCTTACTCAAGCCAGTACATTATTAGGCCAGGATTAGCCTGTTGATCATTAACTTGCCGACGGTAGCTTTTCCCCTCTACCACACTGCCTCCTGCTGATGCCCAGAGGGAGGGCAGGAAGCACTGAAGTTCCTCAAAGCAGAATCCTTAGATAACAGTTGGGTATTTGCGGTGAGGAAAGAAGAGAGTGGTGTTGGAACAACCATATGAGGGTGGGACTTTGAAAAATGAAGAGAAAAACTAAACAAGCCTTACACTTAATGTTTATACATTTTACATAAGTTATATCTTAATTTAAAAAAAGGAAAAATGAGAAATTTGATAGAGAAGAGGACAGACTTTTCAGACAGATACTGGATGAGTTCATAAAAATAGCTTATGCTTACTGAGCTCAAACGATGAGCCAAGCTCTCCGTGAAGGGCACTGGAAATAGTAATTTGCTTAATTTTCATACAATCCCATGAGGCATGTCTGTTATTTGTGCTTCACGGATACTATAACAGAGGTTGATAGATGGTTAAGTAATTTGCCCAAGCTTCACGTGGCTAACAAGTGGAAGATTCAGAAGGCGAGGTGGGTAAATTAGCTCCTGATTAAAGCAGGCAGGCTGGGATGGCAGAATAGCCCAAATCACCAAAGATCTGTCAGACTTAGAGGAATATCCTCTTCCTCTTCTGAATATCCACAACACAGAAACTCTGAAAGATCAGGATACGATACAGATTCAGATCTATGTCTAACTAATTCAAGGGTCTACCATGTGATTTCTCAGCCTCAGTGATGCTTCCACTTCCCCACCCGAGTCATCCTTCAGTGATCCTAAACTGAGTCTTTACTGGCACCAACTCACCAGGTCAAGTAGAAGAGGATTTGAAGCTGGACCAGTTGCTGGGCCTCTCAGGGAAAGGGCACACCACTCACCACAACTGGGATTTCTCTATCTGGTACAGGTACTGGGTGGTAAGTTCCAAGAGCATTAAAGACACCTATTGGTGACTCACATACCATGTCCCCACTTCCTTCCTACATTGACTCCATGCCCACTCAGTCCTCTGGAAATACTCGCTGCCCATTCGTTACCCTGACTGTGGATGAGAGGGACAATGATGTTTCCAATGAAGGAATGGGAAATGGACTCTCCAAGGTCTATGTGGCAAGGCCATCACAGAAATGCAAAAAAAGAAAAGAAAAAAAAGTAAGGTTCAGGAATGTGTCCAGTAAGGTGAGGGCTGAAAGTGGATTTGGAACTGGGGTTAGACAAGTAGAGAACCTGGAGAAGGAGAGAGGTACCATGATTTTTTTAAATCCTCTCAAGGCCATTCTACAAGGACAGAAAGGGAGGAAAGAACCCAGGGAAGGTGTCCTGTGCCATCATAAAATTATGTAGTCAGCTGTTCTGTATCTAGAAAATCATGACACAGATACATAAGACCTGGGACGTAGGCCTAAGAATGTCTCTATTTTGGTAAATATAGTTTGCTGGCGAGCAAGAAATTACATTTCAGTAAATATAATTTGCTGGTGGTATAGTTTTTAAGTGTGGGTCAAAAGCCTTCCTCGTGTGCCTAGTCAATTCAATCCAACCTCAAAAAATGTGTCAGGCTCTGGGCTAGGTTCCGGGATGTAGGGTGAACAAGCAGAGAGGGTGCCTGTTTCCCAAAGAAACTAAGTCTAAACAATGTATTTCAGGAAGGATGAAATATGAGATGCGAACGAGGGAGCGACAGGGTGATTTAACGCAGCCCAAAAAGTCAAGAAAAGTTGAAATTCTCTTAAATGAGGCTTGAGGGACAAGGAGAACTTATGCTAGAATAGACAAGATGAAGGCTCTAGGTCGATTGAGCAGCAGGTGATAAGGAAATGTTAGAAGTTGTACCCATGTGGGGCGCCTGCGTGGCTCGGTCGGTTAGGTGTTTGACTTTGGCTCAGGTCATGATCTTGCGGTTCTTGGGTTCAAGCCCCGCATTGAGCTCTGTGCTGACAGTTCAGAACCTGGAGCCTGCTTCGGATTCTGTGTCCCTCTCTGTCTCTGCCTCTTCCCCTCTCACGCTCTGTCTCTCTGTCTCTGTCTCTCTCTTCCAAATGTAAATAAACATTAAAAAAAAAGGAAAAAAAAAAGAAGTTGTACATACATGAGCACAAAACGAGGTTGGCAAATAGGCAAACTCTTCAGGGTTTAAATGTAACGTTAAGGCGTTTGCAACTTGTTCAACAGCAAAAGGGAATTGCCAAAGAGTCTTAAGTGAAATATTTTGTTATGTGTTCTACTGTTTATCCTTCAACTCACTAATTCTACTTTAAGGAAATAATCTTAAGGAAATACTTATAAATTTGTGCAACTATACTATTAAATGTATGTTTCTAATATTGAGGCTGTCTAAAATTAGAAAAATTTGAAATCACCTGAACATCTTACAGTAGAGGCTTAGATAAAGAAAACTTTCCTTCACCCATATATTAGAATGCTGTGTAGCTGCTAAAGATACTATAGGGAAAAAAAAAAATGTAATGGCATGAAAAGATGTTCATTATGATGTGTTAAATGAAAAATGAAGATTATATAAAATATATATAGTATAATACTATTTTTAGTAAATACACAAACATGCACACACACACACACACACAATAGGTTTACAAAAAGACATTTGAAGGCTATAAGCCTAAACTGCACGACAGTTTATTCTTTCCTGTGAGATTATGATTTAAATGCTAATCCTTTTGCTTATTTTTTCTAATTGTTCCGCAACATGTACTATTTTTGTAATTAAAAAGAATATGTCTTATATGTTGAGAGGCCTTGACCTCGTTTGGGTTTACACAAAATTATTTGTTAAAAAATAAAAACCTACTTAAACTTTCTATGATGTGTGCTACATTTCACAATTTTAAGTGTTATATAAGCTGCACGTATTTACTTTTCAATATCTTATACGCAGTCCCAGTATCTTATAGTATTCCATGATTTATGAGCAAAGTTGACACTTGACCACAAACCGCTCTGGTTTACCCGCCTGGCCGGCTTGGACTCCAAGCCCCAGCAAGCATCGCGGCCTGTACACTGGGAACTACGGGGTCCGAGAGGGGGTTAGGGACCCACAGTCTTTTTTCCCTCCCAGAAGCCCGCGGGCGGCTAGGAACGCAGTCCGTGTCATGGCCGCCGGAGCCGGGACGGCAAGCCCCGCTTCCGGCCCGGGCGTTGTGCGTGACCCGGAGGCGTCACAGTCGAAGAAGCGGTCCGGCCGGGAAGGCGGGGAGGGCGCGCGGCGATCGGACGCAATGGCGGGAGGAGGCGGGAGCAGCGACGGCAGCGGGCGGGCGGCAGGCCGGCGGGCGTCCCGCAGCAGCGGGCGCGCTCGGCGGGGGCGCCAAGAGCCGGGGCTGGGGGGCGCCGCCGAGCGGGGCGCGGGGGAGGCACGGCTGGAGGAGGCGGTCAACCGATGGGTGCTCAAGTTCTACTTCCACGAGGCGCTGCGGGCCTTTCGGGGTAGCCGGTACGGGGACTTCAGGCAGATCCGGGACATCATGCAGGGTGAGGGCCGGACCTGGGGAAGGAGGTGGCAGGGGAAGACGTTTGTGGGGCCCGGGTGTCGGGGCTGGGGTCGCCGAGCCAACGATGTCTTCTTTCCTAGCTCTGCTTGTCAGGCCCTTGGGCAAGGAGCATACCGTTTCCCGGCTGCTGCGGGTTATGCAGTGTCTGTCGCGCATCGAAGAAGGGGAAAATTTAGGTATGGCAGTTTTTGTGTTCTCAGGGCTTACTTATTTAGGGTTACGTTGTTGTTTTCTAACTTCTGTCCAGAACTGAAGGTGCATTACTATGTTTCGATCACAGTGGTCTTTTTCCTTCTAAAATGAGTCTGTTCCCTGGGTCTAGTGTTTTCCAGTTAAGGTTCTCTTGGCTGCTTTTCTATTTTTTATTTCCTCCCACCTGTTTGTTGCTTGCCCCAACTTTGCTGCAATCTAATGAGTTAAGATGGCCAAATTTTTCCCAGTAGAATGTTTTCCAGAGTATAAGCACTTTTTTTTTTTAATTGAACTTGAGAGCTGTTAGCAAAACTGACTCCAGTTTCTGGTCGCTTCTATGTGAGGAGGATGTGTGTACGCTGAAATTTGAGATGCAAATGCATGTGTTAAAAAATAAATTTTTACCTGTCTTGAAAATTATTAAAAAATAGTCACTTCAAATTCATTGGTTTGAATTTGAACTCTTAACATGTTTGTAAGCTTGTAGCCAGTTTGTTAGCAAATTAAATGCAAATCTTACTATATTTACATTTGTCTTTTCTGATAAACATGTATTTTTGGACATGCTGTTTCTGCTCCTTATAAAATCGCTTAAAGCAAAAACTGTGCTCTTTGTCCTAGACTGTTCCTTTGATATGGAGGCTGAACTCACACCGCTGGAATCAGCTATCAATGTGCTGGAGATGATTAAAACGGAGTTTACACTGACAGAGGCAGTGGTGGAATCCAGTAGAAAACTGGTCAAGGAAGCTGTAAGGCTCTATTTTTATTTCTTTTTTCTTTTGACAAAAATCAGATGTCTTTGAGCATACCATTGCTTATCTTTTCTTTGTGGGGATGGAGAGAGCAAGTGAACACACTCAAACATAGACACACATAGATGTTACATCTCTTTAGGTGACCCCTTCCCAGGTCAGGCTTGGAAGGTGTTAATGGCAGGTACGCTGCTTTTGTGATTTGGTTGTCTTCCTTGTGGCCTTGGCAGGAGAGGCAATACACAGGAAATGGGTTGGCACTGAAGACTGACATTTTGGCGGTTATTACACCATTTAGGAGCACTGGGAAAGGGCTGGAAGTAACAGGCCTAGGATTTGGCCATCCATGTTTATAATAAACCAAAGAGAATAACTGGGGCCTTGAGAAATGTGGTACTGACTTTGAGGAACATTGTCTTCGAACAAACCGAATCAAAGGTGCTGGGATAATCAGCCAGTTAGAAAAAAAAGCAATGGTAGAAGGCTGCCACCGCCAGTGTTCTTAACAAGGAAAAAGCGACTGGAGTGTCTAGGAATTTGGGACTGTGTGTCATGGCTCAAGTAGCTTCGAATAGTAGAACTTCCTTTTCTTAAAAACATGATAGGCAGTGGGAACCAGTAAGAAAAAACTTCTTTGGTAACCAAGGCTGGGGGCGGGGGGCGCGGTGTGTGGAAGTTGATGTGGAGGTGGGGAGTGAAGAACAGCAGCGCAGGATTGCTTTGGTGGTGGAAAGTAAGGAAACTGGTAAGAAAAGAAGAGAGCACCCCCTAAAAAGATAGGATCTTAGATAGGGGTGGGAAGATAAAACTTTGCTTAGCAAGGAAGACTTTCTGTCCCTTGGCTGTGTGCTGGGTACTTAGGTACCCTGTTAGAAAAACAACAACTAGTGTGTGTGAGATAAAGATATTTATTCAATTAAGGACCTTGGGCAGGAGCTACTTTTGGTTTTTGGAGAGAATGCTCAGATAATCCAAACTCCAAAGAGGAATAGTTCCAAGAATAGATTTTTAGTATAGGTAAGTCAATTTTGTGACAGAGGGACAATGCCAGAAAAGACACATTGGCAAAAGAGGAGAAATCTATGCCTACTTTCAGAATAGCTAACGATCTTTTGATGCCATTGGGCACCTGGCTGGCTCAGTTGGTGGAGCATGCAACTTTTGATCTCAGGGTTGTGAGTTCAAGCCCCATGTTGGGTATAGAGATTACTTTAAAATAAAATCTTAAAAAAAAAAAAAAAAAAAAAAAGGAAGAAATGGTACCAGTTCAAGTAATTCATGTAATTCCTGTTAAGTTAGGTAGCAGATTCAGAAGTGCAATTCTTTCAAAACATATGGGCTATAGATTTATCTCTCTTCCCTTTTCTGGAAGAGTATTTGTGGGTTTCATCTGCATATTTGTATTATTATTTTAAGTTTATAAATCCCATTTGGGGGCTTCCTTAGGAAAAATCTGTTAGTGAAGTTCAAAGGACCTTAAAACTGTCAACCATACTCTTATGTTGACTCTCTTGTTCTTTTCCATTTTCCATCAGGTACCAGATTTCTTGTTATACTCACTGTATTACTGTTATTGCTGTGTACCAAATACCATAAAATTTAGCAGCTTAAAATAGTAAATATTATCTCTCATTTTCCAAGAGTTTGGAATCTGATAGTGGTTCAGCTGAGTGCTTCCAGCTTGAGGTCTCTCATGAGATTGTAGTCAGGCTGCCTGCTGGGGTTGCAGTCATCTCAAGACTCAACTGGGGCTGAAGGCTCTGTTCTCATGCTCACTCACATGGCAGTTAGCAGGACTCACACTTCCTTGCTGGCTGTTGGCTAGAGACTTCAGCTCCTTGCCTCTCCGCAGGGCTGCTTACGGCGTGATAGTTTGCTTCCCTTAGAGCAAGTGATCAAGGAGAACAAGAGCCCAAGACAAAAGCTGCAGTCTTTTACAACCTAATTTCAGAAGTATCACTTGTGCCACATGCTGTTGGTCACACAGATCAGACCAATTATGGATTAGTGTGTAATGGGACCGTGCAGGGCATCTTAGAGGCTGGCTACCACAATTACCTTAAACTCTTATTAAATGATACCGTATCACTTGACTCCTAATTTATTATTAAAAATTCTTCATTTAGAGTCATAGAATCTGTTAATGGTCATCTTTGGGAAAATACCATGGAGTACCTAGGCTTATTTAGGCTTTTTGATGCATTTTCAGCTTTTTGTCAAGTGTCACAGCAGTTCATTTAAAAGTCTATTAAATTGTTGTTAAAGTTTATCAAATAAATTATTTGTTCAGTCAGAACTTTTCATCATATGATCTAGGCATTTCTACAGATCTTTGGTACCCCTTCAGGAATCAAAGAACTATTTTCATAAACAATGCCAAAGCGCTAGTTGGCTTTCAGGGTATGGACTTCGCACTACCGGTGCAAAAGCAGTGATGGGTAAAATTGCTGGCACCTCAGCATAACCAAGGTGGTGGTGACCTGTGCTAGTAGTCATTGGAGTCTTCAATGCCACATTCTTGGATTTAAGAAAAAAAAATAAAAGCCAGTTTAAACTAAGATCTTTGATAAAGCAGTAAAATTATTAATTTTATTAAATCTAGACCCTTGAGCAAGTATCTTTTCAGTATTTTGTGTGACAGTGTAGAAGTTTGCCTGAAGCACTTCTGCCATTTACCAAAACTTGATGGTTGTCTTCAGGAAATCACTTGTGTGACTCTTTGACTTGCATGCTGATCTAGCCACTTTTTTAATGGAACACCTTTTTTTTTTTTTTTTTAAACTGAAAAGAACTGACACATTTTGGTTGTTTAGGTGTGGGCATTTGGCAGTCATTTTCTTGTAAAAGAGCCAAGGGAACTTGTCACGTCAGAGGAAACAATTGATAGTATTTGTTGCCAGTGATAAAAACTGAAGCTTTCAAGTGAAAATTAAAATTCTGGAAAACTTGTATTGATGTGCCTGCCAGTTTTCCAATACTTAGACTTTTCTGATAAGATGGATGGTGGTTATTAATAACTGTGATTTTCAAGATATTTTTAATGAATGTGTCAATATTTGGAAGATCTACATAACTCAGTAAATAAATATTTTCCAAATGGCCAGTGCATGATATTATAAAATCATTAATGGGTGAAAGAGCCATTTAAAATACAACATAGACTAACAGATTTTAATGTAACAGATGATAAAAAGTTCACTTGCCAAAGTTCGGTATAGAGTCAAAGAAGAATATCCACAATTTTATGAAAGATCTGTTAAAAATACTCCTCCCTTTTCCAACTTCATATATGTGTGAGGATGGAGTTTTTTAGTATATTTTAACCAAAACAACACGTCACATCAATATGAATCCAGAAGCAGATATGAGAATCCAACTTTCTTCAATTAAGCCAGATATTAAGGAGATTTGCCGAAATGTAAAACAAGGCCAGCCTTCTCATTAAAGTTTTATCTTAGAAAATACAGTAATTTTTCATAAAGATATTTATATTAACTTGCAATGACTTTACTGTTTTTAATGAATTAATAAATATTTTAAAATTTTCTGTTTTATATTTCTAATATGGTGATATAACCCAGATAAATAGAAGTTCTTTGGGGTCCTCATGAACATTTAAAAGTATAAAGGAATCCTGAGACTAAAAAGGGTGAGAACTGCTTCTGCAAGCTCTTAATGGTACTGAGGCTAAATTGGTTCTCTCTTCATAACTGAAAGGTTCCCTCAGTTAGGTGTCTGTGGTGAACAGCAGAGAGTAACATGTGAGGCATGTTATTGGGAAAGCATTTATTTGTTGCTTTTTGCTGTGCAACATTCTCCCCTGCACCTTTGGTAACAGCGCTTTTTCTTTTGGGGCCTTACCCCTTTGGAGGGGAGCTCTAAGTACCTTAATTTTTGAAATAAAAAGCTTTGTCAGAGCTTTTTTTTTTTTTAACTTTTTTTCAACATTTATTTATTTTTGAGAGACAGAGAGAGACAGAGCCCGAGCGGGGGAGGAACAGAGAGAAAGGGAGGCACAGAATCTGAAGCAGGCTCCAGGCTCTGAGCTGTCAGCACAGAGCCCGATGCATGGCTTGAACTCAAAGACCGCGAGATCATGACGGGAGCCGAAGTCAGACACTTAGCCAACTGAGCCACCCCGGCGCCCCTGTCAGAGCTTTTTGAGTATTCCTGTTTCCCACAACAGCCTGGTTTCTTTCTGAGATTTTCCTTTAGCCTTTCTTCCCTTCTGTGAGTTTTGATTTTCTCTTTCTGTGTGCTTTCTGTGATTTCCCCCCAACATATACTTATCTTGCCTCTATTGAAAATCTGTGCTTAGAATTTCCTTTTTGTTTAAGGTAGCCAGAGACCATTGTTGTTGCTTACACCCTAAGAACCTTAAGAGAGATACAAAAGCAAAGAAATTATACTGTTTTCTGAAAACTCTCAAGTGAAAAAGCAAGAGTTAATTTCTTTAAAAAAAAAAAAACAAACTTTCCAGGAAATTAAAAATAGATTTAAAAGATAAGCTCATAGCACAAATGTTGGAGGCAGACTTGTGATTTAGATTTTGAAAGCATTCACATTTCCTTTCTTATTTTACAAAGTAAAGTAGGACCTGGTTCTAATTCTGGAAAAGACAGAGTAAGCATACTCTCTTCTGTCTTACTTAACACAAGTCTAAGTCCTGGACAGAATGTGTGGAGCAGCTATCTCATGATTCAAAGATCCAAATGATAGTAAGCAGATGGGGAAGAAGGTGAGAATTTGAAGGTCCACCAAGCTGGTGATGAGTAGCTGACCATTTTTTCCTTCTCTCGTATCACCCAGCCTGGACTTGAAGTCTCCAGAAACCTACATTCCAGGTAGGAACAGAAAGGCTTTCTCTGGCCTGAGGAGCAAGAAAGGGATCTCCTAAGGATCAGGGAGGGTGGGAGAAATCCCAGGGTTTCTTTTGTCCCTTCTCTCTTGCCCCAGCACCTGGGCACTACTGCACCGTTGGCAGCAGTGGCCCAGCGATGACACTGGCAGCAGGGCTGGCACCTAAAACTGAAGGAAGAGAACAGAACCCCTTCTCTTTTAGCAGTGGAACTGTGATCCCTAGAATGCAGAGCAAACTCCACCGCTTTTTTTACTGTCTATCGGCTGCTTAGCTCTGGAGGCAGATGCACTGTGTGGCACAGTGGAGAAGCTAAACCCCAGGAATGCAAGGCTGGTTTGAAACTTGAAAATCAATTAGTGTACTCCACTCTTTGAGTCTAAAGAAGGATATAACATATGATCTATCAATTGATGCAGAAAAGCATTTAACAAAATTCAGCATTAGTTCATAATAAAAACACTCAGCAAACTAGGAATAGACTTTCTCAACCTGATAAGAGACATCTAAAAAACTTACAGCCAGCATCATACTAGATGGTGGAGGATAGAATGCTTTGTCCTTAACAATCCAAAACAAGGCAAGGATGTCCATTCTCACCATTTCCATTCCGTGTCATACTGGAAGACTTAGCCAGTGCAGTAAGTCAAGAAAAAGATACAAAGGGCAACAGAAAGGAAGGAAAAAAATTGTCCCTATTTGCAGATGATAAGACTGTCTATATGGAAAATCCCATGCAAACAAAATACAAAAAAATCTGTAAGTATAGCAAGATTGGAGGATATAAAATCAACACACAAAAATTACTTCTATTTCCAGTATCTATTAGCAGTGAATGACTTGAAATGAAATTACCAACACAGTGCCACTTATAATAGCTCCCCAAAGGAAGAAAAATAAATACTTAGGAATACATCTAGCAAAACATGGGCAGGATCTGAATGTGGAAAAACAGAAAATGCTAATGAAAAAAATCAAGACCTAATAAATGGAAAGGCACATCATGTTCATGGACTAAAAGACAATAGAATTAAGAGGTCCGTTCTCTCCAGGTGATCTACAGATTTAATATGATTCCAATCACAATTTCAACAAGTTGATTGATTCTAAAATACAAATGGTAAGGCAAATGAACTAAAATAACCAAAACAATTTTGTAAAAGAAGAATAAAGTGAAGGACTCACTACCCAATTTTAAGAATTAACTATAAAGCTGCTCATGACTATAAACATAGATTAATGGAACAAAAGAGTCCAGAAATAGGCCTAACAAATATGACCTTGATTTTTGACAAAAACATGAAAGAAATGCAATGGAAAAGGTATTCATTAGAAAAGGATAGTCTTCAACAAATGATATGAAACACTTGGATGTCCATATGCAAAAAATGAACCTTGACCTAAAACTTACAAAAATTAATCCAAAATAATCTAAATGTAAAATGTAGGTGCCTGGGTGGCTCAGTCAGTTTTGAGCAACCAACTCTTGATTTTGCCTCAGGTCATGATCCCAGGGTCCTGGGATGGAGCCCAGCATTGGACTGCTGAGCATAGAGCCTGCCTAAGAGTTTCTTGCTCTCAACCTCTGCCCCTTTCCCCCACTCATGTGCATGCACCCTCTCTCTCAAAAGAAAAAAAATAAATGTAAAGCTGTAAAACTTAGAGGAGAACACAAAAGAAAATATTCATGTCCTGGACTTGGACAAAAAGTTCTCAGGTCATGATCTCACGGTTCTTGGGTTTGAGCCCCACATCGGGCTCTGTGCCGACAGCTCAGAGCTTGGAGCCTGCTTCAGATTCTGTGTCTCCCTCTCTGCCTCTCCCCCACTCATTCTGTCTGTCTCTCAAAAATAAACATTAAAAAAAATTTTTTTAAAAAGCTTTGAGAGAGCACCCGTGCAAGTGGGGGAGGGGCAGAGAGAGAGAATGAGAGAGAATCCCAAGCAGGCTCTGTGCTGTAAGTGCAGAGGCCAATGCAGGGCTAAGAGGACATTTTAATAAAAAGGAAATACTGGTAAATTGGACCTAACAAGAATTTAAAACTTTTGTTCCAAGCAAAACACTTAAGAGAATGAAGACAAGCTATAGACTGGAATATCTGCAAATCACATATCTGACAAAGGACTTGTGTTCAAAATATATAGAGCACTCTCAAAAGAAAACAGCACTATTTAAGAAAACGGGCAAAAGTCTCCTCAAAGACAATATACAAATGGCACATAAGCACGTGAAAAGATGTTCAACATCATTTAGTCAATAGAGAAACCCCAATTAAAATCACAGTGAATGCTAAGACATACCTAATTAGAATAGCTAAACTTTAAAAATTACTGATACTAATGAGTGCTAATGAGGATGTGCAGCACCTGGAGCTCTCACACATGGCCAGTGGGAGTGCAAAACGGTGTAGCCACCCAGGAAAACAGGTTAGCCATTTCTTCTATAAAGTTAAATCTATATTTTCCATATGACCCAGCAATCCCATTTGTGGTTATTTACTTTAGAGAAATGTTATGTTAACCCCAAAACTTGTACATGAAAGTTTTAGCATCTATTCATAGTCACCAAAATTTGCAGACAACCCAAATATCCTTCAGTGGGTGAATGGGTAAACAAAATGTAGTACAGTAGCCTCTGCGCCCCCCCCCCCCCCCCCCGCCCGCTGCATCTGTAGTTTCACTCTCTGCAGTTCCATTACCCACGGCCAGCTGTGGCCCGGAAGCAGACCGTCCTCCTGATGTAGTCAAAAGGCAGAAGGCCAGCAGTAGCCTAAGGCTGAGTCTCAATACCTACATCATTCACCTCATTTCATATCATCACACAGGCATCTTACCATTTCACATCATAAGAAGGGCGAATGCAGCACAGTAAGACATTTTGAAAGACCACATTCACATAACCTTTACTATAGCATATTGTTACAGTTGTTCTAGCTTATTGTTCTTAATCTCTTACTGTGTCTCATTTATAAATTAAACCATATCATAGGTAGGTATGTAGAGGAAAGGGGTAGGAGGACTACTATAATTCATACAGTGGAACACTGGTCAGCCATAAGAAAGAAAAACTTATGTATAGATAATGCAACAACATAGATGGATCTCAAAGGCATTTATACAGAGGGAAAGAAGCCGGGCTACATCCTCTGAAAAATAAATGCCACATACTGTGTGAGTCGATTTATATGACATTTTTTTTTTAATTAAATTTAAGTTAACATACTGGGCAATATTGGTTTCAGGAGTAGAATTCAGTGATTTCATCACTTACAACATCCAGTGCTCACCACAAGTGCCCATTTTAATACCCATCACCCATCTAGCCCACCCCCCACCCATTTATAACATTCTTGAAAAGATGAAACAAAATGTCAGTGGTTGCCAGGGTCAGGGATGGCGGAGGGGTGACTATAGAAAGGTAGCACGAGGGAAGTTCTTGGATCCATGGTTTTTGTATTCTCTTTGTGGTGGTTATAGGAGTCAGTACGTGTATTAAAACTAAGAACATTGTATCCCCTAAAAAGTTCATGCACGTTAAATACAATTTTAAAACATGATAGGATCTAAATGATTTTATACAAAGTAAAACCTTTGAATTTTTCAGGAAAGTAAGTATAGTCTTAGTACAGTTATTCTGCAGAAAATGATGTAAAAGCGAGTGTGGTCATGACTAACCCTACTTTGTACCTTCCTGGGGCAGCAAGAATTTATATGTGGTTGTGCCTGCTATTCAAGAGCATTTGACACCAGTTTCTTTGTATGCTGAAGACAGGATCACCAGAGGTTAATACTGAATTTCCCTTGCTGTTCCTCCTCCTCTTGATCTGTATCTCCTTCAGGTTTTCCCCTGAAATGAAGATTGAAAATATCTATGGACCAGTTTTCCTTCCCTTTTGTGTGTGTGTGTGCGTGTGTGTGTGAGATGTTTCTTACACCTCTGAGACAGGATTTAGGGTAGCTACTTTATTCTGTAAGATAACTCCAAGTGCTCCCAACTTTCCTCTGGCTTTTCTAAAAAAAAAAAAAAAAATGTACACATATATTTTAAAAATATCCCTTGGGGCGCCTGGCTGGCTCAGTCAGTGGAACATGTGACTCTTGATCTCGGGGTTGTGAATTCGAGTCCCACGTTGGGTGTAAAGATTACATAAAAAATAAAATCTTGAAAAAAATCCCTAAAAATTTTCAATCACTGTCTTTACCTCTGCATATCTTTTCTTGGGGTTTCTTTACTGAAGGACTCTTCTTTTTCTCTGTAGCAATGAGACTTTTTCATTCTGCCTAGAATTTTGCCCTCTGTGTGTGTTACATTTGGATGAGGTGGGTTTGTTCATCTCGGTAATTTCCTGCACACTTTTAACTGGAGTTGCCAGCTGGGGGTTACAGTAGTGAGAGGCTGTGTTGGTTCTCCTACAGAAATGGCACAGGCCTTTCCTGAATAGACAGCAGAACTCTCTGGTCAGCAAATGGCTTTTTTCTCCTCCACGGTATATCCTCCCCACTCTGTCCTCATCATTATATCAAAGCTTTTGCATCCAAAAAGAACAGATCCAATTGTTCTGGGGACCTGGAATGACTCCTATCCATTTTGCTTTTCCTTGGGAGGCCCTATTCAAATTGGGTAAATGGTCTGTAATCCAGAGGATCAGATTTTGCTTTATCAGCTATTTTTTAAAAATCCAGTGTAATGTTGAAAACCTCCTACTCTACACAATAAGAGTGCTTACAGTTGTTCATAATGCCTGAGCGCAGTGACTGTTAGTTTTTAAGTACAGGAATTTGATAGATTGTGAAAAATTTCTTGGGTATATAAGACTCATTTTACTTTTTATTAGTTTATTTTAGTACCTGATATTCTGATTATTCCTGTCTTTATTACAACAGTTAAAAAAAAAGGTTTTTTTCCCCTTTTTAGGCTGTCATTATTTGTATCAAAAACAAAGAATTTGAAAAGGCTTCAAAAATTTTGAAAAAACATATGTCCAAGGACCCCACAACTCAGGTAAATTTGACATATTTTTGCTTCCCTGACTTAAATCCATCTCATTGTTTTTTGTAGGGAAACAGGGAAAGGGCTCTTTGTCAGGAATGTTATTTAAATATTTGGCACCCTTAGCATGTTGTCTTTTATATCCGGGATAACATTGTGAGATTGACTTTTCAAAATTTATTTTTTACTATATAAATTTACTTAAATTATATTCTTGCCCATTTCTGCCTGGTTTGTGACAGAACTTTATGTAAGTGATCAGCAGCTATCAAGTTCTGTACCACTCCAAACTTTATTTACATGAATGGTGATCTTACAGACTTGAGAACCAGCCTTGGTGAGGACTTAACTCCTCTATTTTCTGGTGTCAAAAGCTCTGTTGGTGCCTTGCTCTTTTTTTTCTTTCCTTTGTAAATCTAGATTTTAGTTTTTGAAAAGGTAATACATGTACATAATAAAATTCAAAAGATACAACAGAAGAACTTAGTGAAAATTCTCTCATCTTTTGACTTGGCCACCTCATTCATCTCCTCATAGGCAACCAGTGTTTTTTTCTTTTATCCTTTTAGAGATAGTCTTCTCTATGCATATGCAAGCAAATAATTCTGTGTGTATATATGTGTACAGAGATATATACATATATCCATTCTTCCTGCTCTTCCCATGTATACCTGTGAGCATATTCTACACAGAAATTTGAACATTTTGTAAATTGCTTTTTTCACTTAACATATCTTGAAGGTCATTCTATATTAGCATATAAGGACCTTCTTCAACCTTTTTTTCCTTAAGTTTAAAAATCTTTATGTAAACGTATAAAGGTACTTTAGATCCTAAGTTCTTCGTATTTTTTTATAGCTACATACTAACCCATTATGGCTGATCCATAATGTATTGCCCTGTTCTTTGTGGTAGGCTCCCCTTCCTATACATGAACACTGATTGCCATTGACACATTTGAAAGTTGATAGTGTTGTCTCAACTTACCGTCACTGAATTTTTACTAGAGTTCTCGTTTCTTATGTTGCAAATATTGGTCCTTTGTGTAGAAGCTGAGAAATGATCTCCTGAACATTATCCGTGAGAAGAACTTGGCCCACCCTGTTATCCAGAACTTTTCCTATGAGACCTTCCAGCAGAAGATGCTGCGCTTCCTGGAGAGTCACCTGGATGACGCAGAGCCCTACCTCCTCACGGTGGGCCTTGGCCTTCTCTTCTCATAACCGTGATGTGGCCTTGAGGATGTGCAGGCACTTAGAAAAGGACAGCTCTTTTTAGAAGTGAAAAGAGTAAATGTGTGTACAAGACTTTTGAATTATATGCACTGTCTTCTTTAATTAAATGCCTTAAATATACAGAAGCAGAGATTCTGACAGAGGCAAATGGAATGTACCTGGTTTCCTTCACCTTCCATATACACCTCCCACATATGATTAATCCGTTGTGATTAAAGTGGGGAACACTTGAAATGAGTAGTGGTTCCCAAAGAGATGAAATTTGAGTTCAGTTTGGGAGCAAGAATGGTTTGGTAGGTACGGTATGATGGGGTTGTTAAGAGGAGGAGGAATAACTGGAGAAGAAAGGTGTGACTAGAAGTATGATAAAGCATAAGAAGCCAAATGAAGACATTCTTTAATGGGATCAAAGTGCTCAGCATAAGGAATGGCAGCAGTGAGGCTCAGGACAGCACATGGAAGAATGAGAACCTAGCGTGTCCTGTAGGGTGGCCTGGGATACTGGAAAACTGAGTGAGGGGGTTTTGTTTTGGTTTGGTTTTGGTTTTAAATCACCAACATCTGAGGATATCTTCGTTCAGGACAGCCGGCTGACTCAGTAGGTAGAGCATGTGACTCTTGATCTTGGGGTTGTAAGTTCAAGCCCCATGTTGAGTATAGAGATTAATTAAAAATATAATCTTAAAAAGAAAGAAAATATCTTAGGTCATAACACTAGATCTGCCAGGCCCATAGTAGGATGGTGTCAGGGATCCCAGCAGTCATTTGGCAGATGTCAAGTTATCTGCAAAGCAGATAGTTTGGAATATTCAGGGAGCAAGTGTCAAGAACCTTGAGCCTGGCCCGGGGTCCTTTATTTTGTATTCCAGATAAGTGGAAAAATAACCTTCCACTGTTTCTGTGGGAGGATTGAACTTTCAGTTCTTTTTCTTTTTTTTTTTTTTTTTTTTTTTTAAGAGAGAGCATGTGCAAGTGAGAGAAGAGCAGAGGGAGAGAGAGACTCTCAAGCAGGCTCCATGCCCAGCGCGAAGACTGCATGACCCCAGGACCATGAAATCATGACCTGAGCCAAAATCAAGAGTCAAACGCTCAAATGACCGAGCCTTTCATGCACCACCCCCCCCTTTTTTTTTAAGTAGGCTTCACGCCCAACATGGCGTTTGAACTCATGACCCTGAGATAGAGAGTAACACGCTCTACTGACTGAGCCAGCCAGGCACCCATAGAACTCTCACTTCTTAAGACATCACTTGTTATAGATATGCATATCTGAAACTGAATGATACTAGACTAACTGGAAACGTATAAAACTTCAGTCAGAGGGAGACAGATGGGCAGTTGGAGTTAGAGCAACACCAGCTCGCTCAGGGCTTTATGTGATATAAGTAAGGATTTCCAGAGTTAATAGGTAAAACTTATTTGTAGAAATATAGTTACCAAAAATTTATACACAAAGCAAAAGACACTAATATAATCATTAGTTGTCTTAAGTTTGGAAAAAAAAGTTTGATTTTGTGCATGATCCCAAAGGTACATTTGGCATTCAGAAACTAGAGTAGGGATGAGATTGGAAGAATGGAAGAGGAAGTACAGAGTCAAATCACATACTTATTTGTTGTCCAAAAGGTTAAAGAATTCTTGCACTGTCAAGATGGTTAGCACCACCCTAGAAAATTGTGAGCCATTTTTTGAGGAAAGAAAAAAGCAAGACATTTGAGATAGTTCTTGTGAGTTCTCTCCCTTTGTATGTCCTCTAGTTTATGCCTTGAGTAGATTTATAAGTGAACATATTTGCATGTTGAGTATGTATGTTCGTGAAAGAAGAGAATTAATGAAATTTGTGATTTCCTCTTCCTGATGACATCCTTCTTTTCCCAGATGGCCAAAAAGGCTTTGAAATCTGAGACTGCTGTCTCAGGTACAGTGAAGAAGATAAACAGCCAGCACCAGAGCCTGTGCAGAAGCCCCTCAGAGAACCTGCAAGGTGAGAGGGATGCCCTTTTGCGATCTTGGGTGAAACATAAGCAGTCTCCTTAGAGCAGAATCAGTTAGTTCCTCCTAGTACTCACATGTTACTTGGTTACTTATACAAGGCAGTGTGGGAGTTACAGAGCACACCTCGGAAAATGAGAATATTTAAGATAGATGTCATACCCCTGACAGAAGTTCCTGACTGGTTGTTCCTCAAAGGTTCTTTCCTTCTTTTTTCTCCTATCCTTGCCTTGCCCGTATTTACGCAGTACATCCTTGTGGATACCTCATCTCTTAATACACTGTTCAGACTTGTGAATCAGATTCCCAAGACAAGTTGTTAAAGGAGGAGTCACAAGTTTAGATGCCTTTGGGGGTCCAGTAGGAAATGTACAGGGGTGAGTATAGGATAATACATTTCAGAGCATGAGAGCGGGAACCAGAGAGGGCATGCTTTTCAGCTTCGTGTGATTGTTGCAATGTGGAAATGTCCAAGGACGCCCAAACCTCAGTTCAAATTTTTATGTGAGACATCCAGTTTTGCTTTTGTTTTTTTGAGCTTTCCCAGTTTTTGGAGGCAATTAGTCCAATTTAAAAAAAACAAAACTTGCATAGGTTAGGCAAGAAAACATATCTGCCAGCTGGGTTCGGCTTGTAGGCTGCCAGTTTTCCCACTCCTAATAGTTACTAATTTAAGTATACCAATTATTCCAAATTATAGGTGAACTTACCTTTATTATGAAAAGGCAGTTTCTCATTGTTCCAAGACTGTGTAGCAGACTTCTAACTCTGAGAATTCTCAAAATCCCATTTATAAGTGTACTAAAGGAGAAAGGGGGCAGAATGGAGACCAGTCTATTCCTTCTTTTACGTGAGGGTTGGACTGGACAGCAGGAAGAAGAGTTTACACTTCAAGGTGAGATTGCTGAATTGTCATTTGGTTGCCCAGACAGACTCTGAGCTATTCGACACTATACAGAGTTCTGACGTAGTTGCTGTAGTTCGTGCAGACTAAAGTGATTAGCACACTGGCTAACGAGATCTCTTGGAAGAGGAGTGTCATTGGCCCTAGTCCTTTGAGGTTCTCTTACTGGGAGCTGAAACTCCAGAGTTCAACTTCTATATCCTATTTAAAGCCTCTATTTATGCTTATAAATGGAAGCTTTATAAATAAAGGTTGTTTTGAGCAACTTTTTTTTTTTTTTCCCCAAATGAGGTGTCCTCAACTTGAGGAGTCCTCTAATTTGAAGCTTCACACTTTGGAAAACTTGTGGCTGTTTGGCTGAGCGTCAGTAATGGTGAGACTGATCTTTGTATATCTGCTTTATGTGTAGGCAGTTACGGAGTACTCCAACCACCATTGGAATTATGACCCTGAAAGCAGCTTTCAAGACTCTGTCCAGTGCACAAGATTCTGAGGCAGCCTTCTCAAAACTGGACCAGAAAGATCTGGTACTTCCTAATCAAGTGTCCCTGCCATCACCAGCCCTCAAAAACAAGAGACCGAGAAAAGATGAAAATGAAAGTTCAGCCCCTACTGAGGGTGAGGGTGGCTCTGAACTGCAGCCCAAGAACAAGCGCATGACAATAAGCAGATTGGTTTTGGAGGAGGACAGCCAGAGTACTGAGCCGAGCTCAGGCCTCGACTCCTCCCAGGAGGTCGTCCCAGCATCACCATCCAAGCCCACCGTTCTCAACCAACCCCTCCCTGGGGAGAAGAATCCCAAGTATGAAGACGTTCTTTGTGGCAGTTTTGGGGCTGGTTGGTGGTCCTGGTTGGGCCTGGTATTGCTTCCGTGAATGAAGTAACTTTCAGCTAAGTTATTCATCACCAAGGCTTGCTCAGACTGCTAGAATGTGACTTGGGAGTGGGGAGTGACGACATAGCCATCCCTGCCAGTTCTGAAGCCCCACCCGTGGGCTTCGAGGCTCTGCACTAGGCGTGAGTGAGGATGGAAGGGTTTCAGAGCCTCCTACTCATTGCTGCTTTCATTTTTAGCAAACTTCTGAGTGCCTTGACTACTAAATATCAGTCTTCCTTGTTAAAAGAGATTTGTTTGAGTTGGGCCACTTTAGACTTTGAGTCTTAAAAAAGATTTATGAATATTTATAGTTTTGCACCTTCTAAGAGCATTTAAGACTTGGCAAATTCAGTAAATATCTCCTCATCTCTCACATTCTGCTAGGCCCTGTGGGGCAGTGGTTAGAATGCTTGTTTTGCTCCCCCTCGTGGCCTGGCTTTCAGGTTTTGCTACGCTTTGTGCTCTCTTGTGAATCCTTCCTCTAAGCAAACTGGTTTGCTTGTTCTCTATGGAACACACCCTGTTTCTGCTACTGTACTCTTCTTGCTTCCTCTCATTCCCCACAGTTGGGTTATCATTCCTCCATCATTGCCTGTGGGAATCCCATCTGTCTTTCAAAGCGAAGAGAAGCTGATATTGATGAAATACTTTCCATAGGCCAAGCACTTTCACATATTATTTTACTGAATCTCTAGAATCCTCACTCTGTAAAGTGATATATTAGCCCCAATTTTAGATGACAAAGGTTTAGAAAAGTTATTAGTTTGCCTGAAGTCACAAAACCGAAAAGTGGCAAAGTTGGGCTTTAGGATTTTTAATCCTTATCAGTCTTAACTCAAAAAGTCAGTGGCCTTTATCCCACATACACCAAGATACCTCTTAAAATTCTGCTTCTTCCATGAATCTCCCCTGGTCACCCTGCTTTAACTGATCACCTCACTGGTCTCCCAAGGCCCTTGCCATCTCTACCACTGCTCTGACACGCATGTGCTAGGTGCCCAGAGAGGCTGTGGCATCTAAATGATTAAAACTCAGGCACAAATCTGCACAGTCCATACCATTACCTGCATATGGAAGTGAGTGAGTCACTGGCTAGGCAAGCAAATGGAGCTCAACCCACTTTCATTCTCATTTGATACGTGATCTCCTTTATTCCTTGCGGCAGTCCTATAAAGTATAGGTATTACTGCTGTGAACACGGTGAGGAAACTGTAGAGAATGCAGGATTACAGTGGTTTTATAAATGGGAAGATTTGTGAAGGTTTAGACCTGTTTACCTCTCTCGTGTGTCAAGGGCCTGAAGTTTGAAGGGTACTCTAAAGCAGAGGTTGGCAAACTACAGCTCCTGGGCCAAATCTGCCTGGCACCCAGTTTTGTAAATAAAGTTTTATTGGAACTCAGCCACAAACATCGCATATGTATTGTTTGTGGCTGCTCTTGATGCTACACTGAATTGAATAATTGCAACAGAGAGGTAAGGCCTGCAAATCTGAAGATACTCTCCGGCCCTCTACAGGAAAAGCCTGGCTAAAGGATTTCCCTGTGAGGTACCCTGGGAGCTCCAGGAAAGAACAGCTCAGCCTGCTCAGCAAAACTCTGGGTGGCACAAGCCTTGCAGAGGAGCAAATGTTGAGCTGACTGACCTTGAGGGATGAGTAGGAGGTCACCAAGCATATTGTGGGGTGGGGTTTTAGACAGCAGGAACCCCTTTTATAAAGTTATGAGAAAGCCTGGTATACTCCAGAAAACATCATGAATTCAGTATGGCAGAAGAATATAATGCATAGAGAGGACGAACGAAGAAATGTGTGGATGGGTAGATGACCAGGTCTTGAATTCCTTTTGTATTCTATCAGGCAGAGGTTCTTAAACTGGGCTTCCTATCACAGCGACCTGTGGGATGTTTAGTAAAATAGATAATCCAGGCTCCTGTGTACAGAATTAGAAGAGGCAGGATCTGTAATCTGCTTCTCTAACTATGCCCCAGATTAATTCTACTACAGCTAATCAGAGAGCCTGGTGAGCTACCATTGATAGCTTTTGAACAGGCACTGAGGCAAAGGAGACCAGACAGGTGGCTGGAGACTGCTACCGGATGAGTAGTTAGGGCCTAGAAGAAGCTGGGCTGGTGGAATTGAAGGCAGGATTAGGGTATACCACCTGGAGGGCAAGTACTAGACTTTTCTGTGTCCAGTGGCACTTGGCAAAGAGCAAGTGCTTATTAGCTATTTATTAACCAAGTAAAATAATAATTCTTGGTTCTTGCAATTTAAAAGGTCCTACTCAAAACTTATATAAAAGGCCAGCAAAGGGTTAACATTTTAGGCTTCCTAACCAGTTGTGTCTCTGTTGCATATTTTTGGTTTTGTTTTTTTACAGCCCTTTAAAAACGTAAAAATCATTCTTAGCTCAAGGGTTGTACAAAAACCAGCAGCCACAGGCTGTAGTTTAAACGCCGACTCTTCTAGACCAGACCCCTCTAGCCTATTCATTGCTCATCAAGTTCTAACTTTACCAATAGGAGCGTAAGGACCAGGAAATGACACGACTTGCCTAGGACCCCACAGCGACTTGCCTAGGACCCCACAGCTAGCTCGCAGTGAGATGAGGACCCAGATTTCAGCCCCGCCCACAACGGAAGTTAGGCAAAACCAAACGTGTGTACACAGAGTAAGTGCTGCGTTCAGAGGAGGTGCAGGAGGTTCCCGAAGTCATCTGTGCATCTTGTCTGCAGGCAGAGTGAATAGACACATGGGTGAAGATGACAGACCCAGAAGTTAAACTCGGTTTTATCTCAGCATGAGGATAAGCAGGCAGAAAACTAAAAGCTGTAATCCTGACTTCTATTTATAAATAGTAATTAACACAGTTAATATCCTGAAAAGACGTAATTTTTTTACTTCGTCTCAAGCAAATTATTCTCAGAAATATTTTGGGGAATATGATCCAACTTAAAAATACAGTTGACAGGTTACCATTTGTCTCAGCCATGTAGATAATTTCATAGAAAACTCATGGAATTCAAGGAGTTTTTTTCAAGTCTGTACTTCTTAAGCAAACTGCTTTCATTACTCATTTGCAAAATACCTAGCCAGACTTAAAAATAAATTTCCGTTCATAGTGGGGTAAGGAGACAGAGGTTTGTCCCTATCCTCTCTCAGTCAAGTTTTACAGGTCATTTGATCTACCTAAATTCTTCAGAATTAAATTCAGATACTTTTACATGTTTGCTTTGTAAAAAGATGTTACAGTTCTGAGGTCAGATTTGTGCTGTGTTATGTTCCCAGGGCCATTTATTATTAATCAGGCAAACATAGTTAAAGTTGAATAGAAAAGACTGACTATAGTTTTCATTTATTCAATAATTCAAGTTTGGGATTTTTTTTTTTTAGCTTTGGAACTTTTTTCTATTATACTCAAGTACTTAACATTTCACATTTACAGGAAGGATCCTTATTTGCTTACACTCTATAATCTTCACTGGTTTAATTTATGTGCAGCTCTTTGATGATCCTGTTACTACTTTAACACAAATTTCTCTAGCTCCTATTAGCCTATGTGTTACTGTGCTAGATGTTTGGGGTAGACAAATGAAAATAACAGCACTTGCCTTCAAGGTGCTTATGATTAGGGGGTATGCTGTGAAATGGCCGTTTAATAAAGCGAAAGCACAACCACAAGGGCAGAGGAGTGGAGGCCTTTTGTATGCATTGTAGGCCAGGACTTAGGGCAAGCTTCATTGGGAATGACAGCTTTAAAAAATGGGTGGAATTTTACTTGGCAGGGAAGGGAATCCCAAGCAGAGGGAAGCATAGAGAGGAAAGTACAGAGCTTATAGAAGGAAAAGAGCAGAAGGCATGGCTCTGCCGTTTGTGCTGATGTGGGTGGAGAGAGGAGGCTTTGGTAGCAAGAGACTGGCTGGGGCCAGACTGGATGATCTTCATTCACCCATACAGCCTTCAGTGTTGAGGCAGGGAGAAGTCATCATGAAACAGAGAAGGTAGGAGGTAATTTCAGACTGATGTTCAGGTGGTTTTGGAAGGGGAAAGGGCTGGGGACAGAGACTCCAGTTAAGAGACTAGTGTGATACTAGTGAAAGGTACCAGTGCTTGGACAAGAGGAATGGAGAGGGAAAAGAATGCAGTTCCGAGATAGGACCAGGGCATGTCTTTGAAGAATTGGGAGCAGTTTGATGTTCTAGGTTAGAAAAATGCTGAGACCTTTACAATTAGAGTCAAAACCAACCAACCAACCAAGAGCAGGAAAATGAACGGATTTTGAGGGGGATAGTGGGTGTGTATTCATTGCTGAGTGTTTGGGATGATCTTGCAGCCTTGGGGGACAATGACATGGAGACGCCTGGCCAGGTCAGGGCTTTGGGAGCTGTAAATGGATCTCAGCCGTGGTCACAGAACACGGAAGGGTAGAGGCTTTGAGAGAGCCAACGGTAAAATATGGGATGAGCCTGATGAATGTTTGACATCTTGTCCTCTTGTTGATCTCCCTTCAGAGCACCCAAAGGCAAGTGGAACAGCTCTAATGGGGTTGAAGAAAAAGAGACATGGGTGGAAGAGGATGAACTGTTTCAAGTTCAGGGTAAGCTAGGACATTCTCCTTGGTCTCTCTGACAGTAGCTGAAGTATAGATGTGTGTTACTGTCACATTAATGTTCCAGAAACTGCTGGTTGCCAAACTAGTAAAACTCTAGTAAGTTCCTCATTGTGATTCATGAGGAGTCTGTTTTATGTCCTTTCCCATTAAATGGTGGAGACTGTCAAAGCAGCACTTTATATTTAAAGAGAATTTTAAATAAAAAAAAATTTTTTTTTCTTTTTTTAGTAGGCTTCACACACAACGTGGGGCTTGAACTCACAGCCCTGAGATCAACAGTATCATGCTCCACGGACTGAGCCAGCCAAGCACCCCATTGGTTTTGTTTTAATAAATCCTATATTTAATTCTAGCTGATGTTCTTCCTAAAGTCTTTTAATTAAAGGTAGAAATGGTCATTCCTTGCATTTATTGATTAAGTAAAAAAAATCTCTTACCAGTTTCATTATTTTTTTCCAAAATAAGAAACTTTACTTTTCCATAATTAATACTAAAGCTTATGGCATTTGCATTAGAATATCCCCCACCACATACTTTGCATTCTAATGGAAATATCTAAATGCTGAAACATAATCTTGGAGATTCTAAAGACTTTGGTAACACAGCAACAACAGTAAACCTGCCAGTCCAATTTTGTCCTTAAAAAGTACCTTCATTGGCACAAACATAGTTGGCAAGATCAAGATCACACAGGAAATGGGGGAAGTAACAGAAAATCAATAAAAGTGGCATAAAATATTTAAAAACAACAAGATCTAAAAGTTCCAGAAAACATCTACTTCCAGTGCAGTCCAGATTTATCAGCGTTAATATTTGCCTCTACTACAGTATGAAGTACTCCACAATTTAAATATAAATCACCTGCCTCTGGAGGTAGGTATCCCTTTTCCTGAGCCACCTTCTCTGCTGGGGCAGTAGCATCTGCTGCAGCAGGCCCTGTAGCAAGTCTCACGTGTATGCAATTTTGCCTTCTCTTGCAGCTTTTTTATAGCTCTCGTTGGCTTGCACTGCCAACTGGTATACCCTCCCGTAGCCCTCCAGCCTTTTAAAAAATTACCTTGGTGTATTTTCTTGAGGCCTGATGTCTTTCCTTATGGTGAGAGTGTGGAACTTGAGCAGATCTCCCAGGGTTCCTCTGAGTGGGGAGCAATAATTACTATCCTGTTCTTGTTGGACCACATTTTACTTACATAAAATGATTAGGGATTTGAAAATTCTGGCATAAAACAGTAAGATTGTGTTATTTCAAAGCAGTGGTTAGCAAGGGGTTGTAAAGCAGAAATCACACACACACAACAAAAGTATATAATCCACTTGACTTGAACACAGGTTTGAACTGCACGGGTCCACTTACATGCATTTTTAAAAATAAGTCAGTATAATACTGTAAATATTTTTCTTATGATTTTATTTAATTTTTTTAATAACCTTTTCTCCAGCTTACTCTAAGAGTATAGAATGTAATAGATAGAAGATGCAAAATATGTGTTAATTGACTTTATGTTATTGGTAATGCTTATGGTCAACAGTAGGCTATTAAGTTTTGAGGGGAAGTCAGTGTAGACTTTTGACTATAGGTTGGGGATTGGGGCTCCTAACCTCCCAGATTCTTATGGGTCACTTGTATATGTGTATATATTAGAGTTTTAACACAGTCACTCAGTAATTTTAAGAATCATGTAGGTATACTAAAGAGCCTGAAATCCATCATTAACCAGTCTTTATTGAATGTCTGTCTGTAAAATATTTGCTTTGTACAGATTCTCATTGGCTGAAATGATTGTTACCTTGCAAACAAAGGACAAAAGCAAATTATCCTTTAGTGACAGTTTCTTCTCTCAATATTGGGAAACTCCAGTTAAGTTTTCCTTTTAGGAACATTTGACATCTTTTTCTTGTGGTTTGTGCAGAGAAAGGTGAACTCTGAAATGAATCTACTTTTAATGTTTTCCAGCAGCACCAGATGAAGAGAGTACAACCAGTATAACGAGAAAGCAGGTAATTTAAAATTACTTTTTTTGACCTTTTCTGGTTGTGTGGATGGAACAAAGGTAAAATAAGTACGCACGGCTCACGGCATAGGGTACCCATGCACCTGGAAAAAAGTCTTTTTGCAATTTTCAGATAATCCAAACTAAGTTAAGAGTAATACTCTCTGGAAGAAAAATCTAGGAGGACAGAAACCGATACATTTTCCTGACCATGAACAACATACGTTTGAAGTTTTTAATGCAGAAGTGATTATTAGTTGAGGATGAATAGCAGTACATGGAAAATTATTAAATATCTAAATCCACAGTGTTAGCTCATCTAGGTCATGTTTTAAAAACATAAACCCTTCTTTTGGGTTCAGATTATTGTCCTAAGATTCTTGAGTTTACCTCTTCGTTGTATGAAAACGTAAGTGGAGAGACAGGTGGTGATAAATACTTTGGTTTTCTTTTGCAGAAGTGGACTGTAGAAGAAAGCGAGTGGGTCAAGGCTGGAGTGCAGAAATACGGGGAAGGAAACTGGGCTGCCATTTCCAAAAATTATCCGTTTGTTAACCGAACAGCTGTGATGATTAAGGATCGCTGGCGGACCATGAAAAGACTTGGCATGAACTGAAACAGGCTTTCGTTTCCACAGAATTCACAGGAGCATGGTTCCTAATAATAGCCCCTGATAGTCTGTTTTTCTTTCAGAAGCTGGGCTGGGATGAAAATTTTGGGCATCCTCCTCCAACGTGGGGGAGGTCCCAGTTCTACTTCATCACTGTTGAAGATCATGGAGCTGAGAAACAAAGCCAAGTCCACCCCATGTCCTTGGCAGAGATGACAGGCATATAGCTTGTACAGTGCCAGAATATCATTAGTATTTCCCTTCTTTAGTGGTTTGCTTGAATTTAAATCCCTGGTAATCAGTAGAACCTTCTCCTAGGAAATGGTGGAGTCTGTTAGGAGCCAGTCATGACTCTGACCTGTTAAAACCAGCAACGTGAGCATTATTTGGAGTGAACTTGTTCCAGGTAAAGCTTTGGCCTTCTGATGCAAATGCAAAGGACCTTCATCTGTCATGAACCCAGGCTGATGAGAGACCAGTCCTGGTGGAATCAGCGTCTCTTTAAAAACTGTTTCGCCAGTTTTAACATCGGCATCTAGACCTGACAGCCTTGGTATTTGCCCTCAGTATTTGCTGGGCTAGGTAGGCAGGTTTAACCTCCACCTCTCCTGTGGGTGAACCAGTGTGTTTTTTGGTAAAATGGTGATTGTAGATAAGCTTAGCCCTTTCCCCCATTCCCCCTGCCCAATTCCCTTCCTTATGCTGGACTTTTAAAGCTTAAAAAAAAATCTTGACTGAATATAAATGCCTAATTCCATTCTTTGTGAAACGGTTGCTTCCGCCTGATTCCCTAATTGTGCTGTGTTAGTGTCTTGCTCTGAAACTCAACATTCCCTTCTCCTTTTGTACTGTGTTGTGCTTGCTGTCTCTCTCAGACATCCTTAAAGACTGTCTTTTTGGCAAAAAAAAAAAAAAAAAAAAAAAAAATTTCAGTAAAGTGTTTTCTGTAATCTTTTTTTTAAATATGAGAACTAATTATTGTCCATAACTTGTAGCACTCTTCATTAAAGTCTTGCTTCTCTCAAATGTTAAGTAGCTATTTAATTCCAGCACAGCATGTATGAGCAGATGGAGGTAGCAACACGTTGAACAATCTTTGCTGAACCCTGTTGACTATGTTAAGAAGCCGATGTCAGACGGTATTGGATGTTTTAATCCTTGAAAGCCATGTCGAACAGAGATGTGGAAACTTCCTTTTAATTTGTCCCTTTCTTCATATAACATATTTTAGGACAAAATTCCCCTTTTCTCACATTTGAGTGAGTGAAAGGCAAGGTGTAAAGAAATGCTACAGTTTTAAAATTCATCCTGTACCTACAAGTTAGAAACTTTGTAGAGCTTTTTTTATCTATTTACATGTTTTGGGATTTGGTACACTGTTTTTCTGGCAGTTAATCCCAAATGAAGCTATAGTGAAAAGGTAAGACCCAAATCCCCATCGATCTGGTTGCAGCTCATTTTGGTCTTCCCCTACACAGGGTTAGGATCCAGAAGCTTTCTCTCCTCTACTCTCACACTCTTAGACTACGCTCTCTAGGTAGAAGAGTGACGTTGTGATACGTTTAGGGAAGCAGAGTATCCTTATCAGTCTTTCTCAAACTGAGAAATGCAGGGATCCATTAACACTTTTTAACATAACTTCAGAGGTATTTTTGTGATAGAATTACTGAAATGGGTACACACATAAAAAAACTATGCCTGCAGCTTCTATACAACTATGAAATGTACCGTGAACTGAGGATTCTTTTGCTGAATCTAAGTCACTGCTCATGACATGGGTAGTGTTGGGACTATAGCAGTGACAGGATGTGGGTGGGGATGCCCGTGCCATTGTGCACTGAGAAGCGATCCCAGTCTCCCGCACCTTCATCTTAGTAAGACTGCTGCAGAATCACTGTGCCTGCAGAGTATGGTGATGTCACGTGGCCTTCGCTAGACCTGAACACTATTATGAAGTCTGTTCTTTGCCTATTATCTTTGTGAAACTAAAGATACTACCACGTGGAGTCAATGCGGTGAATTCTGAAGCACTACTTGCTTAGAAGGTGCTAATGCTATTTTGTTTTTTTAAGATTATGGCTGAAATAAAAACATTAGACACCATCAAGCACTCAGAGACTGACAGAAACACTGTCCTGGTAGGTAAGAGGGTGACATGGAGGCCCCAGGTGCACCAGCCGTGCTTCTGGGACAGTGAGCTGCCACTGCCATCTCTGAATGAACATTTCCTCATCTAGAAGTCAGTAGGTAATGGTACCTCTCTTGCAGGGCTGTTGTGAGAATAAATTGGAAGTAAGTAAATCTCGTCGCTCAATGCCAGTCATGAAGTCAGTGGATGTTCAGTGAGCTTTTTTCCCCGCTGTAAGTGCTGAAGAAGTCATAAGTAAAAGAAGAAAGATCGAGGGTCTGAATAACAGAAATAGTCTTTTAAGTGGGTTTTTCTATAGTTTTAGATGAATGTATCAGTCGGGGGCGGGGGGAGAAAGAACAAGGAATATCAGTGGAGGGGTTTGACCACTGCACTGCCTCTTGCTCACTCATCCATCGAAACTTTTGCACACACTTCCATGCTGTGCGTTTTACTCTCTAACCTCTAGCATTGAGCAGAACAAATTCTGTTGAAACAGGTCTGCCCCACATGTCCTACTGGAGCAATAGGTATCGTTTAGCAATTAGATATGAATAAGAGAGAGACTCTCCCCAGTCACACTTTGTCACTATATTCAGAGGGTTGTAAATAAACTTACCAACTGTTTACCCCCAAGAAGAGGGTATGAAAAACCACAGCCCAAAGGAAGGTAGAAATACTTCTGAAGTAGCAGATTGTATCTAGCATCCATGAAGTAGGTTTGGTAAGCAACTGAAGTTTTGGGTGTTTTTTTTTTTTTATGTTTATTTTTGAGAGAGAGACAGAGTGCAAGCAGGGGAGGAGCAGAGAGAGAGGGAGACAGAATCTAAAGCAGGCTCTAGGTTCTGAGCTGTCAGCACAGAGCCCAATGCAGGGCTCATACGCATGAACAGTGAGATCGTGACCTGAGCCGAAGTCGGATGCTTAACCGACTGAGCCACCCAGGTGCCGCCTCCCATTGAGTTTTTGAGGTAAAAACAAAACCTGCCTGTGAGCCAAGCATGGGGGTATCATGCCAGTTCTGTTCTGGAATATCCATGTGTGACCTCGAAATTGGCCTAAGTGTGACTTGTGAGTTAATGATTACCCTAGCAGGTGTCTAAACTGCTTGGTTTCACTGGGCTTGGGCAAGCAGTTCGCCTACAGAGGAGTCTTCAGACAGCAGCATGTTCCCTTTGCTCTCTGGAGCTGCGCTGGTGGTTCTGAACCTGGTGACCTCTGCTAGGAGCCAGAAGACAGAACTGTTTAGTGGCTCTGGGGACCAGCCACTCTTCCATGGAGCAGACCGATCTGACTTTGCCGTCATGATCCCTCCAGGAGGCACGGAATGCTTCTGGCAATTTGCCTACCAAACTGGATACTTCTATTTTAGTTATGAGGTGAGTACATGGGCTCCTCTAGCCATACTGGGGAGTTGGTTTTTTGTTTGTTTCTTTTTGTAAAGTGGGTCAGGTTTTACTCAAATACAAGATTCTAGTTGTCTTTCTTATGCTGTGATTCCTTACCTGTTAATGAAATGGACCTGCAGTTAGATGGACAGTCTCCATGGATGAATAATCACTGAAACATACGGCTTGACCAATCAAACTGGGAGCAGTGGAGGTGTGCTCAAAGCCATGGGACAAACCAGCTGCCAGTTACTATATGAGAAATCATATAGTAACTCAGATTTGGGGATGAGAGCAGAGAGAATCCATTTTTTAAAACATTAAAACAATATGGATATGGTACAAAGGAAAATGAAAACTTAGATGAACTTTGGCAAAACATCCTGAGATTTCAAAAAACATGCTTCAGTTTATAGCGTGAGGGGAGCCAACATTTACTCTCTTGCTTTTAGGGGTAATTCCGGCAAATTACAGAATCACTGACTAAAGGTTGCTCTATTTGGCCAGATAGTCCTTTTCTTTTGGTAAATGTAAAAAAGTTGCCTGTTCACAGGCCAAGTACATTTTTCCATCTGGTGGTCTTACACCACCACACTGCCCAAGGATGGTGACCTCAATAGTAAAGTCAGAGGCTGTTCATTTCCTTGTTCTTTATCTTAGAAACCTGTTAATTTTCTAAATTTGGTTTACATAGTGATAGACTCTATTGATCTCATTCCATTCCACTGTAATTCAAAGCTTATTTTAAGTTAGCTTATCAAGAGCCTTTTCTTATCTCTGAATTTAGAACAGTAGCTACTAATCAGCTCACAGTAGCCTGGGCTTATCAAGACAGAGCTTGGGGACAAGTGCCTACTGAATGCCTTATTTATTTGCTGTCGAGCAGCAAATAAGCCCAAATAAGGGACACCAGGGGAAGTCAAAACCAAGCAAGTTCAGTCAAGAACTGCATAGCCAAAGACATATGTCAGTTAATACATGGTGTATGGTCTGAGGCATGTCTTCTTAACCGGAGTGCTATTGGCATTTTGGGCAATTCTTTGTCCTGCAGTATTGTTTCTAACATAGCAGGATGCTCAGCACTGCTGTCCCTTCCTCCCTCCCTGACACCACTGTTGTCTCGATCCAAATTCCCAGAGGGTTGAGCAGTTCCTGATGGAGAACCTCTGTGCTGATGATCCCGAATGTCAATCTGACCACTTAGCTAGCTTCCTGGTGATGTGGCAGCGGCTTTTCTCCCTCTTTAATGTGCCTTGGCAGGTGCAGCGGACCCTGGGAATGTCACATGACCGGCATGTTGCTGCCACAGCACACACCCCACAGGGTTTCCTCATAGACTCCTCTCAAGATGTTCGGGGCCAGATTAACTTCTCTGTCGAAGAGACAGGTCTGTTTTTATCACCAGAGCTACTGTAATAATGCTAAGTTTCTTTGAAACTGGGTAAATGAGGAAGTACTGAAATTACTTTTATGGTTTATTTGAGAGAGGGCAAGCAAGCCTGTTAGTGGAGGAGGGGGAGGGGGAGAGGGAGAGAGAGAGGGGGAGAGAAAGAGAATACCAAGCAGGCTCCTGATGTGGAGCCCGATGTGGGGCTCAATCTCATGAACCAGTGAGATCATGACCTGAGCTGAAATCAAGAGCTGGATGCTCAACCGACTAAGCCACCCAGGCGCCCCTGAAATTATTGAAGAACCTGAGACATAAAAGCCCTGGCTTTTTCACACAGGGATGATCAAACAGTAGGGGGAAAACCCCAGCTTTCAACACCAGTATCAAATCTTTCCCGGAGATGGCCTGTGGCGGAGGACGTTAAGCAGCGGGCAGTCCCCTGTCAGATTCAGGGCAGGGTCTCCAGGTGACTAATTAGTGTAACTCCAGGGTCCAGAAGCTCAATTTTTCTCTCATCTCCAACTGATCAGATTATGGGAAAGTGACCAAAACAGAGAGACCCATTTATAATACAGAATTCCAAGTAATAAATTTATTACAACATTTCTTTCCAGTCACCAGAATACTTGAGCCAGTTATGAAACAGCAGACTCAGAACAAAAGGAAATGCATGGCCATGAAAATATCCACACACTACAACAAAGCCCTTCTCCAGTCACCGGAAAATTCCTACAGCCAGATTGAGCCTGTCCCCACCCTGGACACACCAGTCGGGTTTAAATGCCCTCTCTACTAGCCAGGTGTACGGGGAAATAACCCAGTGTTTCTCAATCGGGGCACAAAACAGTCCTTCACCGTGTAGCACAGGCTGTCCGCCTCTCTATGGTATGTGGCACCTTTGGCCCTGCATTCCAGCGGTGCCTTCCAATCACTAGAACAAACACACTGCCACACCTTTCGACTCCCACTCCTCCCCACCCCCCCCCACACACAAAGGGAGGCGATCCCCGTTGTGTACATACCCCAAACCATTAGCTCCTGTACAAACCACCTTGCAGAAGTTACTCCATCCAGCAGGATAGTTTCTTTTATTCACAACGCACCAAATTTTGTCTCTAGCTTCAAGTTCAAGACGGTATCCCCAACTAATGGTGTGCAAGAAGAAAGCATATGCCATGCTCTTAATATCAACTCATTTTGTTGAACAGAAGGGCTTCAGTAAGAGATGTGGGAAACACAGCTGACAAAGGAGAACACATGGTTTCCTATCTAGTATAGAACTAATTTACTTAATAAATTTACTTATAAATTTACTATTTTATAGAACTAAGTTACTACTGTTTGGCAAAACACAATAGTATAACTGATATTTAGTGAAATAGGTTTCATGGAAGATCATGTAAGGTCTTCCACCTTAAAAAATTGGATCTTTGTACTTCCTAAGTAAAAAGAAGGTATTAGGTAGCACATTTAACACTGGTAAACAGGTATCTGCAGGGAAATCTAGACGGTGGGAGTTCAAGGAAGGGTGGAGACCACGACTTGGTAATGATCTAGGGATTCCTACAGGTTTTTATCAGCTTTGTCTAAAAAATCAGCAAAATCACTTTGGTTCTGTGCAAGTTTACCTCAATTTTGGAGTCTTCTATGAGGGGCCTGAGGTGGACCACAAACAGAAGAACGAAAGAAAACAACTGAATGATACTCTGGATGCAATTGAGGTAACTGCTTTGTGGGAAAAACATCTGTGGAAACATCCTTGGAAATAAGTACTATCAACTGAGTGAGGGCTCATTTGGGGGAGAAACCAAACAGGCAAGAGGATTTGAAACCTTCAAGTTTTATGACTTAGAGCTCTTAAAATTCCTCACTTGTTTTATAACAGGAGTTGGCAAACTATGGTGCACAGGCCACATCTGTCCCACTGCCTGTTTCTTTTTTTTTTTTTAAGTTTATTTTGAGAGGGGGAGAGAATCTCAACCAGGCTCTGCATTGTCAGCACAGAGCCTGACCCGGAGCTTGATCCTACGAACCCGTAAGATTATGACCTGAGCCGAAACCAAGAGTTGGACGCTTAACGGACTGAGCCACCCAGGCACCCCTGTTTTTTAAATTTTAGATAGAATTCACTATTTTAAAATGTACAATTCTGTGGTTTTTAGTACATTCCCAATGTCATGCAACTGTTGCCAGCATCTAATGTCACAAGTTTCATCACTCCAAAAAGAACTCCATACCCATTACTCCCTCCTCCTTCCCCATGCCCCCTCCCCTAGTCCTGGGCAATCACTCACTAATCAGCCTTATGTTTCTTTAAATTTGCCCATTGTGTGCACACGAAGTGTAATCATACAACGTGGCCTTTTGTTTCTGACTTCTTTCACTTAGCATGTTTTCGAGAGTCATCTGCATCACAGCAGGTATTAATGCTTCATTCCCTTTTATGGATGAATATTCTCTTGTATGAATATATCACAGTTTCTTATCCACTCCTCAGCTGATGACATTTGGGTCATCCACTTTTTGGGTATCAGGAATAACGTGGGTATGAACATTTGCATGAAGTTTTTATGGGAACATGTTTTCATTTCTGTATACTATTTAGTAGGATACTCTGGTGGGTCATATGGTAACTGTGTTTAACTTTATGAGTAACTGTTTTTCAGGCCTAAATCATCTTACACTCCCACCAGCAATGTCTGAAGGTTTCAATTTCTCCACACCCCTGCCAACAGGTTACAACTGTGTCTTTTATTATAGCTATCCTAGTGGGTGTGCAGTTGTATCTTGTGGTTTTGAGTTATGTGTCCCTAATGACTAATGACATTGAGCATCTTTTCACATTTTTTGGCCATCTGTATATCTCTGTGGAGAACTGTCTATTCAAATCCTTTGCCTGTTTTAAAATTGGGCTGTCTTTTATGGTCGAGTTGTAAGTTTTTTATACGTTCTGGGTATAAGTTCCTTATCAGATAAATGGCTTGCAGACATTTTCCCTATTCTGTGGAATGTCTTCTCACTCTCTTGATGGTATTTTTCAATGCACGAAATCCCACTGCCTGTTTCTGTAAATGAAGTTTCACTGAAACACAGCTGTGCTCGTTTGACAATTACAGATGGCAGCTTTGGTGCTAACAAGAGCAGAGTTCAGTAGTTGCACCAGGGACACTCTCACCTGCAAAGCGTACTATTTACTGTCTGGTCCTTTACTAAAAAGTTTGCAAGAGCACCTGGCTGGCTGAGTCAGTACAGCGTGTGACTCTCGATTTCACAGTCAGGAGTTTGAGCCCCATGTTGGGTGGAGATTACTTAGATATAAATAAATATTTAAAAAAAAAGTCTGCAGGCAGGCCCCCATCTTCCACCATCTATAAAGAACAGAAAACACCAGCGAGAAGCAATGATGCATTGAGCACATGTCTAAATCTAGACATACTCTGAATTTTCTAGTTTTAGCACTGAAATTTTTCATTATAAAAATTATGTCCTTTTAAACTAAGTCCAGGCGATTTTTTCAGAGAGCAAAACCAGCTTTACTAACAACTACAATAACCGACTTACTACATGTATCATAAAATTATAGGAGTAAGTTACTCAGCTTCCAGGTAACTTAGATTAGTGCTTATGAGCACCCCGGTGAGACTAGATGGGAGGTAGGGAGGATTCTTTTTAATTTCATTTTCTGTCCCGCAGGAGAGTACAAGGAAGGTGCAGAACAATATCTTTCACATGTGGCGATATTACAACTTTGCCCGCATGAGGAAAACGGCGGACTTTTTCCTTCTCCAATCAAACTATAACTACGTAAACTGGTGGTCGACAGCCCAGAGCTTTGTTATTGTTCTTTCTGGAATCCTGCAGCTGTATTCTTGAAGCGTCTCTTCAATGTCCCAAAGATTACAGACACAGAAAAGCCAAGATGCTAAGCCAAAATGACCACAGCACCCTAGTCCTTTCCTTCTGGGCCACAAGCTTTGTACAGTTACTGGAAAAAAATCCAACTTATCTTGTTAGAACATTTCCTATTGCCTTTCCTAATGCCTCAAAATGGCAATAAAGTAATAAAATGTATAAGTATTGATATTGGCTATTATGAAAGTGTGTACTAAATGCTATTATGAAAATACTGTTCATCATACAGCAGTCCCTGAACTCTCAGTGAGTTTATCTAGAGGGTTGAGAACCATGGGAGGGAGGAGAGTTGAAAAAAATGGGACAAAAACATACACATCTCAGTTTTATGTGTTGTGCACAAAAACAGGAGTTGGCAGACTGCTTTTTTGTAGTTGAAAAATATTTTATTTTTGGAGATGTCACCTTTGGAATTTAAAATAACCAGAATAAAAAAGAAAAGCAGTATATTTAAAACAGGCAGTTTTTTAAAACTTGGTGTACTTTTTCATTAAAAAAAGCAATCTTAATAATTTCAAAAATAATTTTAGGAGGCATGGGGCAGGACGGAAGAGCTGAATTATATCAAGGTCTCTGATTAGTGCTCTCTGTCTAGTCCGGTTAAATAAAGGCTCTTATGGGAAATCATGTTTTAAGAAATCAAGGTGATGAAAATAACATTAGCCTAGAATCATACCATCTAAGGAAAAGAAAGATTGAGAGTGAAGATTATATAAGTTATATTCATAAGATCCTATCCTTAGTAATAGAAATACCCAGTAGATGTAATATAAAAATAATTCTTCCCATTTATTTAACACCTATCATTTGCCGGGCACTGTGCTAAGTGCTTTACAAACATTTCTAATTCTAAAAACCATTTTTAGGTAGATGGTTAAAGCTGTTTTTTGAAGAAGAAGAAAATTAAGCTTATTAAAGTTTAATGACTCTTCTAAGGCCATACAGCTGGTAGGTGTAAGAATTGGGGTTTGGATGCAAGGTTTTCTTCCATACCACACAACACCTACTATACAGAAAACTGGCAGGACAAATTGCTATTATTTCATCCAAATTTCATTCACAAAATCCCATTCATGGCCTATTAGTCTAATATGGCAATATCTTTCATCATATAAATAATGAAAAGAATCCTTTGTGTTCTTATCATGATTTTGAAAACAGTGTTATCACAGATAACAATAAGCCAGCTATTCTTGTCCTCAGTTCCAACGACTTAGTACCTGTTACTCAAGACAAGAAGCCCTCTGATTCAAATATAAAACACGGTATTCTATTTAGTCACAAACACAAAGATCTGAAATGCCATTTTTGAACCATTTCCACATAAGAATCCAGCCTGCATTTGATCGCAATAGAGAGAATATTAAACCAAGAAGTCCCTGAAGAAGTCAGTGTTGACAAAATTCAACATGATGATGGAGCCTACACAGACACAGGAAACAAAGCTAGGCCCTTCCACACAGCCATAAGTCCTTGCGATGATTTCGTTTTAAGTCAATGTCTCTTCATGCCGCACATATTCCCCAATGTCTGCTTGATGAAATACCACAATCGCCATGGGGTCTACTTTCCTGCAGTCTTGTGTAGACTTTGCTGCCACCCCAAAACCCTGGGATTCAAAAGAAGAGACACTGATTCACTCAAGTCATTCAACAGGCAAGCATCGAGGGGTGGAAATAACGAAGATGAAAAAAATACAGTTCTTATCTTTGAGAAATTGAAAAGATGCTGAGAATTTAGTCTCTGAAGCGCACAGATGGAAAATACATCCTTCTTGATTAAAAAAAGACACTTGAATTTTGTAACAGCTACCATCTGTACTCACCAAAGGGACGTCTGCCATGGAGTACACCACCACTCCCTGGTACTGACAAGTATTTTCAGTGATTCGACCCAGTCCAGATTTCAACACATGGTTCCCATACAGAAAGGACTGCTCCGCTCCAGGCTTTATCCACACTTTATACTACAAAAAAAACAAACAAACAAACAAAAAAAAAACACCAATTAAATCCAAGAGACATTAAATTGCTAACAGTTATATCCCATAGATTAGCCAACAGTTGGATATGTGATTAATTTGTTTTAATAAGAAAGAGATTGTCTTTTTAAAAAAAAAAATTTTCCTTATTTCGATAGAGAGCGTGAGCATGGCCATGCGTCGGGGAGGGGCGGAGCGAGAGAACCTCAAGCAGGCTCCACGCTGGGCGCAGTACCAACTGAGGGCTGAACTCACAACTGCAAGATTATGACCTGGGCCGATATCAAGAGTTGGACGCTTAACTGACTGAGCCACCCAGGTGCCCCTATGTGATTAATTTCTTGAAAGCATTTTATAGAAAAAAGAAAGACTAGCTGATTATCTCAAATCGTTCATTCTCTGAACAGAACTCCCAGGAGGTTTTTTACTCGACTCTACAAATCTCTCTCACAGATGGTTTAAGAACTCTTTTTCTGGATCCTACTAGGCTCCTCACCAAAGCCACCTATGGGCTTTTTTTTGAGTGGGGCCTGCAGAGGCTTTTCTACTCTGCGGAACATTATATGACTGTGCAGCCACAAAGCATTCCTACGCCCGAGCCCGAGCCGAGGCCAAGCAGCAGGTCCTACAAACATCTCTGTGTGTTGGTACTGACCTAAGCACCGTCAGGGACTCCGAGGCAGAGAAGCTACCCAGTTATCTGCGTTCTGACGTGGCCTTCATCTCTGACTTCCTCCATCCCCAGAGGCCAACTGAAAACCACCCCCCCACCCCACCCACAAACCTTGGCATAGGGTGCAAGGTAATCCAGAGCTGTGATGTGCAACCGGAATTTGTGAGTCTTAGTGAATTTTCCGAAGCAGGTCCCCAGAGACACCAGCTTGTCCCCAGAGATGTTGGCGGCCAATTTCAGGATCTTCTCACTTAAAAGGTAAGGAAGAAGAAGGTGTCAGATGGGGGAAGCTGGTGGAACCCAGTCCTCCCCCCCGGTCCATTGCGGTCCACCCGGCACCACCTCACCTCACGTAGTACACCCGGTCGTTGTGCAGCCTGAAACAGTAGGTGCCGTCGGGCCTGTCGACCAGCAGCTGAAGGTTCTCTCCGATGCTGAAGGAAAAAGGAGGACTGGAGACAGCGCCCCAACAGACTCCTCCCAGCGCCGCGCCCCCACTCGACCCACGCCCTGCCCTTCCCTGCCACAAACACATTTCCCCTCCCTCCCGGCGCGCTCTTACTATTTCGCTATCTTCTCAAACATTACGCGGGTCTCTTCTTCAGTCAAAGGCCGCATTTTCCCGCTGGGTTGCAACACCGAATCCGCGTGCCTCAGCGGCCGGAAACGGAAGTCAGCCGGCAGCCGCTCCCTGGCAACCCCAAAGCCTGCCTCTCTAGCCGCATTCAATTTGTTCCCCACGCTAGCGCCCCGCAGTCTGGAGGACCGTCGGAGAAAGAAAGCGGGACGGATACGAAACCACGGAGATCGGAAGAATGCCCCCGCTACTTCCGGTCTTAGATAGCGAGCCAGCGCCCTCGCCGGACGGGAGGTGAAGCGACGCTTCTGCCGGAAGATGGCGGCGACGGAGACTATTGCTTCGTCAACCACCGCTACGGCGTCAGCCTCGGCCGTAGCGACTGCCACTGCGGCGGCTCTCGGGGAAGTGGAGGATGAAGGGCTCCTGGCATCGCTGTTCCGGGACCGCTTCCCCGAGGCCCAGTGGCGAGAGCGGCCCGACGTGGGCCGCTACCTCCGGGAGTTGAGCGGCTCCGGGCTGGAGCGGCTGAGGCGCGAGCCCGAGCGCTTGGCGGAGGAGCGAGCGCAACTGCTGCAGCAGACGCGCGACCTGGCCTTCGCCAACTATAAGACCTTCATCCGCGGCGCCGAGTGCACCGAGCGCATCCACCGCCTCTTTGGCGACGTGGAGGCGTCGCTTGGCCGCCTGCTCGACCGCTTGCCCAGCTTCCAGCAGAGTTGCAGGTGCGGCGGGCCCGGCGCTAGGGGGGCTTTTAGCAACTGTAATAGCTGACGTTTATGATAATAGAAATACCTAACGCTTACATCGCACTTACCAGGCGTCAGGCTCTCCGTTGGGCATTTAAAAAACCCATTTAAACTTCACAACAGCTTTCGAGGTAGGTACTGTTATTCCCATTTTATGTGTGAGGAAGTTGAGACACAGAGCTTAGTGATTGTTCAGTGGACACAGGTAGTAAGTTTCGAAGTCAATTGGAAACCAGCAGCACGACCGTCCCCGACTGGACTCTAGTGAGTAAAAGTTAAAGATAACCATGCCAAGCACTTATCATTGGGTCTGACCTAAACTCTGCAGTTGTCAGCAACAATCCACACAATTGAGACGGTCCACAACTTTTAATGGACAGAAGGCTGAAAAGGAAATCCTTCCATTTGGAGGTAAAAATTATCAAAAAATCCCTTCCATTTAAGCCATATTTTGCCTCTCTAGATCCTCGGTCTATTATCCCTAATTCTGGCTTTCAGTTTTTCACGATAGAAGTTCAGGTTTTCTTTTGAGTCTTTTGATATTTGACAATAGCTCCTGTACCCTTCTGCCCTCCAGAATAGTAGGGGACATCATGAAGCAGGTCTCTGCGATTATGGAGAAGAGAAAACTGCAAAGAATTAAAATTGAACAGCAGCATAAGACAAAATTAAAGGGGCTGAGGGAACTTAAGGGTAAGGTTGCAGCTTCTCAGCTAGTTAGTTCATTTTTATGAAAAATAGCTAGTAAAGGAACATTTACTGTGTGTCAGGTTCTGTGTTGTTTGTTACACACGTCTCATTTAATCCTCACTGCCTTATGAGGCGGGTCCTACTACTATCTTACCAATGAGGAAAGAGTTCAGAGAGCCTAAGTACCTTGTCACAGCTAGTTAAGTGGCAGATCTGGGTTCACATACGATAGTTGTGTGATTTGGGACAAGGTGCTTAGCCTGTCTGGGATTAGAGTTTCCCCAAGGGTGGTAGTATTTACCTCAAAGGTGTGGTGTGAAGATTAAGTCATAAACCATCTAGCTCGGGGCCCAGTTTGTAGTAAATGCTTGGTAAATGTAGCTGAGTTTTGGCTGTAGAGCAGTGAGTGAATGATATTCTCCGGTTTGTTACCAGAAACTTTGTGAAAGAGGCCGAAGAGATCAGCGCCAACCGGCGGATGAACACCCTGACTCTAAACCGGCACACGGAAATCCTGGAAATCCTGGAGATCCCCCAGCTCATGGACACGTGTGTCCGCAACAGCTACTATGAAGAGGCCCTGGAGCTTGCGGCCTATGTACGCCGACTGGAGAGGAAATACTCCTCCATCCCTGTCATCCAGGTAGCCAGACTACCCCACGAGGACCCAGACTGATGCTCTTGTCATCAGTAATTCTGTGGTCATCGCTGAACCTGTAGTCAGACACACCGTAGGGAACCTGCATGTTTCACGTCAGTTTCTGCCAATCAGGCAGGCTCTAACTTAAAATATTCATTCATTCATTCATTCATTCATTCAACTGATAAATAACTAATCATGTGCCAGGCACTAATCTAGGTGCTGGGGAGAAATGAGACAGAGCAGACAAGGGCCTGGCTTTCATGAATGGAAGCTGGGAGTTCGTAAATAAATAAATAATCCTTTCAGATAGTGGTAAATAAAGTAAATCAGGGAATGGGTAGGAGACTAGAGTGAGGTACCCGAGGTACACCGGTCAGGAAAGGCTCTGTTGGAGAAATAATATTTAAGCTGAGACTCAGACGATGAGAAGGAGCCAGCCACAGGAAGATGTGGGGAAGTCGCAAACCAGAAAGTGGAAAGAATAAGTATAGCAGGCTCAGGAGGGAACAAGCTATGAGTGCTTAAGAAATACAAAGACCGAAAAAAAAAAAAAAAAAACCCACAAACCCAGTGTGACTGGATTGCAGTGAGCAAGCGGGCAGTACTGGAAGTGGGTGTGGCAGGAGAACCACACAGGGCCGTGGGCCCCAGTGAGCCAGACCTTTGTTGGCAACCCTGTACATGCCAGCTTGAGAAATTTCCGTACGTCAGGACAGCAGTGGCACATGGGTCTGCAACATTCAGGGGTGGTGGACTGGGTTCCAGAAAGTCTGCTCCATCGTGGCGTGTCCGCCCCCCTTTATTGCCAGGGCATTGTGAACGAAGTGCGCCAGTCCATGCAGCTGATGCTGAGCCAGCTGATCCAGCAGTTAAGGACCAATATCCAGCTCCCTGCCTGCCTCCGTGTCATTGGCTTCCTGCGGCGCATGGATGTCTTCACAGAGGCTGAGTTGAGGGTGAAATTTCTTCAGGCCCGAGATGCTTGGCTCCGTTCCATCCTGACTGCCATCCCCAATGATGATCCCTATTTCCACATCACAAAAACCATTGAGGCCTGCCGTGTCCATCTGTTTGATATCATCACCCAGTACCGTGCCATATTCTCAGACGAGGACCCAGTGTTGCCGCCGGTCATGGGTGAGCACACCGTGAATGAGAGTGCCATCTTCCACGGCTGGGTGCTCCAGAAAGTCTCGCAGTTCCTGCAGGTGCTGGAGACCAACCTTAACCGGGGGATAGGTGGCCGCCTAGACTCTCTGCTGGGTCAGTGCATGTACTTTGGGCTGTCCTTCAGCCGGGTGGGGGTTGATTTCCGGGGCCAGTTGGCTCCTGTTTTCCAGCAGGTGGCCATCAGCACTTTCCAGAAAGCAATTCAGGAAGCAGTGGAGAAGTTCCAGGATGAAATGAATTCCTACACCCTCATCTCCGCTCCAGCCATCTTGGGCAGCAGTAACCTGCCTGCTGCTGTGCCAGTCACTCAGCCAGGACCTTGCAACCACCCATGGTACTCTTAGATTTCCCACCCCTTGCCTGCTTCCTCAACAATATTCTGGTTGCCTTCAATGATCTCCGCCTCTGCTGCCCTGTGGCCCTGGCACAGGATGTGACTGGGGCCCTGGAGGATGCCCTTGTCAAGGTGAGCACCTACTGCTGGCTATCTACTGCGGCTTTCTTTGGTAACAGGTGGCCAGACTTTTGTAAAATATACACCAGTCCGTGTGCTAGGTGGTTGCAGACTTAGGTTTAGTGGGGTTTTAGAGATTTTTCTGATTGAGAGCTCTGGTTAGTCCCTTCTCGTGGGACTAGAACAATTCATGAAGTGGCTCACCAGTAATAATGATTCAGGAACACTGTATTTGTTTTCTTGTGTTGCATAACAAACTCCCCCAAACACGGCAGCCTAAAACAACATCCATGCGTCATCTCCCACTCCGCAGACTGGGAGTCCTGGGTCCTCTGCTTGGGATCTCTCACAAGGTGCAGTCAAGTTGTTGGCCAGGCTGCAGTCTCATCTGAAGCTTGACGTCCCCTTGCAAGCTCATTCATGCTGTAGTTGTAGGTCTAAGGCCTTCAGTTCCTGGAAGCCACCTGACTCCATAAGCCTGTTCACAGTGGGGCTTTCTGATTCTTCAAGGCCAGTGGAAGAACATCTCTCCTGCATGAGTCTCTTCTGTTAGGGAAGTCCTCAATTCTTTTTTAAACGATTCATCTGATTAAGTCAGGCCCACCCAGGATATCCCTTGATTAATTCAAAGTCAGCTGATAGGGGCTTTAATTACATCTGCAAAATTGTTCACATGATAGGGGCTTTAATTACATCTGCAAAATCGTTCACATCTGCTGTATTATGTTGATTAGAAACAAGACACATGCTCTCCCTGCAACCAAGGGGAAGGGATTACACAAAGGAGTGGAGGAGCCATCTTAGAATTCTACAGAACATAAATACTAGCACCAATCATATCTTAACACATTTTTTCCATATTTAAACCTTTAGATACTGAGGGCTTCTTAAAACTTATGGCATCTTATAATTGGCTGCCAGCCAGGTGGCAGTTGTGATATTATATAAAATCTTTCTTAGCCGGGGCACCTGGGTGGCTCAGTCAGTTAAGCGTCCGACCTTGGCTTAAGTCATGATCTCAGGTTCCTGAGTTCGAGCCTTGCATCAGGCTCTGTGTTGACAACTCAAAGCCTGGAGCCCGCTTTGGATTTTGTGTCCCTCTCTCTCTGCGCCTCCCCTGGTCCAGCTCTTTTGTCTCTCAAAAGTAAATAAACATTAAAAATTAAAATTAAAATCTGAGCCCAGCTCTCTCTTGAGCTTGCCTGCTCTCATATCTTTGAGAGTATACCTTTCATTTTAATAAACTTTCCCACTTGTATTACTCAAAAAAAAAAAATCTTACTATTAATGTCTTCCTGTAAGAGCAAGAAAGCAGGAGCATCAAAACTTTTCTGCCAGTGAAATTCAGGTAATAGTTATCTAGTGTCTATATAGAACTTACTCCATGCCAGTGTTCATTATACTTTATACCTATTAAGACTTGATCCTCACAACCCTAAGAGATAGGTCCTATTGTAGGCCCTATTCTATAGGTAAGGAAACCGAGAAACAGGAGGCATGAAGTGTTCAAGTAATCACTTGCAAGTCACAAAACCAGCAAGTGGCACAGCTAGGACTTGAACAAGAACGTGTAGCACCCCCTGAGGCTCTATGTTCTTAAGCCCGTCACTGGGACACCTGTCTGTAATGTCAGCCAGGTTGCTCTGTTATTTGTATGCAGAACTTCTTTTCCAAGTTTCTAGCGGTCTAGCTTCCTGGAACTTCAAAGGCCTTACTCATTAAAAATCTTTTATAGTTTGCTTCATCCTCCCGAATGCAATACAGTTCTGGCCCATCTCCTGTAGGACTCACGAACTTCTTGATGCTCTTCCACTGGAACCTGTGCCAGTGATGAAACAAGTTGGGTCAGAAATACATCAATGAAGTGACAGAATAGTGGAGAGTGACCACAATTCTGAATTTAAACAAGATAGTAATATAACGTACTGCTTCGAACCACTTTCTTTATGCCCTGTCCCCTAGGTAACCAATATAATCCTGGCCTTCCACCGTGCAGAAGAGGCCGCTTTCAGCAGTGGGGAGCAAGAGCTCTTCGTCCAGTTCTGCACTGTCTTCCTGGAAGACCTTGTTCCGTACTTAAATCGCTGTCTCCAAGTCCTTTTTCCACCAGCTCAGATAGCACAGACTTTAGGTAAGACAAATTGTAAAATTTGATGTTTTAAAGTAAATACACAGACCTGTAGAACCATTGCCACTATCCAATTTTAGGACGTTTCCATCACCCCAAAAAGATCCCTCTTGCCCAATGCAGTCATTCCTCAATCCCACCTTTAGCCCCTTACAACCACTAATCTGCTTTCTGTTGCAGATTTGCCTTTTCTGGACATTTCATATAAATGGAATCATACAATGTGTGTTTATCTGGCTAAGTGGAAGATTTTAGGAAAAAACCACATATTGTATGATCCTATTTATAAAATGTAAAAAATATATATAATATTTTATAAAATATTTTATAAAATATAATATTTTATAAAAATATAAAAAAATTTTTCCCAATTTGTCCTCACTTGCTTGTGCCCACTCTCTCTGTGCTGGGGTATGGCATGGGGCAGACAGAGCTTCCCACGTGGCAGTGGGCCGGTGATCACACCAGTGGAGTAGCTGTTGGCCACTTTCCCCCCATCCTTTTTCTTCCAGAAGGAAGCCAGTGCCTTCTGAGGTTCTCTTGGCTCTTAACTGCAGCCACCCTACACTTAGCTGTTCCAGATTACTTTCAAAGTCATAATCTCTTTACCTTAGGGTTTCCTGTCCCATACCACAAAGAGGACTTTTACTGTACTGAAGTGTGGAAACTGTGTCTGTCATGCCCTCCGAGTGTTTTTTCCCACCGTGGCATCAATATTTAAATTTACTGAACGTTTTTTTCTTTTTCACTTTCTGTACCTTCTGGGTCAGGCATCCCCCCCACTCAGCTCTCCAAGTACGGGAACCTTGGGCACGTGAACATCGACGTCGTCCAGGAGCCTCTCGCCTTCATCCTGCCAAAGAGAGAGCCGGTCCTGTGTCTAGACGAAAAGGAGCTAGTACCTGAGCTCCCAGCTCCAGCACCAGAACTCCCCACCGAGAAGTCAGGCGTCGAGCCGGTCGCTGTGGCTTTCCCCGAGGGTGCGCAGGAGCAGGCCGCCTCGGCAGAGCCGCTGCAGGCCGAGCTGCCCCGTGCGGACACCTAACCGGCGCCGCCCGGGGCGGGGACGGGGACGGGGACGGGTGGAGGCTTGCCGCTGGGCGGGGGCGGGGGGAGGCTGGTGAAAGCTGGGGACAGGCCCGGGGGAGAGACTTCGAGGGCATTCGTGACAGCCCGTCAAAGGGGGAACCTCCCGGTCACTCTTGCAAACGGTTGATGACACTGTAAGAAACGGAATTAAAAAAAATAAAGCTGACTGACGTCACGGAGGCTCGCTGAGCTCCAGGGGCCGCGCGGGCGCTCTAGAAGGCGCGCGGAACTGCGCTTCCCGGCGTCCCCCGCGACGGGAGCGCTCGCCTACGGGGGCCGGGGAGGTCCGCGGCGGTCGAGCGGCTGTGCTCGGCGCACGGCTGGCCGGATGGGGGCCGGGCTGCTCCTGGGGCCGCTGCTGGGGCGGGCGCGTCACTGCTTGGGACCGGCCCCGCCGCGGGGAGAGGGAACGGGGAGCCACAGCGTCCGGGCCTACAGCTCCGCGCCCGCCCCGGAAGGCCTCGAGGGCCCGGCGCGCTCGCGGTCGTACTGGCGCTACGTGCGGCGTCTGGTGCGGGGAGCGCCGGAGCCGCCGTACCTCCGCGTGTGTCAGGTCGGAGACCCGGCGCTGCGGGCCGTAGCGGCCCCGGTGGAACCCGCGCAGCTGGCGGGGCCCGAGCTGCAGAGGCTGGTGCAGCGGCTGGTGCAGGTGATGCGGCGCCGGCGCTGCGTGGGCCTCAGCGCTCCGCAGCTGGGGGTGCCGCTGCAGGTGTTGGCGCTGGAGTTCCCCGAGGCGCTCTGCCGCGCTTGCGCGCCGCGCCTGCGCGAGGCCCGCCAGATGGAGCCCTTCCCCCTGCGCGTGTTCGTGAACCCCAGCCTGCGGGTGCTGGACAGCCGCTTGGTCACCTTCCTGAGGGCTGCGAGAGCGTCGCCGGCTTCCTGGCCTGCGTGCCCCGCTTCCAGGCCGTGCAGATCTCAGGTGCGGGGGGTGGGCAGTGGCTGTGGTGCGGTTGGGTAAACACTTGTGTCGCTCCCTCCTGCCCATGGAGGCGGTGACCTCGGGTCCCATGAAACAGTTTTCTCAAAGCTCCAGTTAAAGTACAGACTTGTGAAGCGCAGGCTCAAGCCTTCCGTCAGGAACTAAGAGCAGGATCGGGGAGTGCATGTGATTCAAGACTGACGGATTGGGATAGGGAAGGAGGCTCGTGTAACAGCCGAGCCAACTAGCTGGGTGCAGGTTTTGGGGCTCGTAACGTGGCCTAGTTCCGATGGTACCTCACACCAGGTCCTCTGCTCTGTGGCCTCTCACTCGCTCTCCCACACACAGACTTTTGCCCCAACTGCATCTGTCATGGTGGAGTGGGAATTGTGGGACCCAGCTTTGCCCAGTCCAGGGCGATATGCTATTCCCGGTCTGTCGTCGTGCGGGATGTTTTGTGAAATGGAATTTGTTGCTGAGATTAGGAGGATTGTTTCTCTAGGGGAAGCCACTTGGTCCAGGTCAGAAAGTAAATGGTATCCCTTTATTTTATAACATACCAAATTGAAATACTTTTAGGAATTGAAATCAAACAAGCAGTGTTTCAGAAATGAGAGGAATGTTCAGAAAGGAAGCACCTTAGGAAGATCATTTCTCATTTCAGCCCCACAGTAAGCCCAGCAACCTGTCAGCATGAGAGCCACCCTGAATACTTTGCCCTGAATGGGCAAAGTTAAAGCATCTTTTCTGGGAAGGATAGGGGTTGCTGTCTACATTCCCTTCTCCTGTTGCCATGAATAGGAATAGGAACAGCCAAGGGCAGGGAAAAGTAAGTAACTGACACGGTTCAGCATATTCTTACCCAGGCTGTAAATTACTTTGCAGGGCTGGACCCCAGAGGGGAGCAGGTGGTGTGGCAGGCGAGCGGATGGGCAGCCCGTATCATCCAGCACGAGATGGACCACTTGCAGGGCTGCCTGTTCATCGACAAAATGGACAGCAAGACATTTACAAACATCCACTGGATGGAAGTGAATGATTAGTTTTCCGGCCGGATCTGAGGATTCTGGAAACCAAGACACAAACACCTGGGCTTTGAGGTGGGAATGGCTTGTTTGACATCGACTTGATATTGGCTTGGCTCTGACAGAAAACAATGGATTGCCAAACGAAGCTGGAGAAATATGTTAAAAAAGTTTGCCCTGAAATCAGCCATGGACAAAATATTGCCTTCAACTTGAGAAGAAAATATACTCCCCTCTCCCCCAAAGAGGGGACATTTCCTGATGATTCTGTATGGTAATAAGTGGGGCAAATAAATAACCACTCTTAGTAGACCTGATTTCATAGACCTGTAAAATCTATGCCAAAGCTAAGATTTTATAATAACGCCGTCCCAAAATATCTGAAAGCTTTGTTTAAAAACGCAGCTTAAGGCTGTGGTTGGCCATCTTCACAGAGTTCTTTTTACCAAGGGCTTGGGTGTCTTACTGCAGAATCCTTCTTTGCCTTGGACGCCAGTTTGCATGTTTAAGTGAAACGAGAATGGCCACTGTTCGTGAAAGTGTTTAGTGACAATATTAACATGAATGAGTACCCACACATTCTACCAGGTTTACACAGTTTTGGTCTCCACCTTCTTTAACAGATTTGGGGATGATTTTCCTGCTGAGATCTCTTGGGCAGCTGGTACTCGGCTTATTCTTTGGGTGGAGGTCATGGAGCTCGGCTAGGGGAGGGATGATAGTTGAGAGGGAACAATGAACCTCTTGTCACAATTAGAAAGCAAAACTTGTACTTCCTGGTCACCACACTTATTTTGAAAAAAATGTATTAGCATCACGCTGACCAATGATTAGCTGTAAGATACCTTAAGAGCTTTTGTCAAGAGGTGAAGGAACTTGTTTCTCTAGATACTGGTCTTGCCTCATTTTTATGTTGAGTGTTTTGCAATGTAGGTATCCTTACCAAACAGAGCCCCCAAAATCCAGATACCCATGTAGTAAGTCCAGTAAGTTATTTAGAAAAAAACGTGTTTTATTTATTTATTATTTATTTTGAGAGAGAGTGTGATCTGGGTTGGGAGGGGGGAGGAGGGGCAGAGAAAGAAAGAGAGAGAGAATCCCAAGCAGGCTCCACGCTGTCAGCACAGAGCCCAACACGGGGCTGGAGCTCACAAACCATGAGATCAGGACCTGAGCCGAAACCAAGAGTCAAACGCTTAACCCACTGAGCCACCTACACCTAGGTGCCCCAAAAAACAACATGTCTTAAACAGCAATTAGTAAACAAACCCAGGGAAGCCCCACTCTCCCGTATGGCTGTCTGTTAAACAGGCCTTGTGGGGGTCATACTATGAGGCCAAGCAGAAGGGAACTGGTTCTCTGTGCATTAAACTTTGGAAGGGAACAGGAGCCAGCACGGCCCCAAGGTTAGATACTCAGCCCCTGGGGAAGTCTATATAAGACTCATTCATACTGAAAACATGGATCCTTATGAAAATTAGATTCAATGAGCCTGTATTCCCTTAGGCAATGTTCAGAAGCTCCTGCAGGGTGGCATCAGAGTATTCCAATGCTTCCTTACACCTTAACAGTGCTCTGAGGTTAACAGTCCTTGTTGATGCCTTTGTAATGTAGGTCCGTTACATTTGCCTGCAGCTTCCTGACCTGGGGGCCCAAGAGTATATGGTTGTTCAGAGTGGACCTTAGAGAAAGCCTGAGACTATCTATATTGCTCACAACTTGAGGTTTACTATTGTAACCAAATCCACCTAGGAGGAAGGATTTGTTCAACTAGATACTGTAGACCAAAGGTAACAAATATGCATTTCTAATAAAATCTCTCCCACCTCAGGCAGATTTTACAAGTCAACTACCAAAGTGAAAGCCAAGGTAGACAGAAGGTGAAGGACAGAATTCCCAAGTAGGGAGGGGGGAATTTCAGGGTTAGCATTTAGGGGAGGAAATTCCTCTGCACATATTAGCCATGTTTAACATAGATGGTGAAGCCAATGCATCAGTCTGTTAGTTCGGCCCCAAATGTGAATAGGACATTTGTCACCCTGCATCCCGTCACTGTGGTGGAGAGAGGAATGGAGAGGCATGGCGTCTGTGACAGCTGTGATGAGCCGCAGCAGCCCGTTTCCATTAAGCCCTGTGACTTGTCAAGATGTTTAAGCAGCAGAAAGGAAGATTTTAAAAATAAATAAAGGGAGGAAGTCCTGGTTCAAGTAAAGGTGACCGGAGGCAGAATAAGAAAACACAAACAGCTAAAAGGAAACCGCACAAGTGGAGGCAGTGTCCTATGCTGGCTCCTAGTCCAGCACTTACAAACAGTACTTGGTGGCTGAGGGCACCTAACTAAGCCAGGGCTACGGGAACTCCTGAGCGACAAAGATGGCAGCCACAGCTGCTGCCTAAGTGTCACTGGAGGTCCGGCCCGCTGCTGCAGCAGGTAATCGAGACAGGGCTAACGCACCCACACTGGAGAGGAGCACTTGGGCCCGAGCCTTCAAGGAACCCATCAAAATTTCGCTCAATTCAGCAGCCCTTTCCAACCAAATCAAAGACCACCACAGTGGCAAGGCTAACGTGATCTAAGAGTGGGCCCCATAATCCATTGTGGACAATTTGGGTTTTACTAAGATAGAAAACAATAATACCGGCTTCTGGAGGGAGAGGAAGGCTGGAACAACCGACGCCAGGCCTTGTGTGTGTTCACATGCGCGTGGTCAATGTGCGACGGCCTCCTCCTCGGCCTCCTCGTCGGCCTCCTCCTCCTCCTCCTCCGCCGGCGTTTGATCAGGAGGCACAATCCAAACAGCCGCAGGGGCAGGGCAGGCCACACAAAGCAGTCCACATGGGGATGGCTACGCCGGAGAGCGTGTTCTCCTCCTGAACCGGGCGGCCCCTGCTCAGCCTCATGGGGACGCAGGCCCAGAGGTGCCCAATCTCCCAGAAGCTAGAACTCTGAATTTTTACATCAACCCTCTTGCTTTTTCAATGCCAGCAGCAGACCAAGCAAACAGAGCTGCAGGCTGTGTCTAGCTCAAAGGCCCCCCGGGTTGCAGGGAGAACGATCCAGGCCTACATTTGCAAGGCCTTGGGGGGAAAAAAGCTCTGGCCAATCTGACCAGAGAACAGGCCGGGGAACTGTGACGGCTGGCAATGCCCTCCTCTGCTAAAGAGAAAAGCAGAGAGAAAACCAGAGGGTCTTTCTACTGGAAGCAAGTGTGGCCTCAAGGAGGCCTTCAAGGAGCCCCAGGCAGGAAGCAAAGATGAGATCACTCGGGTGGCTCAAGAGGGAAAAGGATTTATTAGCCCATTTCCAGGGCAGGGCGCCAGGGGCAGTGGCTGGGTTCCGCGTTCTCACATTGGGAGGGAAGAAAAGGCGGCGTGAAGCCCACCTGCCTGCCCTCGCTTCTGCTGGCCTACACAGCTGTGTGCTCGCAGAAGCCATCCTCTCCTCCTGCACGGAGCCCAGAGGGCTGGGGGTGCTGACACAGGAGGTGGAATGGCTTGGCTTTACTCTCAGCCTTCACAGGCAGGCAGGGCTCGGGCTGGCGACCCGGGGCCTTAGCCATTGTGTTCACCTGGAGTAAAACTTGGGTTAGAAGGAATGGGCGGAGGGAGCTGCCAAGCCATTCTCAAGGTCTGCACCAACCCCACCGTGTGGGCTACTCCTATTCCTTGACGCTTCTGGGAGATTTTAACTTTATTTATAAACAAGACAAAAGTCCAAGCAGCATTAATTTAGGGAAACAAAGGTTAAAAACAAAAAACAAAAACAACATGGAGGGGCAGGACAAGGAGCTGATGAGCATCCAGAAGAGGAGGAGGAGAAAGGAGGAAGAACCAGTATTCCACCCAGTGCCGAATGTGCTTCTGTGTCTCTGTGGCCCCGAGGCCCTTCCTTCCCGCTCCCCAGCTGGTGGCCAGACAGCAGAGGGGAGGCCAGAGTGACGTTAAGATGAGCCCCGGAGCCCTGTCTGGCTGCTGACATGGGGAGTGCCGTGGATTTTTTACCCCAATTGATTCCGCCCACCTTCACCATCGCCGAGTGAAGAAATTTCTAACTCTCCTGTCCAAAGTCCTCTGAGAATTTCTTCACTTTCAGGAGGTCCTCCGCATTCACAGTGGGCCGAGTGGTGGCCAGAGACCGGAGCATGTCCGACTGCAAAGACAAGGGCACAAAGCTGAGGAGGAGCCAGGCTCCAGGTCCTCAGCCTCCCTGTGTCACAGCCCCACGTGGGCCAGGGCAGGAAGAGGCTGCCTTCATGGTCACTCCCAGCCCCAAATGCAAAGCTCCCCTTGGGTGCCCGGCTTCTGCCTGAATGTCTCCTGTGACAGGACACCTCTTCCCTCCTGAGGCGGCTCATGTCATTTCCAAACAGGCCCACTCCTCGTTTGAGAGAATCCAAGCTCCCCTCATCTCTGAACTCCTAAGAGAAGTTCTTTCTGACCCCACACCACACCAGCCACACGGGCAGGACACCTGCCACACGCAACAGGCAAGACCAGGATGAGGGAAGGGCCAGACTGGGCCCATGAGGCGGCCTGTGAGATGGCATCAAAGCAAACTGCTGAAAGACACTGTCTCCTTCTGGGCACAAAACAAGCCAAACCCATGGAATGATGCAGTCACACCAGCTGGCCTTTCTTCCTGCTGAAGAAAGGAAAATGCTTACACTATGGCCTCATCCTGGGCCCCCAGTACGTCTAATGGCGGAAGCTCCAGCTACCCAGAGCCCCACTGGCCATTGTGTTTCGGAAGCACAACGGCCCAGGACAGAGAAGAGGAGAAGCTTATTTTCAGACCCAAGGCCCCAATTTTCTGGGCTCTGTGCAGTCCCTGGCCCAGCTGGCCACTTACCATGCAAACCACAGGCTCTAAGAGTTTGTCACCAGGAACATCCATCCAGGTCATCTCCATGGCCCCTGGGTCCCCTGGCGAACACGGGGTCAGGAGGTCATCGATCGTAACGCTAGGGTTGGTGCGGGAAGGGCCGCAGACCTGGAATCAAAGAGGAGTTGGGCTGGAGGGGGTGCCCCTCGGTGCCTGGGGGAGGGACAGGATGCCTCAGATTCTGAGTCGCAAAGAGAAGGGAGGGGTAGGGAATGAATGCATGCCCGGGTTTCGAGGTCATCAGTGGGAGAAGGCAATGACTCCTTCAAAACTCGGGCTGGGAGTCAAAGTAGCTCGAAGCAGGATTTCAGAGGTTTGTGACTAGCCTGCTATTCCTGGGACTGGTCTCCAGAACCTCCGTTCACGGTCCAAAGTGTCTTGATACCTTCCTCTTCCTCATCAACCCTATCGGATCCCACCACAAATGCAGCGACATCAGAAATGTCTGTCCAACCACAGTCTGCTTTATTGGCGACATCCCCCTGAATATCCTCAAGGCTAATTCCCTTCCCGGACTCAAATGTCACCTGGGGGACGTATCCTTTAAGAGTACAACCTGCCCACCCCGCTCCAAACTTCAGGAACACCAGACCCCCTCCCCTGCTATGTCCTTCCCCTCATCACCCTCAAAGAAACAAATTTCTCTCCAACTAGAGAGGAGGCTCCAAAGGGCAGAGATTTTGTCTGCTCGGGTCACAAATGTCTCCCTGGCTCCTACAACAGTACCAGGCGCAGAGTAGGACCCCTGGCAGACACGGGGCGGAGATGTGCTGTGTGAAAGGAGACCCTCCTTCGAGCGTGTGACTCTGTGCCCATCACTTTTCAGACACCGAGTGGGGTCCCCACGCACGGCGGCACAGCCGGGGGCGGCAGAGGTGGCTGCCATGCTGCCGTGTCCTCTGGCTTCACAGTCTGAGGCGGTCACGCTCGAGCAAGAAGAACTACAGGGAAGGACGGAGCAGGGGAGCCCCTGGAGCCAGAGGGCTCATTTTGTACTTGTCCTTGATTCTCCAGGACACCAAAGATGTATCACCGGAGCCGCCAAGGAGCTGGCCGAGAAAGCGGACTCCCCTGTTCCTGGGACGCTCCCTCGGAGACTCCCTGCCGACCCGCTCACCTTTTTGAAGTGTGTTGCTGACTGTACTTTTCGAACAGGCTGCATGAGGGAGTCCCGCACAATGATGCTGATGTCAGCGCCCGAGTAGCCTTCCGTCTTCCGGGCCAGCTCGTGGATGTTGGCCTCAGTGAGGTTGTGGGGGGTGCTCCCCAGATGCAACCGGAACATCTGGGCACGGGCAGCCTCCTCGGGCAGCGGGATGTAAATCCGCTTCTCAAACCTAGAGAGCCAAGCACAGGGCCGGACATGCGAGCAGATGGCACAACGCTCTTAACGGGGAGGGGCGCCGGGGTCTTCCTGAAGCCAAGGACCCTGCTCGCTGTGCAGACCTTCCAGAAGCCTCCAGACACATGGGGTCTGCCTGCACCCACGGCTGCCAGCGGCAGGCTGACCACGGCCGGAGAAAGACCTCAGCCCCGGCTCCTGCTGGGGAAGACTCACCTCCTTCTAATGGCTGAATCCAACACCCACGGGATGTTTGTGGCACCGAGGACCAGCGTCCCATCGTTGTTATTCCCCACCCCTGTGGAGAAAGGGAGACACAGACGCTGACCTGGAGCACCCTCAAGGACCAGGTAGAATCTGTGGGAAGCACCCGATGTGGGGCCATCCCTGTGCCACCACCAGCAGGGCCCCCAGCAGGCGGCTGCCCCGGAAGGGCAGGCGGCCGGCCGCAGAGGCCGCGGTGACCTCTCTGAAGGCCTGGGGAGAGGAGCTGCGAACCGCTCCTCGGACATTCTCTCTCCACCCTCAGGACGGTCAGATTCAGCCGCAGCTCAATCATGGAACCCGGGGCCGGCCGTAGGTGGGCTGAGGACCAGGGAGGACACCCAGAATTGGGACGCACCCTGCATCTGGACCAAGAACTCCGTTTTGATCCTTCGGGCAGCCTCGCTCTCGTTTTCATTGCGGGACCCGCAGAGGGAATCCACCTCATCGATGAAGATGATGGAAGGCTTGTGCTGCCTGGCCAGCTCAAACAGGTTCTTGACGAGCCTGTGAAGGTGACAAGCGGGGCTGGGATCAGGACACCCACACAGTTGCCCAGCCAGGGGCCCAGTCACTGCTTCTCTTGCCCTTCCCACGGGCGGGTGAAGACTCCAGTCATGCCTGGATTTCAGAAAAAGTCATCACAAATCCCCTGGCAGCACTGTACCAGGGGGGGCAGTTTGCCGTGGCGACAGCCTCACTCGTTAGCTCTGGATTTAGGACAAGTCACTTCCCCTCCGCTCAGCCTCAGTGTGATCCTCTGCCAGATGGGAGTCGGTGTGGGAAATAATGGAACTACACGGAGTCCCCAGCAGGGGACACCCACCTGATACCCAGAGACTGCCAGTGCCTCCGCCCTCCCTTCAGGAGGACTCTTCTCTCCCCAGTTCCCAGTCAGTGTCAGCACCCTTTGTCGGGACAGTGTCCCACCCAACAAGCTAGCAAGATGCCCTTCTTCTGGCTCCTTCTCCCTGACAGCCAGCAGCGGCTCCTCTGGGAGGGGACGTGAGGGCAGGGCGGCAGGGCCTGGCAGCTGACTTACTTCTCACTCTCCCCCAACCACTTAGACATCAAGTCTGAGGAGGACACAGAGAAGAAGGTGGAGTTGTTGGCCTCTGTCGCCACTGCTTTGGCCAGGTAGGATTTGCCTGTGCCAGGGGGTCCAAAGAGCAGTATCCCTCGCCAAGGCGTCCGCTTGCCTACGAGAAAGAATAAACTAAGGTGAGCTTCCTCCTGACTGGGGAAAGAGAAGAGAGAAAAAGAGGGGACTCAGGGCAGAAGAGAAGAGTTCTACCAGACAACTGATTCGAGAAGTGAAGGAATAAAGGGAACTGAACGACCTGCTGAGAACTTGCTCTTAGCCCTGGCTTGTGACCCCCAAGATCTTGCAAAGTGACAGTGCGTGGCCCTGGTTCCTGACCCTGATTACTCACAGGGGTGGTCCAGTCAAAGTTCTAGTCTCAAAGGTGTTTCTGACACCAGAGAGAAGGAGCCAGATGACAGCGGGAGCAGGTCCCGGAGCCTCTCCCAACTCAGAGCCCGTGGGAAGGTCGGGCCCTCGCTCGCCGATGGCCAAGAGAGCCGAGTCACCACCTGCTCCTGGACACCTCCGGAGCGGAAGCCCTGAGCCGGCTTCCTCGAGAGCCTGCTGCTTTTCCTATCTGGGCCTAAATAGCTCAACTCTTACCTGTGAACAAGTGCGGGAATTTAATTGGCAAAATGACGGCTTCTTTGAGTGCCTCCTTGGCCCCCTCTAGCCCGGCCACATCATTCCACCGAATATTGGGCTTCTCCATCACAACAGCACCTACAAGAGGCAAGTGGAGCCTTCGACCTGGAGCCTGAGCCGCCCCTCCAGGCGCCCTTATCGCGCCCCCCTCCCATTGCTGCGGGGCCTCGGGCCTCTTACCCATCAGTTGTTCTTGCAGTTTCTTTTTCTCTGGATTATCCCCTTCACTGTCACTATCGCTCCTGGGAAAGGAGACAGAAGAGGACACGCTGAAGCGAGAGGAGGTTAGCAAGGAGGCACTGAGAGCCAGGTCAGGCTCTGGCTGCTGGCCCAGTGGTAGAGACGCCTGTCCTGCTCGGCAGGAGAGACCCACAAGCAGGCGCCTCAAGGATGTTCAGGCCACCCGTTCTCAACGCTCCCTCCACGTCCTCCAGGAAACACTCCCGTCACCCATCCTTGTTTCTTCATTAAGGGAGCAAGAACAGAGACTTGCGCCTCTCTAGAAGGCCGGCGAGGGACATGTGCTTTGGCTGGACTTCAGGAGCTGCTGGGCAGGCCCCCGGAGCTGTCCCTGGCCTTTCGCACAGACTGACAGCCAGACAGCAAGCGGCTGTGACTCAGGGAAGAGGTGAAGTTTAAGTCTAAAGGGGGGCACCTGGGAAGGAAACACAGTTGCTGGTCTCACCCCAGGGCCAGTCCCCTAACGGGACATAAGTGGTCGGCCATCCTCAGAATTCTTCCAGCGCCCTCAGGATGCCTCACCCCACTGTGTTCCCTGCCCTGGGCAAGCCCGTCCACCCGGGAGCCTCGCCTCTCAGCTCTGGTGGGGCAGCTGACACATCACCTGCCTGTCTCCGGCTGCCTGACCGCCTGTCTGGGACCCTTCCCGCCGCCTCCAGGACACCGCCGGCCTTGATGCTCAGCTACCTGCAATCCCCGTGGTGGGTAAACCACAGACGTGAGGAGAGAGGCTGCAGGAGAGCACTGGCTCTGGAGTCGGAAACAGAAGCCCTGGGTGTGGGTCCAGGCTCCATCAAGTACCGGCTCGGTGACCTAGACCATCTCTGAACCTGAGTGTGTTGCCTCATGGGTCAGATGAAGACAAGAACTCTGATCGTAACAGCAGGAGATGCTTTTCCGTCCAGACTGCACCGAGCTCCACCCTCGGGGCCTTCCCCGCATCCTCTCATTTGCTCCTGAGAGCAACACTGGGCGGGCAGGCCCGTTATCCTCCTCCTATAGATGAGGAGCCTGGAGCCGCAGGGGTCATGGCACTCGTCCATGGTCACTTGACTGGGAAGTGGCAGAGCCAGGATAGACCCTGAGCGCCTGACTGCAGAGTGCAAGGCCTGTGACCTCCATGCGGCTCCCTGTTTGTGTCCCTCCCGCCTGAGGCCCCGCCCACGGAAGTACTGCTGCCAGAGCGGCTGGCGGCCTGATCGCAGGTACCGGTGCAGTTCCCCGAGAGGAAGGCGCTCGGAAGCCCAGGGCGGCATGAGCACCAAGAATGGCAGGCCCGTGCTCACGGGGGCTCCGGTCCGGCCGGGTCCTCCCCTCCTCCGTACTCACCCCTTGCTCTCACTCTGATTTTCTTTGACTGGCTTCTTGCCGTGCTTCTCTTTGTTTCGTAAATAATCCTTCAGCTTCTCCGCTCGGTCTAGGTACTGCATGCACTTGGCTCGAATGCTCTCCTTGGCCTTGTCGCTGTGTGCCTCATCTGCAAAAGGGGATCAGAGAGGGGGTACCCGCTCTGCTCTCGCGGGGCTCCGCGGTCGGGGAGGGTTCCGCTGTGACTCACATTTGATAGCGTGCAGGAAATACTCCACGGCATGCTGGTAGAGCCGGAGTGCCTCCTCGTAATTCTTGGCTTTATCCTCTTCTGTGGCTTTCGTCACCAGGTCAATGGCTTTCTGGAAAGGCAAAGCAAATACCTCAGTGCTTCCCAAGAGACCCGAAATGCCCCTGGGGTCCCAAGCAGCAGGAATCCTGTGGATCTGTGGGTCACACGCCATTATGTCGGCCTCTGTTTCCAACATCAACCAGAAAGGCCTTAAAAGACAGCTCTCCCTCTTCGCGATACACTCACACAGTTAAAAGCAACCTCCATCTCAGTTTCACTCTGGATTTTAGCAAGCGGAAACCTGATCAAATAGCTCCGATTAGGGCTCAAAGGGAGAATCCACTTTCTATTCCATGCCTCGAGGGAAAGAAAGGTGGGCGCAGACCCAGGGCCTGGAACAGGGGAAACACCGGAACCAGCTCACTGCTGTGCTGCTCAGCATGAAGGCCAGAAACTGCACCTGACCGCGAAGGCCAGAGAGGAGCCAGCCCTGAGTTTTATGAGGCGGACGAAAGGGATCTCTACTTCCTTCTGCTGGCCCAACTTGCTTCTCTAGGGTGAAAAGAGAAGACGGTTTTCCTAAACTTGCTACTTAGGGAAGGGATGCTGGGACACACGGGTCAGCACAGCAGGAGCTGCAGCAGGGAAAGTGCTTGCTCGCCCCAGAGGCAGATGTGTGCTGCCGGCAAGGGGGAAGGGGCCTCTGGAGTCTCGTGAGAACTCCTGAGAGTGTCTCTGTGACTCTCACAGATCCGGGAGGCCTGTGCTCTCGGCTGAACCTAGGCCATGCCGGATCTTCAGGGCAGCCGCCCCACCTGCAGAGCCTGTTGTAGAAATCATGGCTTCACCGACCCAGGAGGCATCACCAGAATTGTCCTCCTCAGGCTGATCAGCACTAGACGCCAGGCGGGCAGATGCCACTGTACACGCACAGTTCCATCCACGGCAAACAATAAACCTCCTGACCGGCTCTTGGCAGGGCCCGGGCTTTGTGCAGCCCTTCCTCATCTGAAAGTGGGAAGTCTCCGAAGGACACAGCTAGCTCTACAAAACTGACAGCCTGGAGTGGGTTAGGCCAGGCTGATGAAAACTGAACTCGCCAGGTCGAAAGATGAGGTAAGGTGAAGGGGGTGTTTGTTGGCTACTATTATCAAGCTCAGCTACCTCCACTACCTAAAAATAGAGAATGACCAGGAGCCCAGAACCTTCTGGAATGATTAGCTTAAAATTTTTTTTAAGTTCTTTTTTTAAAAGTTATTTATTTATTTTGAGAGAGAGAGAGTGCAAGTGGGGTAGGGGCAGAGAGAGGGGGGAGAGAGAATCATAAGCAGGTTCCACACTGCCAGTGCAGAGCTCAATGGGGGACTCGAACTCACACACCGTGAGATCATGACCTGAGCCGAAACCAAGGGTCGCTGGACTGACTGAGCCACCCAGGCACCCCCTGGAATGATTCGTTTAAACACAAGCTTCTTGGGTCTCCTCTCCCCAGGGCCTACCCTCCCGCGACAGTGGCTCTTCAGATAAGACATGAAAGGAGGCTTCTCATCTCATCTCCGGAACCAATATGCCCATTTCCTTGGACTTTATCACTCTATATGCGTTCTTGTTTGGGTCTGTCCTTTTGAAAGGCAGAGTTCAGAAAAATAATCCAGGCATGCCCTCCTCCCTCTAGATACTTTATTAATTAATGCAACGAAGAGCACATTAGGTCTTTGGCGTCTGCATTCGGTGTTTCCCGTGCCAGAGGCCGCTGGGGCACCGTGAGTAGTTTTGCCTAACGCAGTGGTGAGGCGATAGATAAAACTGCCAGCCTGCCACTGTCTCTAGTAACACAGATGGCAGAGGACGAGGGAGAAAGACACGGGAAAGGAAGATGTGTGAACACGGGAGCTGGCAAACTTCCTGGAAAGGAGCGGACGGTAAATGTTAGACTCTCCTGGCCCTACAATCTCTGTTAGCAACTCCTCAACTCTGCCTTTGTAGCCCCAAACCGGCCACAGATAATACATAAACCAAAGAATGTGTTCCGATAAAACTTTATTTATAGACACTGAAATTTGAATTTCCTGATTTTCACGTGTCACGAGGTATCTTTTCCCAGCATTTTAAAAATATAAAAACCTACGACATTATGTTAAGTGAGAGAAGCCAGTCACAAAGGACCACATATTGTCTGATTCCAGTTATAGAAAATGCCCAGAATAGGCAACTCCACAGGGACAGAAAGTAGATTAGTGTTGCCTAGGATTAAGAGAGACAGAGGGTTTGGGGGGTGACAGTCAAGGGTGCGGAGTTTCTTTTTGGGGTGATGAAGATGTTTTAAAGTGTGGTGACGGTCGCACAACTCTCAATATACTAAAAGCCGTTGAATGACACACTTTGAATATGTGACTTATGTGGGGAGTTAGATCTTATAAGGTGTTTTTGTTGTGTGTGGTTTTTGTGTGTGTGTGTGTGTGTGTGTGTGTGTGTTTTAATGTAAAAACACTCTTAGCTCAAAGACAAAAAAAGGTCTGCGCAGGCGAGCTCCACAGGCTAAAGTTTACAGACGCCAGGGGTGACAGATCAGAGCGGTGGGGTGTGGCTTTGGACTCTAGCTAATTCCTGGCCTAGTACCCCGATTTATTCCATACCTTTCCCAGCTTTTCCTCCACCTTCAGGTATCTGAATGCTACCCATCCTGTCCGGATCCAGCCGAACGCCCCTTCTTCCATGAAGTCTTGCCTAACTCCCTCACACGCTTTACCTGTCGTGACTTACTGAGCCCTCACTACGTAGCCGACACTGTGCCAAGAACGCTTTACCTGAATTAATCAACCCGGAGCCACACTCACAACCACCGTACAGGGGACTACCCCCATTTTACTGACAGGAAACCCGAAATTCCAAGATCAAGTAACTGGCCCAAGGTCACACGCCGGTGAGTGGCAGAGCCAAGACCGAAGCCCAGGTCGAGGCCTGAGCATGTTTCTGTTGGCCGGCGCGGCAGGACCAGCTGCACCTGGAGGGTGGGTCAGTAGTCATGCATCCAGGTGGCTCCACCCCGGCACCACCAGGCAAGATCTAGGGAATGAATGAAGGGTCGCCGGCCGACGGGAGGAAATCGAGGCCCTGGGGATGGAGCGGGGACTCGTCCTCAGAGAGGGAGGGCAAGCAGCCCGACTGCGGGGCCGACCTTCCCGGTCGGCGCCGGTGCGGTCCGCGAGACGCTGATCCCCGCGGCGGTACCTGGGCGCCGCCGGCTGCACACAGCGGCCTCGGGGCTCTGCCCGACCCAGCCGGAGGCGGCCCGTGGCTCCGAGCGCGTGAAAACAGAAACGGGCGGAGGCGGCGACAGGGCGGCGGGGCGGGAGCCGCGGTGCCGGGGCTCCGAGCAGGCCGTCCGCCCGACTGCTGGCTCGCAGGCCCCGCCGCGCCTCCTCCGGCCTCCGGAAGCCGAGCCCGGCCGCGCCGAGGTACCTGGAGGGTTGACGTTGTCATTTCATCTCCTGGGTCCGCCCCACACCCCGCAGCGCTGCTTGCGGCCTCGGTCCGACCCCGGGGAGCCGAGCTGCTGGGTCCGGCTCGGGCAGCCCGGCGGGTTGGCGCTAAGCGCGGGGAGGGCGGCCGCTCGCAGCGGGAGCGGAGTCGGAGGGCGAGCGAGGAGCGCAGCCCAGAGCGGTCGGGTCCGAGCCGCGCGACTGCCCCCCGGCGGCCACAGCCGGCACTGCAGGCACCGCTCCCCGGGTCCAGGCGTCTGTGCTGGCGAGGTCCGGGGTGGGGGCTGGGCAGAGGGCGTGTTAGGGGTGTGTCAGGGGCGGGGAGCCCAGCCAGAACTGGGGTGGGATTGCGTACGGGGCGTGGCCAGAGTCAGGGCCGGATAGAAACCTCAAGTCTTAGACCCCATTTCTGTAAAATAGCGCCAGAAGGCAGTTTTTCTTGCTCAGTAAGCCTGACTTCCCAGAGCTTTGGGTTTCTGATATTTAAGAGGATATACTAATAATTAGTATCTTGTCTGACTTTGGGGGGAATGAATGAGCTACCTAATGTAAACCCAGTGTACTCCACACTGGGGATTCAGCCTGTTAAGTATTATTATGATGCTGGTGGCTTTGTCTAAAGCCAGTTTTTATTTTATTTTATTTTATTTTATTTTATTTTTTAAAGGATTTTACTTTTTAAAGTAATTTCTACACCCAGTGTGGGGCTCGAACTCAGAACCCCAATGTCAAGAGCTCCATGTTCTACTGACTAAGCCAGCCAGGCGCCCTTGTTTTTGTTCTTGTTTTGATTTTAAACTTTTTCCTCTTTTTAAATGTTTATTTATTTATGAGAGAGAGAGAGGCAGAGAGAAAGAGAACCCCAAAAGGGCAGTCAGCACAGAGCCCCATGTGGGGCTTGAATTCACCAACTGTGAGACCATGACCTGAGCTGAAATCAGGTCAGATGCTTAACCGGCTGAGCCACCCAGGTGCCCGTTTTTGTTTTTTAATATTAACCCTTCTACTTTTCTCTTTAGGAAAGCAGTTTTCTTCTTTATTTTTTTAAAGTAATTTCTACACTCAAAGTGGGGCTTCAGCTTAAAACCCCAAGATCAAGAGTTACATGTTCTACTGATGAGCCAACTAGGTACCCTGGGAAAGTGATTTTCTTAAACCTCCGAAGCTGGGGGCTTTAGCCTGGTAAACTTCAGAATAGCTTCTGGGGATACGGCAATGATCAAAACAGGTCGAGGGCAGCATACAGTTTGAGAAAATGATGTTCGTCAGGAAAAATGATGTAATAAGCGTGTTGAGGCCCACGTGTGAAAGCTCCGGAGTGTTTTAACAGGCAACCTACGTAAGCTTGGTGGCCAGGAAAAGCTCTGTTTAAGAAAGGGTGCCTCTAGCCCTAGTATGCAGACAGATTGCAAGGATGGAGTGGCTCTTGCACGCGAAGCTATTGGCATAGTCCAGAAGAATGAGGGAAACTTGGACTAGGGGCAGGGGCATGGAGAGACACACACAGAATAGAGAGATTTTGGAAGGCAGATCATGAGCACACAGAAATGGGTTAGATTTGGGGTATGGTGAGGGACAGGAAGGGACAGAGATGACATCTGAGCTGCTGGCTTTAGGACCTGGGCAAATAGTGGTACCACTAGTTAAGGACCCAAAGATTGAAGGGTAGTCACAGTAGGGGCACACTGGAGAGAGATGCTTCAGTTATTGATTTCGGAAAATGCTCTGTTCCAGCAATAACAGTCGGGGGGTGGGGCAGCTGTGGGAGCGGGAGAATGGGTGAGCTGGAGTGAAAGGGCCATTGTCATACACGAGGAGGTTGAGGAACCTAAAGATCAAGCAAGGAGCTGAGCGTGTCTGTGGACAGTGGAGTCAGGATTAACGGCAGGAGTGGCAGGACAGGGCTTCGAGGAGCCTAGATGAGACAGGAAGACGTGCACACACATACAAGTCATGGCTTCTCAGCTTCTACTCTGCGTAATGCTCTTTCAGACACTGATGGAGCTGAGTGAGGAGGCTTTTATTTGCTGTTATGCTCCTGGCAAAGGCACTGCCCTTTTATTTAAAGTTTTAAAAGTTTATTTAGGGAGAACATGCACATGAGCTGGGAAGGAGCAGACAGAGAAAGAGGGAATCCCAAGCAGGCACTGTGCTATCAGCATAGAGCCCGATGTGGAGCTCGAACCCGTGGAGCTCACAAACCGTGAGATCATGATCAGAGCCGAAACCAAGAGTCAGCTTAACCAAGCGAGCAACCCAGGTGCCCCCAGGCACAGACCTTTCAAATCATTGAGAGAGCAGGGCTGGGTCTTTTCCAGGGCTGGATAGAGAACTCACTTCGTATTTGCTGGCTGTATTAATAATGAATTAAGAAGTAATACGGTGCCCTAACTGGCAGATGAGAGCGAGGTAGAGTTGAGAACACACTACTAACCTCGCACACTAGACGGGCTGCACAAGTTGGAAGACAGAATCAAAACACAAGTCCCTACAATTAAGGAGGGCTGCGTCAGTCTGCTAAGGCTGCCATAACAAAATACCACAGGCTGGGTGGCTTAAACCATAAAAATTCATTTTCTCCACACTTCTAGAGGCTGGAAGTCCAAGATCAAGGTGTTAGCAGGGATGGTTTCCTCCGAAGCCTTTTTCCTTGGCTTATAGATGGAGATGCTTTAGTTGTGTCCTTGCATGGTCTTTACCGTACGCTCGTGCGCCCCTTATCTCTGGCCAAGCTTCCCTTTTTTTATAAGGACACCAGTCAGATTGGACTGGGGCCTACCCTAACAGCCTAATTTTAACCGAATCACCTCTTTCCAGGCCCGATCTCCAACTACAGTCACATTGTGAGGCGCTGGGGGTGGGGCTCAGCCTTTGAATTTGATGGACGTCATTCTGCCCATTGTAAGGGCTGGATCTGAGATCCACTGTGCTCACCTTCTCTTTGTTCTGCCTACTCAGCGTTCTCGGGACTCTTGCTTAGCTGCTGTCTTCCAAGAGCCTGCACCCTGCCGACAAAGCAGTTTCCCAGAGGAAGCTCCCTGTCCTGGAGGGAAGCTGCTTCCAACGGCAGGATGTGGGGGGTCTCCTTCCCCATCTCTCCGGGTCACCCATTTCCCCTTGGAGGATAACTTGAAAACAGACTCCGAGAACCCCTCAGTGCTGCCGTGGTGTGGCCACTGCTGGGGGGTAGAGGAGTCAGTGGAGGAGGGAAAGGGGAAATAAGGCACTACATTTATTTGTGGGCTGACACATGGAGCAGGTTTAGGCTTCCTAAATCTAAATCAGATGAAGAACTTCCCATTCTAACTTTCTCACTAGAGCAGAAAGCAGGTTCTCAGCTCCCACACATCAGAGCTCCCACACTTCAGGTAGAGAGTCACGGACTTGCAAATACACAGTTCCATTTGTTCCTTCTCGCACAGCACTTTTCCAGACGGGATTCCGCCGATGCCGACAGTGTGGCACTTGTTGTAAACCTGAGCTTGGACCAGTGAGTTGACTATGCTTAGCCGATACAACCTAGTAAAATCGGACTATACAAACGTCAGCATTCTAGGGCTCATGCCAAGGAGTGGGTTTCTTCACACTTTGTTAAGGAGCCCCTGGGTGGGGGCCAAGAGCTGTGTGGAAGAGGAACGAACACTAAGTTCAGGTGAACAACAGTTTGGAGAGGTAGGGCCAGGGCAGAATCTCCTGCAGAGTGAGTACCTGACACCCACACAAATGGAGCACTGACGATTCCTAATATGATTCCCGAGAAACCATCTCCCCTCCTCCAAGTATAATAGAGCTCAGACTGATCCAGTGATTAAGCTCCTGTCAGTGAAAGTCAGTGGTGGAACTAGAACCTAAACTAGGTTTTTAGGAATTTGGAGTTGCCCTAAATCTGCTTAAAAATGGCACCAGAAGAGACTGAAGAGACATGACCACCAAACGCCGCATGTGGCACTGGTTAGGATCCTGGGCCAGGGGGGAAAAGGAGAGGTCGGTGGGACAACGGGCACCATGTGAATGGGGGCTGTGGACCGGGAGGGAGTGTCGCGCCGGTGTTGATTTCCTGATGGGGAGGCCTGGAGGGTGGCAACGCAGGACCCTGTCGCTGTGTTGGGGAGGTACACACTGAGAATTTAAGGGTGACAGAGCATCATGGCAGAAAAGCCAAGAGATGATCATGGAACAAATATAAGATGTTAACAGTTGGGAAATCTGGGTGACAAGGATGTAGATCTCTGTTTTGGGCCGCTCTTGAAATTTTGCCGCAGGTTTGAAACCATTTTAACATTAAAAAAAAAAAAAGAAATACAAGTCTAAAAGCACTTTTTTATTTACAGTATAAAGGTTACAAAGGTATATATGTATTTATATATATAATACCCTTAAGTTACAAATGTTCATTGTAATGTACAACGCTATATGTTGACGTGCAACTGAAGGAGAAGTGTCGTCTATGCGTTCGTATTTACTGAGTACACATAAAGCTTTGTTTCGATTAAGAACACAAATACTGCCCTGTTTATGCCGTAAGTTTTGATTTGGTAGCCTGGTGATACCAGAGGATTTGAGAATTAATTTTCAACAACACTTAAAATGAAGTCTTGTTTAAATACAGCGTTCTAAAAAGAAGAAAAAAACCATAATATCGCATACTTTTAACTTTTTGTAGAAGCATTATTCTAGCTTTCTAAGTCTTAATACTTAACAAAAGTGAAAGGTGTGTGGAACAAAATACACACAAGGGGGTATAATCGGAATTTGCACGGATTAGCCATAACAGGCCTTCATAGGTAGTGGTTTGCCACATCATCTTCTAGAAGATCTTGGGTCTGGTACCAAAAGGGAAACATCTTTTGGGCACCAAGGTCTTATCATGCTGAAGACATCCAACAGATTGTAAACATAATACTGGAGTCTTATGCTGGAGAAAAAAGTACAAAACGAAAACGAGTTCTTGTCCCAAGGGGAGATTTGCTACGGGTGTGAAGAAGAGCGCTGCGAATGATGATTGTGCCACACCGGAAACTGAGCGGAGATCATTTCCTCTCCCCCAAATTCTGGTAATTCACAACACAGAGGTGAAGAACGTAACTGGCACCCACTAGAACGGGACTCCGATAGAAGGCAAGCACTTCTTCCAACCTCGGAGGACAGACACTTACACCACAAAACTTATGTGCTGGTTCCGATTCCGTACAATCATTAGCACCTGAGTGTCGGAGTGCAGGCTTAGAGTAAAGGCCATGACACTGAAGGCAAGCTGGATGGAAGGGGGCTGTTACTGCGTGAAAATTATGAAAAAATTCAGTGAACCTCTCGTTTCCTTTAGGTGTCCTTTTTATTGAGTTTGAACGCCAGAGTGTTCTAGAATACGTGGAATTTTGCCAGGTTTAAAATATCTTCAATTGGACACACCATCTACCGCATGTAAGGACTTCCAGCAAACGAGACATTTAATGGGTGTAAGTGTGGAAATGAACGGGTCGACACAATTTAGAAATAGGGGGAGATGAAATATACATCCAGCTTTTCTGTTTAAAAGAAACATTTCTTTAAAGTTTCTTTTGAGAGAGAGAGAGAGAAAGGCAGAGACAGGGAGGGACAGAATCTCAAGCAGGCTCCACGTATCAGTGCAGAGTGTGACGTGGGGCTCGAACTCACGAACCGTGAAATCATGACCTGAGCCCAGATCAAGAGTCGGATGCTTAACCAACCAAGCCACGCAGGTGCCCCAAGACACATTTCTTTAAAAAGGCTTTCCTGTTGATCCACTCTGGGTAATAGAGTTTAATTTTTGTTTGTGTTGAGATTTATCTTCCTAAGGATATTCTACCCTGTTCTTCCCAAAGTCTATTTTATTTTTAAGATTTTTATTTTTAAGTAATCTCTACACCCAACGTGGGGCTCAAACTCACAACCCTGAGATTCAGAGTAGCATGTTCCGCTGACTGACCCAGCCAGACGCCCCACTCAAGTCTAATTCTGCATTAAAAACTTAAGCATAATGAAAAGACTAACCTACTTAAATGTGCTTGGAGTTCTTTCATGTCGGCCTGGACCAAAGACCAAGCATCATTTTAAACATTTTCCAGTTCGCCAGAGTAGCTGAACTGCAGATGTACTTTGGTGAAAGAATGAAGTGGCTAATTACTTAACCACTGGCTGGTAAACAGACGGCATGGTGTGATTCAGATATAATGGATTATGTGCCGCCTGCGGCCAGGAACTTTCTTTTGGACCCTGAAGAGCGCCTGTGAAGAGCTGTGCGTTAACTGCTTAGTACGTGACATACGTGAATTAATGTGTCGTTAATTAGCCTTGCAGTTTCAGAATTTCTCTAGGCCCCCAAAGAACCTTTTGGTCTATGCATAAGAGACTTCTATCACTTTGGAAGAGGTGACAGAACATTCGGGTTCCAAAGGTGTATGTGTGACTGGGACAAAGAGGGGCTCGAAACCTGAAACAAAGCATTGGAGTCAACGGCATGGAGCTAAGATTATATAACGGAACTGAGTGAGGTACTCAGAGGACTCGGAAGTTAGAAATCCCCCAGGGTAGCTAATCTTACAATATAATGAAGTGTTGCTTCTCTAGCATAGCTTTTTAGATTCAACCAATCTCTTTCGGAGCAACTCCAGAATTACAACTCAGCTGGTAGATTTTGTTGAATATAATCAAATGTTCAGTAGAGAGCAAGCAATCATTTGCAAACGGCATTCTTTATGAATGACATCAAATTCAAATTCACTTTTAAAACTTAAATATACTTTGGTTCAGTCACCTGAAGTGGGAAGAATAAGAGGTGGCAAGAGATTTATGTTCAAGTTTATCAGTCTGAAACAAAAGAAAAAACCTTGCTAAAATATTTTGTTGAGTTGATACATAACAACCATTTTTCTAGTTGGTGGTTTAGCTCGTGTCAAGAAAAAAAAAAGACAACAGATGTACAGGTGTGCTCTGAGCCTCGTTTTGTAGTAACTTGAAATTCTGTCCTTTGATAGAATGAACTTGTATCACTGATCTGCCAGATGTGCTGTGTGTGTTCAGAGAAGCGGTTTTGGGTCTGCCGCTAAGCAGTCTATTCCTAGCGTCAGGTGAATTTCAGTTGTCAGTACACCATCGGAGTAGGTGTATTGCTCAAAAACACATAATCCTGATATACAACATAATTATTTTATAACTGTCTGCCATCACACACTTCTTGTCTATACACCCAGCACAGGGAAGGAGACGACTTTAAAAAAGGACGGCGGGGAGACTGCTGCCGTCAGTTTTAAAAGACAGTATGCAGGAAGTGAAATAATTCTAGATTACCGAGCAATCTCGAGAGAAAACAGAAGCAAATGGCAGGTTCTCCTGCTTCCATCTTCAGGAGGGGGGGGAAAAAAGCCACAATGACATTTTAAATGTAACTGAAAGAGATTTCCAAACTCAAGATAGAATATAATATAATACCACCCGGCATATTATAGACCTGACAGAGCTCTACATACAAAAAGAATGAATAGGATTATGGTCGAATTCAGCTTAGAGTTTACGCAGAATCCCAATTTTAAAGAATATTTTTTTCCTTACTTAGGTGTTTGATCTGACCAGAACAATTTGCTTTGAGACCAGAGGGGTCTGACATTTCACTTCTTCACTAGCGATTGAAAAAAGATGACCTTTGGCTTTCTAACCAGCCATTCTTCATGGCATCAACGGTGGATGGCGGCGACAAGGAAATGTATGCTGGCTATTTGGACAGGTTAAATATTATGTACAATCAATAGCTTATAACCAGTGAAAATAAGAACAGTTCAGCGCAAGTGTCCAAGATACAAAACAGCAGAGAAAGTGCATAAGTCTACAGGTCTTCCCTGAAAGCTTCAAAAATGTTTAACTTTTAAGTAGGTAGGGCTTTTAATAGAATTTGCATAGCAGCTTACAATAGAATTTGCATTAAAAAATATGGAGATTATTCCATGTTTTTGAAAACATACAAATATATCCACATGCATATAAATTAATAAACAAGAAGACCTGGAGGTTCTCACAAAATTAAAAAAAAAACGTCCATCATAACCTTTTCTCAAAAGTGGTCACACTTTTGTCCATCAAAACAATTTACAGCGAAAACTTCTTCTGGGAGAAACATAATCTTGTCCAGATTCCACACAGTTTAATTTTATTTTTAAGAATAAATTTTGGTTTATTAGCTTAAGTGCATCTAATCAACTGAAAAAAGCTTGGTTACCATTCTGCCTAGGAAGATAAATTAGGGAAACAAGTAATCAGGGACAACTTTAATCATTTGTTGGTTAGATTAGATTGGTAGGTTAGATTAGATAAGAAATAAATAATTCAATCTCTCCTGCCATCCAATAGTGTTCAATAACAAAGTCTGTGAGGGTATAGCTGATACAGACAGGCACTATCAGACTTCACCTAGCCTAAAAAGTGCTGAAACATGGCTTTAAAACAGGCGAGTGACATATAAAGCAATATTTCTGATTGCCTGTACAGGTCCCAGCATGTAATCTCAACCTGTCTACTAGGTACGTGAGTTTGCAGTTAGAACTATCTCATAAATACTGTAGGAACATACATTAAAGTATTTCTTCATGTAAAACATTAGATACTAATTTCTAGGTGCGATTTGTTTGGTAACTTCAGCAAAGGACTTACCTTTTTCAGAAAAAGAATGAGCCTTTTCTTTTTCCTTTCTTTTTTTGGAGAAGAAAGGGAGAAATTTTAAGGAATGAGAAGAAGAACTTTCACACACTAGTTGGCTACTTCTAGGCACCTGTGTGGAATATGGAGAAGACGTCTAGGCCCCAGGTCTGGGGGGGGCAGAGGGGCACAGGAAGCGATCCATTGGAACGAGGCACACGCTACTCTGCAGTCCTTTCCGTTCTACACAGGGAAGCCCACAACATTCTCGACAATTTTCCTAATTCAAAACGAAAAAGAAATGAAAAGCTGTTCTATAAAAGATGCGAAATATCAAAAATGCCCGTTTTTAGTTATCGTTTGAAAATAATCTGCCATATTTTGGCATCTTAATACAAAATACATATTTACCAAGGCTGTCCCATTCATGAAAAGCACTTCTCCTGTGGTTTGAAAGTTCCACGAACACACTTAGTTGAGGAACAACCTGGCCACCCATGAGTGGAAAGCTGCCGAGGTTAAACGAGCAGCTTAAAAAGGCTCTTGCTCTCGGGGTGCCAGTGGCCAAAGGAAACCTCCCACACATTTTCGTTTCACATTAAGACTCAAAAGATTTAAAAACCCTATGGACCCTGGTGCCATACAGGACAGTTTAAGCTGGAACACAACGGGCCCAAACGGCTCACGTGCTTTTCCTTCTCCTGCCCACATTTCCAGCGCACCTTTTCTGGAGATCTTTTTCATAGAAGTGATGAGCAGGGTGGCTCAGAAGTTCCCCCTGAAAATCTTCTTAGTGGCTTCCTTAGCCTTTCACACTAACAAAACCTCCACCAAATGGCTTCGCTGCAAGGTCTGTGACTGCCTCGTGCGACGTTTCAGATTAATAATGCTCTCACTGCAAAGCGTCTAAGCTCCCTTATCTGAGGGTATTATGTGTTGAAATTCTGCTTCCAGAAATCATAGCTGGACCTTCAAGATTATTTTTTTTCTTCCCTATTTGCAAATTTACTTCAGCTGGAACCAAATATAGGTTTATGAACCTTTAAAACATAAAAAAAAGTCCTTGAGACACACATTCTACTGTAGATTTCAGTTTCCAGCTTTAAGTGGACCACATCTCTCACTGCTGGAGCTGTAGCCGGGGGAGAACAGGGCGGTGCATCTCACTGCACACGAGGGGAAGGAGGACCAACTCACGGGCAGAGGGAAAACAACGGGGTTACGAGGTCTAACTCAAACTCTGTTCATGAGTCTTCTCTCTCTGGGTCGGTCGGCACTCCCGCCAAATAGCTAGTGTTCTGCACACAGTTGTGGGTTTTTTTTCTCCCTATTTGGAGTGCTACCTTCCTCCACTCTCCAAAGTGCTGACGCCCTCGGACGGCATTCCTCACAAATCTAGTAAGTGAGAGCTCATCATACAGAGAACACAGAGAGCATCCGAGCCAATATTACCTTCTCTTTCAGATCTGGGGACTGTGATCACCTTGACATTTTAGATAGCTCTTGTATTATTGTGAATGTTTTCGGATATATACCTCCTTCGTAATTAGGAAAAACAAGCTGAATGTGATTCTCTCAAACTACAAAATCAGCAATCTTAACTGCTGCTATGTCCTAATGATGACATCTGGCAATGCTTAGCAAAACCCAGGTAGCTATTCCATGATCTCGTCACCCTGCCCCCTGTCGAATGCATTACTAGGCCAACAGTGAGTCCTGAATTAGCAGCTGCCTGTCCATGCCACTGTGCTGCCACAAAGGGCCGGGACCAGGATCCTGCATGGGCTCACCAAACCCAAAGCAATTCCACATGATGTTTGTGCTGAAGAGCTGCCTTTATAGAATCTACTCTTTAAACCAGGAGGCTCTCCAGGATTTATCTTCCCCAGTGAGACCCGGCCACTAGAAAAGATACCACTCAGGAAATCCATCTTAAAGACTATTCCTTGCAACTAGGATGATGGTCTCCCCGGAATGGCAGTGATCTCCAGTTATTCATAGAGAGACTAATAAAGCTCCACTAACCCTAACCAAAGGCACATTTGGTAAGCAATAAAAAAATGACTTAGGCTAAAATGAGGACTTCCTTTTAAAATCAATCTCATCCCCTGGCTCCTACCAAAGATAAATGAGAAAAATCTAAAAGCAGCAAAACTCTTCTTTCAAATCAGTGTGGTTTCCAACTTGGTTACCACTAGAAAGGGAGTGGAAGGGAGGGCAAATCAAAATTTGCATCTTCTAAGTTCTAAAGTTAGCACTTAGGAGTGGCGAAGCTTGTGATGTGTGGGCGGGACGCAGGAGAGCCGGACCCGGGGGAGAACGCTTTGGTGTGCGATCCAGGACTTCGCTGGGTGGAAGGAGCGAATGACAGCAAGCTCCAACAGAACGTACGACCTAACTGGAATGGCCGAGCAGCACAGGCTGCTGCCAACTAGCACCTGGGAAGAGATGGTCAAACGAAGCAAGAGACCAAGGCTAAGCTTGAAACAAATCCTGTAGGAAGAAGAAAAGGAAAGCAACTCTTGGATATTTGATTATGTCCAAAAAAAAAACACCCCATAATGAGCCATCCTTCCTAACAGGGGAAATAAACCCTAGTTACTTAGAAACCACATTGGGCAACTACGCAGTCAATCAACAGCTTCATGCTGGAGCTTATGAGAGTCCTAGCGTTTCTGGCCAAGGTAGCTTGTGAAAGGCAGGCTCTTCTTTAAACGTGGTTACTGTTCAGCAGTGATTGGCAGGTCCCTGTCAAGGCACTGTGCTGGAGGAGAGAGCAAAGAGCTTTCTTTTTGTGCTTTTTTTTTTTTTTCTTTTTTTGAGGTGGAAATACTTCTTGTGACATTCAAGACTCTTCTCTGATGTTTTGCTGCTCATACAAGCAGTCCCATACGAGTGACTTTGGCTGACAAGAACGTGTGCAACACAAATACAATCGGCTTCGGACAAGAATGCAGGTCCATGGTCTGTGGAGAAAGCACATCGGTTAGCACTACCATACACGGAGGCTTTATTTAAAAATATTTTTAAGGTTTCTTTTCAGAGAGAGTGTGCATCGGAGGAGGGGCAGAGAAAGGGAGAGAGAGAATCCCAAGCAAGCTCTGTACTGTCAACACAGAGCCCGACATGGGGCTCGATCCCACAAACTGTGTTGTTTCCCGAACAGAAACCAAGAGTCGGATGCTTAACTGACCGAGCCATCTAGGCACCCCTACACAGAAGCTTTAATAAACAGACACAAAATAAACGAATGTGGACGTGATGCTCTACTTTTTAAAAAGAATTTGGATTAAAAAGATCCTAAATTTATAGAAACTCTTGGGAACCTAAAGCCACAAGTGTAAGTATCCTCTGAAGTAAGGTCATTCCGTGTAGTAATTAAACACTGGTGTGAGCTCCCACATCACAGTTAGGATACAACTGGCGGCGTGCTAGATCACACCGTGCCTGCTAGAAAGAACTAAAAAGTAGAAGATGTAAAAGAAAGAGGAATATCCTACATGGAAACCATTCACTATGATTACAATCCCCGCGGGAGAGTACAGTTAACGTGGCTGAAATGTGACTAGGGATGGGTATGATTTTTGACCCCCTCATAGGTTTGTAGTGGGAATGACAGCTCCCGAGGCTCGTCAGGAGCCTTCCTAAGCACGAGTCTCTAATCTGGGCGGCGGACACCAGATGAATGAGGAGACCTGGCATCAGGCTGCGTGAGACAAGTGATTCGTCAATCACTGGCGCTGATACAGAGACCAGGTATCGGACCTACTTAACTGTGCCTTTTACAGAAAAATAAAACCTAGAACGCTGGGTGGCTCAGTCGGTTGAGCATCTGATTTTGGCTCGGGTCATGATCTCGCAGTTCTTGAGTTCAAGCCCAGCGTCGGGCTCTGTGCTGACAGCTCAGAGCCTGGAGCATCCTTCAGATTCTGTGTCTCCCTCTCTCTCTGCTCCTCCCCCACTCTCTCTCTCTCTCTCTCAAAAAATAAATAAACATTAAAAAATTAAAACAAAAACCTAAAGAAAAATAAAACCTGATGCAAAATATAATTTACAGAGCACTAATTTCATCATTAAACTTTGTATATATTAAGTATAAAGCAGGAATTAAAACTACATAGCCAGGAATGATCTAACACCTAGCTTGCTAAAGGACAACTGCTACTAATAACTGGTTAATTTAATAGCAGCATTTAACTCTCTCTAATGCTTCAGGCTTTTGAAAAGCCCTGGTCCATGGCCCAATCATAGTCTCCTAAAGGTTTATCATTTAAAGTAAGATTTCTAGACATAATTTCTTATTTGGAGATTGAACTACATTATCTCTAAGATCTCTTTCAGTTATAAAATTTCAAGATTCTATTTTGCAAATTTCCACCTATGGTGACTGCGTCAATAGACATAATAGTTCACGTATAAGACTTGAACTACTGGCTGAAAACTGGTAAGAGAGAAAAGGCATTATTTTACTCCTTTATCTTAACTGACGATTTCTGAAGTATACAACACACTCTGTAGTTCGCTAAAGGAAATAATGAATTTCTGTTGATTTTTTTTTTAAGACAAAGAGATCAAAAAAGAGGATTACTGTATGGAGATACGTCTATAACTTTTTTTTCTGATCATCAGAATTTCTGTAGAGAGTCACTCTGTTACTTTAAACATTTTTTTTAAATGTTTATTTTATTTTTGAGAGAGAGACACACAGAGCATAAGCAGAGGAGAGGCAGAAAGAGAGGGAGACAGAGAATTTGAAGCAGGCTCCAGACTCTGAGCTGTCAGCACAGAGCCCGATGCGGGGCTTGAACTCACGGACCACAAGATCATGACCTGAGTTGAAGTCGGATGCTCGACCAACTGAGCCACTCAGGTGCCCCTGTTACTTTTAAATCTTATCTCAACCGACTGCTAATAATAGCAATGATAGCATTTATTTATTAAAGTTTACCAGCTTTTCTATTTCGTATCTCATATTCAATAAAAGCTTCTTTTTTTTTAATTTTTTTTAACGTTTATTTATTTTGAGAGACGTAGAGACAGAGTATGAGCAGGGGAAGGGCAGAGAGAGAGGGAGATACAGAATCTGAAGCAGGCTCCAGGCTCTGAGCTGTCAGCACAGAGCCCAGCGCGGGGCTTGAACTCACAGACCGTGAGATCATGACCTGAGCCGAAGTCGGCCGCCCAACCGACTGAGCCACCCAGGCGCCCCAAAAGCTTATTTCTTAAAAGGGCTACATTTTTTTCTACCATTCGAACAAAACTTCTTTTAAAGTTTATTTGTTTATTTTGAGAGAGAGATAGAGAGAGAGAGTGAGTGAGGGGCAGAGAGAGAAGGAGAGAGAATACCAAGCAGGCTCTGCACTGGCAATGCTGAGCCCAGCACAGGGCTCAAACCCACAAACCGTGAGATCATGACCTGAGTCGAAATCAAGAGTCAGATGTTAAAGTGACTGAGCCACCCAGGCACCCCCAAACAAAACTTTTTAAAAAGGGAATGATTTCCGGGCACCTGGGTGGCCCAGTCAGTTAAGCATCTGACTTCGGCTCAGGTCATGATCTCACGGTTCATGGGTCCAAGCCCTGCATTGGGCTCTGTGCTGACTGCTCAGAGCCTGAAGTCTGCTTCAAATTCTGTGTCTCCCTCTCTCTTTGCCCCTACCCCACCTCTGTCTCAAAAATAAATAAACATTAAAAAATTAAAAAAAAAAAAGGGAATCATTTCTTAATATGGGCAACAGAAAACACACACACACACACACACACACACACACCCCCAAACCCAATACATCTTGAAGAACAATTTTCTAATTGCAAATGGACTATGAGTCCATAATTTTCTATACAAAAGGTAAGAAGCAACGAGAAAGCAAAAGAATAATCTATTAGAGGAAACACGGTTTTCAGCAACACTCTTACCAGTTCTCCCTCAGGACCACCAAAATCCAGGTACAGATTTCTGATGCCATCATCGGCAGACATTTTCAGCCTTTCAAAGGGGTAGCGGTACAATATGCTGCTAGAACCTCCATTTTCCTTGGAGATAATGAATCCATTTTCATAATGGACAGTGAGTCTTACCTCTTGGCCATTTAACGTGCAGCCTGTTGAAGACAAGCAAAAGCCATCATTAATAAAGGTACTATTTCAGTTATCGAGTGGAAAAGAATTCTTCTGACTGCAAAAAAAGGAAAAAGAATCTTTTCTTGAGAATGGGCAATACCTAACCTACTTGGAACTCCCTCAAGGAAATTTTGTTTTGGTTGCTTGGGTCAACATTTTGATGGAGATGAAAAAGAGAGTGCCATAACTCTCCATGGATTCAGTTCAATTCAGTGACAGCACCAATTAAACATCTGTGCTGGGCGTAGGCTGTGGGTGGTCCTGGAGAAGTAACAGGCGTGGTCCCTGCTCTCAAGGACTTCATAAATGAATAGGCATAAACGTGAAATCCCTAATAGTGTTAGGCAGAATTAACACTAGAGTGAATAAGGTCAAAGTCAAGGAAACATTTCCTGGAGGAGATGGTACTTCAGACAGGTCCTAAAGAATAGGTCAGACTGGATAGGTAGTGAACTATGGGAAGGTTTCAAGTGAGCCAGAAGCAACAACCGAAGGAGAAAAGGCAGAGATGGTTTTGTTGTTATTTGAGAAGAGGATAAAGATAGTGTTGATCATCAAAGGCCAAGGCTGTAGTTAGCAAAAGTCGCACTGCCAGTCCTATCAAAGATAAAATTCAAAGGGTTGATCTGAATTGAGAGGACAAAAAAATTTTTGATCATCAAGACTGAGAAATAAAAGTCTTCTCTTGAACTGGTAAAGTTTCTGTTCCACTAATACCTGAGCACAGTTTTGTTGTTAGTACAGAGGCTACAAGTGTGAGACCCTCTGAGACCTGGGAATTAACATAGAGGTTTGTCAGTTCAAGTCCCAAGTTGGACTCTGCAGTGCAGAGCCTGCTTGGGATTCTCTCTCTCCCTCTCTCTCTGCCTCCCCTGTTCTCTCTCTCTCTCTCAAAATAAATAAACTAAGAAAAATAATCTCTGGAGATAGAACTTGGGCATCAGTATTATTTAAAGACTCTCGTGGGGGCGCCTGGGAGGCTCAGTGGGTTAAGCGTCTGATTCTTGATTTTGGCTCGGGTCATGATCTCTTGGGTTCTTGAGATCGGGTCCTGCTTCGGGCTCTGCGCTGACAGCATGGAACCTGCTTGAGACTCTCTCTCACCCTCTTTCTCTGCCCCTTTCCCACTTGCACACGTTCTTTCTCTCTCAAAATAAATAAACTTAAAAAACAAACAAACAACTCTCCAGGCTACTCCCCTGTGCACAGATCTAGAACATTAATAGTTTTTTTGGTACAATTCCTGATGATTATGCTAACCTTATTTAAATAAGTAAATATAACACATTGGGATTGGGACCAGAGAGCCAATGATAATCCACTATTTCCAGTCCTAGACTTCACAGAAAATCCTCGAACTAAAATTGTAATGTTTCTTCCAGCTTCTCGGTTAATATTACATTGTAAATGTCTTTGATGTTTGTTATGGTGATGAGTTTAACTGATGGCTCCTTAGGCACAAAAATAAAAATGACTGTTTTTCCCGTTATACAAGTATGATCTAACTTTCAAAGTCCAACAGAGAAACAAGAGTGCGGCATGAACATGGGGAAGCAAAAGAAAGCAAGAAAGTATGCGACCATGAAGCGAATGCTTAGTCTCCGAGATCAGAGGCTTAAAGAGAAGGATAGATTGAAACCTAAAAAGAAAGAAAAGAAAGATCCCAGTGCACTCAAGGAAAGAGAAGTCCCCCAACATCCTTCCTGCTTATTCTTCCAATATAACACACAGCTGGGCCCACCTTACCACATCCTGGTCGATACCAACTTTATCAACTTTTCCATTAAAGCCAAACTTGACTTAATACAATCAATGATGGACTGTCTGTATGCCAAGTGCATCCCTTGTATAACCGACTGTGTAATGGCTGAAATTGAGAAATTGGGGCAAAAGTATCGAGTGGCTCTAAGATTGCCAAGGATCCAAGATTCGAACGATTACCATGCACACACAAAGGAACCTAAGCCCATGACTGCTTAGTACAGAGAGTAACTCAGCACAAGTGTTACATTGTGGCCACAGTCGACCGGGCCCTTAAACGAAGGATCTGGAAGATCCCTGGAGTTCCCATCATGTACATTTCGAACCACAGGTACAACACTGAGCGGATGCCAGATGACTATGGAGCCCCTCGGTTCTAATTCTAACACTGTAAAGATAGAGTTCCTCTGCCTTCCTTTACCAACTTTTTCTGTTGCCAGTTTATTTAGCAATACACGAGAGCACGAATTATTCTCCTTACCCATTTGCTCTGTTAGAAGCTGAGTATGGTTAAATACACTCACTTTTTGATGTTATTTCAAAATTGATATTTTCTATCATTTTGAAATTTGTTACATCTCTTTATAAATCAGATGATTGCACACATAAAAAAAAAAAAAGTCCAACATAAAAGTAGCCTATGACTGCACTTGGGAGTTAGATATGGAGTAAAAGCCAGGGATGTTAGGTGTAAAAGGCGACACCCTCAACAGCTAGGATGTGTATGTACACACCTACCCACCCTCTCTTCTCTTCCGTCTGTCTGTCCCTCTTTCAGGGACAAGGCCAATCCCTCCATCTGTGCTTTGGATCCCATCCATTCTCACCTTCTCAGAAACTGTCCAAGATTGATTATTCCTTCTTCCTCCTGCATTTTCAACACTTCCCTTTAAACCACATCTCTCCATTAACTTCTTTAGAAGTTCAGGTTTCTCTCATTATTGGAAGAAAGGCCATCGCTTCACTCCTCAACCTTCCTCTTTCTCTCTCTCTTTTTTAAAGATTTTCTTTTTAAGTAATCTCTATACCCAGTGTGGGGCTCGAACTCACAACCCCAGGATCAAGAGTTGCATGCTGCATGGACTGAGCCAACCAGGTGCCCCTGTGTTCCTTTCTTATACCTATTTGGTCAGAGGCATGAAGTAGGTCTTATTTTTATTTCTCTCATTACAAAACACAGCACTTTGTAATTAAAAAAACAGTAAATATTTGTTGATTTAATGAATTAAGAGAAACTGATACTGTATGTGTCCCCCAGGAGTTTGATCCAGGCATACAAATGAGTTATTTAGAGGCGGAAATTCAAGGGCTTAAGGCACTGGTTTTGGAGTCAGAAAAGATCCAGTTCAAGTCCTACCTACATTAACCCTAGTTCTTCATCTTTTTAAAGTTTATTTTGAGAGACAGATGGAAAATGATAGAATTTTATGTACCCGAGGGAAGTAGCTGTGTGCTCTGCCTATGGATCCTGAAGTTCACATTTGCTAGAAGGAAAAAGTCCTTGTGTATCGGAAGGATTACCAATCAATTCTACTGTAACCTAATAAAGGCTTAAAACGAAATGAGCATTATGAAGTTCATGTATTACATTCACTAGGAAAATCTCGTAAGTAGTCCCTGAAATTTTTCTAAATGAGTAAACTATATAATAAATAAATGAATGAGTAAAACATAATGAAAACACATGAGACAAAGAAACAGAACTTAAATGATTTTTTCTTGTCAACTTCCTGAGGTTCTTTAGGCCACAGATATCTGAATATGTAGTACAATGTGCCATAGTTGTAATTTTAAATAAACCTTCTGAATCTCCCCACAATTTAACATAAAGGGGTAACGTGCATCTGAAGGACACGCTGGCCTGTGTGTGTGTGTGTGTGTGTGTGTGTGTGTGTGTGTGTGTGCGCGTGTGAACGTGGATGTGCACAGTGAGCATACACATAGACATAACAGATTAGGGGCGTGCACACACACACACACACACACACATTTGAAAGGAATTCCGGCTCTCATCAAAGCAGTTTACCTTCAGCCAGTTTAATATATCTGACAGAGCTCTAAATACAAAGTAAGGGGTGCCTGGGTGGCTCAGTCGGCTGAGCGTCCGACTTCGGCTCAGGTCGTGATATCATGGTTTGTGAGTTCAAGCCCCGCACTGGGCCCTGTGCTGCCAGCTCAGAGCCTGGAGCCTGCTTCGGATTCTGTGTCTCCCTCTCTCTCTGCCCCTCCCCCACTCATGCTCTCTCTCTGTCTCAAAAATAAATAAACATTAAAAATAATAATAAAAAAAACAAATAACCAAGTAAGTAGTTAACAAGCACTTTAGTTGACCTGAATTGTGGAAATGAAAGTATTACCAAGCTAATATTAAAATACAGCTGTGAAGGAGAATAAAAAAGTTCAAGATTACAAAAAATGTTTCTTTTGTCTATTTTAGTATAAGCACCCAACCAGTCCCTATTCTCTCTCTCCTCAAGCCATCTATCTGTATCTAAACAACTATGAGCCAGGGACTGGACAGATTTTTATTTCCTGCCAGAAGTTTAGCTGTCAGACACCAAACAACATGAAACTAAAAAAATGTTAAAAATCCAAATTGCATTCTTCGTTTTGGGAAACATCTCTCTCTGGATCCCTGAAGAAGATATGGTGACTGCAGATGCCAGTCAAGGGCCTAAAGAGTGTTCTTGGGCTCCCCAAGGGAACACAGGGCATTGTAGACCTTCACACTGAGGACACAGCCCAGAAAGCCCATTCTGTGGCCAAGACAAAAACCAGAGCCCTACGCCCCGTAATGTGGTGACCAACCACTCCATAGAGAAAATGGGCAGGAGACAGTCAAGTAGGAAAGACAGTGTGGATATGGTAGCTTTGGTCAAAATCCAAGGTGGGGTCTTACTAGTCATCGCTTGAATCATCATTGTGGTTGTGAGGAAAATATGGAGCAGATCCTAAAGAGTTGAAGAATTAGGGGCGCCTGGGTGGCTCAGTCGGTTGGGCGGCCGACTTCAGCTCAGGTCATGATCTCGCAGTCTGTGAGTTGGAGCCTTGCGTCGGGCTCTGTGCTGACGGCTCGGAGCCTGGAGCCTGCTTCCATTTCTGTGTCTCCCTCTCTCTCTGCCCTACCCCTGTTCACGCTGTGCCTCTATGTCTCTCAAAAATAAATAAACACTAAAAAAAATTAAAAAAAAAAGAGTTGAAGAATTAGGCCATTTTGACAACACTTAAAAAACTGTCCCTGTGCCAGCGTTAGAAGATGACCCATTGAAATGCTGTCTATGCAATTCCAAAGCCATGGAGATCCTTCACTTTCCAAAAGCAATGGAAAGAAAGATAAATATCACAAGACATTCTGCTCTTTAAACATTTTCTTGTCCTATAAAATTCTATAAAGCTATGTTTATAAAATAAAATACATAGAAAAGAAGAGCAAACTCAAGTAAACTGACTTTGCAATCAAGATGATCAAAGTAATTCAAACTCTATTACAAACTCCCTGTCTTCATTTTCACTATTCTTTGTTCTCGTTAAAATGGAAAGCAATCTGGAAATATCTATACATATATGGACATACACACAAATATACACAAATGAAACCATAAGGGCGCCTGGGTGGCTCAGTCAGTCAAGCGTCCAACTTTGGCTTAGGTCACGATCTCACAGTTCGTAAGTTTGAGCCCTGCGTCGGGGTGGGCTATCAGTGCAGAACTCACTTCAGATCCTGTCTCCCTCTCTCTCTGCTCCTCCCCCACTTTCTCTCTGTTTCTCAAAAATAAACACTAAAAAAAAAAAGAAAGCATATAGACTAGCCACAAGAGGGCGTTTCAACAATGAAAAGACACCACACCAGGCTTCTTTAGATGCTCGTTTCAGTAAGTACTGGGCACACATTTTCAAACTTTTGAAGACAAATTCCTACTCAAAATTCCTCATTTTTCAATAGCCATCAGCTTCGCCAGATGCTTAGATTTTAAGGCTGTCTATCCATATCTTAGACTCCAAATCTTCTGAAATAGAGGGTTAGTGCATCTACTACTTCGTAAATGAGTCTTCATACTATCACATACGGATTAACATGACAAAGGGCAAAACCGCCATGTTGTGCATAGGGTGTTATGAATGAACAAGGCTTAGGAAAGCTTTACTACTGAAACAAAGAAATCAGGTTTCTTTCTATCATGATCATTTTAAGCTGCCATATTTTAGAATACTTTTAAGTCTGGCACATGTGTTAATAGTTTTTACTTTAAAATCAAGTATAACAGTTCCATTTAACTACTGCTGAAAGTGATATGTCAGGATGTATACCTAGAGAGACTTCCTTAATTAGTTCAGCCGCAGCATGACAACCCTGAACAAGTATCCTGGTCCAGGTTGACAGGTCCCGATGTGTCTCCACCCTGAAGAGATGCATCTCAATGCCCTGCCGAGAGCCCGTCCTAGTAGCGAATGTAAGGTCAGATCCAAGTGAGGGGGATCGACATCCGGAGCCAGAATGAACCAACCTGGACCACAAAAAGGGCAAAGATCAAAAAGTAATTAATGCACTGTTACAAGGAAATATCAGCAATTTATGCTGAAAGAGAAGCAAAACATTTTAAAAGCCATCAGCAGTTTTTGGAAAAGCACATTTCAAAACAATAGCATAGTCTTTGAAGTATATACCATTCTGTTTTCCCGCAAGGTGACCCCTCGTGTCACAGGCGGAAGGAACACTGGGCTCGATGGGCTAAGGCCCAATTTTCCATTGGCTTTTTTATGCTCTTAAAAGGCTATTCATATAAAAAAAAAATGATTCCGTTTTGGTTAGGAAGTGTTAAGCCCCCACACAAGCATAGCCTCCCCTATTACTATCACTCATTCAATAGTAATTTTTTTTTTAAACCAAGAATGCACCTGCACTAACACATCATAATCCTCCAAGGTCTACAGTTTATTTTAGGGGTGACTCTTGATGTTGTACATCCTGTAGGTTTGTGCAAATGTGTAATGACACATATCCATCATTATAATATGCAGAGTATTTACAATGCCCGAAAAGTCCTATTTGCTATGCCTATTCACCCACCCCTCCTCTTGGCAACCACTTATCTGTGTACCTTTTACCTTCTTTTCTTAATTGCATTAGCAAGGATTGACGGCATGATGTTGAAAAGGAGTGGCAAGAGAAGACAGGACATCCTTGCCTTGTTTCTGATCTTAGTGGGAAAACTTCCTCTTTCTGACCATTAAGTATGATGCTAGCAATAGATTTTTTGTAGAAAGTCTTTATCAAGTTTAGAATGTTTCCCTTTATTCCTAGTTTACTTTATTTATCATGAGTGGTGTTGGATGTTGTCAAAAACCTTTTCTGCACCTCTTCATAGATTCATATGATTTTTCTTGTTCGGCTTGTTGATGTGATGGACGACATTAATTGATTTTCAAATAATTAAGCAGCCTTGCATACGTGGGATAAATCCCACTTGGTCATGGTTCATAATTCTTTTTATACTTTTTTGAATTCAGTTTGCTAATATTTTGTTGAGGACTTTTGCCTTGATGTTCATGAGAGATATTGGTCTACAGTTTTCTTATAATGTCTTTATTTGCTGTTGGTATTAGGATTAAGTAAGCCTCACAGAATGAATTAGGAAGTATTCCCTTTGCTTCTATAGTCTGAAAGGGATTGTGGGGAATTTCTTTCTTTTTATTTTTTTAAATATTTATTTATTTTGGGGGAGAGTGTAAGTGGGAGAGGGGCAAGTAGAGGGGGACAGAGGATCTGAAGTGGGCTCTGCGCTGAAAGGTTGACAGCAGTGAACCTGATGTGGGGCCCCAGCTCACAAACCGCAAGATCATGACCTGAGCTTAAGTCGGACACTCAACTGACTCACTGAGCCACCCAGGCATCTGGGAATTTCTTTCTTAAATGTTTGGTACAATTCACCAATGAACCCATGTAGACCTGGTGCTTTCTGTTTTTGAAAGACCCTACACTTTTCACAAATATTAATTACAAATGGATCTTAGATCTAAAAGTGAACTGCAAAAGTATAAAACTTCCAGAAGACAATGTAAGAGAAAATCTAGGTGATCTAAAAAGATACAACACTAGGGGCGCCTGGGTGGCTCAGTAGGTTGAGCATCCAACTTCAGCTCAAGGTCTTGACTTTGAGCCCAGCATTGGGCTCTGTGCTGACAGCTGAAAGCCTGGAGCCTGCTCAGATTCTGTCTCCCTCTCTCTGCCCCTCCCCCCACTCGTGCACATATGTGCGTGCACACGTGCTTTCCCTCTCTCTCTCAAAAATGAATAAAGAATTCATTAAAAATTCATAAAAAAGGACTCAGGTCATTCAAAAAAAGTTTTTTAAAAAGATACACCAAAAGCATGATTCATGAAATAAAAAGTGTTAAGTTTGCCTTCATAAATTAAAAACTACTGTTCTTTGAAAGACACTGTTAAAAGAATGAAAAGACAAGCCACAGAGTAGGTGAAAATATATGAAAAATGCATACCTGATAAAGGACTAATATCCACAATAAACAAAGAACTCTTAAATTTCAACAATAAGAAAACAAAAAACCTAGTTAAAAAAATGGGCAAAAGACTCCCTTCTTAGTATATATCCAAAAAGAAGTGAAATCAGATTCCGGAGATATTTTCAATCTATGTTCACTGCAATATTATCCACAACAGCAAAGAGATGGAAGCAACTTAAATGTCTACTGACAAATGAGGAAGTATGTGGCATTTACATGCAATAGATTATTATTCAGCTTTTTTTTTTTGCCACCCACCCCCTTTTCCCATTATTCAGCTTTAAGAAGGAAATCCTATCATACATTACAACACACACGAACCTTTTAGATATTACACTAAGTGAAATAAGCTAGTCACAAAAAGACAGATACCACCTGACTACTTACATTAGGAGTCTAAAGTGATACTACTCTTAGAAACAGCAAGTAGAATGGTGAATGGAAGCCAGTAAGTCCTATCAGCTACTGTGCATCTCAGGGTTTCAATGAAATGCTTATATGAACATTTCTTCATCTAACTCCTGGTTGACTGGAGCAGGGACCATTATTTCTGATAAATGTGCCTGGAGACTTTGCAACGTTCTGAAAGCGTATATTTTTAGGCCATGCACATTATGATAAGAATGAGACATAATTAATTTCTGTTCCTAAAGTAAACAGCCAGTGAAAACTGATTTTCTAAATTTTGGAGCTACTTGGCTGTAACTCCTGACTCCCATTCACTTGAAATGTGATATTGTTCCTTTATATTAAAAAAAACCCAAAAAATTATGTGCCCTCTTTTTATTTTTTTTGCTTGTTTTTATTTTTGTTATTTTTTTTAAATGTTTATTTACTTTTGAAAGAGAGAGAGAAAGCACAAGCAGGGGAGGCAAAGAGACAGAGAGGGAGACACACAATCCAAAGCAGGCTCCAGGCTGTCAGCACAGGGACTGATGCGGGGCTCGAACCTACGATCTGTGAGATCATGACCTGGGCCAAAGTCAGATGCCCAACCAACTGAGCCACTCAGGCACCCCTAGAAGATAATATTTTTAAGATGGCAACATTCCATAAATTGATGAACAGATTCAATGCAATCTCTACCAAATTTCATGTCTTTTTTTTTTTTTTTTTTTTGCAGAAATGAACAAGCTGATCCTAACATCCAAATTAAAATGTAAGGGCCTCACAATCACCAGAATAATCTTGAAAAAACAAAATTAAAGGATTCATACTTCTGATTTCAAAACTTACCACAGATATAAAACTGAGAGTCCAGAAAAAAACCCTCACAGTTACGATCAACTGATTTTTGCCAAGGGAGTTCAATGGAAAAAGAACAGTCTTTTCAACAAATGGTACTGTGGTAACTGGATATTCCCAAGCAAAAGAATGCTATTTACACTACTTTACACTATACACAAAAGTTGATTCTAAGAATGAAGTGTAAGAGCTAAAACTGTAAAACTTTTAGAAGAACACACAGGAGTAAATTTTTGTACCTGAGATTAGGAAAAGCCTTCTTGGATGAAGACACAAAAATGCATACAACATATAAGAAGATTGATGAATCGATCTTCATCAAAATAAAAAGCTTGTCTGCTTCAAGAAAATTTTTAATGTTTATTTATTTTTGAGAAAGAAAGAGTGTGAGTAGGAGAGAGGCAGAGAGAGAGGGTGACACAGAATCTGAAGCAGGCTCCAGATTCTGAGCTGTCAGCCCAGAGCCCGATGCGCAGCCCAAACTCACGAACCACAAGATCATGACCTGAGCCAAAGTCAGATGCTTAACTAACTGAGTCACTCAGGTACACCAAAAGCTTTTGTGCTTCAAATGACATTATCAAAAAAGTGAAAGACAACCCACCGAATGGGAAAAATATTTGCAAATCATGTATTTAATAAGGTATTTGTCTATAGAATATATAAAGAATTCTTACAACTGAATAATAAAAAAGCAACCCAATTAGAGGATTAAGGATTTGAATAGATGTTACTCCAAATAAAATAAACAAATGGCCAATACGCACACAAAAAGATGCTCAACATCATTAGCTATTAGGGAAATACAACTTAAAACCATGAGGATGAGCTACAATGTATTATGCTAAGCGAAATAAGTCAATCAGAGAAAGACAAATACCATATGATTTCACCCATATGTGGAATTTAAGAAACAGATGGACACATGGGAAAGTAGGGGAAAAGAAGATAGGGAAACAAACCCAAGAGACTCTTAAGGATAGAGAATAAACTGAGGATTAATAGAGGAGGTGGGTGGTAGATGGGCTAGAGGGGTGATGGGTATTAAAAAGGCCACTTGTGATGAGCAGTGGGTGTTGTACATAAGTGATGAATCACTGAAGTCTACTCAAAGTGGTTTCATGTCTCCCATTTAGGCCTTTAATCCATTTTGAATTTATTTTTGTGTATGGTGTAAGAAAGTAGTCCAGTTTCATTTTTCCCATGTTGCTCTCCAGTTTTCCCAGCACCATTTGTTGAAAAGACATTTGCATTAAATGTGTAGATTGTTTTGGGGTAGTATAGACATTTTAACAATATTTGCTCTTCCAATCCACACACATGGAACATCTTTCCATTTCTTGGTGTTGTCTTCAATCTCTTTCATCGGTGTTGTACAGTTTTCAGAGTACAGATCTTTGACCTCTTTGGTTAGGTTTATTCCTAGGTATCTTACTATTTTGGATGCAGTCGTAAATGGGATTGCTTTCTTAATTTCTCTTTCTGCTACGTTTTGCTAGTGAATAGAAACATAACAGATTTCTGCACAATGATTTTGTAGACTGTGATTTTACTAAATTCGTTTACCAGTTCTAGCAGTTTTTTGATGGAGTCTTTTGGGTTTTCTACATAGAATATCACATCGACAGTGAAAGTTTGACTTCTTCCTTACCAATCTGGATGCCTTTATTTCTTTTTGTTCTTATTGCTGTGGCTAGGACTTCCAGTACTATGTTGAATGAAAGTGGTGAGAGTGAACATCCTTGTCTTGTTCCTGACCTTAGGAGGAAAGCTTTCAGTTTTCCCCAGAGTATGACTTTCACTGTGAGTTTTTCATATGAAGCCTTTATTATGTTGAGTTATGTTCCCTCTAAACCTACTCTGTTGAGGGCATTTATCGCGAATGGATGTTATACTTTGTCCAATGCTTTTTCTGCATCTACTAAAATGATCATATGGCTTTCATCCTTTCTCTTATTGATGTGATGTATCATACCTATTGATTTGCAAATATTGAAACACCCTAGCAACCCAGGAATAAATCCCACTTGATCGTGGTAAGTGATTTTTTAAAATGTATTGTTGAATTTGGATTGCTAGTATTTTGTTGAGGATTTTCCATCTTTGTTCATCAGAGATATTGGCCTGTAGTCCTTTTTTTGTGTGGTGTCTTTGTCCGGTTTTGATATCAGAATGATATTGGCCACAGAGAATGAATTTGGAAGTTTTTCTTCTTCTTCTATTTTTTGGAATATTTGAGAAGAACAGTTATTAACTCTTCTTTAAATGTCTGCTAGAAATTGTCCAGGAAGGCGTCTGGTCCTGGACTTTTGTTTGTTGGGAGTTTCTTCATTACTGATTCAACTTCCTTGCTGGTAATTTGGTCTGTTCAAGTTTTCCATTTCTTCTTCCTTCAGTTTTGGTAAGTTATGTGTCTGGGCATTTATCCATTTCTTCTAGGTTGTCTAATTCGTTGGTATATAGTTTTTCATAATATTCTCTCAGAATTATTAATATTGCTGTGATGTTGGTTATTTCTCCTCTTTCGTTTGTGATTTTATTCGAGTCCTTTCTCTCTTTTTATAAGTCTGTCTAGGGGTTTAATCAATTTTGTTAATCTTTTCAACAAATCAGCTCCTGGCTTCATTGATCTGTTTTATTGTTTTTGGGTTTCTATATCATTTGTTTCTGCTCTAATCTTTTTTTTTTTTTTAGAAAATGGACATTAGACGTTTTATTGGCTTGTCCAATCATCGCAAATCACTTCGAATAGGAATCCTATGTTTAAATTTTTTTTTAATGTTTATTATTTTTGAGACAGAGAGAGACAGAGCATGAGTGGGGGAGGGGGAGAGAGAGAGGGAGACACAGAATCCAAAGCATCTGCTCTAATCTTTATCATTGCCTTCCTTCTTCTGATTTGGGGTTTCGTTTTCCTTCTTTTTCTAGTTCCTCTAACTGTAAGGTTAGGTTGTTTGAGACTTTTCTTGCCTCCTGAGGTAGCTCTGTATTGCTATAAACCTCCCTCTTAGAACCACTTTTGCTGCATCCCAGAGATCTTGGACAGTTGTGTTTTCATTTTCATTTGTTGCCATGTAATTTTTTATTTCTACTTTAATTTCTTGGTTGACCCATTCATTGTTTAGTACTATGTTATTTAACCTCCATTTGCTTGTGCTCTTTCCAGATTTTTTCCTGTGGTTGTAGTTTCACAGCAGTGTGATCAGAAAAGATGCATGGTATGACTCTGATGTTTTAATTTGTTAAGACTTGTTTTGTGGTTAACATGTGATCTAATCTGGAAAATGGCCTATGTGCACTAGAAAAGAATGTGTATTCTGTTGTTTTAGGATGGAATATTCTGCATATGTTATGTCAATTTGGTCCAGTGTGTCATTCAGTCACTGTTTCCTTATTGACTTTCTGTTTGGATGATCTGTCCATTGATATTAGGGTATTAAAATTCCCTACTATTATAATATTACTGTTGATTAGTTCTTTATGTTTGTTATTAACTGTTTTATGTTTTTGGGTGCTTTCATGTTGGGTGCATAAATATTTACAACTGTTACAGTTTCTTGTTGGACTGTCCTCTTTATTATGTAGTATCTTTCTTTGTCTCTTGCTACAGTCTTTGTTTTAAAGTCTATTTAGTCTAATATAAGTATTGCTAGGCTGGCTTTATTTTGACATCCATTTGCTCAACAAATGTTTCTCCATCCTGTCACTTTTAATCTGCAGATATCTTTAGGTCTGAAATGAGTCTCTTGTAGGCAACATATAGATGGGTCTTGGTTTTTTTCCACTTATTCTCACACCCTGTATCTTTGGAATGAGGCATTTAGTCCATTCACATTCAAAGTAATTATTGATAGATACATATTTATTGCCATTTTGTCACTTATTTGGTGGTTGTTCTGGTAGTTTTTCCCTGATCCTTTCTTCTCTTGCTCTCTTTCATGGTTTGCTGCCTTTCTTTGGTGACATACTTGGATTTCTTCCTCTTTATTCTTTACATATCAATTACTGGTTTTTGATTTGTGGTTACCATTTGGTTTGTATATAACATCTTCTGTATATAATTGTCTATATTAAGTTGATTGTCACTTAAGTTTGACCACATTCTTGACTCCCATTGCAACGTTTTAGGTATATGGTGACAATTTTACATCCTTTTATTTTGTGAATCCCTTGACTGATTTTTACAGATATATCTATTTTTACTGCTTTTGTGTTTCCTATTTTTCAAACTCATGGTCTTTCCTTTCCTCTCAAAGAGTCCCCTTTAACATTTCTCGAGGGCTGATTTAGTAGTCATGAACTCCTTTAGTTTTTGTTTGTCTGAGAAACTGTTTATCTCTCCTTCTATTGTGAATGATAGCCTTCTTGGATAGAGTATCTTGGCTGCAGATTTTTCCCTTTTAGGACTCTGAACATATCATGCCACTCCTTTTTAGCCTGCAAAGTTTCTGCTGAAAAATTCTCACATAGCCTAATGGGGTTTCCCCTAGTATGTAACAGTCTTCTTTTCTCTTGCTGCTTTAAAATTTTTTTTCTTTATCATTACTTTTTGCCATTTTAATTACTCTATGTTTCGATGTGAACCTCCTTGGGTTGGTTTTGCTGGGGGATTTCTGTGGCTCCTGGATCTCAATATCTGTTCCCTTCTTCAGATCTGGGAAGTTTTTAGCTATTATTTGTTCAAATAAATTTTCTGCAACCTTTTCTCTTTCTTCTTCTGGGCTCACTATAATGTGAATGTTATTGTGCTTCAAGGAATCACTGAATTCCCTAAGTCTATTCTCATTTTGCATAATCTTTCCCCCCCCCCCACCTGCTCAACTTGATTACATTTCATTACTCTGTCTTCCAGACCATTGATTTGTTCCTCTGCTTCCTCTAGCTTGTTGTTTATCCCATCTAATGAATTTTAGTTTCATTTATTTATTTCAATTGATTCTTTTTAATCTCCTTATTAATGGTCTCACTGATGTCCTCTGCTCTTTTCTCAAAACCACTGAGTATCTTTATGACCATTACTTTAAATTCCCTATCAGGCATATTATTGATCTCCATTTCATTTAACTGTCTTACTATAATTTCATCCTCTTCTTTCATCGGGGACATAAGCCTCAATCTCATTTTTTTTTTTAACGTTTATTCATTTTTGAGACACAGAGACAGAGTGCGAGCAGGGGAGGGGCAGAGAGAGAGGGAGACACAGAATCTGAAGCAGGATCCAGGCTCTGAGCTGTAGCACAGAGCCCAATGCAGGGCTCCAACCCATGAACTGTGAGATCATGACCTGAGCTGAAGTCAGATGCTTAACTGATTGAGCCACCCAGGTGCCCCCTCAGTCTCCTCATTTTGTCTAACTCTCTGGGTCTGTTTCTATGTGTTAGAAAAGCCAGATATGTCTCTTGCTCTTGAAAGTAGTGAGTGAGTCAAGAATGTTTAACAAGGTGGCACCAGTACTCTTCCACAGGGGATGTGCAGCCATCGAGGACAATGGGGCCAGTGGGGGCCACCTCAAGCCTGTTTGGAGGGTGAAGGTTTAACAAGGTGTATGCAACCTCCCTGGGAGGTGACCAACTGCTGCCACCAGGACGGAGGCCCAATAAAATGAGCAGGTTTGGAGACATGGTGTTGGTGAAGTTTATGCAGGTCTTCTAGGGGAGGGGACCCAAAGGCAAGTGTGACTGGAAAGATGGATCTGGGGCACATAGGTGGCTCAGTCAGTTGTGTCTGACTCTTTTTTTTTTTTTAAGTTATTTTATTTTATTTTTGAGAGACATAGAGACAGAGTATGAGCAGGGGAAGGGCAGAGAGAGAGGGAGATACAGAATCTGAAGCAGGCTCCAGGCTCTGAGCCGTCAGCACACAGCCCAACGCGGGGCTCGAACTCACAGACTGTGAGATCATGACCTGAGCTGAAGTTGGCCCCTTAACCAACTGAGCCACCCAGGCGCCCCTGTGTCTGACTCTTGATTTCGGCTCAGGTCATGATCTCATGGTTCAGTTCATGAGATTGAGCCCTGTGTCAGACTCCAAGCTAACAGTGTGGAGCTTGTTTGAGATTCTTTCTCTCCCTCTCTCTGCCCCTTCCCTGCTCATGCTCTCTCTCCCTCTCAAATAAATAAGTAAATTTTATTAAAAAATAAAAGGGTAGATCCACCAAAGCACAGGGTGAAGGGATGGCTTGGTATAAGCAAGTTAGGTAGTGAGTAATGGTGGCTGTGTGTTTATGCTGAGGGGCAAGGGGAGGGAAATGGGAAAATGGCCCCTATAAGTTTCTTTGTTCCTGGAGGCGGTTCTCCGTTATCCCTCCCTCTCTGGGACCTGCTCTGAGCTAAGTAAATAACTCTCCCTCCCATATGATCCAGGTGTTTTTCAAATTGCTGCTTCTACACTGGATCTTCTTGGGCTGTTTCTTGTGCTGTCTCTTTAAAGGGTGGGGACTCAGCTTCCTAAAGCCCTTGGGGCTCTCCCAGAGCCAAGCCCGCGGATTTTCAAAATTCCAGACTTTATGTCCCGGGGGTTGTAAGAACTCATGAAATGTAGCCCCTCAGTTTCAAAGCCAAGTGTTAAGGGGATTTGCCTTCCCTGTGCAGGCTCCCTGATGTGATGGTCTGTTTCTTGCCCTTCTCCATGCCTGTGGCTCCCTCTCCACTGCAGACAGCCAGGGGCCTTTTAGCTCCCCACCATGTTTCTGTCCTTTCTACCCTCTTCAGTGTTAGCCTCTTCTCTACCTTTAGTTGTGGGGTTTGTTCTGTCAGCCTTGGGTCATTTTCTGTGTTATCTACATTGAAATGAGTGTTATCTAGTTGTATCTGTGGGATGAGGTGAGCGTAGGGTACTCCGCCATCTCTCCACAAGTTGTTTTTTCAAGTAAAAAGTGGTAGTTCATGAAAAAACACAGCCACTTCAACTAGCAACTCAACCACACACGTGTTCTTCTCTGAGACAACTATCATACTACGGAATGCAGCAGAAGCGCTTTTGTGAGTACTTCCCACCTCATCGTATGGAATATTAAAAATACGAATACTCGAGAGATAAGATTAAATAAACCAATAATTTTTACTGCTCCAACAAAGACATTTTGAGGTTAAACTGGCATCCCCCATCTCCCCCCACAAATCTATACACTTTGGTGCCAAATGCCTTGATTCATGCTAAGGCATCAGCAATTTTACCAACTCTCAGTACAAATGTCAACAAGGAAAAAAGCAAATAATATCTTAGTATTACTATGAAAATAGTTTTCAACTCACAGACCCCCTGAAGAGGGGATCCTCAGAGGTCCATGGAAGTATGCTTTGAGAGCGGCCTCCCTGAGCTGATTCCTATAGAGCCAACAAGCCAATTAAACATGAGTTATCGCAGCAAGAGTTAAGTAGGTTTCAAAATTACTCCACATATGATCCAAGTAAGATAGAGCATGGGGAAAGCGGCAGGGTGGATTCTAGCACATTCAGTTTGATTGTTAATCCCATGATAGACATTAAAAAATATAAAGTCTAGGAGAAATTTTCCTACAGGTTTTGATTATGAAATATTTGGCAGAGGAAATCTAATTCAAACCAGCTGCTGGACTCTTGCTGAGCAGCAGTTGGTTAGAACATACCGCCAAAAGGCCCCTTTTAGTGGGGAGACCAGATGAGCTCATGCAAAGGCGTTTTAGCAGCTTTTGTCCCCTAGGTCCCATAAGCACACCACTACTTCAATTTTCCACACTGTAGAGTAGCCACACTTTCTTTGGATCTTTTTCTCTTTCAGTCAAAGATCAAAGTTTATAGGAAATGGCTACAAAATGCACATCCTGCAAAATCCATAGCCCCTTTAAAACCACTGTTTTTCTACCTTTGTCATGTCTCTGGCCTTAATCTCTAGAAATATGTAAAATAAAATTTAAAAACTTAAATAAAAATCCTCTTCATTCATCACTCTTCTATTTTATTTTATTCCTCACCGATGTGAAGTCCTCGCTATTAAGTACACACATGCACATACAACACCGTGGTTTCTAGGAATCTGTAAATGTGCAAGCCAATAAATGATGTTAATTTATATTACCTTAACAACGTTCTTTGATTTTTGAACCACAATTAACTCTTATCAGGGACTACCTACTTTTGTGGGTAATCAAGGCCTTGATTTCTTTTCCTTTCTTATGTATTTATACTACCTTTTTTTCTTTGTCTCATCCACTCATAAGAACATTTTCCAAAGTATTAGAAGTAAAATTAGTGAAAGTGAATATTCAGCCCTTTCTCGTTACTCGTAAATCTCAAACCCTTTTTCCCCACGCTAAAAAGACATAAACATACCACTTTCTGGCCTTGCTTCTCTCTGCGGGATACCTCCTGGTCTGGTTCCAGCCTTTGGTTTCTCTCAGTGGCCAAATTCTACCCGCTCTGGGAGGCAGGGGATGATTAAGCCCCACTTAATTCTATCTTGCAGTGACTCCAACCAATTCCACCTGGCTGACAAGGCCACATGGAAAAAATAAACCTCTCATATGCCTGTCATCTTAGTTCCTAATCCACTGGTACCTCCTGAACAAGGAAGAAAGAATCCCTGCTGTTAAATTAATTAAACCTCTTAAGAAACAGTATGTTCAGAGAGCTATAGGCTCCACCCATTTAATTTATGGCCAAGTTCAATTTGCATGTCTAGGTTGATCCAAATAATACATTTTAATTCCTTATGTTTAACATGAAACTTTCACTACTTATAAAAACTATTGGGTAGAGCTAAGTTCCTCTTTTAACAATGGCCAAGTCAAACCAATTATACGTTTTACACAGAATTTCTCTTTGACAGATTTTCACTTAATAATAAATAATAATAATTATCATTAACATTCACTTGAGCACTTACAATGTGTCAGGTACCACTGCAGACATCTTACAAATATTAACTCATCTAATACTCACACCCACCCTATCTCATTAGGATTCACTTAAAATTCTGCAGCACAAAAAGGTTAAGTAACATGCTGCCAATTGCCTACTACACGTGGCAGGATAGGGACTCAAACTCAGTTTATTAAGGATTGGTCGTAGTCTCTTCTATTACATCTTTGGATTTTTTTTGGGGGAGGGGTTGTTTTAATTATAACAGCTTTTCTGAGATATAATTAATGGCTTTTAATATATTCAGAATTGTACACTCCTCACCACACTCGAGTTTTCACACATTTTCCTTACCCCCAAAAGAAGTCCTATACCCATTAGCCATCATTCCCTCTTTCTCCCAGTCCCCGCCCCTTCCCTGGTAATGAATAACCAACTTCCTGTTTCTATAGATTTGCCTATTTTGGCCATTTCATATCAACTAAATCATACAATTTAGTCGTCTTTTGTGTCTGACTACTTTCACTTCGCATGTTTTCAGTGAAGGCTCACTCACGTTGCAGAGTATATTCTTTTTTACTGATGAATAATATTTCACTGTATCGATATACCACATTTATTTACCACTTGTTGGACACTTGGGTCATTTTCATTGCTTGAGTGTTATGTATAATGCTGTTATGAACATTCCTGTATAAGTTTTTGAATGGACATAAGTTTTCACTCCTTTTGGGCATACAACCTAGGAGTGGAACTGCTAGGTCATATGGTGACTCTGTGTTTAGCCTCGTGAGGAGCTGTCAGCCGTTTCCACATCGACGGCACCGTTTTACATTCCCAGCAGCAGTGTACGAGGGTTCCGTTTTCTCCACATCCTGGTCTACACTTGTTTTATAATTACAGTCATCTTGTGGGTGGGAAGTGGTATCTCACTGTAGTTTCAATTTGCATTTACCTCATGTTGAGCGTCTTTTTATGTGCCGATTGCCCATTTGTATATTTTCTTTAGACAAATGTCTATTCAGATCCTTTCCCCATTTTAAATTGGGTCATTTATCTTTTTATTATTGAGTCGTAACCGTTCTTTCTTTATATTTTCTAAATACAAGTCCCAAATCAGATGATTTGCAAGTATTTTCTCCCATTCTGTGGGCTGTCTTTTCACTTTCTTGATGGTGGCACTTCAAGCACAAAAGTTTTTAATTTTAATAAAGACCAATTTATTTATTTTTTCTCTTGTTCCTTATGCTTTTGGTGGTGTCCTACCCAAGAAGGCTCTGCCTAAGCCAAGGTCATGAAGATATACTCCTGTATTTTCTCCTAAGAGTTTTATTTATCTCTTTTACTTATTTGCAAGGTAATGCCACACCAATAGTATACACAGAACCACCCCACTTCCTTCTCCAGTACCAAAGTGCTTTGGTGGTCTAGGCCCAGTAAGTCAATTGCCAGAAATTATTGGTTTATAGAACTGTACCTCTAGTCTTGAACTCATCCATGGGATGTCACAGATTCCTGCTCCATCCTTCCAGTGACCACAATTAGGGAAACGTCTAAGGATAAAGCTACCCTCTTTGCATTATATGATCATAACTAAAGGATAAGCTTCTTCCAGAAAACTTAAGAGATCTCGACAGTCACATTCATAAGCTCTAAATTTTGGGAAATACAAATTTTATTGCTATAATTGTAACTACTAAGATAGGTCTACATGTTTTCATAGGATTCCTGTCAGGCTCCCAATGCAACCATGACCAAGAAACTGTAATTTAAGTAATATAATTGAACTCAACTAAGATTTATTGAGAGCCCGCTATATGCAAAGCATTATGGGAGTGCTGAGGTGACTAAGTCATAGTTCCTGACCTCAAAAAGGTTGTAATTTAGTGGAGACTAAAAAAAACAGGGTGTGGGGGAGGGGGGAAACAAAACCAGAGAAACCGATAGTTAAATTCAGTCTTTCTGCAGGACACTTATGTCCTCAAGGAATTACTGAGGGCACACCTCCCTAATTCTGAAGATCAACAAATCTTTATCACTATTCTGTGATCGAGGTACTCCAGCTCCAAATTACAGAGAAATTCCCAAAAGCTATAAAAATGGCAGGAAGAGAACCTGGCAAGTTGAAGGAAATCCTATATAACATGAAAGTCTTTCTGTAATTTAAAGAATATTCTTCTTCAAATGAATCTTTGTCTACTCAAAGCAGGAACCTAGTCATCCTCCTGACTCCACATCACACTGTCCCCTAGGGGATATACCAGGCGGCTCCATCATTTAACTTTTTTTTTTTTTTAACTACCAAATACTTTTCTGTGGAGCTCCTTTTTAATGTGTAAGTTTTGAGTTCCTTCGAAACTGGATTCTTTTTTAAGCCCAAATAATGCTGAATGTAAGTATGTTTTCTGGTTTCACACTACTTTCTAGTTACATCTTAAGACACCTTGGTCCCCAAATCTATATATCTCGATACTTTTCCCTTCCAGCTCTCCACATCGGGCATGCTAAAAACATCCTGTTGCTTCAGGTCAAATCAAAGTTTATTTGCTGGCATCAAAATTATGTGCTCTTATACCAGAGAGAGAACTGAAGAATATTTTGGCTGAGTTATGTGGTTTATCCACAGTACCACATTCTGGTTTAAATGATTTCATCACTCAGTCAAAAGGCTGCCACAATTTCAGTGGTTTTCTAGTCACAGTCAATAAAGTAAAGGAAAAAAAAACCCTACTATTTATCTTCATGACTAAGCAAGATTTGAAGGGAGTAGTTAGGAATCTGCTTCAACAACTTTAAAAACTGCTAATGAAAGAAAACATTTATTCTGGGCTAGGAGCTACAAAATAATAAGGTTGTGAAAGATAAGTTTTTGTCTCATATCTGCTAGTACCATATCTGCTACTTCAATGCTATTTTAAGTACCTAAGATAATAGAATTCACTTGACACTTTTCTTTTAGATTTAGAGTAGGAAGGCTATTTTATTTTTTTTTGTCGTTAGACTTACCTTGTAGCAACAAGCGGGTAGCTGTGACATGGTGACGCCCAGGCATCCCTTGTCCATGGCATACAGTCATAAAGCAGCAAATCCTTCTCAGTCACAGCCATGAGGACAGGTCGCCACTGTTGTCTTCCACCATCTAGCTTTGCCTGTTACAATGGTAAAATCCAGAAAGCAGAGCTAACTATAATGATATATAGCTGTAAAAGTCCCTTCGGGGATGGTCTAACATTGTAGGTCTCCATTTTGTTCCCTGATCCTAACGGACTTGAGGAACAGGAAACATCCCAGCAGGTTCCTTTCCACTGGTTGGGATTCTCCAATGGGAGGCGTGAGGTGGACTGTGTAATCTGAAAAAGCTCTCCCAGAGTTACAGCCATTGCCTCGTGATAGGACTCTGTTTTTACAGAGTTGCCCATGATATTTTAGGAAGTTTCTGTTTCTGTTTTAAACGTACCATTGCATATGTTTATGTACATAAAGCCAGTTACCTCTGTGAGGGCTTAAAAAAGTAGGAAAACGGCCACTCTTTATCCACCCTGTCAAGGACTCAAAGCCAAAAAGTAAAAGACGATGCTCAAGAAAAGGCCTGGGATACCAAAACAGTTCCCCCGTGAGATGAGGAGCAGGGAATGCTCAACGACAGTGTTACTGTAACACTGAGCCTTCAGCTATCACTCATGGCTTCAAGGAGAAATCAAACTGATGAATCCCTTATCTCTCAAAGAGTTATTTTTAGAGCTACTTCTTATTTTCTTTTCCTTAATGACTTCTGAAGGTAATTTGGACATGTCAGAGCACCTTAAGGATATATCTATAATCTGAAAAGTGGCCTGAGTGGTTCGGTTCTGTGTTACAACATCTACTACCAGAATTTTCCCCTCAAAGTTAGAGCCATCAGCTAATTCCAGGAGTCGGAAATGAATTCTAGCCAGGGAAGTGCCCCATGTTCTTGGATGTGGTTGAAGCACAAAATGTATGACCCAACTCTGAGATTCCAGCAAAGTATTGTGGAAATAATTATACTTCTCTTATCAGTGAACTCAAGTTTTCTAAGATTCTATATTAGTCTGTGGGTAACTCTGGAGGGAAAATATCAGTTCTAATGAGGTTGTCTCGGATTCTTACACTTTTGGGTCAAGATAACCCAAAGGGATTTCTAAGCCTTTGTCTCTGAGATTGTTATGGATAATATTTCAACAGGGACTCTACGGTAGTCTTCCCTCTCCATGGTTTTGCTTTAAACGATTTCAACAACCCACAGTCAACCTGGTCCTGAAGCAGATGATCCTCCTTCTGACGTATGGTCAGAAGGTCAATCATTGCCTAATGCTACGTCATGATGCCCACATCATTCACTGCACTTCCCCTCATCACACAGGCATTTTATCATCTCAAAAAGGGCTAATACAGTACAATAAGATACTGTGAGAGAGAGAAAGAAGCCATGTTCATATAACCTTTATCATAGTACACTGTTATAACTACTCTCTTTCATTATTGTTAATCTCTTACTGTGCCTAATTTATAAATTAAATTTTATCACATGTATGTAAGAATAGGAAAAAACATTATAAATTTAAAATATATACATACATATATATATTGCATTCAGTGCTACCTGTGGTTTCAGCCATCCATTGGGGGTCTTGGAACATATCCTCTTACTTGGGATGCCTGGGTTGCTCAGTCGGTTAAGCATCAGACTTTGGCTCAGGTCATGATCTCACAGTTTGGGAATTCAAGTCCACAGCAAGCTCTGTGCTGTCAGTGCAAAGCCCGCTTCAGATCTTCTGTCCTCCTCTCTCTGCCCCTCCCCATCTTGTGTGCTCTCTCTCTCAAAAATTAACATTAATATAAAAAAAAGAAGAAACATATCCCCCATACATAAGGGAAACTACTATAAAGTAAAATCTATCTTCCGAAGAGGTTAAGATAGCAATCTGACTTTTTAAATTTTTTTTAATGTTTATTTATTTTTTGAGAGACAGAGCATGAGCAGGGGAAGGGCAGAGAGAGAGGCAGACACAGAATCTGAACAGGCTCCAGGCTCTGAGCCATCAGCACAGAGCCTGATGCGGGGCTCGAACTCACAGACCATAAGATCAAGACCTGAGCTTAAGTCGGCCGCCCTGAGCTACTCAGGCTCCCCCAATCTGACTTTTTAAAATTAACTTTTCCCTTAAGTTACCAGAGAAATTTTAAAGGCTAGATCAGAGTATATGCATTTGGAAAACTTAAATTAAGTGCATTTCTTCCCAAAGACGATATTTTAGGCAATAAAGGAAAATTGCTAATATCAATAGAAACAATATCCAGTTTTGAGACAGAGAACTTTTTGTTCGACTAACAACTTTTAGGGGTGCCTGGGTGGCTCAGTCGGTTAAGTGTCTGACTTTGGCGTAGATCATGATCTCATGGTTCATGAGTTCGAGCCCTGCATCGTGCTCTGTGCTGACAGCTCAAAGTCTGGAACCTGCTTTGGATTCTGTTTCTCCCTCCCTCTCTTAAAAAAATGAATAAACATTAAAGTTTTTTAAACCAATTTTTAAAAGCTAGTTCTTTTTTGACCCTTTGGAGTCCTTACTTTTTTGAAGAATTTCTTTTTCCTCTTCTATTTACCATTGGAGAAAAATGAAACATCAATTTAAGTCATTCTGTTTGCCTATTGCCTTAAGTTATAAGGGTACTATTTGCTTTCACTAGGGTCAAAATGCTGCCTGTTATAGACAGCATGGACTTTTGATTGTGGTAGCAGTTTCAGCAGCCTTGGGGCTCCACTATTAAGGTTTTGGCCAGAGAAAACCTAATATTAATATAGGGTTCTGGTCTGTTTGGGTTTTGACACCCACACATGCCACACACCCGGCCAAGCAATAGCCTTCTCCAGAGTTTATTTTTCAATAGAGTTAAATAGCACTAAAGATGAGAAACTAATGGTTACTATTCATTCCCTAAATCTTTAATCCTATAAATCAATCTTTTTGACAGGTGATGTACTTCTGTTCTTTATTTTGTTATTAGGATAGAAAACAGAAGAAACTAAACAAAGCATTCCACTAATGCCGACTTAGTGTATATGTTCCTAATTTGAGTTTTTACACATTTTGAGAATGATCAGGAACAAAGCAGGAACTGCAGAAACAAAGCTTTCTTTGGCTGTCTTGTCTTTTCTAATGAATACGCGAAAGCCTAAAAAATACTGGTTTTAAAGGTAATGTATGTCCCCCTATTTGGTGGACTTAAATAAAATTCTCTTTTAAGACTATAACCAACTAAAAAGTAAACTATCAGTCACATAAAAATCAGTATCAATGAAGTGATAGACGTCCCTGTGCAGAGAAGAGATTATTGGTTACCAATTATCTGTGTTATAGGTTTTCCCTGTTTTAAGCAAACTCAGTTTTTAACCATGTTAAATAACAAAAAAGATAAATTAAGGAGAGATCATATAAAGTAAATAATTCTTCCTAAATTTATCTCCGTAAAATGACTATCTACTCTAAGTACAACTAAAACAACTTTATTTATATGCAAGATTTTCAGTAAATATATCTCATGCCAAAAGAAATGCTTACCTATATTGAACAGATTATATAATCTAAAATTACTTTAACCATTTTCACACTCGAAGAATTAAACAATCTTCCAATTAGAAAAGGCTTTGGCATTTGCTCAGTTCAACCTTTATGAGACACATAAGCTCCACAAAAATACCTGTGAGAAACGTATCCAGTCTTGCTTGAACATCCTCTACCGACAGTGATCTCTGATTTGGGTAACCCCCAAAAAAGTAAAAATCAACAGTATTTTAGAAATAGTACTTTGAATGAGTTCAGTGGTACTATTTTTCAAAGAGATTAAACTTTCTTTGCTTAGTATTATTTCCCAACCCTGCGCTTGTGTTCTTGGATAATAGTTTAGTTAGTGACTTCTCTGCTTGCTTTTCTTTTGCATATGTATAGACATACACAAAAAAACTTGGGCATCAATGGCATACACAGCATTAAGCTAAGTTCTCTGGGGGCAGTAAAGACTTGGGAAAAAATGTGCTCCCGTGTTCTAAGAGCTCAAAATCGATGGGAGGAATCACCACATAAATATGGCCCATAAAGTACATATTGTGATGAACTGTGACCTTATTTTTCTCCTTTCTAATTCTTTGTAGCATAAACCAAATTAATTTCACTTCGAAAGTCTGACAGCTCTCATATATTGCCGGTGGGAATCAGATGGAAGGCAGTTTGGCAATATTTATCAAAATAACAAACACACAGACCCTTTGTGATACTTTAAAAAATATGTCCATGAGGGGCGCCTGGGTGGCTCAGTCGGTTAAGCGGCCGACTTCCGCTCAGGTCATGATCTCACGGACTGTGAGTTCGAGCCCCGCGTCAGGCTCTGTGCTGATGGCTCAGAGCCTGGAGCCTGCTTTGGATTCTGTATCTCCCTCTCTCTCTGCCCTTCCCCTGCTCATACTCTGTCTCTAGGTCTCTCAAAAAAAAAAAAAAAGTCCATAAATTCTTTACTACTCTTCCCGTTAAGAGGTGGAGCCCTTGGGTATAGAGTGAACGCAGTAACTCGCAGCTAATAAAAAGGAAAAAAACAGAAGAGACTAGGTAATAAAAAAATGGCACCATGACTTCTATCTTGTTCTTTCTCTCAGATCACTCACTCTGAGGAAAACCAGTAGCTATGTCTGAAGGACACTCAGGCAGCCCTGTACCAAGGCCTCCATGGCAGAAAACTGAGGCCTTCTGCCCACAGCCACGTGAATGGATCATGCTGGAAGCGGACCTGCCAACACCCCAGTCAAGTCCTCGGATGGCTGTCGCCGGCTAACAGTTTGACTGCAACTTCACGAGGGATCCCAAACCAGAATCACCCAGTTACATAGCTGCCATATCCTGATCTTTAGGAACTATGTGAAGTAAATATTTGTTATTTTAAAGCCACTAAGTTTTGGAGTCATTTGTCATATAGCGATACATAAATCACACACCCCGGCAGCCCGGCACTTCTGGGGATTTACTCTCCAGGTATAGACATACCCCCTACTCTCTAAGCTCTCAATATCCAACAGGAACTATTGCATCAGTTACATTTTTGGATAAATCCCTTACTAACCAAAGTTCTACTACTCACTCCTGGAAACTTAAGAACCAAATATATTCAGATAGTACAGGTTTCCTTATTATCTGATATATCTGAACTTGGAAACCAAAGACCATGATAGCATATGTGTGGGAAGATAAACTACAAGGCCATTCACAGTACCATCGTCTATAATGGCAGAAGACTGTAACAAAACCAGGAGGAGTGCTTATTTAACCATGGCCACACAATGGAAAACTATACAGTTCTAAGAAAGAATGCCCTCTCTGCATTGATATGGAAAGATTGCCAAGATATAATGTTTAATGAAAAAAAAAAAGAGCAAAGTATAAAGTAGTAGGCGTAATATGCTGTCTTCTTTTATAAAAGAGAAAACGAAGAATATGCGTTCATATTTGCTTTTATTTGCATAAAGACACTCTCAAGTGATTCTCTGGAAGGGAATGAAAGTGATTCCCTCTCTGGGGGAAAGGGGTGGGAACTGGCTAGATGGGGGACAGAAAGGAGAATAAGACTTTTCACTAACTTTTTGTTCTGACCTTTGAACCATGTGAATGTATTACCCTTTAAAATCATGAACATTTCTAACATGGCTGAAAGCACAGCACAATTACTACTCAATTGAGTTTTTCAATCACCGTATAAAAATTCAGAAGCAATGAACTTAAACAACTCAACACCCAAAAAAAAAAATAATTCAATTGAAAAATGGGGAGAAGACATGATCGGACATTTCTCCAAAGAAGACATTCAGATCACCGAGACACATAAAAAGAAGGTCAACATCACTCATTATCAGCAGAGTGCAAACAAAAACTACAAGGAGCTATCACCTCACACCTCTCGGAATGGCTCAAATAAAAAACGCAAGAAACAAGTGTTGGTGAGGATGTGGGGGAGAAAGGAACCTTCATGCGCTGTTGGTGGGAACGCAAACTGGTGGAGCCAGTGGAAAACAGTATGGAGGTTCTCCAAAAAAATTAAAAATAAAACTACCCCACAATCTAGTAGGATTGTTATACCACTACTGGTTATTTACCCAAAAAATACAAAAATACCAATTCAAAAAGATACATACACCCTCTGTTTACAGCAACATTTTTTACAGTAGCCAATCTGTGGAAGCAGCCCAAGTGTCCATCGATAGATGACTGATTAAAGAAAATGTAATACAGGGATGCCTGACTGGCTCAGTCAGTGGAGCGGGCGTCTCTTGATCTAGTGGTTGTAAGTTCAAGCCCCATGCTGGGTGTAGAGATTACTTAAAAATAAAATCTTAAAAAAAAAAACAGATGTTTCATATATTTACAATGGAATATTACTCAGCCATAAAAACAATGAAATCTTGCCATTTGCAATGATGGACGGACCCGGAGTATGTTACTATGCTAGGGGAAATAAGTCAGTCAGAGAAAGACAAATACCATAGGATTTCACTCATATGTGGAATTTAAGAAATAAAACAAATGAACAAAGGAAAAAAAAAAAAGACAAATTAAGAAACACTTTTGAGGATAAAAAGTACATTTTATTTTTTTAAGTTTTTATTTTAATTCCAGTTAGTTAACAAACAGTGTCATGTTAATTTCAGGTGTAATTCAACAATTGCATACATCACCCCTGTGCTCATTACAACAGTGCATTCCTTAATCCTCATTACTTATTTTACCCTCCCCCTCCCCCACTTCCCCTCCAGTAACCATTGGTTTGTTCTCTATAGTTAAGAGTGTTTCTTGATTTGTCTATTTTTTTCTCTTTGCTTGTCTCTTTTGTTTCTTAAATTCTACATGAGTGAAATTATAAGGTAATTTGTCTTTCTCTAACTGACTTATTTCACTTAGCCTTATATTCTTTAGCCCCATTCATGTTATTATAAATGGTAAGATTTCATTCCTTTTTTATCGCTGAATAATATTCCATCATATCTATATACCAACCTTCTTCAGACATTCATCTACTGATGGATGCTTGAGCTGCTTCCATACCTTGGCTATTGTAAATAATGCTGCTATAAACATAACGGTGCATGTATCCTTTTGAATTAGTGCTTTTTGTATTCTTTGAGTAAATATCCTATAGTCTGATTACTAGATCATAAGGTAGTTCTATTTTTAACTTTATGAGGCACCTCCATACTGTTTTCCACAGTGGCTTTACCAGTTTGCATTCCTAGGAACTGCACAAGTGGTCCCCTTTCTCTCCACATCTTTGCCAACACTTGTTTTTTCCTGTTTTTTATTTTGGCCATTCTGATGGGTGTGAGGTGCTATATCTTATTGCAGTTTGGATTTGCTTTTCCCTGATGTTGAGTGATGTTGACCAACTTTTCATGCATCGGTTGGTGATCTAGAGGTCTTCTTTGGAGAAATGTCTGTTTGTGCCTTCTCCCCATTTTTAAATTGGATTATTTGTGTTTTGGGTGTTGAGTTTTAGAAATTCTTTATATATTCTGGATATTAACCCTTTATCAAATATGTCATTTGCAAATATCTTCTTCCATTCAGTAGGTTGATTTTTAGATTTGTTGACTGCTTACTTTGCTGTGCAGAAGCTATTTTTTTTAAACTTTATTTATTTTGAGAGAGAAAGAGAGCAAGAGCATGAACAGGGGAAGGGCAGAAAGAGAAGGAGAGAGAGAGAATCCCAAGCAGGCTCCGTACTGACACGAAGCCCACTGCGGGGCCCAACCGCACCAACAGTGAGATCATGACCTAAGCTGAAACCAGGAGTCAGACACTTAACTGACTGAGCCACCCAGGTGCCCTAGGGAAAAAGCTTTTAATTTTGATAAATACCAATAGTTTGTTTTTCGTTTTGCTTCCCTTGCTTCAGGAGACATACCTAGAAAGGTGTTACTAAGGTCGATGTCAGGGAAATTACTGCCTGTGCTCTCTTCTAGGACTTTTATGGTTTCGGGTCTCACATTTAGGTCTTTAATCCATTTTGAATTTATTTTTGTGTATGGTGTAAGAAAGTGGTCCAGTTTCATTTTTCCCATGTTGCTCTCCAGTTTTCCCAGCACCATTTGTTGAAAAGATATTCTTTTCCCCACTGGATATTCTTTCTGCCTTTGGTCATATAATTGTGGGTTTATTTCTGGGTTTTCTATTCTGTTACATTGATCTATAGGTCTAGTTTTGTCCCAGTACCATACTGTTTTGATACTACAGCTTTGTAATATAACTTGAAGTCTGGAATTGTGATGCCTCCAGCTTTGCTTTGCTTTTTCAAGACTGCTTTGCCTATTTGGGGTCTTTTGCAGTTCCATACATATTTTAGTATTCTTTGTCCTAGTTCTGTGAAAAATGCTGCTGGTATTTTGATAGCAATTACACTAAATGTGTAGATTTAGTGTAATTTAGTGTAGATTTAGTTTTGTGTAGTACAGACATTTTAACAATATTTGTTCTTCCAATCCATGAGCATGGAACATCTTTCCATTTCTTGGTGTTGTCTTCAATCTCTTTCATCGGTGTTGTACAGTTTTCAGAGTATAGGTCTTTGATCTCTTTGGTTAGGTTTATTCCTAGGTATCTTATTATTTGGGGTGTAAGTGTAAATGGGATTGTTTACTGTACAGAAATGCAACAGATTTCTGCACAATGATTTTGTAGACTGTGATTTTACTGAATTTGTATACCAGTTCTAGCAGTTTTTTGGTGGAGTCTTTTGGGTTTTCTACAAAGAGTGTCACATCATCGGCAAACAGTGAAAGTTTGACTTCTTCCTTACCCATCTGGATGCCTTTAGTTCTTTTTGTTCTTATTGCTGTGGCTAGGACTTCCAGTACTATGTTGAATAAAAGTGGTGAGAGTGAGCATCCTTGTCTTGTTCCTGACCTTAGGGGGAAAGCTTTAAGTTTTTCCCCAGTGAGTAGGATGTTCACTGTGGGTTTTTTATATACAGCCTTTTTTATGTTGAGGTATGTTTCGTCTAAAACTTTGTTGGCAGCTTTTATCATGAATGCATGTTACACTTGTCAAATGCTTTTTCTGCATCTACTGAAATGATCATATGGTTCTTATCCTTTGTCTCGCTGATGGATGTATCGCATTGTTCGATTTGCAAATAGTGAATCACTCTTGAAACCCAAGAATAAATCCCATTTGATTGTAGTGAATACTTTTTAAAATAATATTGCTGAATTTGGTTTGCTAGTATTTGGTTAACAAGTTTTACATCTACGCTCATCAGGGATATTGGCCTATAGTTAGTTCTCTTTTTTAGTGGTATCTTTGTCTGGTTTTGGTATTAGGGTAATGCTGATCGCATACAATGAATTTGGAAGTTTTCCTTTCTTTTCTATTTTTTGGAACACTTTAAGAAAAGTAGGTTATTAATTTTCAAGAAACACACTCTTAACTATAGAGAACAAACTGATGGTTTGCAGAAGGGAGGTGGATGGAGGGATGGGTGAAATAGGTGATGGGGTTTAAAGAGTACACTTACCATGAGGAGCACTGAGTAATGTATAGAATTGTTGAATCACCATATTGTACACCTGAAACTAATATAACACTGTATGTTAACTATAATAGAATTAAAATTAAAAACTTAAAAAAAATTAGAAACAATGAGAAACATAACTAAAATTCTAAAATTTTCAAAGTCAAAAGTACTTATACCATGATTTTCATTAGTTTCTTCTTAGTTACCCTAATTGTACTTATCGAAATTATCACGGTGTTAATTCTGTGTTCTAATACATTAATAAATTATTTTTTGAAATGTTTATAAAATTTTAGAGTCATAAGAAAAAACAGATTAGTGTTCAAAGTTGGTCTCCACACATTCTCCTGGGAAGCTACCAAACAAGATTGCTAGGCCCCACCACAGATCTATCAAATCAGAACTCTGCTGAGGTAGAGGGCCGGACCTTACAAACTGTAGTTAAAACAAAACAAAAACAAAAGAACAAATATTCCTGGGCTGATACTGACATAATCCCTGCCTCCCTCCGCCCCCCACCCCCAGCCCCGCCTCAGACACACATGATGGAATTAGGATTCAAAGAGATGAAGAAACCTTTAAAAAGATCTAAAACCAATGAAAACCAGAACTACCACTTGTACGCCCATCTTGGAACCCTTAGTCCAGTCTTCCTTTTTCAATTCCTGCTGCACTAGGTGACAGTGAAGGACTCAAAAGAAAAAGGATGTACTGTAACATCATGTAAACTCAGAGTCTCCTTTTTGTCAAAAAGGGATTTAAACTAATCTGGATTATGTTCTTCCTTTCCCTTTACTCAATGTCCACTTGGGTTTTGTTTCTCCTTTTTTCATTTTTCAATTGTGGAAGACAACTGTGCATTTGTGTCGAATGGCTTGTAAGATATTTTGCATATTTTATACTTTTCCCACAACAGGGGAGTAAGCTTTTCTGGCCCTGAAACTCTGGCAACAGACTAGAACAGGGGTTGTGAAACCAGGGCCTATGGGCCAAATGCAGCCCAGTACCGGGTTTTGCAAACAAAGTTTTATTGAAACACAGTCACACTCCATTTTCGTACTGTCTACTACTGTTTTCTTGCTGCAACTGCAGAAGTAGTTGTGACACTATCTGGCCCTTTGCAGAAAAAATTTGCTGATCCTATTCTAAAATCATGAAAATTATCCTCTGTCATTAAGGACAGAGATGGTAACGAGTATCTTTTTAGTTATGTTGCGATTATGGTTATCATGACAGTCAGTTCTTCTGGGCAGGTAATAATTAGCAACAAATAACCAAGTGATAAGGAGGAGAAACACAAGACTAACAAACAAAAGATCTGCAAGCTAGACATCCAGGACCTGACTGCATGAGAAATACTACAGATATATGCAATGGGGGAGACACTTTGGCTCTGAACGGCGACCCAGTGAGACCCTGCCTTGCCTGTCAACCCACCTGTTCTGCCAGCCAGGCAATGTGCTTGACCTCCTTGCTGCCTCCCGCTGTACTGGTTGCACCAAGCATGGCATTGAGTTCAGCCAGTACCTGTGGGAGGAGAGCCATTATGTTGGTGTGGATAGCTACGAACCAGGAGTGCGCTGTGGCTGTATCCTTGCAGCGTAGGATCAACGTGTTCCTGCTATCAGGAGAATGTAGTTCTATCAATCTGTGTGAAAAAAGAAAAAAAAAAAAGTAAGCTAGATCAGAAGTCATCAAACCTGCCAGAGTGTAACATACATAACTGGAAATCTATTTTAATTTTAAACTGCAGAATAAAGATACTTTCTCTTAACTCCTTAGGGCCCAATTCTAGAAAAAAACCACATATGGAAAGATAATCATCAGAAAGACTAACTGCTGGGTCTGTTGTTTTAGTGTGTTAATGTAATGACCCAAAATGAAGGAACCTATTGTACGGTCTATAGTAAAACACCTCACTTTCCTTTAATTTCCATGTCAAAGAAATGGAAACCATGCTTGTTGAATGTCATAGGCACATTGTAAAGAAGGAATTGATATTTTTTTAAATACAGAGAAAATTCTGGTATAAAGTATTGCTAGGTAAATAAATCTGACTGCCAAATAGTGAACTGAAATTTCCACCATGTGGAATAAAGAAAAGAGAAAATAACTGAAGAATATGACTCCTTATGAAAATCTGAAACTGTTTTTTAGTGTCTGGGTAACATTATATGATTAAATCAGCCACTGAGTCATAGTAGAAAAACAGTTAAGAGATCTTCAACTCAGTGACTGTTATTAGTTAATGCTCAACTGAGAACAATCTATACTTCAAAAGTAACCTTTAGGAATTTGCTAAATTTTTTTACAGGTACATCGATCAAGTTTCTAAGAAAGCAACTTATTAAGTGGTGTCTTCTATTATGGTCACAGTGTTTGCCAAGATGAGTTTAAAAAGTCAAATAAATGAATGAAAAACATATACACGTTGTGTTCTAATGGGGGAACACATATACCTTTCAAAATGGGGAAAAGAAAAAGCTCTTAGGAGTGTTCTTCTTGGTGGGTTAGAAACTGACCAACTGCCACTGACCAAGGGCAGATCTTTTTATTCTTTCAACTTTCTGAAGACAGTTTTTGCTGCCTTGAAGCACTGTCACAAGATCCTACACCACCTGTCAAAGATAAGCAGTTTACACAGATACTAGCATTCTAAACCCTTTATGATTCCAAGTATATTAATTTGACATATTTAATATGGCAATATGCAATGTCATTTGGTTAGTCTGTCCTTTCTTTTTTAAGAAAAAAATTAAAAAAATTTTTTTAACGTTTATTTATTTTGAGAGAGACAGAGTGTGAGCAGGTAGAGGACAGAGAAAGAGGGAGACACAGAATCCGAAGTAGGCTCCAGGCTCTGAGCCATCAGCACAGAGCCCAATGCAGGGCTTGAACCCATGAGTGAAATCATGACCTGAACCGAAGTCAAACACTCAACCGACTGAGCCACCCAGCTGCCCCAAGAAAAGTTTTTAATATTTATTTATTTTTGGGAGACAGACAGAATGTGAGCAGGGGAGGGGCAGAAGAGAGGGAGACACAGAATCCGAAGCAGGCTCCAGGCTCCGAGCTGTCAGCACAGAACCTGATGTGGGGCTCAAACTCATGAACCATGAGATCATGACCCAAGCTGAAGTCAGATGCTTAACCAACTGAGCCACCAGGTGCCCTTGTCCTTTCTTAAATAAACACTTACTGAGTACCTACTATATGTCAGTTACTGCGAGACACTGACATTGGAGATACAGTGGTGAAAAAGAGAAAAAAAACAGTCTCTATCCTCATTGGACTTATTATCTAATAGGGAAGGGAGAAATTTAACAATTAATATAATTACGGGTTACAAAGGTGCTTCTATAAAGGACTGTGATTACTATGAAGTTCTTGTTTAAAAGAGGCAAGATGGTAGGGGCAAAGTAGGACTGCAGTGGAGGCCTCTATACCTCTCAGGCACACTTACTGAGCTACTGTCCTGCTTTGAAACAGGTTTTATTGTTATTTATTTATTTTAATGTTTATTTATTTTTGAGAGAGACAGAGAGCGAGCAGGGGAGGGAAAGAGAAAGAGGGAGACACAGAATCTGACGCAGGCTCCAGGCTCTGAGCTGTCAGCACAGAGCCCGACATGGGGCTCGAACTCACTAACTGAGAGATCATGACCTGAGCCGAAGTTGGATGTTTAACCGGCTGAGCCACTCAGGTGCCCCTGAAGCAGGTTTCAAACACATCTACCTTGCACTTACCCTACTCACCTGTCTATTCACTTGCCCTCCCACTGGAGTTAGTCATTCACCAACCAGTCTATCCAAGTTTTATACACCTTCAAAGTTCTAGGGCAATAGCCAAAAGGCCAAAAAGTTCTAGAAAATAACCACAACATAAAATAAGATCTGGGAACAATCAAAATTTCACTTAAGCCCATACTAGAAAGTTCACATTAGTCAGGAAAAAATCTTTAGATAGCAAGTCACAAGCTATTTGCTTTTGTTTTAGTTACAGTTTTAATGTATTTATTTATTTGATTTCCTACCCTATAGCTAAATATAGTGAGAAGTAGCTTGGGACCAAAATTTAGGAGGTTTGAGGAGCAGGTCAAGTCTGGATACTAATTGGTAAGCAATGTGGAATCACTGAGGATTAAACATATCAAAACGATCAATTAAAAAATAATTTTATGATGTATCTGTACACCCATATTTATAGCAGCATCATTCATATAGCCAAAAGGTAAACAACCCAATGTCCACGGATGGGATGGACAAACAAAATATGACATAATATAAACAACAGAATGTTATGCAGCCTTAAACAGGAAGGAATTTCTGACATAAGCTGCAACATGGGTGAACCTTGAGGACATCAAACTAAATGAAATAAGCCAGTCACTAAGGGAGAAATACTGTATGAGTCCACTTTATATGAAGTATCTACAGTAGGCAAACTCATAGAAGCAAAACTAGAATGGCAGTTGCTGGGAAGGGGGGGAAATAGAGAGTTACTATCTAATTAATAGGTATGTAGTTTCAGTTTTGCAAGATGAAAAAGTTCTTGAGATTGTGGTACTATACGCTTAAAGTGGTTAAGGTGGGGGACGCTTGGGAGGCTCAGTTAAGCGTCCAACTCTTGATTTCAGCTCAAGTCATGATTTCATGGTTCTTGAGTTCAAGCCCCACATAGGGCTCCGCTCTGACAGTGTGGAGCCTGCTGGGGATCCCCCTCTCCCCTCTTGTTCTCGGCCCCTCCCCCACTCACACTCTTTCTCTCTCAAAAATAAATAAGTAAACTTCAAAAAAAGGGTTAAGATGATAAATTTTATGTTGTGTGTATTTTCCCACAATTAAAAACTACAAAATATGTTAATTAGAAATAATCTTATGGTGGGATGTAAGAGGGATTACAGTAGAGACAGAAATGGCCTGGGGAGATTTAATTGGACCCAAGAAAGATGAAACTACGCAGAGCTCCCCAGTAGGAAAGACTCCAAATAGGAGGAATTCCTCCATCCTAAGAGCCAGCAAAAGTAGAAAGAGGAAGATGAACAAATACCTTAATATTCATATTGACCTTTATTTAGTTCTTTATGTTATTTTATCATATTTATTATTTATTCTTTTTGATGTTATTTTTCACTGTATCAATTGCTGCTGTCATGGTCTTTAAGATATATATTGGCTAAAAATTGTATTCTCTAGAAGAAAAATAGCTATCCATCTGTTATGGGAAGAAGATTTAAAACAGTACATTATACTCAATAACGATAAAATATTACACTAAAAGGTAGAATAATTTCTATTATAATTCTTTGGATGAGTTAATAATTGTATTAGTCATAGAAACTGCTTAACTAATCATTAAAGTAGCCAAACTTATTTTAGAGTAAATTTACTTAATGACAAGTAGTTATCTATAAAATACAATGCTAGATTATTAGATAATGTGTGAATACAACCCCAAAGCAAGCTGTTTTATATTTTATTACTTATACTAATCTTAAAAAAAAAAAAGTATTTCCAGTATTTCTAGAACTCCATATATACCACCGCAATTGGGCACACACATTTAGTTTATTCCTTCCTGAAATCCCACTAAATACAACAACTAAAGGGAATTTTTGAAAAACTTAACGGACGTTTTCTTTTAGCAGGATTAGGTTTACATAAAAAAATGATTAAGAAGTACAGAGAACTCCCAAATACCCCTCCTTGCCTCTCCATAATATACGCTATTATTAACATCTTGCATTAGTGTGGTACATTTGTTACAAATGATGAGCCAATACTGATACGGTATTCTTTAAAAAAAAATTTTTTAATGTCATTTATTTTTTGAGAAAGCGAGCGAGCATGAGCAGGGGAGAGGCAGAGAGAGAGGGAGACAGAATCTGAAGCAGGCTCCAGGCTCCGAACTGTCAGCACAGAGCCTGACGTGGGGCTTGAACTCACAGACCATGAGATCATGATCTGAGCCGAAGTCGGACATTCAAACGACTGAGGCATCCAGGAGCCCCTAAACAATGTTAGGCGTCTCTCAATACGGACACAATATTATGAACTAAAATTCCAGTTCACTCCTTGTGTTGTATATTCTGAGTTTTGACAAATGTATGCCATGTCTCTACCATCACTGTACTACAGAGAGTAACAGTTTCACTGCTCTCAAAATCCCCTTTGCTCCACCTATTGATTCTTGCATGGCTCAGGCCCTGGCCCTGACTTCCAGCAACCACTAATCCCTTTAATGTCTCCATGGAATCATACAGTATGTTGCTTTTCAAGACTGGCTTCTTTCACATAGCAATATGCATTTAGGGTTTCACCATGTTCTTTGTGGCTTGAGGGCTTATTATTTTTGCTTTATTGCCGGATAATATTTCAATGTCTGGATGTACCACAATTTTTTTTATCCATTCACCTACTGAAAGACTTCTTGGAAGGGGCACCTGGGTGGCTCTGTTGGTTAAGTGTCCAACTTCAGCTAAGGTCATGATCCCTCAGTCCGTGAGTTCAAGCCCCACGTCAGGCTCTGTGCTGACAGCTCAGAGCCTGGAGCCTGCTTCAGATTCTGTGTCTCCCTCTCTCTCTGCCCCTCCCCCACTAGGGCTCTGTGTTTCTCTCTTTCTCAAAAATAAGTAAACATTAAAAATTAAAAAAAAGACTTCTTGGTTACTTTCAAGTTTTGGCAATTATGAATAAAGCTTCTACAAATATTTGCAGGTAGGTCTTTGTGGGAATATAAGTTTTCAACTCCCCTGGGTAAATACCAAGGAGCACAACTGCTAGGTCACACAGCAGGACTATGTTTAGCTTTGTATGAAACTGCCAAACTGTCTTCCAAAGTGGCTGAACCATTTTTTATTGCTACCAACAATGAATGAGTTCCTGTTGCTCTACGTTCCTCTCCAGCATTCGGTGCTGCCAGTGTTTCGGATTTTGGCCATTCTCATATGCATATTGTGGTATCTCCTTGTTTGAATGTGTTATTCTCTGATGACATAGGAAGTTGAGCACCTTTCATATTCTTTAAAAAAATTTTTTTTAATGTTTGTTTATTTTGAGAGACAGAGTTTGAGTGGGGGAGGGGCAGAGAGAAAGGGAGACACAGAATCTGAAGCAGGCTCCAGGCTCTGAGCTGTCAGCACAGAGCCTGACAAGGGGCTTGAACCCATGGGCCGTGAGATTGTGACCTGAGCCAAAGTCAGATGCTTAACCAACTAAGCCGCCCAGGCGTCCCAGCACCTTTCATATTCTTATTTGCCATCTGCATTTCTTCTTTGTGAGGTGTCTGTTGAGATCTGTTGTCCATTTTTAACTGGGTTGGTTTCTTACTGTTGAGTTCTAAGAATTCTTTGAGGGACACATGGGTGGCTCAGACGGTTAAGTGTTGACTCTTGATTTTGGCTCAGGTCATGATCTCATGATTTGTAAGTTCAAGCCCCACGTCTGATGTGCAGAGCCTGCTTGGGATTCTCCCTCTCTCTCTCTGTCCCTCCCCTGCTTGCGGGTTCTCTCTCTCTCTCTCTCAAAATAAATAAAAAATATTAAAAAAAAGAATTCTTCGTATATTTTGGATAACAGTCCTTTATGATATGTATTTCACAAAGATTTTCTCCTCATCTGTGGCTTATCTTTTTATCCTCTTAACAGTGTGTGATGATTAATTTTATGTGTCACCTTAACTGGGCTAAAGGATGCCCAGATTCCTGGCAAAACATTATTTCTGGGTGTGTCTGTGAGTATTTTTCTGGAAGAAAGTAGCATTAATCAATAGAAAATGGCCTTGGGGCACCTGGGTGGCCCAGTCAGTTAAGTGGCCAGCTTCAACTCAAGTCATGATCTTGTGGTTCGTGAGTCTGAGCCCTTCGTTGGGCAGTCTGCTGTCAGCACAGAGCCCACTTCGGATCTTCTGTCCCCACCCTCCTCGTCTCTCCCCTCCTTGTGCTCTCTCTCTTTCAAAAAATAAGGGGTGTCTGGGTGGCTCTCGGTTAAGCGTCTGACTTCTACTCGAGTCATGATCTCGTGGTTCGTGGGTTTGAGCCCTGCATCAGGCTCTGTGCTGACAGGCTCAGAGCCTGGAGCCTGCTTTGGATTCTGTGTCTCCGTCTCTCTCTGCCCCTTCCACGCTCACACTCTGTCTCTCAAAAAAAAAATAAATAAATAAAAACAAACATTAAAATAAAAAAAATTTTTAAAAAGGAAATAAAATGCCCCTTGCTAACGTGAGTAGGCATCATCCAATCCACTCAGGGCATGAAGAGAACAAAAAGGTAGAAGAAGGGTGAATTTGCTTTCTGTTTGAGTTGGGACATCCATCTTCTCCTTCTCTTGAACACTTGTACTCTGGGTTCTTGGGCCTTTGGACTCAGGCTGAATTATACCACTGGCTTTCCTGGTTCTTCAGCTTGCAGACACCAGATCATGGGACTGGCTTCATAATGGCTAAGCCAATTCCTATAATCTATCTATCTGTCTCTCCACCCATCCATCCATCCATCCATCCATCCATCTACTCACCATCTATCCTACTGTTTCTGTTTTCTTGGAGACCCTATTAAAAGTGTCTTTTTACAGAGCAGAAGTTTTTAATCTTCATGAAGTTCAACTTACCGATTTTTTTGTTTTCTGTATTGTGCTCTTGGTTCTATATCTAAGAAGTCATCAGCAAACTTTAAAGGGTAAGATTAATTGATAGATTGTCCCCAACGTGGGGCTCCAACTCATGACCCCAAGATCAAGAGTCACATGCTCTAATGACTGAGCCAGTCAGGTGACTCTAAAGGGGACTTTTAAACAGCATAATCCTGGGGCACCTGGGTGGTTTAGTCAGTTGAGCATCCGACTCTTGGTTTCAGCTCAGGTCATGATCTCATGGTTCATGTTCAAGCCCTGCATCAGGCTCTACACTGACAGTGTGGAGACTGCTTGGGATTCTCTCTGTCTCTCTGTCTCTGCCCCTCCCTGCTCGTGTGCTCTCTCTTTCTCTTTCTCTCTCTCTAAATAAATAAACAAACACTTTAAAAAATGTGTTTAAAAAGATAAAAAGCATAATCCTGGGGCACCTGGGTGGCTTAGCTGGTTAAGCATCCAACTCTTATGTTTCAGCTTATATCGTGATCTCATGGTTTCGTGAGTTCAAACCCCACATCAGGCTCTGTGCCGGCAGTGCAGAGCTTCCTTGGGATTCTCTCTCTCTCCCTCTCTGCCCCTCCCCTACTCATGCTGTCTCCGTCCTCTCAAGTAAATAAATAAACTTTAAAATATAAATAAATAAAAACAAAGTGCATAACAGGAGAAGAGCAACTACAACAAAGTTTTGGAAGCTGGCAAACAGAAAGAGGAGTTAAACGACTTAGCAGACCTAAGAAAACTGGGGAGAATAAAATCCCAGCCAATTCATATTACAGAATCCTGAAGAGGATGAAAAAATTAGAGGCACCAGTTACCTCTGGGAGTGGGAGTAAAACACACAGCTAAAATAAAGAGGCTGGATGGACGTCTGTTCCAGCATTTCCCACACCCAGCAGCCAGCGACGGCCCCACCCTCCACCCAGCAACAGATTCCTATGCCACTCTCATCCCACTAAACTGGCAGAAGGGCCAGGGAGGTCCCTAATTCAGTCCTCTAGCAGGTTGGTGGTGCAGGGCTATTTATTTCCACCTGGCTGCTTTGGCACTGTAACCAGCTTAACCTCCTTTAAACACATGCTAAAAACTTTGCTCGCAAAACCATGACGAGAAATTTCTTTCACTCCTCCTACTGACCTACTTAGTACTAAAGATAGGAATCTGCTCATCCTTCTCAGGGCACAAAATGTTCACCTTCTGAAGAAGTCTTAACACTTCATACTGTTTCTGGGACAGTCTCTCAGACTCCTTTGACACGGTCTAAACTCTGAAAATCCTGATGTCGAAGATTAGGAAGAATGGAAAATGAATCTGTTAATAAATAAAACTAAACCCAGTTAAACAGGATAAGATACTGGGACCCCTAGGCTAGAAAAAGATGAAAACAGGCAGTAAATTATTTTACAAGAAAGGAGCACCCGATTTTTCATGAAGAGAGAAATCTAAGTGGGTTTTTTTGTATTTCTTTTAATGTTTATTTATTTGAGAGAGAGAGAGAGAGAAAGTGAGAGTGAGAGCAGGGGAGGGGCAGAGAGAAAAGGAGACACAGAATCCGAAGCAGGCTCCAGGCTCTGAGCTGTCAGCATGGAGCCTGATGTGGGGCTCAAACCCACAAAACGCAAGATCATGACCTGAGCCGAAGTCAGATGCTCAACTGACTGAGCCACCCAGGTGTCCCTTGAAATCTAAGTGTTTCTTAAGAACAGCTTATGAAATAGAAAAATAACTAAAAGAAACGGAAAAGGAACTCCAAAAAAGGACTGAGGATTCTAGGATCCAGAAGGCTGCGTTGCAGAAGGAGCCCCAGAGCTGATAAAGGAGACAAAGTATTTCAGAAAGGCTACTGCTGTTTTAAAAGAAAAACTCGAATGAAAACTCTGCTCATAAAAATTTGAAGGCGGTCTGCCAGTAATTGTTTGGCCCACAGGAGAGAGGAGGAGACAGTTACAGTGTGAAAAGTTTTGGCCTCTAATCAAACCACTGAGGATTTCCTGAGAAATGCAAGTACGTTTTGATCAGATGAATCAAATCAATGTTTAGGTACACTGGGTCATAGGATTCTCTAAGTCTAGCGTGCTTATTTCTTCTTTTAGTAAAGTCGTAGAGATAACATATTTTATTCAATAATAATCATATTGTTTTATAGATCATAAAGCCAATATTTATCTTTTACATGTAAAATAGCAAATATGGGGGCGCCTGGGTGGCTCAGTCGGTTGGGCGGCCGACTTCGGCTCAGGTCATGATCTCGCGGTCTGTGAGTTCGAGCCCCGCGTCGGGCTCTGTGCTGATGGCTCATCAGAACCTGGAGCCTGCTTCGGATTCTGTGTCTCCCTCTCTCTCTGCCCTTCCCCTGTTCACGCTCTGTCTCTATGTCTCTCAAAAATAAATAAACGTTAAAAAAAAAAAAAAAAGAAAATAGCAAATATGAAGATGACTAAGACTTTGTGAACCAGCTCAAGGTAAGGATTTATACTTCTGAAAAGTAGCATTTTTAAAAAATGTTTATTTGTTTACTTATTTAGTTATTTACTTTGCAGAGAGAGAGAAAGAACAAGCATCAGCAGGGGAGGGGCAGAGAGAGGAAGACAGAGAATCCCAAGCAGGCTCAACACTGTCAGCACAGAGCCCCACATGGGGCCTGAACTCGAGGACTGTGAGATCATGACCTGAGCCAAAACTCAGAGTCAGATGCTCAACTGATTGGGCCGCCCAGGTTCCCTGAAGAGCATTTAAGAACCCCTTGTCCTCGCTGAACTCCGCACTGCCCACAATGCCGTTTGTGACGGAACGGGCTCATGTTCTCTCTCTGGACTTCATCATTATTTATTTAGCTTTCACTTCCCACAATGAACTGCTTATAACTATCAGAAGCATCTAGTGAGGTCTCGAGAACGCGAGGTCGAGGAAGAGAACAAAGTTCCTCCTCCTTATTTACTCATTCTGATGCTCAGCACTTTTTTTCAGCTCTAGACACTGAAACTAAATCAAAGTAGTAAAACAGAAAAAAAGGATGTTTCCCCTCTCATGTCAAACTTCTGGTTTAGAAAGTGAAACCTTTATGTTGAAATGAAAGATGATCCAAACAGAGATTCCACTACACACCACCAGGATAGTTAGTATTAGAAAGACCGACTCCACCAATGTTGGTGAAGATGTGGAAATGGTATTCATTTAAATGGCACAATCACTATGGGGAAAAAATCTAGTCGTTCTTAGAAAACTAAACCTTTCTTTTTTATTTAAGATTTTATTTTTAATAATCTCTACATCCAGTGTGGGACTTGAACCTGTAACGCCAAGATCAAGAGTCATATGCTCTACCCACTGAGCCAGCCAGGCACCCCCAGAAGTAAACTTTTTGCCCCCGCAATTCCACACCTAGGAATTTACCCAAGAAAAACGAAAATATATGCCTATAAATGGTTGTATAAAAATATTCGCAATAACTTTATTAATATTAATTAATATTAACTCTGAACTAGAGTTAACTTCTAAACTCTAACTTTATTAACATTAACTCCCATGGGGTGCCTGGGTGGCTCAGTCGGTTAAGCATCCGACTTCAGCTCAGGTCATGATCTCACAGTTGGTGGGTTCGAGCCCCGCATCGGGCTCTGTGCTGGCGGCTCGGAGCCTGGAGCCTGCTTCGGATTCTGTGTCTCCCTCTCTCTCTCTCTGCTCCTCCCCTGCTCATACTCTGTCTCTGCCTCTCTCAAAAATAAATAAACATTAAAAAACAAACAAAAAAAAACCATTAACTCCCATCAATGGGAAAACAGATAACAAAACTGTGATACATTCCTATAACACAGTATCATTCAGCAATGAAGGATAAAAAAATTTTGATATATGCCACAAGGTAAATGAATCTCAAAAACTTTAGGCTGAGTAAAAGAATTCTACCAAAAGAGTACATATAATTACATAAAGATTTAGAATAGTTAAAACTAATCTATACTAGAAGGTCAGAATGGTAGTAGTCTTTGAAGGTGGGAGAAAGAATTGACTGAGAAGAGGCACAAGAAAACTTTGCAGGGTGATAGTGATGTTCTGTATCTTGATAAGCTTGGGTTACACAGTTCTATGCACCTGTCGAAGTTTATGATTTGTGCATTTTATTAAATGTAAATATTTCCTCAAAAGGAAAGAAAAACTACACCAAAACACTGAACTTATTTATATGCATGCTTAAGTATTTCTGAGGGAAATATACGGTCTGCAATTTGAAACGCATCCAAAAAAAGAAAGATGCAGGGATGGATGGATAGATGGCTCGATCGGTGCTAAAGTAAGTACAGTAAAATGTTCATGGAGAATGTAAGTGGTGGGAAAATGACGTGACTATGGAATTCTTTTGACCTTGCTAAATGCTGGGTGATTTTCCACAATAAAACGTTAGGAGAAAAAAAAGAATGATGGGAAACCATATGTCTACCGAGGGCTTAAAAACCATATTAAGCATTTTCCACATTAGGGAACATCCAGGCCTATTTCTTGCTCTGAGTTTTACAAGAGACTATGTTGAAGATTAAAATTTTCAAACAGAAATATGGTCAGTTATATAAAACTGCAACTTGATAAATGTTTTGCTCACGGATGTCCTAACGAGACTTATTTTTACTGTTACCACAATGGAGTGTTTTTTAACATGGCTTTAAATGTTGCAGCTGTGTTACTTGTCATGACATTTTCCCGTGCCAGAGCTAAGATAAATTTAAGGATCAAAGAGCTCCAAGTGATTTTATAGATATTATCTTTATTTATCCTTGAAGTAGTTCTGAGAGACTCTAGTTGAGCAAGCATTATTATGTCCATTTTACAGACAGAGAAAACAGGACAGAGGAATTAAGGGATGTGTTTAAGGTCGTACGGACATGGCACCCATAATAATAGCATACTGAAAGCTTACTATGCCAATTTTATAATCATTCTCTTATTTCATCTGCACATAAGCTTTCGTTTTATACAGGAGGAAACCAAGGTTTATAGAAAGCAAAGAGCTTGGCTACAGTTACAAAGCCCATCATCCTAACTCCCGTCTCATCAGTTAACAGGTCCTGGTCCTGAACACTTTTTTACTGAGAAGACATACAAGACAGACGTTCGCACTCTTGTGGACATAACCGAAGTGATGCATAATTTTGCCAGGTACCTCTAATTCTACTGCTTTTCTGTTTGTCTAGACAGTACACTGAAATACAAGAAAGAGTGATCTAGAAATCACCTTGACTCTCTTTTTTTTTTTAAACTTTTTTTTTTTTTAACGTTTATTTATTTTTGAGAGATAGAGCGTGTGCAGGGGAAGGGCAGAGAGAGAGAGAGGCAGACACAGAATCTGAAGCAGGCTCCAGGCTCTGAGCCATCAGCACAGAGCCCGACGCGGGGTTCGAACTCACAGACCATGAGATCATGACCTGAGCTGAAGTCGGACGCTCAATCGACTGAGCCACCCAGGTGCCCCACCTTGACTCTCTTCTGATTTATATTTTATAAAAAGCAAACTATCTACAAATTTTAGTATTTCAAATAAAATGAGAAACAAATTACTTTGCAGCATTAACTGAAAATCTGCAATGGCCTGAATGTTTTAAGACCTTTCCTTGTATTATAGAACATGTTCCCAAGACTGACACATCTTACTGAAGAGCAAGCTATGATACAACTCCTGGATCCCAAGCTGCCCTCTCCGATTGGTTCTGAGGGCCTGTTTCCAAGCTGAGCATGCACGCAATGTCTTCAGCATTTACATTTATGCCACGGAGAATGCAACCCCGAGTTGTAATGAAGGCCAAGGTTACTGAGCTCTATAGGTACAAGATAAAGTGGCACAACATTCAACAATACAGCCAGGTCATATCACCTTCCTCCTCCTTTTTCTCCCCATTCCCAACACTCCAGAGTTCTACAGAAACTTCACAACACTGTGTCTCTTTCTCTAATACCCAGCTCTATCAGCAGCACTACGAGTGCTACAGACTGAGTGTTTGTGCCCCCCACATTCGTAGGTTAAAATCTTAACTCTCAATATGATAATATTAGGACATGGGGCCTTTGGGAGGTGATAAGGTCAAGAAGGCAGAGACTTCATGAATGGGGTAAGTGCTCTTATAAAAGAGACCCCAGAGAGCTCTCTAGACTTTTCCGCCATGTGAGGACAAAGCAGGAAGACAGCCACCTATGACTCAGGAAGCCAGCCCTCACCAGACACTGAATCTGCCAGCGCCTTATCTTAGATTCCTATCCTGTCCCAGAACTGTGAAAAATAAATTTCTGCTGTTTGTAAGTCATTCAGTCTATGGTATTCTGTTATAGCAGCCAAAACAGACTAAGACAACAAATATCTGTTCTCATTCTCAGAAATGATTTACAATGAAGAGGCTTAGCCTGAAAACTTCGGTCGGCCTCACGACCAGTTGATAAATTTAGTTGCTGTTTGTTCTGTATCACATTATTTTTCTATTCTAGTTCCCTCTTTGTGGTCCCTACTAATTTTTTTAGGTCCATGATTAACCAAAGGCTCTATATAAGTATATATCATTTGAAGAAAAAAATTAATTTTGATTTAAGAAGCAAAGGTGATTATTTACAGACTAAATTCTTACTTTATGAAAAAAATAGAGCATTTCTTTAAAAACCAAGCAGTATTGTATTTAGATATGATTTAATATGCACACAATATTTCAAAAACAAACCCATACATAACTCAAAACAATTCCTATAATATCTTGAACTTTTAAAAGAAAGCAAACAAAAATAACACAAATATATCAGAATATAATTTTCAAAATGTGTATACATAGTTGGCGGTTAAGACTTTAAGCTACTCTTTCCTGAGAGCCTACTATGTGCCTCGCTCTCTGCAAAGGCAAATGCAAATATGTATTGTCTCACTTAATCTGAACATTTAGGTAAGCATTATTATCCTTTTTTTTTTTTTTTTTTTTTAACAGATGAAGGTATGGTAAGTAATGAAGATAAAAGGATTTGCTCAGAGCTTTCCTTTCAGCAGGTCACCCTAACTGTGATTTCCACAAGGTCTGTCTGGTTGCAGAGTTCAACTCTTTCCATCACACCACACCATATATTACAGAGTGGGACCTCTAACGTCCTCATGGCCAAAAATGCCTAAGGTCATCCAGCTTCTTGCTGTATTCTTGTGATCCATCCCATTCTGACTGGGCACCTGGCTTGGCATTCAGATCGGAAGAGATCATAAAAGTGAAAGTACATTATAAAGTCTGTCCTTAACCACGTCTTTGGATAAGTTTCTTTATCTCTCTGTCCCCAACCTTGTTTTTTCCTAATCTCTAACCTAACACTGGGTTTACCAGAACCACTTCATGGAGTCACTGAAGACAAAGTCAAAGAACCCAATTCTTTGACATTAGACATTATCCAATCCAGGGGCGCCTAGGTGGTTTAGCTGGTTAAGCAGCTGCCTTTGGTTCAGGTCATGATCTCGCGGTTCATGGGTTCGAGCTTCATATCGGGCCTCTCTGCGGTCTGCGCGGAGCTCGCTCCAGATCCTCTATCCCCCTTTCCCTCTGTCCTTCCCCCACTTGTTCTCTCTCTCTCTCTCTCTCTCTCTCTCTCTCAAAAATAAATAAATTAAAAAAAAAAAAGAAAAAAGAAATTATCCAATCCAGGGTTACCTGGGTGGCTCCGTCAGTTAAGCGTCCAACTTCAGCTCAGGTCATTTTCTCAGTTTGTGGGCTTGAGCCCCACATAGGGCTCTCTGCCATCAGTGCAGAGCGGAGCCTCCTTCTGATCCTCTGTTCTCCTCTCTCTCTACCACTCCTCCACTCTCTCTGTCTCTCTCTCTCTCTCAAAAAATAAACTAACATTGATACTGAATCGGTAATTACATTGGTTGCTTTAAAATTAGATCAGGGGCACTGGCTGGCTTGGACGGTGAAGCATGCAACTCTGGGTCTTGGGGCTGTTGAGTGTGAGCCTCACATCTGGTGTGGAGATTACTTGAAAATAAAATCTTAAAAAAAAAAGAAATTTTCAATCCACTCTCTCTTTTCACAAGTAAGGAAACTCAAGGGGCACCTGGTGCCCAGTCGGCTGGGCATCCAACTTGAGCTTAGGTCATGATCTCACAGTTTGGTTCATGAGTCTGAGCCCAACATCAGGCTCTGTGCTGTCGACACAGAGCCAGCTTTGCACCCTCTGTCTCCCTCTCTCTCTGTCCCTCCCTCACTCACACTCTCTCTCTCAAAAATAAAAAACAGTAAAAAAAAATAATAAGGAAACTCAAGAGACATTAACTTGCCAGGGTCACACTGCTAGTTGATGCAGCCATACCTATAATCAGATCTCGGACTCTATACACTAGCCACAATATAAGGAGTTTCCACGTAATGAGACATTTAAAAAAATGTCTTAACAAGATTTTTTAAAATTATAAAATAATTTCACAGTGAGAAAAGTACTAACCCTCCAGAAAAGTATAAAATAAAGAGCAGAAGCCCCTTCTCCCCTACCTTCTAATCCTATTTTACTCCCTGGGAGTAACCACCATTAAATTTCTTGCCTGTTTGCCCAAAATGTTTCTATATAAGTACATGTACATATATGTGTGAAGTAGTTTAAGTAGAGAACTCCAAAGATTACTCTCTCATCTCAGGCTGATGTTTTCCTCTGTATACTTTAGTCAACAGTCATATTATTAATAATATGCATAAGTCATATTGCAACATGTCCTTAAGTTTATAAAGCTGTAAGTGATGCTCTTCTTAGGTACAGCTCACCTGTTTTCCAGATCCGGCATGCTTAGGTTTCTAGCAGCAAAGCACATTTTCAGAGGGATGACCTTCCTGTCCTTGGTGCTGTTCTGGTGTTTTGGAGAACCAGAGTCCTCGCTGCCACTAAAGCTGGGTGACTGAGGAGATGCACCTTCCCACGGTAGATCTGATACTAATGATGGCTTCTTGATATATGGTGTTACTTCTCGGATGAACTTGACTATGAACAAAAATCAAAAGAGAAGGTTACTGGTTTTGCTTCCTATGAAAAATGACAACTGAATACACACATACATATCATATCTGTCAGGAAGTGAAAAAAATGCACGGCACACAGAATCTTAGCATTGGAGGGTATTGAGGCCACATAATCCAAATGAAATACCACTACTGTGTTTTTAAAAGTTTAACTTTTGAGCTTTTGTATGTATTGTTCCTTCTGCTTAGGACTCCTCTTTTTCTGTCTGTCTGGTCAACTCTACTCCAGAGTCACCTCCTCAGCAACCTTTCCTGTCAACTCTCTCCAGGGTATTACCATTACACCTCGTAACCACCTCTTGGCACCCTGGGTTGTAATCCTTGCTAATACTTCCGTTCGCCTGCTGGGTCTGAGTTCCCCAAGGACAGGAATTATGATTTATTCCGTCTTAATAGCCAACTCCTAGAACAGTGTGTGCTCAATACATGTTTGAATAAATGAGTAAAGAAATAAATGTACAATTAAATACTTGACTTATTTCCATAGTTAACCAGCCATGAGTGAATCTCCTGGTGATGGTTTCAGTACCTGCTGAGACAGTGCTACCTAGCTTTAGACAACTCAACATTTACAAACTTCTTGAAACTTCCACCCACTGGTTTGCCCACCCACTGAAGCCATACAGAAAAAAAACTTAACCTCTTCCACATGAGAATCCTTCAATTATCTTAAGACAGATTATTTTTCTCTCTCTTCTCCCAACTAATAAGCTAAGTATCTCCAGTTCAATCCAATTCAACACAATGAATATCTTTAGCTACCTACCAAGTGTCAGTAATTAGACTAGCCACTAAGAATACAGCAACGAATGAAGCAAGAACCCTGCCCTCAAGGAATGCCCCATCTAGTAAGGGAGAGAGCTATGTAAACATCATTACGGATTTGAAAACAAGTACGAACAAGTACAAAAATAAAGTGTATTCAAGATAAGGTATTTTGATTAATGGTAGTCCCAAATTAAAACACAGCTTTTAGTGGATGGAAAACTTTTTCCTAAAAAAAAAAAAGAAAAGAAAAGAAAACTTTTTCCTCTTTAAGTTCGATTTTAGGACTTAAAAAATACTTCTTTTACCTCAGTCATGACTGGCAACAGCTGTCATTTGAGGCATAGGGTTCTTGTTTCAAAAGCCAGATAAACCACAGATGAATAAAGTTTCAAATGGCATCAAAAATGTAAATAGTTAAACGCAGACGTGTCAGTCATCACTACCACTGCTATCATGATCTATCAGTATTCTACTTCCCTCTCAAATTCTACTGTGGTAGGTCATCAGAGTAGTATCACGGGAATCAAGAAACTAGAAAGATATGATCATTATCAATGCTTATCAATATCATAACAATCAGTATTAGTTTCTACAGCATTAGAAGCTTTTACAAGCCTAGGAAACTACTACCAAATAGATTACTAAATCTAAAAAATAATTTCAGATGTTTCTAAAAACATACTTAACAGTATGTAAAGTAACTTCTTTTTTGAACGAATAAACACACATAAAACAAAATTCAAAAAGTATAAAAGATTTTATAATAAAAAGTCTAGATCTCTAGCAGCCCAGTTCCCATCCCTGAGGCAACCACATGGTCTTCTAGGGAAACGCTAGATATGCTAAGCATCTGTAAAATAAACACACACAAACATGTGTGCATGTACACATACACTTCACATAATGGTAGTGTATAATGACTACTGTTCTGCACCTTGCTTTTTTCACTTAATAATATTGGTAACAGTCTTTCAGAAGCCCATTCTACGGCTCATTCTACAGCATGCTTTGGACTCAGATGGACCTGGTTCAAATACAAACTGCGTTTTCTCTCTCAGTTACTAGACCTCACTTGACTGTTCTGAGGTCCTCATCTATAAAATGGAAGCAACACTAAACAAGTAAAAATTTTAGGCATATACTAAAAATTCAATAAATTATGTGCCTTTCTTTTCCTTCCCTAAATTGAACAGTTAGAAAAGTTTAAAATTTTTAACAGCAATCAGGAGAAAAATGAAATAATTTTCTTATAAATTATCAAACAAGACCTGCTGAAAGTAAGCATAATTCTAGAAAACATAACAGTGCTAATGTTGGCATGTAGATATAGTTTATGTGTGTTCGTGTATGTGTGTGGGCGCTTTCTATCCAGTTATAATGTGTGCATTTCCAGGTGGAGAAGGTAAAAGCTAGCTGCCTCAGGTCACCAAGGAGATTTTTTCATCCTAGAAAAATGAGCAAGGGTGCAGCCAGTACATCCCTTGAGCGGCTGACTCAGCCATTTCAGTACATGCGTTAGTTTTGTGCTTTCAAGAAAGGATTAGATCACAAGAACTTTAGCAGAAATTCCTAAGTTTCCAGTCACTGCCAATGGCAAAGACTTGCTATTTGAACATTTAAGACAGTATATCCACTATCGAGCTACCAGTGAAAGGAAATTAAAGGCATTCTAAAGGACTACTCTTGAATATTATAGTGGCTGGAAAAGGACCCTTCGCGATATACTCAAACGTGCATTCAGTAACACAGTCCCCTCAGTGAACTGATGACTGCACATACGTTTAAATAGACATACACACAGAGCCCATTTCATGGCCTTATGAAAGAGCAGTGGTTTCGCTTGAGTTGATGACAGTGATGCCCATATCCCAATTTAATTGGCCATCCATAATGGCTGAAGAACTGCGAATAGACATGTTTCTTTTTTTTAAAGTTTATTTTAGAAAGAGAGGGGGGAGAGAAAGAGAATCCCAAGCATTAACAGTGCAGAGGCTGACGTGGGGCTCGATCTCACAAACCGTGAGACCGTGACCTGAACTGAAATCAAGAGGTGGACACTTAACTGACAGAGCCAACATGCACCCATAGACATCTGTTTCTAATTTACCTGAGATTTGGGAGAGGTGGGAGGTTAACAGTGTTCTGTTTTAGTCCTAAAGTTAGACCTCTCCAGTTACCACAGTACTTTAACCTGGACAAGGAAAGACTCTACACCCTTTCATGGCAGTCAGGTCGACTCAGGACTCAGTATATCTCACAATTATTTCACTTTCCTGATAGCCGAAGATCATCCTCAAAATGTTTAATTAAACACTGTTTGCAGTGTTTTAGGTATTTAGATGCTGATCACACTTACTGAAAACGAAAGAGGCGTCCCTGCACCCTAAGAGCATCATTATAACCCTTTTCTCATTAAAATGATAAAAACACAGGCATGTACTGTACACACACCTGGAGAGATGTCTGGAAAGATTTTTATCAAAATACCAACAGTGTTTATATATAGGCATAAGATTGCCTTCTTTTTTTAATATAGTTCTGTACATTTGAAATTCTTACGAATCCATATAATTTATAAAACTTACTTAAGAAACGAAGACAATTTATTCTGAAACCTTGCTCAAACTTTAAACATGGAACCACCTTAAAGTGAAATCCTGTTGAGTCTTCAAAAACTATATGACGCAGTGGATGGGATCCAAGATCCAAATGATTCTTGCAGAATTCCATGCTCTAATGAACAGGCCTACAGGAGGCCCACATATTTTAATGGGGTACCCTGCTATCCTGCTTTGGGGCATTAGGCAACATCAGATTTCGAGTCGAATGCCATTTTATGATTTTTTTCATAGTGCAGGCATAATTTACAGCTGTATACACAAGGGTTCTAGTAAATCAATCATCTTCTCCAAACACTTTCTCTTCCAAACATCTCATACCATAATTATCTTCCTCTTTATCTCTGTCACTTACCTTTTCCTTACCTAACCTGGCAACCTTTACTATGGTTAAGTGAAACCAATGGAGCAGACAATGTGGGGAGAATGATGCCATTATTCTTCCCAGCTTTTGAAACAAGTTTGTCTCTGGGTTATACTGAGGGTGGAAGAGCTGGCTTGTCATTTCACTCACAAATGAGTTATGGTGACATCACTGTTAAAGTATTCTCCCAACCTTATCCCAAGATCCTCCTCTAAATCAGGAATCTGATAGATGGCCACCAGAAACATTAAGGAGGAATAATTTACTTTCAGTAAAAACCCTTTTACATTCTCAGCTTGCTGGTGTCTTTCAGCTCAAGGATCCTGTCATTTCGGATAGACTGCACAGTCGAGGGAGTGGCACTATAAACCCTCGACATATTCAGAGTGAGTATGGTTCTGCCATCCCTTTCCATTGTAAAGCAACAGTGCCTACTCACTAATTCACTGAGCTGCTGGTATGTGCCAGGAATTGTTTTAGCAACTTAGAATAATAAATCCATGAACAAGACATGCCAAAAAAAAAGGATAAATGTAATTAATAATTGTATTCTAGAAAAACAAAACTTATGTTCACATAAAAACCTATATAAAATGTTTTTTTAATTTTTAATTTTAATATTTTATTTATTCTTGAGAGAGGGTGAGGGAGGGGCATAGCGACCGGGACACAGAATCCGAAGCAGGCTCCAGGCTCTAAGCTGTCAGGACAGAGCCCGACGTGGAGCTGGAACTCATGAGCCACGAGATCATGACCTGAGCTGAAGTCGGACACCCAACTGACTGAGCCATCCAGGTGCCCAAACACAAATGTCTTTATCAGCTCTATTCGTAAGTGCCAAAACTGGAAACAATCCAAATTTCCTTCAGTGGGTGAATGAAAAAATTCGCAGTATAGCCACAGAACAGAATACTACTTGGTGATAAAAAGTAATGAACTATTGATATGCTGAGAAACTTAGATGAATCTCAAATGTATTATGCTGAGTAAAAGAAGCCAGTGTTGAAAGGTTACATACTAATGATCTCATTATTGAAAAGACAAAAATATACGATTAAGAACAGTGGTTGCCAAGGTTAGGAAAGGGAAAGATGCGATTCATTTTTTGGAGGATGGAACTGGCCACTGTGGTGGCCATTATAATTTATACATGTGTTAAAACTCAGATCTGTACACCATAAGAGGGGGGAAAAGAGGCAATTTTACTGCATGACGATTAAAAGATAAGAAAAAAGTAAACTAAACAGTATGCTATGTTCGGTGTCATGGAAAAAAACAGTAAGAGAACGCAGATGAGGAGTGCTGCAAGGGGGGGTAATTTGCAATTTTATTTTATTTTTTCAATTTGCAATTTTAAATAAGGTGGTTAGGGTAAGCCTCATTAAGAAGACATTTGAACGAAGACTTAAAGGAGGTGAGGGAGTTAGTCATGCAGATATCTGGGAGAAGCATTCCAGATAGGGAGAAGAGTGTTAAAGCAGGAAGGAAAGCCAGTGTGACTAGCACAGGGTAATGGAGGCAGAAAGAGTAGGAAATGGGGTCACAGAAATCGTGGGGGTAGGAGGCAGATCATGTTGGGACTTTTAGGTCATCGTAGGACTTTTGGCTTTTATTTTGAAATGGTAATACGCAGAGGTTTTAAGCAGAGGAGTGACATGACTTAACTTGTGTTTTAATCATTCTCACTACTATACTGAAAATAGAGTGAAAAAGGAAAAATGCAAAAGGAGGAAGACCAATTATTAGTAAAAGATTATCCGGGTACCTGAGTGGCTTAGGTCAGTTAAGCGTTGACTCTCGATATTGGCTCAGGCTGTGATTTTGCGGCCATGAGACTGAGCCTGGCAACAGGCTTCCTGCTGGGTGTGGAGTCTGCTTGAGATTCACTTTCTCCTTTCTCTGACCCTCTCCCCCTGCTCACACTCTCTCTCAAAATACATAAACATTTAAGAAAAAAAGGAAAGGAAAGGAAAAAAAGGAAAGGAAAGGAAAGGAAAGGAAAGGAAAGGAAAGAAAAGGAAAGGAAAGGAAAGGAGGAAGGAAGGAAGAAAGAAACGGGGCGCCTGACTGGCTCAGTCGGTTGAGCGTCTGACTTTGGCTCAGGTCATGATCTCACAGTTCGTGAGTTCGAGCCCTGCCTCCAGCTCTGTGCTGACAGTTTGGAGCCTAGAGCCTGCTTCAGATTCTATGTCTCCTTCTCTCTCTGCCCCTCCTCCATTCAGGCTCTGTCTCTCTGTCTGTCTCTCAAAAGTGATTAACATTAAAAAAAAAGAAGTGAAAGATTATGGTAGGGAAACCCAGGGGACAGGAATGAAGGTGGTGAGAAATGGTGAGATTCTCTACTAAAAGTAGACCTACTCAGATATCCTGACATATAGGGTCAGGTGGAGGGAGGGTAAGAAAAAGGGAGAAATCGAGGATGATTTTGAGATTTTTGCCCTAAACAACTGGAAAGACAGAGTCGCCATCAGCAGGTTTAAGAAGAAAGCTCAGTGAGTTGATACCTATATTAAACAACCAAATCTAACTGGCAGCCAAATACATGAGTCTGCAGTTCAGGAGACAGGTCTAAACCCGAGCCATAAATTTGGGAGCAACTGGCATATGGCTGACACTTAAAGCCATAAAACTGGAAACGATGACTGTATCAGTCAGGGTCCCAACAGCAAACGAATGACACAGGATTTAATAAAGAGACAATTTATAAAGGTGTGGGCAAGAGGTCAGGGAAACTACAAGAGAAAACAGAGTGTGGTATCCTGTTTACACACCTCGGCCTAAAGGAACCAGGAGAGGAAGTGGTTACCAGGCCCAGGGGAGTCCTGTAGGGGACTGACTAGTGACCTTTAGTCAATTCAGCTGAATGGGAGCCAAGGGGATAAATGCTCCAATTTCACTTTGGTCCTTCTTTCCTTCCAGTCCCCCCTGTTGGGACTCTACATTGACCAAACTCCACAAAAGCCGAAAGGCAAAGAAGCTTGTTGATGTAATTCAGGCAGGTCAGCCTCCTGGGAAAGAAAGCAGGAGAGAAGGAGAAGGAACCTAGAGGGGCAAATGGAAGACTTCCAGCACGATCACCAAGGAAGTAAGCACGGACGTGGGAAGAGGACTTTCTACTATTAAAGGGCGAGGGAGAAGAGAATGAACAGCAAAAGAGACAGGAGACTCACGACACAGAAGTACTCCAGGAAAATACTGGCCTACAATAGTACCAAGTTTACCCACACTGAAAAAGCCATGCTTTGATCTTACTAACCCTGACTTGGTTCCTTCCTCTCTTTACCATATTTTGAAGAAAAAAAAAGTTTCTGCTTGTTGTTTCTATTTCCTCCTTTTGCTCCTTAACTTCTCCTGAATAAAACTGCATTCGAAAGAGTTACTAAGGTTTTCACTCAATCCAAATTTCTCAATCTGTATTCTTGCCCATTCCAACATGTGACAGTGCACTCCATCAACTGTTTTTATTCCTCCTTTCTATCCCTTCATTTTCCAATGCCTTCTTTCTCCTCATGTACGTGCAATGTAGCCACTCCCCAGGGCTGTGATTTTCGCACTTTCTTTGTACTTTGTCCTCTAAGTCCCTAGCGACTTTCAGTGCTAGAGCCCTAAATTTAACATAGATCTCTAGAACCAGTTTCTCTTGTTGGTCCCAATTCCTGCCACTTGGGTGCTGTCCCAGCCCTTCAAAATCAACATATCCAACTGTGAACTAATGACCTTTATATCCTTAATCCTCTCCTGTGTGCATTGTTTTCATTGTTAGTGTTAGCAATTTTCTAGCCATCCAGTATCTAAACCAGTAGTATAGAAAGTTTAGTATAAAGCTCAATAATCTGTACCTTATTTTGGATTAAAGATCTAAACGTGAGACATGAAACCATAAAACTCCTAAAAGAACATAAGAAGTAATTTCTTTGACATCAACCATATCAACATTTTTCTAGCTAGGTGTCCTGAGGCAAGGGAAACAAAAGCAAAAATAAACTACTGGGATTACACCAAAATTAAAAGTTTTTGCACAGCGAAGGAAACAGTCAACAAGATGAAAAAGCAACCTACTGAATGAGAGAAGATATTTTCAACTGATATATTTGATAGCGGGTTAATATAGGAGATATAGAAAGAACTTACACAACTACACACACACACACACACACACACACACACACACACATACATATACATACATACACACCCCCCTCTCCCAAATAATCCAATTAAAAAATGGGCAGAGGACCTGAATAGACATTTTTCCAAAGGAGACCTGGAGATGGCCAACAGATACATGATGAGATGCACACCAGCACTAATCATCGGGAAAATGCAAATCAAAACCACGATGAGATGACATCTTAAACCCATCAGAATGGCTAGAATCAAAAAAGACAAGAAATAACAAGTGTTGGCAAAGAAAAAGGAACCCTCATGCACTACTGGAAGTAATGTAAATTAGTACAGCCACTGTGGGAAACAGTATGGAGGTTCCTCAAAAAATTAAAAACAAATACCATCTGATCCAATAATTCCACTATTGAGTATTTACCCAAAGAAAACTAAAACAGTAAAAACACTAACTTCAAAAGATATATATGCACTCCCATTTTTACTGCAGCATTATTTACAATAGCTAAGATATGGAAGCAACCCAAATGTCCATTGATAGATGAATGGATAAAGAAAATATGAGGGGCACCTGGGTGTCTCGGTCGGTTAAACAGCTGACTTTGGCTCAGGTCATGATCTCACAGTTCTCAGGTTCGAGCCCTGCATGTCTGAGCTGATAGCACAGAGCCTGCTTGGGATTCTCTCTCTCTCCCTCTCTCAGCTCCTCCCCCACTTTCTCTCTCTTTCTCAAAAATAAATAAACATTAAAAAAATAAATTAAAAAATAGGGGCACCTGGATGGCTCAGTCGGTTCAGCATCCGACTTGGCTCAGGCCATGATCTCACAGTTTGTGGGTTCGAGTCCCACATCAGGTTCTGTACTGACAGCTCAGAGCCTGGAGCCTGCTTGGGATCCTGTATCTCCCTCTCTCTCTGCCCCGCCTCCACTCGCGCTCTGTCTCTCTCAAAAATAAACAAACATTTAAAAAATAAAAGAGAAAAAAAGCAGGAAATTCATGTCACTTTATATTTTGTCTGAAGACATGGGAGGAATAATTTGTGAGGTTGTAACAGTGAGGAATAACAAGATGATCCTCAGATCTAATACAAATTTGAGTTATAATTCTTTGGATTTGCTGTACCATCATTTCCAAAGTCACACTTATGTTCCCATGATTGCGTTATCATTTACCTCTGTGAAGTTAGCTCACTCCTTCTTCCTAGTCACCAAGAGGGAAAAATTCTCCGTACGGAACCCGAGCATGTCCTCAGCAGTATGTGTGCTTGTAAGATATAATTTCTACATTTTCTACTTAAAAACAGTAACTAGTTTATGTTGGTCTTGCGATTTTCACTTCATTTCGTTACCCATCTTTCCCTCTCTCTTTCAACCCAAGGCCGTTCCAAGTCAATAAAAATAGGAGATATATCCTTTTCAAACATCTCAAATTACTCTTGGACAAGAAAAGTTTCTTCCGGAACTTCTGAGCTATCGTGGAATGAGTCTAAATAAGAAAGAAGTAAGGTAGCTCTGAAATTTGTTCCCAGTAATTAAAATTTCAGGAGTTCTAAGTAAAGCCTTTTATAATACATTTATGCAAAGTGGCAATAAAAATGATATATTTTTTAGGCCTTAATCAAATTCTAACATGGATATCTATTACTTTTATACAGAAGTATTAGCTTTCATGCTTCTATATATACAAACATAGAAGAAAATGCTAGATTGAAATAATTTGGGTCTTTGGACTGTTTAGTGTATAATTTCTCCTTGGTAGTCTTTAACTATTAATTTCACATGGTAAATTTAGTTGTGGGTCATTTATAAAGTAAATATTTTTAAAGTGAATTTAGAAAGTGATTTTCTTTGGAATGTTTCCTCACACTGGAAAAGAATATGCAAGCTTTTCAACTTTTTATAAAAAAAGTTTTAAACATCTTAGGTTTGCATTTTTAAATGTTTTTGTAAGGAAGATAGCTACCAGCAAACTTCCCTGTGGAAAGTGCCATACATTAAGCATGTGTGTTTAAAATGCTTTATATAACTAATCCAAAAACTGAGAATATTGTATCTGAAAAATTACTTCGAATTACAGATTTTTCTTTTCCTAATCCCTTCTCCGTCTTTTGGCTAAGATCAAGTGTGATACATATTTCTCTTTTCCTTTTGGTGTTGAGATTTATATTTATTTTCTATGTCCTATCTCGGTTGTTATAAGTCAATTTCACTTTTGGTACTTCTCTTTCTCCTAATAAAAAGAAGTATTGCTTTATGAGAAACAGTGTTCCAATCTGTTTCAGACCATTCTGCTTACCTCAAAACATACAAACAAATAGAGGACTACTGGCAACAATAGAAAAGTCTTGACACCTAAAAGGATTAGAAAAAATAGAAAGATAGGACTTCATTTAATTTCATTTTCATTGAAGCAGAGGCAATGAGAAAAGCAATCTGCATAAGAAGGAGGCTGGCTAGGAATAATTTACATTGCTTCTTAGTCTCCTGCTGAAATATTAAAAGAGACTAGTTTTTTGCAGGAAAAAAATGAACCCTACCATATTTTATAAAATACCATAAAATGACTCATACACTATAAAACTAGGGGCCAAGCTAAGGGTATCAGAGTTGCCAAGTGCCAAAAGCAAGTTCTCAGTTTTATACTCAACATATATATATATATAATATAATTAGTTAGTGTGTCCATAAATTGATCAAGAAAATATGCCAACTTGCTAACAGCAGTTAGATTTGTACACTGCAATTATAGGGACTTCTATATTTCTTTCGTTTTTGTTTTTTGACAGAGACAGAGAGAGAGAGAGAGAGAGAGAGAGAGAGAGAGAGAGAGAGAGAATCTTAAGCAGGCTCCACGCCCAGTGAGGAGCTGGACACTGGCCTCGATCTCACGAAGGTGAGATCATGACTTGAGCCAAAATGAAGAGTCAGATGTTTAACCGACTGAGCCGCCCAGGTGCTCCAGGGACTTCTATTTTTGAAGTTAACTGTTCCTATAATGTTTGAACTTTTTATAATAAGCATGTGTTCTAATTAAGTTAACTTTAAAACACTTGCTGCCGGTTAACAAAAATGAATCAGAAAAGTAATTTCAAAAACAGATTCAATAGCAGAAATACGGCAACAGTGGCGGAAAAGTCAGTATTCAATAAATGCTGATAAGAAAAGGAGTATCAGTATCGAATTGTCTTAGATCCACAGCTCACACCCTATAATTCATTTGCATTAACTTTTTTTTTTTTTAAATGTTTATTTATTTTTGAGACATAGAGACAGAGCGTGAGCAGGAGGAGGGCAGAGGGAGAGGGAGACACAGAATCCGAAGGCAGGCTCCAGGCTCTGAGCTGTCAGCACAGAGCCCGACGCGGGGCTCGAACTCACAGACTGGGAGATCATGACCTGAGCCGAAGTCGGCCGCTTAACCGACTGAGCCACCCAGGCGCCCCTCATTTGCATTAACTTATAGTCGATGCCCTCTGCATCATTTTTGTAAAACCATTAAAGTATAAAAGCAGAGCAATAAACTTTAAAGTCAAATGACTCTCAGTTCAAGTCTTGATATTACATTTGCCTTTTGGGAGGTCTGAAGCACATCACCTGTCTGAGCCTCAGTTTCCACATTTATAAACCATAAAATACCACTCCTAAAGGGCTGTTGTAAGTATTAAATGAGATAATGTATGAAAGGTACCTAGGCCTGTGCTTGAGCACTGTAGGTACTGAATACTGGTATGGACATGTGTGTGCAATTATTACAATATACTTTGGAGGGAGTATAGTAGATACAGTCTAAGATTTGAGTTTGAACTGACCAGATTTGAAGTTCAGTTCTGCCAATTATAAACTTTGTGATTTGGATAAATAAGTTCATTTCTTAATTTCAATTTCTAATCCATAAAACTCTAATATTAATCCTAATGCCAATTTTACTGAGTTATTGAGAGGATTAAATAAGACTAACTAAGAAAATAAGAGTAAACTGTTTGAGAGCCTGGAAGATAGGAGGCGTTGAACAAAAATGATCTACAGAATGGGATTATTATGCAACTTTAACGTTCATTATTTAACGAATATCTGGAGACGGTAGTGAAGCTATCTCGAGAAAAACACCAAGTGTTCGGTCTCCCCTTTCACAAAAAGACCAATTTTGACAGCACATAGCCTTCCTCATGTATATTCCCGTAACACTTCGCCTATCACCGCAATGGTGCTTGTCATGTGTCACAGCTTCTGTCTTGCCCATTTTTTTCCACTTGACCAAGGTACACTGAAGGAATTAAACTCAAGACACCATAAAAAGTCCACCATAATTACAACACATTGCATCTCCAGTGTTTATCTATCTGTGGTTCTTTTGCTTTTTCCTTCTAGTCACTTGTCGGAGCTATGCTGCAGTTTGTGCAGGGCTGTTTAAGGCCCTGAATACATTCTCTTGCACATTCATGAGGCAAAATCCATGTATTTTTCTAGTATGCACACAATGTTTCTGTGACCCTGGCTTACTCTTGCTTCTAACCTTTCAGAGCAAGTTGTACCCCATTCCACATGATGTCATTATAACAATAAGCATGCTTAGTTACTGCACAAATGAATTTTATCCATTAGTCAAATTTGGCAGTACATCGATAGTGTTCATAGCAGCAATCACTAACACACAGAAGAGGCACTGTAAATGTTGGTTAGATGAAGTTTGAAAAATCCTGCTGCAAATCCAGATATATTTTTGTAGTCCTAATTTCCCTGTCCTGGTGAATTGTGAAAAGTTTTTATGGCATGAGTAATAAAATCCAGTTAAAAAGTGTTGCTAGTAATTGGTTGCCGGGCTGGCTCAGTTGGTGGAGCATGTAACTCTTAATCTCAGGGTTGTGAATTCAAGCCCCATGATGGATAGAGAGATTACTTAAAAATAAAATCCTAAAAAAAAAAAAATTGTTTCAGGGCACCTGAATGGCTCAGTCAGTTAAGCGTCTGACTCTAGATTTCAGCTCAGGTCATGATCTCACAGTTCATGAGATCAAGCCCCACATGGGGCTCTTTGAGCAGAGCCTGCCTGGGATTCTCTCTCTCTCTCCCTCTGTCCCTGTTCCCTGGGACACACACTCTCTCTCAAGAAAAAAAAAAAAGTTAATAGCTATAGATTAAGGTTTTTGCAAATATTTGGATAAAGGATTGTTACTCAACATTCTTATGTGCCTTTTGGATATGTGGGACCGGGTCACTCCCTCCAGAGACTAAAGGTTATCACACAACTTCTGTAAGTATCTCTTTGTTGAAGTTCTCCTCAGCTAAATTTGCGACTAGAACTAATCTGCCATTAGAACAAAATTCTCCTTAATAAACTATTATCTACTTAAACACATGGCTTATGGATGCAGTTCGTTCCTGCAGTGACATTAACATTTAATCCTATTGTGAGAGGTCAATAATGGATTAAAAAATTCCTCTATAAGAAAACCCTTTCCTCAAGAAACTCAGTAGGCTAGCCAGGCTTCTCAAAAAGAAAAGAGAGAGAACTCAAATAAAGTCATGAATGAAAAGGGAGTGATTACAACCAATCCCTGAGAAATAAAAGCAATCGTCAGAGAATACTATGAAAAATTGTATGCCACCAAACTCGGCAACCTGGAAGAAATGGACAAATTCCTAAATAGTCACACGCTACCAAAACTCAAACAGGAAGAAACAGAAAATTTGAACAGACCCATAACTAGTGAAGAAATTGAATCAGTTATCAAAAATCTCCCATCAAATAAAAGCCCTGGACCAGATGGCTTTCCTGCAGAATTTTACCAGACATTTAAAACAGAGTTAATTCCTATCTTCCTCAAGCTGTTCCAGAAAATCGAAACGGAAGGAAAACTCCCAGACTCATTCTATGAAGCCAGCATCACATTGATTCCCAAGCCAGACAAAGACCCAGCAAAGAAAGAATTTCAGGCCAATATCCCTGATGAAAATGGATGCTAAAATTCTCAACAAGATACTAGCAAATCGAATCCAACAGCATATAAAAAAAATTATTCACCATGATCAAGAAGGGTTCATCCCTGGGTTGCAAGGCTGGTTCAATATTTGCAAATCGATCAACGTGATATATCACATTAACAAAAGAAAAGATAAGAACCATACGATCCTGTCAATAGATGCAGAAAAAGCATTTGACAAAATACAGCAGCCTTTCCTAATAAAAATCCTCGAGAAAGTCGGGATAGAAGGAACATACTTAAACATCATAAAAGTCATATATGAAAAGCCCACAGTCAATATCATCCTCAACGGGGAAAAACTGAGAGCCTTCCCCCTGAGATCAGGAACACGACAGGGGTGTCCACTCTCGCCACTGCTATTTAACATAGTGTTGGAAGTCCTAGCATCAGCAATCAGACAACGAAACAGAATAAAAGGCATCAAGATTGGCAAGGAGGAAGTCAAACTCTCACTTTTTGCAGATGACATGATACTTTACATGGAAAACCCGACAGAATCCACCAAAAGCCTGCTAGAACTGATCCATGAATTCAACAAAGCTTCAGGGCACAAAATCAATGTATAGAAATCAGTGGCATTTATATACACCATCAATGAAGCAGCAGAAAGAGAAATAAAGAAGCTAATCCCCTTTACAATCACACCAAAAACCATTAAATATCTAGGAATAAACCTAACCAAAGATGTAACAGACCGCTTTGCTGAAAACTATAAAAAACTTATGAAGGAAACTGAGGAAGACACAAGGAAATGGAAAAACATCTCATGCTCATGGATTGGAAGAATAAATATCGTCAAAATGGCAATATTACCCAAAGCAATCTACACATTCAATGCAATCCCAATCAAAATTGCACCAGCATTCTTCTCAAAGCTAGAGCAAGCAATCCTAAAATTTGTACGGAACCACAAAAGACCCCTAATAGCCAAAGTAATACTGAAGAATAAAAACAAGGCGAGAGGCATCACGATCCAGACTTCAACCTCTATTACAAAGCGGTAGTCATCAAAACAGAATGGTATTGGCACAAAAACAGACACATAGACCAATGGAATAGAATAGAAAACTCAGAAATGGACCCGCAAGTATATGGCCAACTAATCTTTGACAAAGCGGGAAAGAGAACCCAATGGAAAAAAGACAGCATCTTGGTGCTGGGAGAACTGGACAGCAACATGCAAAAGAATGAAACTAGACCACTTCCTTACACCACTCACAAAAATAAACTCTAAATGGATAAAGGATCTGAATGTGAGACAGGAAACCATCAAAATCCTAGAGGAGAAAGCAGGAAAAAGCCTCTTTGACCTGAGACGCACCAAATTCCTACCACCAAATTCCTACTCGACACGCCTTTTTATCTCATCAAGATAAAAAGCTTCTGCACAGCAAAAGAAACAACCAACAAAACTGATAGGCAACCAACAGATCGGGAAAAGATAATCAGATCGGGAAAAGATAATCGCAAGTGACATATCGGATAAAGGACTAATATCTAAAATCTATAAAGAACTCACCAAACTCCACACCCGAAAAACGAATAATCCAGCGAAGAAATGGGCTGAAGATATGAATAGACACTTCTCCAAAGAAGACATTCAAGTGGCAAACAGACACATGAAACGATGCTCAAGGTCACTCATCATCAGGGAAATACAAATCAAAACCACACTGATACCACCTCACACCAGTCAGAGTGGCTAAAATGAACAAATCAGGAAACTATAGATGCTGGCGAGGATGTGGAGAAACAGGCACCCTCTTGCACTGTTGGTGGGAATGCAAACTGGTGCAACCACTCTGGAGAACTGTGTGGAGGTTCCTCAAAAAAAAATGAAAATAGAACTACCCTATGACCCAGCAACAGCACTGTTAGGAATCTACCCAAGAGATCCAGGACTGCTGATGCATAGGGGCACGTGTACCCCGATGTTCAGAGCAGCACTTTCAACAATAGCCAAATCATGGAAAGAGACTAAGTGTCCATCAACTGATGATTGGATAAAGATGTGGTATATATATATAATGGAATACTATGCAGCAATGAGAAAGAATGAAATCTGGCCATGTGTGGCAACATGGATGGAACTGGAGGGTATTATGCTGAGTGAAATAAGTCAGTCAGAGAAAGACAGATACCATATGTTTCCACGCACAGGTGGATTTAGAGAGACTTAGTAGAAAACCATAGGGAGGGGAAAGAAAAAAAGACACAGAGAGGGAGGGAGACAAAACATAAGAGACTCTCAAAGACTAAGAACAAACTGAGGGATGAGGGGGGTGTGGAAGGGGGGAGAGTGGGTGATGGGCACAGAGGAGGGCACTCGTTGGGTTGAGCACTGAGTGTTGTATGGAAACCAATTTGACAATAAAATATTATATAAAAAAAAGAAACTCAGTAGGCTTTTATCCTTTCCTAACATAAATGACAAGACACAATTTTTTACTCTTAAAAACCATGTTTCCCCCTTTCCATCAACAAAGCACTCTCTCTTATGTATTAAGCATATACGATATTTACAGTGTCTGATATATATATTCCACCCTCATGTTGTTTAGTGGAGAAGGCAAAAGAAAACATGTACCCTCAAAAAGGCCAACTAATAAAGTAGAATTATAAAAGACAAAATGTGATAAATGCTATAAGAAAAATAGAAATAAAATGGTACATACACTTGGATGTAACAAAAGCAAATAAAATAACTGAAAAATAATAAAAATACTAATAAAGTAACATATTTCCCATCAGTCCAGAAAAAAAGTTTTTTAGCTGTTTAAGCTCAAGGAAATCCTTATCCGTATTTTTGTTGCTAAGTGGATGCGTCCTGGACTAGCTGGACACACCGGATGGTTTGTTTAGATCAGCACCTAAGTGATAACTATAGACGGAAACACAGTATTAGCCAAGCACAATAGCTGTGTTCACCGGGTCAGCAAGCACTCCATCCTGCACACCCCGTCAGAGTCACCAGCGGGGAAGGAGAATGCCACCCAAGTTTCCATGTCTTTAAACACTTGGTAATTTTGTTTATTGTACAAAAGAATTGCTATTCGGAACTGCCAAGCTTTTGTTGTCATTAGGGATTTTCTGACCAAATTGGCAGAATTAACTGAGTTCAGGAAGAGGAGAAGAGACAAAGATGTGTTCATGTTCTTTTCCCTCCTTCTTATGTGACAAACAGCTGAGGAGTCGGCTGTAGTAGACTGAAAATCGTCAGAGTTCACAGGAATCAACTGGTGAACGCTGAGCTCAAGGGCAGTAACTCGGGCCACATCAAACAAATGTATTCGCTGATCATTTATTAATTTTTTAAATTCAAAGGTAATGAATGAAAAAAGCTTGAACATTTGTGCATCAAAATACGTAATAGTGGCATGGAATTATGCCATATAAAATAAAAATAGCCATGAGTCCATATTGATATAAATAATTGAATACATAAATGGGAGAGAAGGGGCAGCTCTTCTAGAACAACTCCAATTAGTAAGTGTCAAAAGGATGAGAGAAATAGAAAATCATCATTAGACCACTACAATAATACTTAATATAAATACACAATACTTAATAATAAATAATAATTGTATTATTCTGCGTGACCGCTGATGAATGCTAAAATTATTGAAAAGTTTTGTGAGAGGGGGATGGGCTAAATGGGTACGGGGCATTAAGGAATCTGCGCCTGAGATCATTGTTGCACCATATGCTAACTAACTTGGATGTAAACTAAACAATAAATTTAAAAAAATAAAAAAATAAAATTATTGAAAAGTCTAAAGAGTAAAGGGTGAAGTTTAAGGAGTAACAAGATATTTGCAGTTTCAATTTATCTCCCCTAAGATATTTATTAATAACAAAGGGAAAAATAGTCACATTACGTGGAGAAATCTGACGGTAACCAAGATTTACAACACAGGTATTAAGACATACTGATGTCATGGTCCCTATGTTCCCATATACACTGAAAAGGAAGTATCACCTCTGTGGCATTCTTGCTAAAAACACCTAATAAGCTCAGTCTATTCATGATAAAATGAGACAAATTGAAATTGACAGACATTCTACAAAATGATTCAAATGATTTGAAACTGAATACCACATAGGGTTAGTTAACAAATCTATCATCTTACATAATTAGAATTTTGTGTGTGGTGAGAAAATTTAAGATCTACTCTCTCACAGCACCTTTCAAGTATAAATAACACAGTATTATAACACAGTATTGTTAGCTATAATCACCATGCTGAATAACAGATCCCCAGAACATAGTCACCTTATAATTGGAAATTTGTAGCCTTTGATCAACATCTTCCCATCCCCCCTGCCCACTTTTACTTCATTCTTAATAAGCCAGAGTAAATTTGAGGTGCGAAAATAATGACAAAACCAAAAAATACCGTCATTCTAAAGGTACCTATATTTAATTCCAAAATTCCATTAAGATACGATTATAGAGCAGCTTTGGACATTTGAGGGTTTGCCCTTGCAAGTGACAGCCAATCTGTGTTAATATTAGGTTCCCATAATCAGTAAGAGTGCTTATCTTGAGATTATATTTATCTCTATGCATGCTAAATCCTCTTTTCTCTCTCCTGGAGATTATTATAGGAAAGGAGAAAGATTCACCAGTGTAAGTACACACGAATTACAGAGGTACACTCAATATAACCTAAATAAATTACTATACTTAGAGATTAATAAAATAGCTATCAATTTCAAGTGTATTTTGTTCGGCCCCCTACTCTCTCTCTCTGTCTCTTATTCACTCACATTCACCTAGTGTCTTGGAGACAAATACTAATCTGAGAAGAGATAACTTACAAATTTTAGGGCTAGAAGAGACCTTAGTGATAATTCAGTCCCACCTGTTCATTTTTAAACTAAAATTAAAATTAATTTTAATTAGTTAAATTAAACTAAAACCTTAGGAAAAATGAGGCTGAAAGAAAAAAAGAAAACTTCTTCAAGACATATGGCTAGTCTGCGGCAAAGCCATGGCTACAAACCCATGTCATCTTTTCGAGTACATCCTCAGCTTTCAGTTTGCTTTTGTATATTTTTACTTTTTTTACTTTTTGTGTTTTATGTTTTTTTTATGAGAGAGTGCACGTGGGGAGGGGCAGAGAGAGAGAGAAGGCAACAGAAGATGTGAAGCAGGCTCTGTGCTGAGAGGAGCAAGGCCATTTGGAGGCTTGAACTCAAGGACTGGGAGATCATGACTGAGCTGAAGCTGGACGTTCAACCAATTGAGCCATCCGGGTGCCTCTGGTTTTTTAGACAGTGTAAAATCGTAAGTGGCTGGCTAACAATCCTGCAGAAGGGTAATTTTATTACGACTACTTTACCGTTAATATATTTTAAAAACTCAAGCCAGAGTCCTTTCATCTTGTTATAATTCACCTTTTCTATAGGAGACAGAAGACTTTAAAAAAATAATCAGAGATCAATATTTAACTCAGTAGTACACCCACTCTGAAAGCAAATGGAGCTTTCTGAGCCACCAGAAGCACAGTGGGGCCAGAAGAGTCACAAACACTGTCTCCTTCCTTGTCATGGCCATGGCAGTAACAGCACGGGGAGAGGTGGTTAGAATAGCGCCACAGTAGCACCAGCCAAGCAAAAACTAAATAAAAAGCATGAGATAAGAATACAATTTTTCAGGGGCGTCTGGGTGGCTCAGTCAGTTAAAAGCACAGAATTCCTAATTTCAGCTCAGGTCATGATCTCACAGTTTGTGAGTTCAAGCCTCATGTCAGGCTCTGTGCTGATGGCGCAGACAGCCTGCTTGGGATTCTCTCTCTCCCCCTCTCTCTGCCGCTCCCCTGTTTGTGCATGCTCTCTCTCTCTCAAAAATAAATAAATAAACTTTAACAAAAAATAATACAAATTTTCAAAAGAAAGCTATTACTTTTTGGAAAACATTGTACTTCCACATGATTAGAACCTATATCTCCACAAGTGTCTTAATTACATTTCTTTGGATTTCAGTTTCTTTATATGTAAAACCTATCTGTAAGGGGTTACTGTGAAGATTAAGTAAATTAAAGTATGGAAAATGATTTCAGAAGTTATAAAAGCCACACAAATTGAGAAATTACTGTTATTACCTAATGCACAACTTGACAATCACTTTTACCAGGTTCGGAAATTAACATGGTACCTGGCAAAATCCAGGTGCTCAGTAAGTGTTTATCAAATGAATTAGTGTACAGACCTGGCTAAGACCTCCTCCCAAGGGCATTATAAGAGAGCATAATGGATTGCATGTGGTGTTTTCAGAAAAATGACCACAGTGCCTTTCTGAGTCTGACCTATACACATCAGAGAACTACTCTGAGAGCTAATGAGATCAAGTTCACAAAGGAGACCAGGGCTCTGGGAAAAAAAGGGTCCTCTCAGTATCTGTGTTCTTGATGCATAAGCCCATCACATCAGACAAAGGACACAGAGCAAGATAAAGCTGAAAATTCAAGTGGAATATAAGCCTCTTAAAAGAAGAGAAAATTGAATTCTTAAACTTGGATTACTCTGCTGAAATATTCAGTGACTGGATAAAATGTTTTGATACTATACATAATAATCTTTAAAAATGCCTCAGTGCTCTAATTTTACAATTAAAATTTTATTTTCTGTTGGCAGAAATCCCAAAAGTAGAAAAGTGTGAAATAAGTACTGTCTCAGCAACAATGCAAAGAGGATGCCTAGAATGCGTAGGAAAGCATACACACATGAACCATAATGGAAGGAAGTGGGAAATCTCTCTCTTTTTTATGTGGGTTAAAAATAAGAAATGGAAGAACGCAAAAATACCAATTCAAAGGGATACATGTACTCTGATGTCTATAGTAGCATTATTTACAAGAGCCAAATTCTGGAAACAGCCAGGTGTCATCGACTGATGAATGGATAAAGATGTGAGATGCATATATACACACACATACACAACAGAGTATTACTCAGCCATAAAAAGAATGAAATCTTGCCATTTGCAACAACATGGATGGAGCTAGATTATGCTAAGAGAAATAAGTCAGTCAGAGAAAGACAAATATCATATGATTTCACTCACATGTGGAATTTAAGAAGCAAAATAAATGAGTAAAGGGAAAAGAGACAGGCAAACCAAGAAACAAACGCTTAACTATAGAGAACAAACTGATGGTTAGCAGAGCAGAGGTGGGTGGGGGGATGGGCTAAACAGGTGATGGGGATTAAGGCAAGCACTTGTTCTGAGTACACGTGAAGGGTTGAATAACTATTTTGTATACCTGAAACTAATATTACACTGTATGTTGACTGGTTTTTAAATAAAAAAATAACCTGGAAATCTGTGACGATACATATGTTGGGCTCCCTGGCCTCATGCAAAATTAGAAGGAAGTGTCCAGTTACTTTTCTCTTCTCTTCTTTTTCAATAATCCATACCCTCCCCAAGAGACAATAATGTGATTCCTTGTTCTCACATAAAATAAACCTCGCTCTACAAGAATTTATGAATACACCTCATAGATCCAAAACTGTAGTAAAATACTGAACTCCTAAGACCCTTAAGTCATGAAATCCTATTCTAACCCTGAACACAGCATATTTGAATTTGTTAAAAAAAATTTTTTTAACGTTTTTATTTTATTTTTGAGAGACACAGAGACACAGCGTGAGCAAGGTAAGGGCAGAGAGAGAGGGAGATACAGAATCTGAAGCAGGCTCCAGGCTCTGAGCCATCAGCACAGAGCCCAACGTGGGGCTCGAACTCACAGACCGTGAGATCATGACCTGAGCTGAAGTCGGCCGCTTAACCGAATGAGCCACCTAGGAGCCTCTAAAAAAAGTTTTTTTTAATGTTTATGTTTTTGAGAGAGACAGACAGAGCATGAGTGGGGGAGGGGCAAAGAGAGAGGGAGGGAGACACAGAATCAGAAGCAGGCTCCAGGCTCTGAGCTGTCAGCACAGAGCCTGATGTGGGGCTCAAACTCGTGAACCTCGAGATAATGACTTAAGCCGAAGTCAGATGCTTAACTGACTGAGCCACCCAGGGGCCCCCGAAACATATCTGAATTTATAATTATTGGTAAGTAGTTCTTACTAAGGGTTAAAATCGGTATTTTTCAGAGTTTTATTTGTGCTGAAGGCACAACGCACTGTACAAAAATCCTAAAATAACAGTATTTCTCATAGTATAGCCTACTGGAATAAGGAAGAAAACAAGAAGAGCATAAGAACATAAAAGAAAATAGAGATAAAGCTTTCAAGGTGTTGGACAGTTATTTTCTCACTGAATAAGCATTTACAGATCAAATCTACTCAAGGCAAAATACTGGGAAAGATAAGATGAACAGAACACATTCCATGTCTTCCAGAAGCTCAAAATATAATAGAAGACATAATTATGCAATCACCATCCTCGCTACTCATTTAATGTTGTATGTGCCAAAAAGAGTTATGTGTTTTATGTGTATAATCTCATTTAATCTCACAATGACCCTGTAAGACATTACTCCCACTTTACAAATGGAAACCAAAGTCTTAGAGAAGGTAAAACAAAACAAAGCAAAAAAAAATAACTTGCCACTTGCCACTCTGCCATTAAATAGCAAAGATGGAAAAAAAGACTAAGCATGTTAACTAGTTAGTACTCTTATATTTTACCAATGAACAAATAATAAAGCATGATTATAGAAACATATATATATACACACACACACACATATATATATATAATGTTTTATACAAAGTAAAAAAGGTAACCTAAAAGAGTGCTTAACTTTGAAGAGAGAAGAAAGGATGGAGTCAGTCAAGAAAGGTTTCACTCAGGAGACCTTGATCTTTGAAAGATAAGCACAAGTGCCTCAGGCAGACAGGGGAGACATGAGTTAGCGTGGCTGAGGTTACAGCATAGAGGCAAGGAGGAACATGAAACATTCAAAGAAATATAAGTAGGGAGGAAAGGCCAGAATGTAGAGTTCAAGGTGGAAAGCAGTGATCTGCTGTTGAAAGATTGGTTAGTGGCGCCAGGGTGGCTCAGTCAGTTAAGCGTCCGACTTTCGCTCAGGTCATGCATGATCTCACTGCTTGTGGATCTGGGTCCTGCATCGGGCTCTGTGCTGACAGCTTGGAGCCTGGAGCCTGCTTCAGATTCTGTGTCTCCCTCTCTCTCTGCCCCTCCTCTGCTTGCACTCCCTCTCTCTCTCAAAAATAAAAAAAAAACATTAAAAATGTTTTTAAAAATAAATAAATAAAAAGATTGGTTAAAGGTTATCAGCCACGATGAAAGGTAGTCTTGGCCGTTAAGAATTATTCCGCCTTAAAGAGCTACCAAGGTAAGTGGACAAAAGGAAAGTAGTGCCCTAAAAACTATAAAAGACTTTTCTCTCAAAGCAGAGTCTTAGATCACTACCAAAACACAGTTTACAGACTTCCTAAGATAATGGATAAACGTATATTTTTTAAGAATTGAGTTAGGTGCATCTCAGTGGCTCAGATGGTTGAGAGTCTGACTCGATTTTGGCTCCCAGGGTCACGGGATCCAGCCCCGAGTGGGGCTTGGAGCTGAGCTGAACATGGAGCCTGCTTAAGATTCTCTTCTCCTTTTCCCTCTGCCCCTCCCCTGCTGGTTTTTTCCCCTCTCTCAAACAAAAAATTAAATTAAAATTTACAAATGAAAGAAGTGAGTTAAAGAAAGGACACAAATAGATCTTATTCATGAATCAAACTCATCACATGAGTTGTGAGCAGGGTATTATAAGACACATACTACAATATTCCTGCCCTCAAGTACTAACATATAATCAGGTAAAGGGATTGTCTCTGTGCACTCCAAAGATACCTGCACAGGTTATCCCAAATTTAGCTTTAGCCTTAATCCACAAATCCAAGTAAAACAAACCATAACAATAGAGGCCACATGGGAAAACCCTTTCAATATAACCTGCTTCTTTTTTATTTCAGGTTTATACTGAAGAACAGCTAATGAATGATTAAATAGCATTAGAATCTTTACGTTTATAATGGTTAATTAAGCAACCTTAAATATATATGCACAAAACTACTGGACATGTACATAAAAAACAGAAGTTTTTTAAGTACATGCCCAAAAGTACTCCGGTATTTTACCCTAAGCCTCAGTCCAATAAATTTAAGATTTCCTTTTTCCTTTCATTTCTTTACAACAATACTATTCTCTCCTCCTTTTTTTAAATCACAAAAGGAATTGGTCACCCTGTAAACATTTTAATATCACAGAAGCACATGACATCGTAGATGAGATGGCTCTGTGAAACTTCCCTAAGTCACCACCGTGAGAAAGCAAAATGCTTACCATTATTATAGTAAGGAATATGATAATATATTCTCTTACTTATAAAATGATCCAAAGTAAACTGTATAAACAGAAGAAATCTGGAGAAAGCGGAATCTTTATACACTTTCCTACTTGATTGCATTTTTTAAAAGTACTCGATTATTGTGACAGTTATTTTTAAAAATGAAATAATAAAAATGAAAATGTCAGGGCGCCTAGGTGGCTCAGTCAGTTAAGCGTCTGACTTTGGCTCAGGACATGATCTCACGGTTCATGAGTTCGAGCCCCACGTCGGGCTCTGTGCTGACAGCTCAGAACCTGGAGCCCGCTTCAGATTCTGTGTGTGTGTGTGTGTGTGTGTGTGTGTGTGTGTGTGTGTGTGTGTGTGTCTTCCTCTGCCGCTCCCATGCTCATGCTCTCTCTCTGTCAATAATAAATAGATGTTAAAAAAATTTAAAAGAAAAGAAAATGTCAAATTTACCAAAAACGGAGGAAATTACAAAACAAAGATCTCTAGAAATTTTGCTGTGTATATAAGTATCTTGCTAAACTTTTAGTGTTTTGTCCCCTAAGGTTGTACATTTTCCTAGTTATATAACTGTCTCTGAATCAACAACATTTGGGATGAATTCTGATCACAATTAGTAAGAGTGTAGATTCTGGAGCCAGACAGCCTGGGTTCCTATCAGACCTTCTCCACTTGCTAGCCATTCATACTTGGGCATATCTCAATACTTCCAGTTACTTACCCTTAAAATGAGGAAAAACAGTCCCTCCTTCATGGAGTTGTTATGCTAATTAGTAAAATGAGGTAAAGCACTTAGAACAGTATCTAGAAACTGTAATTGCCCAATAAATGTTAGCTATTATAATTACTACCCATTTTCTAAACAGTAGTAGTATTAATTTTTTTTAAATATGTCAGATATTGGGGCACCTGGGTGGCTCAGTCGGTTAAGTGTCTGACTCTTGATTTCAGCTCAGGTCATGATCTCACGGGTTTAAAAGATGGAGCCTCAACTCGGGCTCCACACTGAGATTGCAGAGCCTGCTTGGGGTTCTCTCTCTCCTTTCTCTCTGCCCCTCGTCACTTGTGCTCTCTCTCTCTCTCAAAATAAGTAAGTAAAATGTAAATAAATAAATAAATAAATGAGTCTTGCAGGAGGTATTTTCCTGTATGGAAATTAGAGATTAATTACTTACATTTTGCCCAGATAGTATATTTACTGGAGTAATGACAGCTAAACAAAAAGTTAAAAGGTAGGAGCCAAGAGGGGCTTCCCACATTCATAAACACTTCCTAATAGCATAACTGTGCAAAAGACCTGAATAGAGAGACAGGATTTCATGTATATACAATAAATTCTCTCTTTTTTTTGTTTTGTTTTGCTAAAGAGAGCGAGCAGAGGGGCTAAGGGAGAAAAAGAGAATCTTAAGCAGGCTCCATACTCAGCACAGAGCCTGACACAGGGCTCAATCCCAAAACTCTGGATCACGACCCAAGTTGGAATCAGAAGTCAGACGTTTACCTACTGAGCCTCTACAATAAACTCTTTTTATCTGAGGAAAAGTTACTTATCCTTTTTCCTCTCTCAAATTCATCTAAAGTTACCAGAACCTTTAAACTGTGTTTGGGATCACTAGGGGATCCTATGTGTGAAATGTGAAAGAAGTAGATTGGAAATGTCAGATGCAGGGAAGAGGAAATAGGAAAGATAATATTATGCAATGAAAAGAAAAATCCCACTACTTCAAAGGGATACACGCACCCCTATGTTAATAGGAGCATTATTTACATTAGCCAAGATATGGAAGCAACCCAAGGGTCCGTTGAAGATATGGTGCATACACACACACACACACACACACACACACACACACACACACACACATATGCAATGGAATATTATTTAGCCATAAAAAAGAATGATATCTTCTCATTTGCAATGACCTGGATGGAGCCAGACAGTATAATGCTAAGTGAAGTAAGTCAGTCAGAGAAAGACAAATACCATATGATTACACTCATATGTGGAATTTAAGAAACAAACAAGCAAAGGGAAAAACAGATGAGAGAGAGAGAAATCAAGACGTAGATTCTTTTTTTTAATGTTTATTTATTTTTGAGAGAGACAGAGAGAGAGAGCATGCTCTCGAACAGGGGAGGGACAAAGAAAGAGGGAGACACAGAATCCCAAGCAGGGTCCAGGCTCTGAACTGCCAGCACAGAGCCCTGCTGTGGGTCTCAAACCCACAGACTGCGAGACCGTAACCTGAGCTGAAGTTGGACACTTAACCGACTAAGCATCCAGGCACCCGTGTGGATTCTTAATTATAGAGAATAAACTGATGGTTACCAGAGAGGAGAGGAGGTGGTGGAAGCGGGGGGCTGGGGGGATGGGTTAAATAAGTGTTGGGGATTAAGGGGTATATTTGTTGTGATGAGCACCGAGTGATGTATGGAATTTCTGAATCACTATATTATACATCTGAAGCTAATATTATACCATATGTTAACTAATTGGAATTAAAATAAAAACTTTAAAAAAAGAAAAAGCTATTATGTCACACACACCAAACAAGACACCAAAACACACACCCAAGGATTAAATGCGGAGAGGAGGAAGGAAAGAAGGAAGACAAAACTCCCTGCCTTGTGAGGGATCATAAGAAGTATCTGTGAAATTTGAATTCCGGTAACAACCTCTTCCCTGGGATAGAACTGAGAGCAATTACAGAGAAATTACTTAATATTCCTTCCCTTGAGAGTAAACTGGGTCTTGCATATGTGGATTTCCCCTTTGCTAAGGGGAACTTAGCAAAGTTAAGCACGCTGTGCAAAGCCAATTTAAAATATAACTTTAGGGAAAACAAAACGAGATTATCATATATCAAAACTGTGAACACATGTGAACGGCACAGAGGCAACATCACTGAATAATTTCCATTACTACTCCATAACTGAACTCAATCCAACAGTTAAACTAACAATTTGAATTAAGGAGAAAGGTAATTTGATGCCAAGAAAGATGTGGCAAACTGGGGAGTGGAAAAATACTTGCTTAAGCCACAGACTATTCAACTGAGACGGATTATTGAAGGGGCCCATGTGTAGATTTCCTTGTGCTGGTATGTCATCTGAAAATATCTGGCTTCATTTTTAAACAGGATTTTCTTAAATGTTTTAAGTTTCCCAAAGCTTAAATCGGCAGTCAGTTCATTTAGTTTAACTTCACTAACTTAAGATCCTTTCTTTCCACAAACCAAAATTAATCAATCATCTGTCCCAGTAAAGAATTTGTGCTTCTGAAAGAATTTTAAATCTATGGTAGGAAAGGCCTGAGGTAGTAGGTCTAAAAGGAACTGTGGCAAAGTCTCACTTCTTAGAAACTGCTGTCTCAACATGTTTTTCTTTTGAAGAGCAATAAAATTCCATATATGAAATGAGACTTGCTGTGGGATGCCTGGATGGCTCAGTCAGTTAAATGCCTGATTCTTGATTTTGGCTCAAGTCATGACCAGCTCATGGTTCGTGAGTTCAAGACCCGCATTGGGCTCCACACTGGCACTGCAGAGGCTGCTTGGGATTCTCTCTCTCTCTCCCTCTCTCTGCATCTCCTCTGGTTTCTGTCTCTTTCAAAATAAATAAATAAAGGGGTGCTTGGGTGGCTCAGTTGGTTAAGCAACCAACTTCGGCTCAGGTCATGATCTCATGGTTAGTGAGTTCAAGCCCCGCGTCGGCCTCTGGGCTGACAGCTTGGAGCCTGGAGCCTGCTTCAGATTCTGTGTCTCCCTCTCTCTTTGCCCTTCTCCTGCTTATGCTCTGTCTCTGTCTCTCTCTCAAAACTAAACATTAAAAAAATACTATTTAAAATGAATAAATAAAAACTTAAAAAAAAAAAGACAGTCCTCATCAGTCTCTAGCTTATAAAACAATATTAAGGAGAGGTGCTCAATAAATAACAGATTCTTACTGTAAAAAAAAAAAAAAAGGAAGGAAAGGATTTAAGAAAGCAGCTTTAAATGGAAAATAAACAGCAAAAATCCAAAGATGAACATTATTTTTAAAAATAAAATTATTTTTAAAAATAGTGCATAAAATTCATGACCTGGCATTTAGTATTAGTAACCATCATATTATATTTGTTATAATCTCTTTATTTATTTATCTATCCATCTATCTATAATTCAGAGAGAGAGAGAGAGGATGCAAGCAGGGGAGAGAGGCAAAGGGAGAGACAGAGAGAGAGAGAGAGAGAGAGAGAGAGAGAGAGAATCTTAAGCAGGCTCCACACTCAGTGCAAAGCCCAACACGGGGCTTGAACCCATGACCCTGGGACTATGACCTGAGCTGAAATCAAGAGATGGACGCTCAACTGACTTGAGCCACCCAGGCATCCCATAAGCTCTTTAAAGGTAGGAATTTTTGTTTGTTCAATAAGGCCTACTAACTGGGAAGATGTGGGCAGTTACTCCTGCTTTCCTCATTAGCCTTGACTGAAAATTCAGAAGGACAGAAACAACGAAAAAGCCTCCTAGCCAAAGAAAACAGAGGAGACAGGGCCAGAGGCTGTAGCCCCTTGATCGTATAATATGAGGCTGCAAAAAACTCTGCCTAGCTCATGGTTAAGTACGATATGCCTATAAGGGATCACAGAAACGCTGGGAACGAAAGGTTGTATCTAAACATCACAGATACTCAGGTAAGGGCAGAAATTATAGGAGCAGATGACCTAAACATAGGCTGTTTACAAAGGAGATGAATCAGGATCCTAACACCTCCTATTGCTTCACTGAGCTGCTCCTAAACTAGCTAGCACCAGTTTCTCCCAATAGGCAGAATGAGATTCTGAAACAATTTTCCATCCAGATATGAAGTATAGAAAGGAAGTGAGATTAACATTTTTGAACACCTATTATGTGCTAGGCACTTTATATAAAAAACTTTACACAACCTTGACAATCATTTGACTGAGAAAGAAACCGAGGCTTAATGTTACTTTCCTGACATCATGCAGAATGCTAGGTCGGTTTGGCTCCAAAGCCAATGCTATTTCTACAATATAACACGATCATCAGCATAGATTCACTTGGGTATATTCTGCTCAACGGTACTTCCTCTTGCCCTGGAAGAGAGGCAACCCTGGCCTGCTCTCATCACCTTATTGGGTCATAATAACCCACTGACTCTCTAGCTCTTGCCTTGATTACAGCTCTCAGGCTGTGCGTCGACTGGTTCGTGACAGCTGTTCAGCTGCTCCTACTGCTGAGGAGATGCCGCAGGGACAGTGTCATGGAAAAGGCGTGCATGAACTGCTGGTAAGTTAAAAAACATAAAAGAAGCAGAATTGTACCAGGGTCAAGACTTCTAATCCTATCATTCTCGCTAGTGGAAAGGAGAATAGAAACAGTCCACAATCGTGAGTATTTCACAGATAATCTAAACCTCCACTATTCGTGGTTGTTTCGTAGCAGCAGCTTTGCCTCCCTAATTCTGTTTCGCTCAAGGAAATATTAAAATTCATCTTCCTTCTCAGAGAAAATGCAGCAGATTGTGGCAATTCAACTTTCCACCCAGAAACAGAGAGGACAAAAGAAACCTGACTGAGATGAAATATTCTAGGAAAATAAGTAGCAAAACAGATCAATCTTACAAGAATAAGAAAGAGTTGATTGCTCACAGAAAACGTTTTAACCAAACGTAAAACAAAACGAAACCAATTTATACAAAAATAAATTCCAGGTGCAGTACAAACTTAAATGTGAAAAATAAAACCTAAGACACAAGAAGAAAAAAAGAAAGAAAATGTTTTAACCAAACTTAAGATTATTATCCTCCAAATAAGAAATCCAAAATAACTATTTCCAACTTTGTTTCTGAAAATCTGCTGAATAGCTTCTCAGGGGAGTCTTCTGGGAGGCAGGGAGGGAGATGGGTTGCTGTTGACAATATATACGAAAACACAATCTAACAGGGTTAAACATTCCTTTCAGACGCACTTTGTTCCCAAACTGGTTAATATCCAATGATTTACTAACAGTCCCCATCCCCAACTTAAAAATACATTCCTTCCATAAATAATTTTAGATTTCTTCAAATAGATATAATGAATACCTTACTAAGCAGTATTAAAGGGTTTATATCCGTGTCTCTTTAATCCTTTTTATTTCGCCACATCCTCCCCTCCCCATTCAGCGTATCACCTTGGCAAAAATGAGTTAGCCTGAATGTTTAAGTACAGGCCTGCATTTGAGACAGTCTTACAAGTTCAAAACTACAACTTTTGGTTCACTGCATTCTCCCCCATTTATTAGCGTTAGTGAGTAGTCCTCCTAGTTCCGTGGCAATAATACCATTACGGTGCTACAGCCGTACAAGATGCTTAAATAAAAGGTAAAGGAGGCACCAAGATCTTTTAAATAGTCATGTATTCATATGTAGTACTTCGTTATTACAGGTGGCAATTTCTAGGTCAGGATGCTGTTTTCCTATGGCTTTCCTGAATATTCTGCTTCCAAACCAGACCCTGAAAGTGTGACAGGAAGTAATTATAATCAAACAGAGAGAGATGACTCCACTTGTCTGATACTTCAGTGATATTTGACCAAAGAGGGAACACACATAAATGAATAGGTCAGCAGCGTAGAGCAAAGTGTTTGGTAAAAGTTACACAGCAGTCTTCTGCCATTACTCCACAAAGAGAAATAATGAGGCTCTTTAGGGTAGAAGAACCTTATCAGGACAAAGGGATAGCAAAGAAAAATAGTCAACAGAAAAAAATTTCAAGATGGATCATAGGTCTAAACTTGAAATACTACCACAAAACTTCTAGAAGAAAATATAGAATATCTTCATGACCTTGAAGTACAGGATACACAACTCCAACCATGAAGAAAAAATTTCAGCTCAGCTAAATATCCTTAATGGAAATGAGGAGACAAGCTACAGATTAGAAAAAATATTTGCAACACACTCATCTGACAACAAATTTATATCCAGAATATAGAGAGTTTTATTAGAATAAAAAGATAATATATATATTTTAACTTTTTTTTTTTTTTTTGACAGACATAGAGACAGAGTATGAGCAGGGGAGGGGCAGAGAGAGAGGGAGATACAGAATCTGAAGCAGGCTCCAGGCTCCGAGCCATCAGCACAGAGCCCAACTCGGGGCTCAAACTCACAGACCGTGAGATCACGACGTGAGCCGAAGTTGGCTGCTTAACCAACTGAGCCACCCAGGCGCCCCAAAAAGATAATATATATATTAAAAAATATATATAAAAAGACTTGAACAGATACTTTTAAAGATATATGAACGGTTAACAAACACATGGAAAAGTGCTTTTTCTTTATTCACTGGGGAAATGCCACAACAAACTACCATTTCATACCTATTACAAGGGCTAAAATAGTAAGATGAATAATATCTAATGTTAGCAAGGACATGAAGCAACTGGAACTCTCATACATTGTTAGGAGTATAACATGGTACATTTACTCTAGGGGATTGTTCTGCAGGTTTCTTTTAATTTTTTTTTTTTTACGTTTACTTATTTATTTTAAGAGACAGCGAGAGCAGGGGAGGGGCAGAGAGAGAGGGAGAGAAAGAATCCCAAGCAGGATCTGCACTGTCAATGCAGAGCCCCACACGGGGCTCAATTTCACAAACCATGAGATCATGACCTGAGCTGAAATCAAGAGTCAGATGCTTAAATGACTGAGCCACCAAGGCGCCCCTGGAGCATATGACTCTTGATCTTGGGGTGATAAGATCAAGCCCCACATTGAGCATAGAGTTTACTAAAAAATAAATAAATAATAAATTCTTATATAGATATAAACCATGAATCTCAAAAGCACGACGAGAAGTGCTTGTGCAAGACAGTGCCTACTGTATGGCCCCGTTCCCACATAAATTTCGAGAACAAAACTGGTGAAAGAAATCAGAAAGTAGTTACCTGGGTTGAGGATTGGGATAGAAATTTACCGGAAAGGGCAATGAGAGGAGCTCCTGGGGGTGACAGAAATGTTCAATAGCTTACGCAGTGGTTACATAGGTATGTACAATTGCCACAACTCATTAAACTGAACACCTAAGAACATATTCTTGTATTGATTACATCCAATTTTAAAAAATGTTAAGGAGTCAGAATTAATCCAAATGATAGTTAAGTAGTCCAACCCAAAGAAAAATCTGACAGCTTTTTAATTTCATCTGAATTTTCAAAACTGTGAAATATTTATAATATGCCAAAAAACGTAGTATACAATATAACGAACATTCATATAACTCAACTTCATCAATCTTAAACATTCTGTCATATTTGTTCAGGTGTATTTCCAAACAAAAAGGCCCATGAGTTTCTCTTCGACTCCATTCATCTTCTCGTGGCCTAGGAGTAATCATACTCTGAATTTGGTGTATAACAAATTCATCACTTTTCTTGTATTTCAATTCCATAGACCTAAAAAATAAACTGCACTGAAAGAGCATTTTTAGATCACCTGTATTTTATTTTATTTAAAAAAAAAATTTTTTTTAACGTTTATTTATTTTGAGAGACATAGAGACAGAGTATGAGCAGGGGAAGGGCAGAGAGAGAGGGAGACACAGAATCTGAAGCAGGCTCCAGGCTCTGAGCCGTCAGCACAAAGCCCGACGCGGGGCTCGAACTCACAGACCGTGAGATCATGACCTGAGCCGAAGTTGGCCGCCTAACCGACTGAGCCACCCAGGTGCCCCAGATCACCTGTATTTTAAATAACTTTTTTATACTTGAGATTTGATCCTCTGTATATTCCGTCTTTCTTTCATTTAGCAAACAAATATAACAACAGTGATATGATTGCTGTTTTGCTAGGTGCCAGGGATGCAGTCTACAGGAGAACACCTGGTGTGAAAATTAGTACATGTCAGTGTACTAATGCTAATAGAGAATACATAAAACTTTTGCAAAAGATGTTGATTCCTTACCTTGTCAAAATATTCCAAACATCTAACTCATTATGAGTAAATTTGCTTGACAACAATGGCTAACACAAATAAGATTTATTGCAAATAATCTCCCCCTTTCTCTTGAGTTTTCACACTAAACAGTGCAAAGGGATAGGGATTATTTGGCATCTAAGTCCTAGAGTTTGGTCTTTCTTTGCCAATCTTCATTAAGAGAGTCTTGCCCTCATTCACTAAAGAACAATGAAGAAATCTCAAGTTACACAATAATCAATGGCAAAACTAACTGCAATCTAGATCACTCAATATTCCTTCTTCCTAAGTGATTCTTTTCTGCTTGAAGAAGACAGCTTTATAAACACTGCCTGTGTTGGTCTAAAGGAGATTAGTTACAATGAAAGATGGAAGAGCAAAGAGCAAAGGCTGAGTTATCTGCAGATCTAAAACATAAAATCTCTTGTCTGGCACTTGTGTTTATCTCTATCACAACAATAAAGTTCACAATAAGGTATTACGATCCTGAGGTTCCAACTCAATGATCAAAAAGAGATTAAATGGCATTTAGGGTATTTTTAGTGTTAAAAATAATGTGATTATATTTTAATTTTCTGACAATCCATGTATTTGTATACAATCAGTTTCACTACAACTCTTCATTATCTCATATTTAGAGTGATAAAATATGAGAACTAGAAGACATTCTATTTTTAAGAAATAAGATATGCTTGTAATGCTGAAATTATTTTTTCTAAGGTCACATAGAGGATCGAAGGGCCTTCGAAAATGCTTTGCTTTGTTCTTCTCCCAAGTATCTTGTCCTCTTGTGCTTAGGTTTGGAACCAAGTATTTTTGGTGCCCGAAGACTCAGGTAGTTTCTGTAACTACCACATCCCAAGGACTGGAGATGTCTTAAGGATCCCAAAGACCTCTTGTGAGACCCAAGCACAAAAAAAATAGAAGGAAATAATAAGAAGGAAAAAAAAAAAGATGAGAGTGGGAGGAAACTGGTTGGTTTGAGAGTAACAAGGGTGGACCAGATCTTTCTCACAACCATGCTCTCCCTAGAGAGAAGCAGAGGAGAAAACACTTTTCTTGTCAAAATATACATATGAAAATATATATACAAATACATATGAATATATTTATAAATCTGCCAGACATGGCTGTTAAAAAAAAACAGCTTAGCAGCATTTATAATTATTTTATTTCTTTATTTTCCAATATCAATGCCATAGACTAATCTTGTGACTCCTGTTTTTCTGTATCCGGAAATGAAACTAGTAAGTACAAAAGTCAACTCTATCACACTATAGGTAGACAAAGCAGATCAATATTAAAACATCTGTGCTGAGCAGTGGCTTTCAGAAATTCACTTTAGTCTTTGGTGGAATTTATACTTGCCCAGAGCGAGCTTAATTTTACTTTATGTTCACTAAAAAACAAATGCAGTTTTATTCTACAATGTAATTAATAATCTTTGAAGAGGCTGATGTCGAATATTTATCCTTAGCAGGACTCTAAAATGTAGTATAGATTACTAGTGTTTTTTTGAAATGTAGATAGCCCTTATTGAAATAAAAACAGCTAACAATCTAAATACTTTTACTAGACAACAATTACAGAAGAATAAGGAGGTAAATCCAAAATACTTAGTGTTCAGTGAAACAGACTTGTGTTTCATTTGGGCAAACATTTATTTGTAAAAGTAGATACGGTTTGGAGATGATTTGCAAAAGTAAAATAACATAGTAATATACTGAAAATGGAAGAGCTACCAAAAAAGTTTGGCTACGGGGTGCCTGGATGGCTCATTCGATTGAGCATCTGATTTTGGCTCAGGTCATGATCTCATGGTTCATGAACTCGAGCCCCACATCTCTCTCAAAAAATAAATAAATAAACTCAAAAAAAATTAAAAGAGCTTAGCAGAGTGAACTCTCAAGAACATCATTATTAAATAATAATTGTTTTAATTTTTTTTAGAATTTAATTATAAAATATTTTGGGGCACCTGGCTGGCTCAGTCAGTACAGCATGTGACTCTTGATCTCAAGGGTCATAAATTCGAGCCCTAAGTTAGGCATACAGACTACTTCAAAAAAAATTTTTTTTAACTCTATAGCTTCAAAATCTGCATTATAAAAGTGGAGGCAAGTCTGCTGAGAAACCACCCCATTCCACATTTCAGTTTGGTGAGGATGCCAGTCTCGAGAGAACAGGGTCGGGTACATGTCCCTGGCCTAGATCCCAGTCTCCATCACCTGAGAAATAGTGCCAGTTTGAAGAGGCAGGCAAAGCAGAGCTAATCAGTGTCCTTCCCAGAGACTGAAATGCGGGTGCCAGAAGAAAAATGTTTCTTTTTTAACAGAGGTTATTAAGTTAGGGCAAAATATTCCTAGACTGCCAAGGCCATTTCAGCTGACTAGGCAGAATTAGACTCTCCACAGCAGGAGATGTTGCAGCCAAATAGTTTGAGCCTTTGGATCCCTCTGGACCTAAACCTAGATCCGCCCCTGGTCTTAAGAACTATGTGAGGCAATACATTCCACTTCTGCTCAGTTTGGTGTGGGTTTCTGCAACCAAAATACTTCTTACTACAAAGTGTACACATCTGTTTCGATGGACAAAGATTTTTCTCTGTCCCAAACTATCTCTAACTTGAAGGTCTGCCCGTGAGCTCTATCTATGCTTTTTTTTTTTGGTGTCCCAGTTATAAAATAGTCATAATGCATACTTGTGAAGTTGCTTGAAATTCATACAAAAGTAATGTTCAAAAGTAGTGCTCAAAAACTCAAATGAATGCTGGGAATAATTTATTATTCACTTTGGAGTGTCAAGAGTTTTTGAAAAGTTCCAACTAGCTCACCTGTACCTAAGTTTATTCTTCTTGCATTCCTTTTATCTCTCTCTATAAAGCTTCTAAATCTCTTAATTAATAGAATAATTTCTCACTTAATCTTTAAGGCCATCTTCTGATGTTTTTAGAACATCGTATTGGATGACTGTTGCTTATGTCTGCCTAGCATCCATTCTCCCTTCTTCTGGTAACACTATCTTGACTGTCCTTGGAGAAACCCCCACTTTCAGCCCACACAGAACCAGGGGAATTGCCCTATTCCCTGGCTCCCAGGGAGTACGTGATCTGGGCCTGGCCAATCAGAACATCCCATGCTCCTTGCCACATGATTGGAACATGGATGAATGAGGTCCAGTACATCTGGCATTCTGCCAGACTGGGGAACAGATATTAAAAAAAACATCAGTTTTCTTCAAATTAATTTATGGATTTAATATAATTTTAATCAAAGTCCCCAAAGGATTTTTTAACAATAAAATCACTCCAAACTTTATCTGGAGAACCAAGTACACTCTCATACTTATACCACCCTGCAATTGTTTACTGTTATTTTTCAAAATATTCTTGACTTGTATAGCCCATTTGAATGATTAGATATTAAATGTTAAAGGCATAGTACACAGTTTAGTATGTTATGAAACACTCCAACAGAATAGAATAGAAAATCCAGCATCGGATTGCAGAATACAACAGATTAATTATATAAAAAAGGTACATTTCAAATCAACGAGGAAGGACAGGTCATGCCTATGGTGACAGATACACAGCAGGTGTCCCGTACCTCGCCCGTGCGGCACACTCACTGCAGACATCACTAACGAAGCAGGGCACGCTCTCCTGCTGGACCCCGATATGGCTTCAGAATCTTTCCCTACATGGCACTCCAGGCAGCCCCATCAATCTAGTTGACAACTCATGCAAGAGCATTATTTGAAAAATAATGCTAAGATAATCAGTTAAGTGTTTGGAAAAATAAAGTTAAACCTCTACCGCAGACCATATGCGAAAATGAATTCTACAGAGATAAAGGAGTTAAATGTAAAAAATGAGGCCATAAAAAGATGAGAACAAAGCTTTTGCAAAAGGTATTCTCCGAGAGAAGCAGAAGCTCCATGATGAGATGTGAGAGGAAGTGAGGGAGCAGCGGTCCTCAGCACTGCCGTGGTTCCTGACGTCACTGACGTAGGGCTGCTTAGTTTTTTCTGGAGTCCTAAGACTTGTCTGTATCTTACAATACCACCACCACTTTACTTGAACTAGCTTAAACAGTCTTTTGCGCTTTAAAACCAAAAGCACATTAAATAAGGCATATACGCTTTCTTTAAAAACATTTTTTTTGTCGATCAACTCATTTTACTACTACTAAAGAAGTTTGTTTTGTTTAAATCAGAGAGAGGGCGCCTAGGTGGCTCAGTTGGTGGAGCATCTGACTTCAGCTCAGGTCGTGATCTCGTGGTCCGTTAAGTTTGAGCCCCGTGTTGGGCTCTGTGCGGACAGCTCAGAGCCTGAACCTGCTTCACATTCTTTGTCTCCCTCTCTCTCTGCCCCTCTCCCACTTGTGCTCTGTCTCTCAAAAATAAACATTTAAAAAAAATTTAAATGAGAGAGAGAGAGAGTATGCATGAACAGGGGAGGGGCAGAGAGAGAGAGAGAGAGAGAGAGAGAGAATCCCAAGCATGGTCCACACTATCAGTGCAGAGTCCCCATGCGGGGCTGGATCTCATGAACCGTGAAATCATGACCTGAGCCTAAATCAAGAGTCAGATGCTTAACTGACTGAGCCATCAAGGTGCCCTGGTCTATGATTCTGAATCTCTTTCAAAATCAAAGCTTCCCATTCCAAGTGTGAAGTGTAACATTTTAAATACACAACAGATTATTCTTAACCATAGTTATATGTCAAAGCATTCTAGCAACATCGTGGGAGCCAGATCACAGAAACAAACCAGGTTGCGCGTTTTGTAACTCTTCTACTTTTCCAAAAAGCAAATCTACTGACACCAAAACCACTGGCACTGTGTTCCTATACAAAATAATTTATGAGCTTTGTTTTTAAACTGAAATTAAACACAAACTGGATGAAGAAATCAGTGTCGTTTCCTTAGAGTGGCACTCACATACAGTAACTAAATCAACTGTATTTCTCCAGACACAAAACACTAAGTGCATACAATCATTTCTCCGAAGCTAAAAGCTCTTTTCTCTGATCTGGGGGGACAAAACCCTTTAAAGGAAGAATATGCTCTCATGCTGTGTGACCAGATGTAAAGTACTGTTTATAAAGCTATAATTTTTCTTCTCAGTGCCCAGAGCCAGCAGTTATATCACCTAAGTGCTTTGTAACTAAGCTGAACGGTATAAGCTTAACACCCTCCCAATGTATTCCGTTTTTCCCACTGACAACAACCATTCTCCTATTATCCCTGGATAGAAATCTCAGGGCTAGGTCGTTATATCCAATCTGCACCCACGGCCCATCGCTTCTTCCTTTAAAACGGTGCCTCTCAATTTTCCACCCAATGTCTCTGAGCGATCAAACGCCTGTGCTAGCAACAGAGGCGCGCTGCCGGAGTCTCTACACACGTCAAATCTCTGGAGGCAGAAGTAGTCGGAAGGAGGCTTTCTGGGTAGAAAAAGGTCCCCAGCGGGTTCTGCTGACCCCTGGCAAAAACAATCTACTTTAATACGTTCCTTGAATTGCATCTTCGTCTCTATTTCCTGCTGCTACCACTACCCCGTTCAATGATCGTCATCTCTGCTTTGGCGGGCTGTTTACTGCAACAGCTGTAGTTTTTCCTACCTTTGGCCTTTCCTCTTTGCATTGGATCCAGATCATCCACTGCTGCCAGCCCCAAATTCTGTTCCCGTCAGGTCACTTCCTGGCTCCAACAGGCATTGCATCAGCTCCCCACCCCTTCTATCTCTTCGACCTCTTCCCTTGTCTGTTGGCCTTTTTTCCTTGCTCTCCAAATACATCCCAATTCTTTCCCATGTAAAACAAAATAAAGAACCACCAACTACCAAACTAAAACGTTCTTTGGGCACTTCATTCAACTCTTTGCTTCTATGATCTTTCTGAGAACTTTTAAAAAGCACAGTCTCTTCGCTGCCTTTTGCTCCTGTCGTTCTGCTGAAATTGCTCTTAGGAGAACTCTCATGACCCGGTTCTCTCATTTCCAAATCCAACGGACTTCTTGTTTGTTCTTCACTTTTCTTGGCTTCTGCAGCATCTGAAGATGCTGATCACATCCTCTCTTTCAGAATTCTCGCCTCACTGACTTCCACTGCACCATTTCCTCCTGGCTCTCTCCCTACCTCCCGGACCATTTCTTTCCAGATTCTTCTTCTTCCACTCCTCGCTTCAAATGTAGGGGTTCTGCAGGGTTCCTTCCCGGCTCTACCTCCCTTTTTAATTTGCACTCTGTCTTGATGATTATATCTCCACTCATGGCATCAATCAGCACCTTACCCGAACATCTCATAAATCCCCATTAGTTCTCACATTTGTCCTGACTACAGACCATATTCCAGACAAGCTACTGGGCTTTCGCACCAGGATGTCGCACGGGTAACTCAAATTCAACACGTCCAAAACCAAACTTATCTTGGCCCAAAACAGAGTTCCTCCCCTCTTCATTTTGTTATCTGGTTTCCTAAGCCAGAAATCTAGGAGTTTCCTCCACTTTTCTCTTTCCCTCAGTCCCCAAACCTATCATTTAGACCTGCTGTTTCTATCTCAATATTTTTCCGTCTCACTGCCCGTTCGGTGTCACTAGAGCCTCCTAACTGCTTTGCCTTCCCTCATGCCCTGAGCTCCTACACCCCATCTGCCACTCTGGCCTTCGCAAGACATCCCTCCCTCGGCTATTTTGTACTTTTTCAATGTTATTTATTTTGAGAGAGAGAAAGAGAGAACATGAGTGGAGGAGGGAGAGGGGGAGGGAGAGGGGGAGAGAGAGAGTGAGAGAGAGTGAGAGAGAGAATCCCAAGCGGGCTCCACACTGTCAGCACAGAGCTTGATGTGGCTCAAACACTTGAACCATGAGATCGTGACCTGAGCTAAAATCAAGGGTCAGATGCTTAAATGACTGAGTCACCAAGGTGCCCCATCACTCCCTCATTTAAAGCCCTTTAAATTAACATGGGTGGCTCCCCAGGCCCAAACCTTCTGACAGCACACACCATTAGGAAAAATGTGAGTCTACACTCTCAATCTGTGAATACTCTGTAATACGTGTATATTATTAAACATCCATAAAATACAGAAATCAACAAAGAATGAAATGAAGATGAAATAAAAACACTAACATATTTCTGATGATATCATAGTATCATTGTCACTATATTACTCAACTAGAATATACTCTTAGGGTGAAGTTCATTAACAATGATAATGTATTAACCCATATTTCGAATAAGCCTTCTTGGCAATTTCATCTTTTAGTCTGACGTCTTGACACTATGGTTATCTTGAAATGTGACAAAGAGCTCCTATTAGGAAAAATGTTAGCTTTGCCTTTTTGTTATTATTTGTAGTGTTATAATTACCTTCAATCCATGGCTTCTTTGTACAAATCTTTAAGACACTTGTTTATTTTATGAAGACTAACTTAGTTAAAAGCACATAAGAGCTATCCATTCAGTCAGGCTCAAGTAAACTGCAGTAAGTAGCAGTATGATAATAGCAGACATACTGGTAAGGTCACCACTATCAATTCCTTTGCTTTGTGAAGCTTCCACTCTTTCCCTGAGGTATCACCTTGCGTACCAAATGTGGAATGGCCCCGTCTTGTATGAGGAAGGGAACCAGTGTCACCAATACGTTAAATATTAATAAAGCTCAAGTGCTTTTTTCAGGTTGAAAAGTAAACACAAACCCCACTGAGAGACCACTGCTTGCACTGCCTACAAGGCCCTTGGCGGTCTCTGGCCTCAGCCCATCTTTCCAGGTACACATTTCCGGTACCTTACCTACCATGCCTTCCTGCTCTGAACACAGCAGCTACGTACCACTTTCCAACCTTTGACACGCTGGCTCCTTTGCACTTCTTTCTCTCTTCTAGAGCACCAAATTCCCACCTCTCTTAAAGCACTTCTCACAACCTATTATAACTGTTTCCTTCCTAGCCTAAAGGGGGGGGATTACTCCCAATTTTTAATTCCAGGCATCTACCACAACACCTTGTTTGCAGTCGGTACTTAATAAATGTTGACTGATAGAATGAAAAAGGTCCAAATTCCCCTGACTTGCTTTCAAGGCCTTGCATAGTCTGGCTCCAATTTATCTACACAGCTTTATTTTCTTTCGAGTTCAATCCTATTCTCCTCACTTCCTATCATATGCCACGCTCATTTCGGCTTTTGCTCAGGTTATCCCCTCAGTTTGGAAGAACTTCCATCTACAGACAAGCAACCTGTCCTTCAAGCCTCAGATCAAATTATCCTTTTCCCATGAAGTCACAGTCTCCTCTTCCACCCGCAACGGATCATTCCCTTCAGGAAACTCTCGAAGAGGGAGTACTACACTTTTGATCGATTACCCTCTATGTGGCAGTTTCCTCTTTCCAATTTCAGTCTAAGCTCTTAGACACCAGGGACTACGTTCAACTCACTCTGCACGCTGACCTCACACGGCACACTGCAACATGATAACGCTCAGGAGATCTAAGAGACCTGAATGGCTGGCTGTAGGCAGCACGGGACAAGGCAGAAAGCAATGACCTGGGTTTTAGTCCAAGTTCCACCACTAATTAGCTAGTTGACTCCAAACATGTCATTTAACCCCTCTGGTCACTCATTGCTCGATTGGAAGAGAAGACTTTACAACTTTTAAAATTCCAGGTAAGATTTTTCCTTTTGCCCAAAGAACATTAAAATTTTTCCTCTAAAAATCAAGAGAAATTCTGAGACCTTTAGTAACTCACTTAACTTTAATGAACTTTAGTGTAATCGTTTGTAAAACAAAATAAACAGCCTATCACCTCCAAGGACTATGTAAAGGTCAAATGAGAAAATACAGATAAAAGTGCATAGATAATTTAAAAGTGTTAATGGGGCACCTGCGTGGCTTAGTCGGTTAAGTGTACGACTTTGGCTCAGGTCATGATCTTACGGTTTGTGAGTTCGAGCCCCACGTTGGGCTCTGTGCTGACGGCTCAGGGCCTGGAGCCTGTTTCAGATTCTGTGTCTCTCCCTCACTCTGTCCCTCCCCTGCTCGCACTCTGTCTCTCTCTCAATAATAAATAAATGTTAAAAAAAATTAAAAAATAAAAATGAAAGTGTTAATAAAAATGTAAGGCATTATTATACTATTTAGTGGAAGATGCAAGCAAGCGGTATTATCTGTTGTCCAGTTAGTGAGTTAGGATAGTGTGTAAACCTAGCCAGGAACAGTGACTGGATCCTTGAATAGTCGGTCAGCTCAGAACAGCTGAACACTTCCATAGCCACAGGCTGTACCTCATTCCTTATGTACAAAGACACACATATGATCACAAAGTAAAGTAACCTTTATCCCGGAAGAATTACACAGCAGGTAATATATTAAAGGTACTGAGTTATCAGTTAAGATCTAAATTAAACCCTGGTTTTGGCTTCTAAAAATGTTCTTAGAATTTTCATGGCCACTCTATACTAGGATCAATAAACTTCTCATATTTTGATAATAATTTGGAGGACATATTTTAGCACGAGACTCTATGAGAAGTAATCTGGTTACAAAGACATAGTTTCTCATATAAACATGTCTAATCATTCAAGTGAAACATGATGAGGCTAGTTAAACAAAAAGAAAGGAACACAGAAACACAAACTTCCTGGCAATTTAGATGTTCTTATAGAGATAAATTAATGACTATACCTGCAAAATCGCAAAGAAAATGTAAAATGTTTTCCTTAGGAGACTCCCAACTTGTCCAACATACACTGAAGAAAGTGGCCGTGTAGAAGTCCAAATTAGCTTCTTTAACTTAGCAGCCTAGTAATGTCAGCAATATGTTACATGTCCCCTAACATACACAAAGAACCATATTACACATAACACTCAAAATCTCAAGCCATTCTGGATACAAAAATTAGTTTCAATTTTCAAGTTAAGTTTCAGGCCAGTCCACTTCCTCTATACACTTAACCATTTTCTTAGATTTGATAACAAAACTTAGAATTACATTTAGGCAATAAATGATTTTCCAACAATATTCCCATGAGAATTGGTTCAAAAGTACTAATCATTTGTCAAATTATTAAACATTTAAAAAAAATGTTTATTTGAGAGCCAGAGAGTGTGTGTGTGCCAGCAGGCAAGGGGCAGAGAGAGGGAGAGAGAGAATCCCAAGCAGGCTCTGAGCACGGAGCCTGAGGCGGGGCTCAAACTCATGAACCCTGAGACCATGACCTGAACTGAAATCAAGTCAGATTCTTAACCGACTGAGCTACCCAAGTAACCCTAAAATATCGAGTCTTCAGTTGAATACTTTATACCGTCTTCCCTAACCTCTTCTGGAACATTTTTCCATGTATAGTCTAATTTACATTCACTTCGTTAATTACATAGCTCTAAAAAATATAAATTCTAGAAGCTTTCTGCTTAGATCATATTTTTAGCACTCAGGATACAGTAAATTCAACATCCAATATCTGATAGGTGAGTAGTCACCTCTTTATGCTTACAATCGGAATAACTCTGCATATCTCAGTATCGATGCTAACAGTCACTAGCCAAAACTGCAAATACATAGTGAGTATCCAGTTTTAAGGTTCTGAGTAGTAAAATCACTTCTTGGCCTTTTGGCTAAAATCAAGGGTAAGGTTCTACAATAAATAAGTAAGTAAGGAAGTAAGTAAATAAATACAACACTAAACAAAAAAATTTTTACAAAAGAAAAAGAAAACAAAAAATTTAAGATGGGGTACCTGGGGTGGTAGCTTTAGCTCAGGTCATGATCTTGTGGTCCATGAGTTCAAGTCCCACATTGGGCTATGTGCTGACAGCTCAGACCCTGGAGCCTGCTTTAGATTCTATGTCTCCCTCTCTCTCTGCCCCTCCCCTACTCACACTCTGACTCTCTCACTCTCAAAAATGAATAAATGTTTAAAAAAAAATTTTTTTTAAAAGAAAAAAAAAATCAAGGGTAAGGTTCTGAATGGTAAATGTGAAGAAGAAAATCAGAGGAATGCGAAACTAAACACAAAATTTTTAAAGTTTATTTATTTGCTTTAAGAGAGAGAGAGAACATGAGCAGGGGTAGGGCAGAGAGAGAGAGAGAGGGAGAGAGAGAATCCCAATCAGGCTCCACACTGCCAGCACAAAACCCAATGTGTGGCATGAACTTAAGAGCCAAGAGATCATGACCTGAGCCAAAATCAAGAGCTGGACACTTAACCGACTGAGACACCCAGGTGCCCCTAAGCACAAGTTAAAAAAAAAAAAAAAAAAAAAAGTCGGCCTATACAAGAGATGTTAGGAAAATAGGAAAACAAGATTAGAAAATGGTGTTTGCATTCAAGAAATGCAAACTCATTTCTTAACCTGTTCACCTAAAGTAATTCTTATTCTTACCATGTTTTTCTTTTCAAGTAAAATCGAGCCTTGGATTTTAACACCTTGTTATCCCGGCTATTCTGAGAGTGCTTGTGTTAATTCATAGCATACCTGCATCATCCAGTCCTACCTTCCTCATTCAGAGTTTTGTTTTTGTTATTGTAGATTACAGCTGTATTCTCAGTCTCCAAAAAAGTATCCAGCACAGAAACTGTCAAATGAACAACATCCCTTTGAGGGAGGCATCTTATCATCCTGGTTTTTCAGATGAGGAAACCAAGGCTTAGCAAGGTTGAGTAACTTGCCTAGGGGTTACAAACCACTACCCAGAAACAGACCCACGTCTGTCTGACCACAAAGTCCTCATTTGTATTTTCCTTCACCGGGCAGAATAACTTCCTAATGTTTCTCGTTTTTGTGTATTTTCTGGTGGCAGCTTTCCCTCAGGGGAAGCTTTAACTTCTCCATCAACCTCTTCCCAGGCATCCTCAACCTCTGATCCCCCTAAGGTCTTCTGTACATCTCTCCTTCCTGTGTGCTGGGTCCTCTCCGGAGTTCTATCATAACATCACTTTTAGCGCTTTGCTGTAGTTATTTCTCCTCTCTCTCTTATCTCAACTCCAAACTTCCTGAGGGCAGGAACCAGGGAACTTCACGTGCCATGTGCCTCTGGCACATGGTAGAGTTGAGTAATGTTTGATGTATGAATGAATAATCCTGACAAATCTATGATATAATAAGGAAGCCTTTAGCTCAGTTCCCTACCACAGGCAACCAGAGGCTACTCCTTTCCTTTACTGGGGGGTGGCAAGGGCATGCCTAAAATTCCCTGCCCGCACCACAGAAGAGCATCACTGTGCTACTTAAGACAGCTTTTCGGGGCGCCTGGGTGGCTCAGTCGGTTAGGCGTCCGACTTCGGCTCAGGTCATGATCTCACGGTCTGTGAGTTCGAGCCCCGCGTCGGGCTCTGTGCTGATGGCTCGGAGCCTGGAGCTTGCTTCGGATTCTGTATCTCCCTCTCTCTCTCTGCCCTTCCCCTGCTCACGCTCTGTCTCTATGTCTCCCAAAAATAAATAAACATTAAAAAAAAAATTAAAAAAAAAAGACAGCTTTTCATGTTTTGAGACATCTAATGGAAGAAAAATACAGTTCCAGAACTTTAAGGGCTAAGCATAAAATCTATCTTTTAGAAGTGGCCTACCTGGATGGAACTACAGCTCTCGATTCTGAATCATGTTTGACTGCTTCAATTAAATGACTGTTTTCAGTGATTTTACATATTCTAAGTAATTTTATTTTTATATCTCTTTGGCTTGAAAGTGCACTTTCATACTCCTCCACACATAAAAAGACAAAAACTGCCTGTCTTTTACAAATTAGGAAAATAAAGTAGAACCTCTGTGTTAGGTAAAAAGGCATTCAATAAATACGTTATTATGCTGCTGTTTGTAAATCCTCCTTCTAAAAACACATGTGATCTATTTTAGACTAATGAATACTGGGAAACATTTACTAGATGATTTTCATTTAATTGGTATGAATACCAGGTTCAAAATATATCTAAATATTTTAAATATTTATTTTTTAAAAATATATGGTGTAGGGGCGCCTGGGTGGCTCAGCTGGCTAAGCCTCTGACTTCAGCTCAGGTCATGATCTCACTGCTGGTGAGTCTGAGTCCTGCATTGGGCCCTCTGCTGTCAGTGCGAAGCCCACTTTGGTTCCTGTCTCCCTCTCTCTCTGACTCTCCCTAGCCCGTGCTTTCTCTCTGTCTCAAAAAAAATAAAAAATAAAAATATGTGGTGTAAAGAGATGAAATATTTGTCCATTACTACTGAGTACTATATAAATAGTACTACTTCAATATTCTGGTTCTGGGGCACATGGGTGGCTCAGTCAGTAGAGCGCCAACTTTGGCTCAGGTCATGATCTCGTGGTCCATGGGTTTGAGCCCGGAGTCAGGCTCTCTGCTGACAGCTCAGAGCCTGGAGCCTGCTTCGGATCCTGTGTCTTCCTCTCTTTCCACCCCTCACCCTCCTCAAAAATGAAATAAACATTAAAAAAAAATATTCTGGCTCTAAGAATTTATAACCAAATGCATAGCTAGACCAGTTTCAAGGTACATATATAACCTTACAATGTTTAAAATAATATTTTAAAGTTTATTTTACTTATTTTGAGAAACAGAGCACAGGAGGGGCAGAGAGAGAATCCAAAGCAGGCTCCACATTGTCAGGATGGAGCCTGATATGGGGCTCAAACTCACCAACCATGAGATCATGACCTGAACTGGTATCAAGACTCCATCGCTTAACCAACTGAGCCACCCAGGCACCCTGGTTACAATTTCTTTTATACACCCACTGCCCAAGCCACAGTCTACAGTTTTACTCCATTTATTAACACTAATTTCTGAGAAGTGTCTGGCCCCACCTATAAGTGAGATATAAATAATGTTTATAAATAGAATATTATAAAGATGGAACACTGGAATTTCACACTTGGAGCGCAAACAAACTAACTTTTTCCCAAATATTTACAAGCAGATTTGGAAAAAAAGTGAAAATCACTTTGCCAAGCTGGCCTTCGGACCCCTCAGTTTCATGACTGGTCTCCCATTCCCCGCCAATTCCCTTCTGTTCTTCCTCTGCCAGGAATACCCTCCTGACTCATCTCTGCCTGTCTCTGTCCATTACTTCCTTGGAGACCTGGCTCAAGATTCAGCTCCTTGAAAAAGGCCTCCCTGACTAATCCTGATTTCCACTACTTCCTAACTTTGCATTCCCTTGGCATTTATATATAGTTTGCCTTACATAATCACTAACTTGTAAGTTGTTTTGCATTTTCCCATCATGTCCTCAACTAGAGACCAAATAAAGAAACATCATCTTCTATGTCCTCTTCTATATAGCCAGTAATAAACGCTTCTTGAATGACTGAATCACCGGTGAAAGAAAGAGATTGCTCACAAATTTCTAAAGTATGCAACTGGCTTTTCAAATCACATTTACAATACGCTATGACCTCCGATATGCAATATGACCTGCTTCAAAGAAATGAGATTTAATTTTGCCTTCAGTAAACTCATCACTAAAGATCCAGGCTAAAGATCTTAAATAGTAGTGGCTATTCAAACATATCTTGAGATTTGACATTTCTGGCTTCATTTAAAGCCTGCAAGCAGCATGCGTGTGAATGGTAGGAAGCTGGCACCAGCCTCGTGCAAAAGGGGCGAAACTCTAGTTGGCAGTAAATGTTCAAACACGTGAGCCTCCACTGTTAAACAAGGCTCATTAGCCACACAAACTTGCTGTTTCAGCTTTCCGTCTTCAATGAAGGGCTATGATCCTTTTTGGTTATTAAGAGCCAATGATGGGTTAAATTTCCATAAATTAACCAGTAGTTTTGGTGGCTTGCCCAAGCATACCACAGGCATCGGTGTGGGTGATTTTTTATTTTATTATTTTTTTTTAACAGACCCTCTCGCCCCGGGAAGCCAGATGTGAGTGAAGTAAGCGCCAACCGGGCACTTCTCGGCAGGCAAACCGACACCTCCAGGACTCGAGCCCTTCAGTCTCCCCCTAGTTCTTAGTGTCAGCTTATCGTGCAGAGGCGGGGCTTGAAGCGCGGCTGCTTTTTACTAAATCTCAACCGAGTCTTCCTTAGGGACGGAAAGCCAACTTCTCCTGCAAGGACCATCAGTTTTTCCATACTCAAAGCCCTAGTAAGCAGAGTCCAGGGAGAGCCGGGCCACCAGCGCGAGGAAGCCGAAGACGCGGAGAGGGAGGGAACGGACCCGCTCCGTAAAGGGGCAGGAAAGAAGAAACAAAGTGAGCGCCCGCCAGCCCAGCGCCGCCCCGCCGCCCCGCCGCCCCGCCGCCCCGCCGCCCGTCGGCCCCGCTCACCCTCCAGCAGCACCTCCTTGCCCGCGCGCTTCAGCGCCTGCACGGCCTGGTCGTGGGTGGCCTGGCGCAGGTCGGTGCCGTTCACCGACAGGATGGCGTCGCCCAGCCGCAACGCTCGGCTCTGATCGGCCGCCAGCCCCGGGAAGATCTTGGAGATGAGGATGGGCATCCGGTTCTCGCGGCCGCCCTTGATGCTGATGCCCAGGCCGCCCGCCTCCTGCTTCACTACCCGCACCCGGCGCACGGGCGGCGACGCGCCCGCCTCGCCCGCCGCGCCCCGCGGCGGCGCGGGTGGGCTCGGGGGACCCAGGCCGCGGCTGGGGCTCCCGGGCAGCGAGTCGCCGGCGCCACCGCCGTTCGGGAGGCCGTTGAAGGCGGCCGCCGCCGGCCCTAGAGAGGGCTCGGGCTCAGCCGCGGCAGCGTCGCCCGTGAGGCTTAGGCTCTCTCCGCTGAGCTCGGCCACCACCCGGACCCAGCGCTCCCTCAGGAGCAGCTCCACCAGTCCCGCTTTGGTGGCCCGCGTCCACACCGCCATGGCCTGCCCCGCTCCCGCCGCCGCAGTCGCCGCAGCTACCCTCATTCCAGTCAGGCAGCCTCTGCGCTTCCCCCTTCCCGCCCGAGGGGGCGGGCCCAGCCCCTCCCCCCGGAGGTCGTTTATTATTCATGAGAGGCCACGCCCATCGTCCGGAGGGGCGGGGAGAGGCGGGAGGAGCCGCTTCCGGAAGGTTAAGTTGTAGCGCTCAGGCCAGTGTCTTGCAACTCGGTGGACGTGGACAGCCCGAGCGCCTTGGGGCCGCATCTCAAGTCCTCCGCCTTCGGCTCGTCTCCGATGGCCACCCCCGAAACTCCTGACTTCTACCGTGTAGTTCAAGGGAGCAGCCCCGGCACGGAAAGCACAATCGGCTGCAAGAAGCACTTTGCAAGTCTGCAGGACTGGGTTGCACGTTCACTCTTGCATTGATTGGTTCGTTATGTACTTACTGAGTGCTCAGCCCTGTACTCCTTTTGATGCCTGGAGATGAGCTGAATAAAACGTACCACAGTTGAGAGCTGGCGGTCTAGTGGGGGAGGAGAGCTGAGAACCAACCATCCTGGTGTGATACTATGTGGTTAAGTGACATGCAGAAAACGCCCGGAGAGCAGACTAAAAGAAACATTCGCAGACTAAAAGAAACATTCGTTTGGGCCTGAGGTCAGCTTCACAGAGGTATAGAAGGTGAGTAGGTGGAGCAGAGGGAATTGCATAAGCAAAGGTCTGGAGACAAGAATACAGGCATTTGTTACTCTGCTTTGTAATCACCTGTTTACTTGCCTGGAGTGAGAGAGGGGACCATTTCTTTTTCAGCCCTGCAGCCGCTATAGGTAGGCCTCAAAGATATTTACAGAATGATGGTTACTACGTAGGAAGATGCCAGAATTCCAATGTGAACAGACCATAGAGTCAATGGAGGGGGAAGGATGGGACTGTGAAAATCTTCATATAATTAAATATGAAAGAGTTTGGACTTGACTTATAGCTCTACCTAACCTTCTTGTCCTGGAGGTCATGGCCTTTTGTTGTGGCAAATGTTGGTGGGTATCCCCAGAAACTGCACACTGCAGAGCCTGCAGTGGCTTTTATCCAAAGATGCGGGTGTTGCAGCTTCATGGGCTGAGAGAGCTGACAAAACTGAGGCACAGAGAGCCAAAGACTCTGATCCGAAGTCCACAGTGAGGAAGGAGAAAAAACTCAGGTCTCTCAGCTTCCTGAGCACTACTACGTACCTCAAACCTCAAAAATGAGGATCCAGAAGTCACACTACTGAGCATATGTCAGCAGAAACAATGAGGTCAAGGTGCCCTCTAACTTCCCTTGAATCCTAAAAGCGAAGTCCCCATGTTTTCACTTGCTGGGAGTAGGGCTACAACCAGAGGGAATGTGCACCAATTCCCGTAAAAGGGTCTGTATACCTGCTTGCTCATGAAGTACGTGTTGAAGCTCGTGAGCCGTGTTCTTGCACCTCTCTATGAATGCACATTCATGTGTGGGCAGGAACTTTCAAAGAGCCTCCTATGCTAGGAGCTAAAACAATAAAAATGGAGACTGGGAACTAGGGAAAGCTCAAATGAAGAAAGAATTCAAAGAGATAAAAGTATCTTACTTAAAAAAATCGTTACAGCAAAATGCTCTTTGCAATTAGTGGAGCAGGATTTCCCAAGCTGCAAATGTCAGCAGAAGCTCAAACCTCCCATCCTCTCCTAAATCAATTGCAGTGAGGCCAGCTCGCTGTTCCAGCAGGTCCCAATGTGCCCAAGTGCATCTGCAGTCACAGACGTTTCTGGCTTTGCTCCAGCTGAGGCGTGAGCCCCCAGAGGCCTGAGTTATGTGAAATTTCTGCTTATTAGAGAGCATTTGACAGCTGATTTTTTTTTGAGTATAACCACTGTTTTGAACACTTTTACGTGCATAATTATCCAGAGGTTGGGCACTCAAAGACACCTTTATTAGCAAATAGGAAGTGCTATAAATTATTTCCAAAAGTATTAATACCGTTTTTTGAATAATAGAGCTGGAGGAAGTCATCGATCTCCCAACTAAATAGTAAGGGCCCTTACATAAGATAGTAAGTTATGTAACAAAATATTTAGGGGCGCCTAGGTGGCTCAGTTGGTTAAGCGGCTGACTTCAGCTCAGGTCATGATCTTGCAGTCTGTGAGTTCGAGCCCCACGTCGGACTCTGTGCCTATGGCTCAGAGCCTGGAGCCTGCTTCAGATTCTGTGTCTCCCTCTCCCTCGGCCCTTCCCCTGCTCATGCTCTGTCTCTATGTCTCTCAAAAATAAATAAATGTTTAAAAAATATATATTATAAAAAATATTTAGCCCTAGGAGGAGAGAAAGTAACAAAGATTGCTATTTGGATGACTTGGGAGTTTTTACTTAAACTATTTTTAGGGGCGCCTGGGTGGCTCAGTGGGTTAAGCATCTGACCCTTGATTTTGACTCAGGTCATGATCTCAGATGGAGCCCAGAGTCGGGCTTCACAATAACAATGCGGTGCCTGCCTGGCACCTCTATCTCCTCTCTCTGCCCCTCCCCTGCTGGTGCTCTCTGAAAACAAACATTAAAAAACATTATTTGTAAATACATCCATTTAAAATTCCAAATTTATTGAGCTGTTTTCACAATGCCGTCCATCAGAATCTAAATTTCAATGTTTTCTTTCATCACTACTTTCAGATCAGCCAAACTCATCTAGTCAGTGTCCCTCAATGATGTCTTGTACGTTTCACACTTAGGCCATCATTCCAAACACCTCCTTGCCTCTCTCAACCACTTTACCACCTAGCAAGCTCTCATCCTAGTTTTCACGGTCTATCCAATTTTCGGGGAATTTTTTTCCTCTCAACAATTTTATTCTATGCCTGCCAGTTTTGCCCAAGTAGGTTATAAAATACTGAAGGGCAGGGACCACCCATTGACTTCTTTTTATTTCCTGCTATTCCAAAAATATTGCCTTGCTGAGAAGAAACTCATTAAACATGTGATTGATTGAAATTCAGTGCCTCCTGGGCTGTAGTCATTTCAAATAATCCCTCTGAAGTTTACTGGTTTCTTGCAGAGTGAAAATTACCATCTAGGAAATCTCAAGTAGTGGAAATCTACTTACTGGGGATAATGACATCTGAAATAAAAAGAGTACATTTCTGTTTCCAAGGTTTCTTAGGGACAGTGAGACAAGCTTAGATAATTCTTTGAACAGGCATGTTATTTTATCTACCTCTAAAAAAGGAAATGGCTGAGATAATTCCTAATAAGCTTTCATTCGGGTCACCTATCAATACGTATCCTTTGCTCTGGCTGTTATCTTACTGTTTCTCAGAACAAGGGATGGATCACTGCTACTTTATTTATTACTCGTTTTTTTTTTTTTAAACGTTTATCTTACAGAGAGAGAGAGAGAGAGAGTGTGCCAGCAGAGGTGGAACACAAAGACATACAGAGGATCCTAAGCAGTTCTGCACTACCGCAAAACCTGACTAGGGGCTTGAACTCACAAACCGTGTGGTCATGACCTGAGCCGAAGTCGGACACTTAACCGACTGAGCCACCTAGGCACCCCTATTTTTTATTACTCCTTTAAAATAAAGGGGTTGAGGGGCACTGGGGTGGCTCAGTTGGTTAAGCGTCCAACTTCGGCTCACGTCATGACCACACAATTTGTGAGTTAGAGCCCTCCGTCTGGCTCTATGCTGACAGCTCAGAGCCTGGAGCCATATTCTGTGCCTCCCTCTCTCTTTGCCCCTCCGTTGCTCTCGCTCTGTCTCTCTCTCAAAAATTAAAAAAAATAAAAATAATAAAATGGGGGATTGAATTAGCTCTCTCGGCTCCAGTATCTCTTACAATTCTATGACTTAGTCTTCTACTCTATGCTGTCTCAAAACCCAATGGTCTTTCTCCACCTTCTCCGTGACAGCACATTATGCTTATTCATAGCATGGTAATTAAGAGCACAGGATTCGCATTATAGTTTGGCTACCCGACTAGACTATCTGACAATGGGCAAGGGGCTGAGGTCATTGGCCTCAGTTTCTTATTTGGAAAAATTCAGATACCTTCTACCTCTAACAGGGGTTGGGAGGGTTAACTGGGACGTCGTATGCTAAGTGTTTAGCAGTACGGTACCTGCCACCCTGTAAGAGTTCCATAAAAAGTACCTGCTCCTGTTGTTGTTACCTGCTGACCTTCGGCAGCAGCAAAAATAAAACCTTTGGTAGGAAGTCTCAAATTAAGACTCTATACTTAATCTAGGACTGTGTCTGCCATAATACCATTTGATTCCAGGCTTAAAAAGCAAATGGCTAAATTAATTTTGGTGACAAACAGATCTTGTATAAAGCTACATTTTGGTTGAAAGGGAGTACATATTGCCAAGAGTCCGTCAGAGGAAAGAATTAGTGGATCTGGGGTTCGTTCCAAGGTTTGAGTGTTGTGTAATTTCATAAGGAAGGAGGGCCCCAGGCAAAATTGCAGCCCTTAGCAAGCCTGAAGGTCACTACCACAAAGGCGGCCAGATGCCAAAAGAGCAAAAACAAGAGCTGCTCAATTACTACTAAAGAAGAGACCAAAGGAAGAATGAAGCTTGTAAGAAAACCAATCCAACATGCAACTTTGAAAACTTATCCCTGCATAACTCTTTCCCAGTTATAAGACAGTGAGATCAATTGTCCCTGTCAATAGGCAGTATTCCTTTGCCTTCCAGGAGAAATATTCTAAAATGTGTTTTTCTTTCCAGCACAAACATAACGTGAAAGAGTGAGAGGTGCATGTATCCTTTAGCTGATACGAGCACATTTTTAAAAATTTTTAATGTTTTTATGTATTTTTGAGAGAGAGTGTGAGTGGGGGAGGGGCAGAGAGGGAGGGAGACACAGAATCCGAAGCAGGCTCCGGGCCCCAAGCTGTCAGCACAGAGTCCGATGTGGGGCTCGAACTCGTGAACGGTGAGGTCATGACCTGAACCAAAATCGGACACTGAACTGACCCAGCCATCCAGGCACCCCCATGCAAGCACATTTTAAAATTCATCCCGCCAAGATAAATCAATTTATCTGAAACCCACAAAAATGGATTAACTATCTCATGCGTTATGATGATGAAAACCCACATCTGCTAACCACATTCCTAATGAGTAGCAGCTGGTGGCAGTTTTGTAGCTCTGTGACTTTCTTTTTAGGAAAGTATTAGTAAGGACATACTAAGCACAAGGTTAGTTTCACCGAATCCACTTAGTTAAGGAAAATTACCAGTAGTACTTTTGTTGTTGAAGTCGGATGCTCAACCGACTGAGCCACCTAGGCGCCCCGTATCACGTGCTTTTTATTGACAGTCCTAGAAATTGCACAATTTGCCATGAAATTTAAGTAAGTTCCCCAAATAAAAATCCCCTTTCTCTCAATACCAGTTCCAACATAATTTCCAGTGCCTCACCATAAGTCTTGCAGTCAGCTTCACCTCTCTTTTTTCCTAGGTCACTGAGTCCCATATCGTGTTTATTGATGCACATGGTGCATTTAGGCCTTCATCCCAGTTTTAACTTCCTCCTCGGGTGGTTAACACAATGGTCCATTACAGGAATCCTAGACCCCTTTGAGAACCAGCTGTATGCTGTGGGCACGCCTCGGGTAAGTGCTCACTTACACAAAATACAGCATGCAAGCTCAGGGGCTCAAGAAGCCCCTAAAGCCCTTCCATGGCCTCTTTCAAGGGCTGAATTGTGTCCCCTCAAGATGGACAGGTTGAAGTCGAACCCACAGTACCTCAGAATGTGAGTGCTTTTGGAGATAGGGTTTTTGAAGAGGTAATTAAGTTGAAACGAGGTCATTAGGGTGGACCCTAATCCAACATGACCATTGTCCTTATAAGAGGATAGGACACAGACATACATAGGGAAGTCCATGTGAAGACACCACAAAAAGATGGCCATCCACAAGCCAAGAAAAGGCCTTAGAAGGAACCAATGCTGCTAATACCTTGATCTGATACTCCTTGCCTCCAGAACGGTGAGAAAATAAATCTCTGATGTTTAGGCCCCCCAGCCTGTGATACCTTTATGGCAACCTCAGGGGTCACATACAGACCCCACATTAAGAACCTACACGACAATCTGTTTTTTGCCTCCCTAACTGCCAGTCCCTTCTGGCCCTTACTTACACAGATGTGTCATTCCTTTGAATTTGAGTAGTTCACAACTGTTTTCCACTGAATGAAAATTCCTTTTTTTAAAGTTTATTTGAGATGGGGGAGGGGCAGAGAGAATCCCACGCAGGCTCTGCTCTGTCAGCAAAGAGCCCACCGCAGGGCCTGAACCGACAAACCAGGAGACTATGACTTGAGCCAAAACCAAGAGTTGGATGCTCTACCGACAGATACTCAGGCACCTCTGAATGAAAATTCTTAACCACAGACTTCAAGGCCAACTCGTACCTGGTGTTATTTCTCACCAACTCTTGGCCTAAGGGTTCTTTTTCCAGTTTATCTTTTCTACACAGTTTTCTAAACTGCTTAGCTTTCCTCTGTGGAAATTGCTCTACTCTAACCTTTTCTAGCAACCTCACCTGGTTCTTAGCTACCATAAGCAAGGGAAGCGGTCACCCTAAAGGGGCAAGCTTTCCTAAATGAGACATGTATGCTCTCAGTACTCTGGTAGGGTCGGCCTGCCATCTTGGCCTTATTTTCCCCCCTTCGCAATATACGCTGTGTTTCAGCCACGTGGACTACTGGCAGTCCCGGGGCCGGTTATGCTCTCTCTTGCTTCAGGCCTTTGTATTGAGAATGACCCAGGAATGCCTCTTTTCTTCTCCCTTCCCCTTTGATCATTACCACCCAGTTCCAAGAGTTACTAGCTCAAGGACCATCTGCTACCTTCACCTGATCTGCTAAGTCTACTGGTTAGGTGCCCCGTATCCGTGCTCATCTCTAATGTGGCACTGTTGATTTACTCTTTCTCCCCTCCAACTGGGCTGTGAAGTTCCTGAGAGCTGAGATCATCTTTGATCTGTTATGGGTAGACAGCATATAGTAGGCACTCAATGAAATGTTCAGTATTATTAAGTCCTATAACTTCCTAAAGACAAAGGACTGACACAAAGCTAAGCCTTAATATCTGCAACTTTGCTGTCCATATATGAAAGGCACTAGCCACATGTGGCTATTTAAATTAAAAATCAAATAAAAATAAAAATTCCATTCCTTTGCTGCCCTAGCTACATTTCAAGCGCTCAATAGTCGGGGTGCCTGGGTGGATCAATTGGTTGGACATCCAACTTCGGCTCAGGTCGTGATCTCATGGTTCGTGGGTTCAAGCCCCACATCGGGCTTGCTGCTGTCAACAGAGCCTGCTTTGGATCATCTGTCCCCTCTCTCTCTGCCCCTTCCCCGCTTGTGCACTCTCTCTCTCAAAAATAAACATTATATATATATATTGTGTTATATATATATAATGTATATACATGTATGTGTGTGTGTATATATATTCAAGTGCTCAATAACCACATGTGGCTAAGAACTATCTTATTGTACAGCACAGATACGGAACATTTCTACCACCACAGATAGCTGATCTGTATCTTAAAATACCTTAGAATATGAAAGTAAAAAAAACCCAACACATTAGGGAAAAGAAGAAGAGGTTATGAATATGTAATTTAGTTAGCTCAACAGCCAAAACACATTTTGTAAAAGTGAGCATCTCTTTAGTAAACAAATGCAAAATAAAATGAGATATGATTTTTCACCCATTAGATGGGCTGAAACTAAAGTCTTTCACTACACTGGCAGAGTGTAAGGAAATGAGTACTTTAAAACACTGTGCATAGGAATCTAGACACTCTAAGGAGCAATGAAAAGTGACAGAAAATGAACACTGTATGAGCTAGCAATTCCACTCCCCAAAGAAACACCCCCAACGGAGCACTACCCTACAATGTACTAGGCTGTTCACAACACTCTGTATGATTTACACACAAGACTGCCCACAGTACTCAGTATTACAGCTAAATCAACTGCTCATTCAGACCAAGAAATGTTTAAACACCTTCTCTGTAGCTTGTGAGATGGAAAATCCTTGGTGTATCATGCTTGCTAATCATATTTACAGTTGGGTCCCTACAACCAAGAGACAGTAGGGGAACAACTGTAAGGATGTCACCCTGGCCCCTCAGGAACTGTTGTGCGACCATGGGAAAAATAACTTCCCCTGTTGGTCTCCATTTCCCTGAGTATAAAAAGGAGGCCATGCGGAATAGTTTCTTTCACAAATCTTGTTTCTTCTACCCTCAACCCCAACGACAGTCAGAACCCAACGACAATCAGAACAGCTCCACTTTTATCTGTATATTATGGTTCAGAATACTGTTCCATTTGAAATAAGTTTTGATGCTTAAAAAAAAAAAAACTTAAACTCCAAGCTACGCCTCTTGCCTCCAATATTTCAAGATTTTAGTTTCTAATTTGCTATAATCTCCAGGCTAAAGGGTACATTATCCATCCAGAGACCAGATTGCCAACTACTATATAAGAAAAGCAAATATTTAAAGCATTTGAGTCAAGTTGGCAAAAAAGACGTTTTCTAGGTTAGTTCTCAGATCAACATTTTTCTGTAGAACCCAGGTAGAAGCCATAATCTGCAAAATGCTGAGAACAGAAACAGGCTGCTTCTAGATTTCACAGATGCCTGAAGATAAAATCACCCTGGAACACCACACACGCACTGAAGTGTTCCTCGTATTTAAAACTGCTTTGCCTTTCCCTTCCTCCAATTTCTCTTAACTTGCCCCAATCAGTTTCTGCTTCACTGGTATTCAAAGTTCTCTACTTAGGAAGAATTTCAAGGCCCAAAGATCTTACTTCCCATACCATTTATGGAAATCCAAATCACTGACTGGAAATGTTGCAAAGGAATGCTTTCTACTTTCAAAACTTTTACTTCTTCACTCATGATCTGCCAGCCCTTTCTGTCAAAATTACACCCTCCATAATTCACAAGGTTTCAGAATATGTTTAAGGTTAAGTAAATCAAGTCTTAAACTAGACTCCAGTTCATACTCTGAATTTACAGCTCTAGAGTCAGTGAAAAGCAAGTGAGTTAATATTTAAGGCATCCTAGACTCCTTCTGGTCATTCAGTGAGGACCAGTGACTGGAACACAAAAGAAGACCTAAACATTTTTTAGGAAGGGCAGGATCTTACAGTCTACTGATCCAGTCTAAAGCAGACCGGGAGAAAAGCAAAGGAAATTTATTAAAGTAAGAAGAAAGGAAAATTATTTTACACAAAGGGCCTAAAAAGTTGTAGCTATTTATTTAAATTACTCCTACTATGGGAATTTCCATCTCTATGTGGATTCCCTGTATATCCGCTATTAAATGTGACTTTCTTTTGCTAAAAAATAAACAAAGAACTCCTATTACTGTAGAACAACAACAACAACAAAACCTGTGCAGAGAAGTGGCATCCATTATAAGCTTTGCTTTATCTACTTCCTCTTAGCAAACCTGAAATAGGCTGTCCTTTAGGTTATAAAGTACTGGGCTTTGCTATTACTTCTGTTAATTCTCTTCCCACATATCTACCTTAAATTCTCACTTATTATTTTCCCTTTCCAGGCTGGAGGATGGGCTTCATCTTGGCAAAAATGTTTCTCACCAGCATTTTACTTGTGATGTCATCAGAACCCATATCCTTCTCTGCCTGTACCACAGCCCTCCATCCCCAAACGAAACAAACAAAACCACACATACTGGATTTCCACAGGCATGCAACAGAATACATCCACTGAGATGGGAAAGAAATCGATCTACTCGGTTCAGGTTAACTAGAGTTCTTCACTTTCTAGTTTGAAAGACTACATTAAAACTAGTCAGTTGATAATACCCATGGGAATAACAGTGTCAAAGCACAAGAACGAAAAGGTAAAATACATGGCAGGCTTTCTGGTCCCAACCTCCACGCCTAGTCTCAACAAAAATCCCTGCCCAGTGTTTAATCTTTGAAACTGGCATATATATGTATGTGTGTATGTATACATATGTTTTATATATGTGTACTTATCAGGTGAAAGATGGTTAATGAAATTGGTATCCCAAAGCCTGATTTTTTTCCCTATTATTATTATTATTGTGTTTTTTTGAGAGATAGCAAGGGCGGGGGGGTGGGGAGGTGGATGGACAGTGGATCCAAAGCAGGCTCTGGGTTGACAGCAGTGAGCCCACTGTGGGGCTCGAGCCCACGAACTGCGAGATCATGACCTGAGCCGTAGTCAGACGCTTAATCGACTGAGTGACCCAGGCACCCCTGATCTTTTTCCCTTTAAATAAAATAAATAGCTGGGCGCCTGGACGGCTCAGTCGGTTGAGTGTCCGACTTCAGTGCAGGTCATGATCTTGCAGTTTGTGGGTTTGAGCCCCGCACTGGGCTCTGTGCTGACAGCTCAGAGCCTGCTTGGGATTCTGTGTCTCCCTCTCTCTCTGCCTCTCCCCTGCTTGTGCTTTGTCTCTCAAAAATGAATAAACATTAAAAAAAAAAAAAGTAAATAAAATAAATAGCTGACTGCCAGAGGCCAAAGGCATCGGTTTTTGAGATGGAGCACTGCAGTTAAAATTTTTCTGTGAAACATAAGGCTGATTATCACTATTGGTAGTTCAGCTATCTTGAGTACACAAGCATAGCTCCCCTGCCCTCCAGGGCAATGCTGGGCCCACGCCTCTGCATTGGCTGCAGGCAGGAGGCTGGCAGACAGTGAAGGTCATCAGCCCTCTGAAGCCTCAGGCATATGCTAGGGAAGAGAAGATAAAAACCATCTTTTTTCCCTAAGATTGTGGTCTAAAGAACAAAAAGGACAAAGTTGTAGCTGCTTAGAACATTATCCCGACTACAAATAACTTGGAATTTCCATTCACTTGAGTCAATGAAGGGAAATTACTGTCCGTTATTTTGGAAGATAACATTCATAATGACTAGTCCTAAAGAATAAGTTTACTTTATTATCATTATCTGTGAAAACAGGGCAGACAGTTCAAGGAAGGACACAGACCGTGCCCTATTTTAGGTCCCAAATTTCTTCTTTTTGATGGGTGGTGGGAGCTGGGCGATGATGTCATCCAGAGGTCGTTCTACTGCCACCAGTGTTCTTTCATCCAAAAGATCCATGAAGAGCAGAGGCTGTAGAGAGATGATAATGATGCTACCAGGAATTAGGTACCAGGGCTAGTCCTGAACAGACTAACTAGAGATAAAAGCCTCGTTCAAGGCTGGAGTAATTGAAATCTCTGACAAGCCTTCCTGTCTTAGGACTCAAAATGTTTGGTAAACTTGAGAGCTTTATTTTTTTATTTTTTAAAATTAATCTCTATACCCAATGTGCAGTTCCAACTCATGACCTCGAGATCAAGAGTCATATGCTCTTCTGACTGAGCCAGCTAGGCACCCCAAGGTTGGGAACTTTTAACTGAGTTCACTAATAATAAAAGATTTCAACAAAATTTTTCATGTTTTTCTATGAAGAACATCTGTTCCATAATTTCTTAGGAATCAATGTTAACTGATGGCTTTGGAGCCTAGATTCTTGGCAAACAACAAGTTACAAATCCATCAAGAAACCAATCATACTTAAATAATTTACAGATGTCCCTCTTTAAAAAAAAAAATTCTTGCAGACCCCTGAGAAAATGTTCCAGGACACTCAAGGAACTCTAATCTGAGAAGCCTGAAGATGGAACTTTGGAGTTGGCACAAATAGCTGTATTATCATAAATTCAGTGAATATTTGTTTCATATACAGTGAAAAGCTTAGCCCAGAAAGGAAAAGTCACAATAAATTCAATGGCTTCCATTTGCCTGAAATTTATCTTGTGGTATATTTTCCAATTAGAAGTCAAATTAAAGGGGCGCCTAGGTGGCTCAGTCAGTTAAACACCAAATTCGGCTCAGGTCATGATCTCACGGTGAGTTTGAGCCCCGCGTCGGGCTCTGTGCTGACAGCTCAGGGCCTGGAGCCTACTTTGGATTCTGTGTCTCCCTCTTTCTCTGCCCCTCCCCTGCTCACACTTTGTCTCTCTGTCAAAAGTAAATAAACATTCAAAAAAAAAAAAAAAAAAGCGGTAACCTTTCAAGGCCAGCTCTAAATACAAAACCACCACCTAAGATCCAACATAATTTCTCACTCCCTATGTATTTCATTTTGGGGAAGTATGATGTGCATGCCTCTAATCACCTCAAGGATAATGAAATACAAACATAAGGAACAGACACTGTCAGAAAAGTGCCTGTCTCCCTAAACCAGGTATTCTGCATATAAACTGAAGGTGCTCTTGTGTGCCTAATGTGGAGCTTATTACATTTTGATAATATCACAAGGAAGCAACCGTCTAGAATATAATGCAAGATGTTTTACCTTATATATCTTAGAAATTTTAAAGGCATGGGCGGTACGCCTCCTGATGACATCTGATTCGTTCGTGGGAGGAAGAGGATTGTAGAGTAAGGTTTTGTCATTTGGAAGAGGCTAAAAGACAAAGACATACTGTTTAAATCGTTATTTTTATTGGGCTTCTACAGAACAAAGGACTGTAGTGATTTTTAAGGCAAACGCCACCTTCCAACCATCATATTAGATATTTACTACCTCCCTGGCTCTCCTTACTTCAGTAAGAAAGCTGTAGCCACTTTTCCAGCTATACTGTGAAGGGTGGGAGTATGAAGTAAAAAGCGTGGTACTCTATTTGACTCTTCCAGCAAGATCAAAGTGTCCAGCTGGGGCTTCTGGCCAGTCTTGTCAGTAACACTTTGTGAGACAGGAACAAACTGGCATGTGCAAGAGCTCAGCCCATACAGGCTCTGCTTTCTAGACTCTTCCCCCAACCAGATCACGGACAGGCTGTGACTAAAGTTCTCCCCAGGCCAAAACCGAAACACAAACCACCCCAACTGATGTCACTGACACCTCAAGAGATGGCCTCTGGCCAAGCAAGTGATATTTCATCTCTGACTTCCTTGGGAAATAGCTCTACCCAGCATGAGGAAGTGATGGACTTATCACCAATGCTTGACAAAAAATATGGACAGCCCTGGGCTGAGTTACAAGGAGGCAAACGAGTGGGAGGGGCCCTTCCTGTATCACTCATCCTGCAGAAGGCACTTGTCAGCCAGCTCTGTTTCCCACGCCCGGCGGACACAGGGTCCATGAGAGGAGTTCCAGTGACACATCATGCACACCTCCTTTAGAGCCATCTGCTGCTTTCCCCACGGTTCCTTCCGCCCCCACCTGTACAGATACACCGAAACACTGCGCGTTAGTTGTAACCTAAGCCCAAAGGGCATTACAGGCATGGCCACAGCTCACAGTGCTCCTAGGAATAAAGTATCTGCCCAGAGAAGACATGTAAATTTGGGGTGAATAAGAACAGCAGCTGGGGGAAAAAAAAAAAAAAAAGAACTGCAGCTGGCAGAGGCTAGAATCTGGAACTGAAAACAATGCTCACATCCCACCAAGAAGAGAATTTTCCTGGCTGGGTTTTTTTCAAGACATTAAGACCCCTCCTCAAGCTTACAGTGTTACAGCATATTCAGGCAAGGGGCAAAAGTGGTCGAGACCTCGGCCTGTGTCTCCTTTGATAAAACTGTGCTATCCAGTCACCCCAGGTGCAAAGGTGTGATTCAGTCAAATCAATGGTATTCCCCATGAGGGCTACCTTCTGAATACTGACCCAATCAATTTCCTACTTAAGTTTGTATGTTTCACAGGCAAAGCAGAGAAATGGTCTAAATCAGCAAAAACCAGAACACAAAGGCCCCCCATCCCCACCCTGGGAGCCTCACAGGCCTGGGAATGAAAATAAAGAAATCTGCAAAACAAAAGTTCCTCTCATTCAAAGAATATGTCAGAACATTTTGTTGATTCTTACTTCTTGTAACTCATTATACCTGTTGCTTTCAGAACTTGAAAATTCCCAAGTACAGAAGAATCGGTGTGAGCACAGGTGGTAGTGGTGGTAAACTCACCAATGACTTGTCGATGATGCAGAACATATAGGCATCATGGAGAAGGATGTGCATTGGTCTCTTGGGATGAAAACTGATGTGTGTGATGGGAGTATCCCTTTGGAGCCAAAGGTAATGAAACCCTTGCTTCTGGATGGTCCGGCTCCACTCTGTATACTGTTTGTCCGGGATGCTGTACTCAAATACCTGAGGAAGGATATGATACAGAAGAAATGCAGGCTAGTACCCAGAAAACCTGGAAGGATATCCCTTATTCCTAACCACAAAATATCTATACAAAACCTACTATATCATACTCAGCTTTATGCTTTCTACTGTTTTTTAAGGTAAACTATGGAACAGTAAACAACATAGCACAGAAAGGTTTATAGCAAAAAGTCACCCTGTCACTGTGACATCTCTCTTCTCCAAGAGCAGTCTATTTCATTCTTTTTAAAGTTTATTTATTGCGAGAGAGAAAGAGAGCAAGCAGAGGAGGTGGAGACAGAGAGAATCCCAAGCAGGATCTGCACCGACAGTGCAGAGTGAGCTGGAACTCTCAAACCGAGAGATAAAGACCTAAGCTGAAATCAAGAGTCCGACACTTAAGTGAGACACCCGGGCACCCCAAAAGCAGCCTATTTCTTATTTACATCTTTCCAGATATTTTATGCATATAATATTTTCTATTCTGCATGTTGCATTTTTCATTTAGCATTATATCATGTCAATACCAAAAACTATATCTATATATCACTCTTGCTCCCTTAAAGAACACATAATAAGCCATTCACTTTTGAGATTTACCATGATTTACTTATCTGTTTAATGGACACTTATTTCCAATCTTTCACTACTGTGAACAAGGCTGCAATGATAATCTCTGTATCAATGTCTTTTTGCACAACTTAAGGTTTACATCTATAAGGAAGAACTTTTAGAACTGGAACTTCCGAATCAAAGATTATGTGGATTTAATTTTTTTTTACATATCTCAATGTGTCCTCCCAGCACTGTGTATTATCAACTCTACTGATCTCTGTTAATCTAACAGATATAAAAAATTTACCATCAGCTTTAATAACTGAAGCCCCTAAGGGACCAAAGCCAGGAAAAGGCATCAGGTGGACACTATGTGTGACAAAGACAAGCATGAGGTTTCACTAAACTTTCAGACTCTGGTCAAGGACAAAATCCCACAAAACTGAAATGAGAGATTTCATTTTCTGAATAGAACATATACATGTGTACATGTGTGAGACCATACTTAATCTTTCCAACAGCTCAGTGAAGAAGGTATTATGCCCATTTTACAGACGAGGATATATAAGTATTGATCATTTCACAATGTGTTCCATAACTTAAATATTAAACTTTTTTTAATCTTTATTTATTTTTGAGAAAGAGAGAGAGAGACAGAGTGCAAAGCAGGAGAGGAACAGAAAGAGAGAGTGACAAAGAATCTGAAGCAGGCTCCAGGCTCTGAACTGTCAGCACAGAGCCCAACGCGGGGCTCAAACTCACAAACCGCGGGCTCATGACCTGAGTGGAAGTCAGACACTCAAACGACTGAGCCACCAAGGCATCCCCATAACTCAGATATTTTAAAGATCTTCTTCCAACTTGGTATGGACAAAAGAAGTGGCCTATGCACTCACTCATTTTGGTTAAGTATGTTACAGATAACAGACTTCACTATGGCCTGATTTTGTTATTTCAAAACTGAAGGTGAAATACATGATCTTTTAGTCATTTCAGCTCTTAGGACCTTATTCCATCCTATATTCAGTCTAACACTCGGGTCTATGTCATCTCTAATCTAAAAACAAGCAGTAAAGTGAGAACTTAAATATTGCTCCTCCTTCCTGTACTTTTTTACTCTATAAACTCAGTGCTTCATCACTCCATTGTGCCCATCAAGCACCCAGGCTATACACGAAGTTTTACTTCACACAGGAGAAAACTACCTATATATCATCCAGTATTTTCAAATGAAAGCTCCTCCAAAATTGTCATTATCTCAACTTCTTAGTTATTGTCCAGCATAAAAGAATTAGAAAGCTCTGGAATCTCTTACCTGCTGGTCGGAATGAGCAATGACAAGGTTGTTGGTATTGGGGGCGATAGCCAGGGCAGTCACAGGAAAATTATAGGCAGGTACTGTGCAGTGAAGCTGAGGATGCATAAGAGACACAAAAGATAACTCTACATATCTTCTCTCAGGAAAGACTCCATGGTCTAGTCAGTTGATTTTAAATAGCATTCCTTAGAACTCTTAAGAGTTCTAAGGAAGTTCCCACAAATGTCAGGTGGTACCCACAAACAATAAACCTTAATTCTGTTTAAAATTAAAAAAACAAACACATTTAACGCTCACACAACGGACAGCATTTGCAGAAAACTTCAGAGTACGGCTTTTGCTGCTCTCTCCTCTATATGAACTGCCCATAAGTACATCATTGAATAAGGAATCTGTAGCTCTACACTAAAAAGAAACTAATGTCTCGACATGGACATTTATGTATAGTTGCAAGACACGTGCACCACTACATAGTGTCAGGCAAAGCTCAAAGAGCAGTACATGCTCCTGTCACACTGCCATAAAGATTGAGTTATGTAGTTAATGGGCAAACTCACTAAATGTTGCAGTTTGATATTGTTCTATAAACTTTTCATGCTTGCTACAAGCTTTGGGTAGGTCTTAGCTGATTTTTATGATGATGAAAACTTGTAAGGGATCATCAGTAATTCAATGTGTGAATGATCGTTAGTGTTTAATGAAAAGTATTTTCCTATTATTCCTTTGTCAAACTTCTGTTTAATTTAAAAATACCTTGAAATTACAAGGCAAGCTATTAAGGAAATTGTTACTATCTCCAATTATTCATCTAGATAAATCAGAATTTTCTTCACCACAATGTAGAAATAATCTAGATGTGAATTCATCATTCATAAATCCTTAACTTTAAAATTTTGTACAAGAGTGTTTTCACTGTTCCAATTGACTGACTTTAATGTTGCAGATTATAGTTTTTAGGCTCCAAACAAATAAAACAGGAAAAATTCTTAGTTAAAAAAAAAAAAAGTCCAGTAATTTCCCAGGTCATACCAATCTGCCTTGAGACTTGTAACTGCATGGCTAACTTCCTCCTGTTTCTGACTACTAAGGCCTACGCTTACCTTTAGATGTTTCACGTTGTACACATGGACTCCAGCACTGGTACCTGATGCAGCTAGCCAATTCCCATCTGGACTGACTGCCAAAAGACACATGGACTCCACCGTCCCTGTGCAGACAGAACAATAGTTAATCTCTGAATTCAGTGTCCGCAGCCAGCCCTGGCCTGAGTATGATGACAAACAAAAGTCAATTAAGACTTATATTTATTTATTTTATAATTTTTTATTTTCTTAAAGAGGGAGAAATATTTTTTAAGTTTATTTATTTTTGAGAGAGAGCACAAGTGAGAGGGGCAGAAAGAGAGGGAGAGAGAGAATTCCAAGCACCGTCCGTGCAGAGCCTGATGTGGAGCTTGAACTCACGAACCATGAGATCATGACCTGAGCCAAAGTCAGAAGCTTAACTGACTGAACCACCCAGGTACCCCAAGACTTTTAAATCATGAATGGATAATTTCTTGATAGTTTTGCAAATAAGTTCTACATGTTAGTCTACTATTTTCATTTAATTAGCCATCCTTCGTGTGAAGAGAAGTCAGAGATAAATGTGAAAGCATCACTTGCTCAAGCCTGAGACACTGCCTACTACAGAAGGGGAGAATCAAGGCGGCAGCTACCTAAAGTCTGTATTTTAATGGTTTCAAACTCCTTTCCTACCAAATGGTTTTTTTTTAATTGTTTAATGTTTATTTATTTTTGAGAGAGACAGAAGTGTGAGCATGGGAAGGTCAGAAAGAGAGAGAGACACAGAATCCGAAGCAGGTTCTAGGCTCTGAGCTCTCAGCACAGAGCCCAATACGAGCTCGAACCCACAAGGGCGTGAGATCATGACCTGAGCTGAAGTCAGACGCTTAACCGCCTGAGCCACCCAGGTGCCCCTGTACAAATGGCTTTTAATCAAAGCTAAGGACAAACAGCAAGCTCAAAAGGCTTGATGTGTATCTTTAATTTATTGGGTACCTGCTGTATATTTAGCACTAAGGGAGCATGGGCACATATGGGCCATCTTTGTCATCAAGGGATTCTAAACCAATCTGGCAAAATGAAGACTCGTGGGTTAAAAATCAAACAGTGATGTTATATGCCAAAATAATGTACTGCATACAACACCCCCGAAAGAGGAAAAAACTTTATAACGAGACATAAACCAGATGCTACAGGATGGGTGTGGTGGGTAGAAAAGGATGGAGAACAACATGAGCCAAGTGACAAGGACCGGAATACACAGTGTGAGCGCTGTGAAGAGACCAGCTTGACTGTAAGAGGACAAGAGATGGAAGGAGAGGAACAGATAGAGCAATATCCATAATGCATAATCCCTTAAGGGATCCCTTTGAAGGGATGCTAAATGCAAAAGACAGAGTCTAATTTTTTAATAAAAACATATACAGGCACTTAAAATACACTGTCACTTATTTTATCTGCCTCCTAACTTGTAGGTTTTTTTTCCTGTACGCTTCTTGAGCAGCTTATGAACAGTGAGAGTTTAAGTTAAAAGAACGGATTTTCTAGGCTGAAGGGAGTCTAAATGACAGTGAAGCCGCTATAACCTAGGGCAAAAGAGAAGGGAAAAGGCCAATGGCAAGTACTGGGTACCAAGCTCTCAATCATGAACTCAGTAACAGTGAGCTATACAGTTAGTCATGCATACATGCTCTCAGACAACATGGGATATTTGGTCATGAACTTTATGTGACAGGTAATACAACTGCATGTGTAAATTCATCTTTACTGAAAACAACCAACCAAAAAAATTAACATGTCCAAAAAAAAGACCTATATATAAACATCTGTCAGAAATATACAAAAATAGTGGCGCCTGAGTGGCTCAGTCAGTTAAGTGTCCCACTTTGGCTCAGGTCATGATCTCATGGTTCGTGAGTTCAAGCCCCGCGTCCGGCTCTGTGCTGACAGCTCAGAGCCTGGAGCCTGCTTCAGATTCTGCATCTCCCTCTCTCTGCCCCTTCTCCCTCACACTCAGTTCCTCTCTCCTTCAAAAACAAACATCTGAAAAATTAAAACAAACAAAATACACAAAAATATTAATGGCAGTTATTTCTAGGTGTCAGGATTACGGATGATTTTAACTTTCTTCTTGCTCTGCTAACAAAACTCTAAGAAGGGTGATGAAAGTTCTGGCCCCAAATAAGGAATCAAAAATCCAGTGAGAAAAGAGTAGGTGTAAGGAACATTTCAGATCTCATCAAGCATTTTCACTTGCCAGACATCTCCTTCTCTTTTAAAGTGCAAGCATGTGAGTATTTACAGGGTGGAGAAGAGCATTAGGGAGCCCCAACAATGAATGAGGTTTAAAGAGAAAAAAAAGATATATCGGAGACTGACAACTCTCTCCCTTGGACGGTTACCAAGTTCCCACCTGACTGAGGCTGGAAAGTATGCAGGTGCTTGAAGCTTCCTTCCAAGAGCCGAATGATATGTAGAGACCCTTGATTTGATGCCACAAAGAGCTTTGTTGAATCTTCAGAAAACAAAATCTGAAGGGCAGAGCGAAGGAATGCTGGCATTTTGGAAACCTTGAGGTGAACCAGTAGTAAAAAACCAGTAAGAGAGAGAAGTGAGACCTAGAATCCATCAAAAATAACCACAGCCAGGCTTAAATGACATTAATGCTTCCTGTATCTATGGAAGCCAACTAACACTAGCATGCCTATTGTAACCTTTCCATCCCCTCTTTCATCTTTTCAAAAGCCTGAGCTTTATTGCCACTTTCTGGGATTTCCCTATACCTCGAAAATCATAATCCATTCAAAATGGAAATAAAATACTGTTTTATAACAGCTGTCTCCAAATAGCTTTTCATGATTCATATCCAGTATGTTCCACTTCACACAAAAATCACACACTTAAGATATTTCTTCTTATTCAACCAGACATTGGGTTATCACTTACCCTTTGGAGGTTTATGTTGTCATGTTCATAATTCAACCGATAAAGAAAAAATCGAGAAGTTGTAGAATAGGCTATCCAACTTCCACATGGGGAGATACAGCTGCAAATTATGTTCTCAGGACCCTAGCAATGTTAGGAATCAGGATGAATATTCATGAAAAACTTCATTATGTCAAGGTTCACTGTGACATGAATCCTCTCCTCAAGCTATAGCCACTCTGGATATAACCACAAATACCTACACATAATCTTGACACTCATATGCTATGTGTCACTGGTATTATTTCCGAGGTACAGCACCTGAATGGTGTGGCTTGATTTCCAAAACCAAGAACAGAGGTCTATGAATACTGTAAACTTATCTCAGCCCTTCGTGTACTTTAAATCCTAACTAGAAACCTGAGAAGAAAAACATTTAATACAGTACGGCTTTGGACGCCAGATGACTTTGAAAACTAATTTTCTGGATTTTGCTTGCTTGTTTCATTTTTGTCTATGATACCTGCCTAACAACTTGGAAGAAATAGTAAGCAAAAAAAATCTGAAAAACAAAGGAAAAGTTCAATGTCACATTTATATAATTAAAAAAACTCACAAAATAACTAAATTTATGTACACCTACACTCTGTCACACAAAAAAAGTATCTGGAAGGAGATACAGCTAATTAATTAATTATTCCAGGAGAGTTACCTAGAATTTTAAGAGGCACTCGAGAATATAAACTATGAATACTGTATGAATTCTTTATAGTGAAAACTGTATTTACAAACATTTGTGTAATTAAAATAAGGACATTTAGGGGCACCTGGCTGGTTCAGTTAGAAAAGCATCTGACTCTTGATCTCAAGGTCATGAGATCAAGCCCCATGTTGGGCACAGAGTAAAAAAATAAATAAATAAAAGCTTAAAAAAAAAAGACATTTAGTGGTACATATATACAATGGACTACTATGTGGCAATGAGAAAAAATGAAATCTGGCCATGTGTAGCAACATGGATGGAACTGGAGGGTATTATGTTAAGTGAAATAAGTTAATCAGAAAAAGACAGATACCATATGTTTCCACGAATAGGTGGACTTTGTGAGACTAAGCAAAAACCAGGGGGAGGGGAAGAGGGGAAAGAAAAAAAATGACACAGAGAGGGAGGGAGATAAAACATAAGAGACTCTCAAAGACTAAGAACTAACTGAGGGCGAGGGGGATGGGGGGGGAGAGGGGGTGATGGGCATTAGAAAAGGGCACATGTTGGGATGAACACTGGGTGTTTTATGTAAACCAATTTGAAAATAAACTATTATAAATGAAAAAAAAAAGATATTTAAAAGAAGTTACACAAAGCAATTTGCATGTTATATTCTCATTACAATAGAAAAAAAGGATATACCCATGCACACAGAAATTTTTTCTGGCAGGACATATAAAAAACCATTGGCAGTGATTATCTTTGGAGAATGGGACCAGGATTCGGGTAAGAAGGAGGCTCATTTTTCATTGTATACTCTTTTACCATTTCAATTTTATAAAAATATACAAGCTATTTGCATAATAATAATAATAAAAAACCCACACCAATTTCCTGTATTCATTCATCCAATAAATTCTGAATGCCTTACTTATAATTACAGGAAACCCAGTTTTGTTGACATGGTTCGTCATTCATATAATTGAAGATTTTAGAGTTTTATGATGTCAACTAGGCAACCCTCAAAATTCAGAATGAGAAAACTGTGCTGGATTTCAGAGCCAGAACACACAGTTAAAACTTCCTTACCTTTGTTTTGAGGTGCAGCAAATGATCTGCATCTTTAGAAAGTGGAAGGGTATCCCCATTCTTTCCTGAAATAAGAAATTTCCCTGAGTTTTTCTTCTCAAAGGAATGTTATTTGTACATTTTTCTTCTAAAAAGTCATTCCTAGGTAGGATGAAATCTACCACTGGAAATTTTAAAAAATCTCTGACATAGTAAACCCAACTTTCTGGGTTTACATAAAGAGGAAAAGCAGTGAGTACTTTCTTAGCTTCTGTCTAGGTGCCTCGGATGTGGCCCAAGGTATATCACTAATTCTCTGAAGCCATAACACACAGCCAGGCATTGAGGTGGGTGGGAGTAGGGTTTGTGTGGCCTCAACTTCAACTTAATTTGCTCATTTTGGAACCTAAAGCAAAAACCTCTCCTCTACTATAAAAGAACAGAACCCAAACATTTTCTCAACAGGTCATACAAAAGGCCACTAGGTTATCACTCCAGTAAGATTCACGTGCCCTTCTTTTCCATGCAAGGCTGTCACCGCCCAATATGAAATCTTGTCATTTTCAGCAGCCTGTTTTGCTCCCAGGGCAACCCTAACCTCCACTATCCTCGGCAGGGCACCTCACAGAATCATAAACTCTCAGCATATGACCCAGTAACCTGCAAACAATTCTAACAGTCTGAAGAACTCCTTTTCTCTGTCCCATGAGTGGGAAAACCAAAAGACAGAAAAAACTACTTCCATTTTTCCACAAGCAGAATTTCAATTGCAATTCTAATCCCTTGCTTCTCTCTCCAGTCCTTTTAATGGAAAAGACTTTCTTCCATCGTACCTGTTGCAACTGTAGATCCCAATCGCCAAAGTTCCAAGTGATGAGCAAACTGGAAAAGGAGAAGGTGCCTCTTTTTTGAACAGGAAATGAGACGTCGCTGTATCCGGAAATGAAAAGTGATAAATAAGCAGGACTGTTTACCGCCTCAGTACTAGACACAGCAGCAACATCCTAGCACATTTTTCACTGACAAAATCCATTTACTTCACAAAAATGTCCTAAGTACGACCATATGCCAGCACTGTCCTAGGATCTAAGAGCATAATGATAAATAAAACATAGCTACTGCCCTCCAGCTTGTAGTCTAAAAGAGTTGACAAAAAATTAAACAGGTTACATCAAGTGTGTTAAGAATTTTAATAGGGCTAAGCACGGCATATAATGGAAGAAAAGTAGAAAGTATATCTCATCTAGCCTCAAAAAGCCAGGACCCCAGATTCGTAAAGACAAGTCAGGCAAAAAGGGCAGCTACCCTGCCTTTTTTGTTCCAGGCGGAGGGATGGCATGTGAAATAGCTCCAAGGTAAAAGCATTACAGGGAATAAAAAGTCTTTCAGCACACTAAACTGGATGGGGGTAATGAGAAGGTGCAGCGTGTTTGACAGGAGAGGGGAGAGAAGATGCCGAAGGACCAGGGCCAGACCAAGACAGGTTTCAGAGGCCATGCTAAGGAATTAGGTCTTTATCCTGAAGGACCAACCAAAGGCTTTTTAAGCATGGAATGATGAGCAAAGTTGTTTTTTGAATGGATCAATGGAGAACAGGCTGAAATGGTGCAAATATAAAAAGGAGATTGTTAACAGGTGAATCCAGTTGAGAAAAGACACTGATTCAAACCAGGATAATAGCAATGTAGATAAAGAGAAACTACTAGATTCACAAGACAATGAGGAGGTAGACTCAGGAAGTGTTACTGGTTGAATGGGATGTAGAAGCAGGTAGCAGGGAGAAGGGTTTCTAGCTTGGGAAGATGTCATTTTACCTAGAAAGGAATACTGGAAGCCTAGATTTTCGTGCTCCCACCCAGAATAAGAGTCCAGCCTTAAAAACAAAAAAACAACACCCCCCGCCCCCCACTAAACCACAACTATCTGGAAGAGGGAATAATTTCCCCCAGAAAGTGAAACAGGAGTGTTGCTGTAAATCTCTTGGCCCCTGTAAATGTTTTTACGGGACGCTTACCTCACAAACAGAAGAACGAAGAAGGTAGGTAACTATACAAGTCCTACAGATTTGCCCAGGAAGTGTGAGCTGTACTCAGTCTTATAAGACAGAGGAGAGGGACGGTGGCGGCTAAGGGGCAATACTTACATGGGGAAAAGTGATTTTTCGGAGAGCAGCATCGTAATTCTTAACCTCCACCTTCTCCATGAGGGGACGAATGACTAAGTGGGTGTCAGTGCCTGTGGCGGGAGCGGGGAGGGAAGGCAGCGGAATTAAAAACAGTCTCACGTGAAAATAACCAGAGCTGGGTAAAGCAGCAGCCTGGCAGAGAGTGCAACCTACCCCCAGATATCAGTGCCGTCGGGCTGTGGGCCACAGCTCGGACGTCATGTGTGTGATGCTGGAATGGCTTCGTCCGCACCCACTGCTTCTCGCTGCTGTTGGAAGTCACAGAGACCAGCTGAAAATGGAATACTGTCCCCTCGGCTGTGCCCACCACGAAACTGTCTTCTTGCTGAGAAATTAAATCATTAGGGAGGTACATTTGAGCAAAACAGGGCCCAGATTTAAATATATTCCCTGAGGTTTTCTGTCTGCACAGCTTAGGGGAAAACCTATGCCCCAAATTGAAAGGTAGGTTATGGGGTCTTTTTCCTCCAGAAACTGACAGTTCCATTAGAGGAGCAACCTCACACATGGGTAATAATGTGCCCTCTACTGACGAAATTAACGTGTACCTCACACGGTTACAGTGCTTTCAAATATACAAACTAGACCCCATTAGAAAAACAACAAAAAAGATCACCTAGGAGTAAATTTAATAGTAATAAAAACATATCATCAAAAGATTTGGAAACAATGACTCAGATACGTGTATGTCAATGTTCGTAGCAGCATTATTCACAAAAACCAAAAGATGAAAACCCAAATGCACATCAACAGATGAATAAATAAACATAATCAGTATACACATATAATGAATATTATTCAGCCTTAAAAAGGGATGAAAATTCTGATAGTGATATTAAAATGGATGAACTTTGAAAACATTATGCTAGATAAAATAACCCAGACAAAAAAGGACAAATATTTATGATACCACTTAAATGGGGTACCTAAATAGCAAATTCATAGGGACAGAGTGTAGAATAAATTACAAAAGGGCCTGAGAAAAGGGAGAAAATAAGGAGTTATTTTTTAACGGGTACATTTTCTGTGTGATGAAAAAGTTCTGAAAATGGATAGAGGTGATGGTTGCACAAAACTGTGAATGTACTAACGCCACTGAATTGTACTTAAAAATGGTTAAAATGGCCTATTTGTTATGTACATAAACAATTAAAAAAAAAAAGTACTGGGAATTTGAAAGAAAAACTGCTAAACTGTAATCAAACTGCAGTCAAAACCCTGAAGCTCACTGCCGTTTTTTTAGGGATGAGGAGAGGGTATGCTGAGGAGGGAGGGAAGTACCCTGGTCTGTATCACACAAAGACCCAGGTGCCTGATCCTCAGTTTTAGGCTCTCTCTAACCAGGATTTTGAACACTGTGATTTGTGTTATTTTTAAAAGGTCTTAATATGTCCATAATTTTTAAAATTCCTTTATATGCTCAAAAAATCATTCTCATCTTAACTCCAGTTTTTAAAAATAAATCTAACTTTGAGCAGAGGAAAATAAATAGGATGGATATTGGATGAGGTAGTGATAAACCTAGGAACTTGGACCAGCACCTAACCAATCACACAGCACCAAGACTAGTCAGCCAGTTAAGAGAAATGAAATGTCTAAACACATATGAACATGTAGTTGAATCAACTATACACTTGCTGTGCTAAGAACTATATATATGTCATATAATCTCTAGTCCTTGAGTAACTTACAAGGTTAAGTGACCATTTGCCCTACGAGGAGAAAATGTGAATGACTTTGAAATAAACATAACAAGGATTGGTATCCTTGTCTAGAGAACACTTGGACGGTCTTGGAGCCAGTTTACAACTCTATAAACTGTAGTACTGAGAGTGAGGCAAAACAAGTTTGCCTGATGGAATGCAACTGCTAACTGCTCTGTGGACACTGAGTCTTACAATTTGTAAAGTCATTTCGGCATTCCTAATGGCCGTATAGAACCCTGTGTTGGTGAAATTGTCCTTTGAACTGCTTATAACATCTTACTGGTTTCCTCATTAGTTAATGAGTTACCGAAAATCTCTGACATTTCCATTTCATGTTTGTATGAATAATGATTTTATCTTTTTTCCTCCCCTAATCATCATTTAATAGCTCTTTACACAGGTAAGGAAACTGGAACTTCAAGAGGTCTAGAGATAATGACAAAGACACTTGGTCATCTGCCTTCAAAGCCTTTGCTCTGGGCACACCACACTCCCTCAATCTTGTGCCAGCTCTCTTTGAGGTAATTTGAAGGCACATGACGGTGAGATGGAAAGCATATCTGAAGGACAGCATATAAGTTAACCCAAACCAGCCTCTCCCTCACCTGCTCTAAGGAAACCATTATCCAAGGAAAAGTGGAGACAATGAAGGAACTCACACATTGTCCTCTACATTCAACTAAAGAGTTCATTTATACATAAAAGCTGGGCGGGGGGGGCAGTTTGCACAAAGTTCCACCAAAAGAGAGGGACCAAAAAGACAACTCTAACTCACTTCACCTCATCTTTGCTCAAGGTGGAATCATGAAAGAAATGACAAGGAAAAAAGAAAAGCCCTGTCTTAGGGCACAGAGGGAACAAAGCAAGGAGAAAGCTGACCTAAAAAGGGAGGGGAAAGTGTCCTAATTTAATCAGAGTGACTGTTTCACACAGAAAAATCTCAAGACTGACCTCTAAATGAAAGCAAATGTTCCCTACAGCTCTCTGCAAGAATCAGTACTTGCCTACTTGATAAGGGTGAAAGACATCTAAGAAGATCAAAGGACTGGGCATTTGCCACCATTCAGTCTTCAGCCAATGAAAATCCATTTAAAAGTATCTAAAAATAATCAACTGTTCTGGCAAGAGAATGTAGAGAAAACCCGTGAAATTAGGATCCATTTCGAAAAAGACGTGAAAATGCCAACCCCACACTCACTCAGTGCCAGGTACTGCACTCAGCACTTTACATGCACTGCCCAATTAATCCTCCCTAAACTCGATGAAGCGTGTATTACTAACATCCCTGTTTTCACAGAGGAAGAAACGGGTATTTACAGACAAGCAGCCTGCCCAAGGAGCCTAAGTGCTACAGCTGGGGTTCTAAACCAAGTATGCCTTAGTCCGTAGTGCGTGATAAGCATTTTTAGGGCTGGAATTTGTACAATTACATTTGTCAACTAAAAAAAAATAAATAAGTAGGTACCACAGTTCACTGACTCTCAGGCACTTATCTGCCCACATTTAACCATCTCTGAAATCAGGTTATCCTCTAGCTGTGAACCTGTGCATATGTAATATCTTCAGATAAAGAGCGAATATCAAAACTTGCAGATGGGTGGTGCCTGGCTCGTTGAGTAGGTAGAGCATGCAACTCTTGATCTCAGGGTCAAGAGTGTGAGCCCCAAGTTGGGTGTGTAGTCTACTTAAAATAACAAAAACAACTTGCAGACTAATTGTCAAAAACCTGAAAGAAAATCTTGAGACTACAGTGGAGCATCATCTCCCAACACTGTGGATGGCTGGAAGGCAAGTGTCGGAAACCGGGACCCCGATGACGGAGCTGAAAGATGATTCGGAGTCCATCTGTACATGTGAGGAAGTTTTTGGAAAACCTTATTCGCTTTATTTCATTCATATTTTCCTTGTTATATATGCACAAGACTAATAAAATAAAAATGTATGCTTAGGTCTCAAGGAGTTCCTCAGTAAGTAAAATATAAATTCAATGTTTAAAAAAGCATTGTGTCAGTTTATATAATAGTCTGTATATACACTTACAGAACATAAATTTTACATTTTTAAAAAAGCACTGTCATAGTTTAATTGGCAGCGTTTCTTCTTTCCCATGATAACAAAATTATGGTATGTCTTACAATCATTTGTAATTAAGATTCAATGCAATACAGTAATTACGGGCACATGGTAGAAGAAAGATCAAACAGTAAATGGCATACAGTACAAATTAAGCCTGCCTCCTGCCTGCCGGCCCCAACTTTCCCCTTTAAAAAAATGTTTATTTATTTTTGAGAGAAAGAGAGCAAATGGGGGATTTGCAAAGAGAAGGGGGAACAGAGGATCCAAGGGGGGCTTCTGCACTGACAGCCGAGAGCCTGATGCGGGGCCTGAACTCACAAACCACAAGATCATAACCTGAGCTGAAGTTGGATGCTCATACCGAATGAGCCACCCAGGCGTCCCTACCATTAGCATTTTTAATCTTTTCAGAAATATGAACATATATACTAGCAAAACTACATATACAGAGAATATCAAATAAAAATACCTAATTCAAAATTATCTTCTCTGTCTTAACACCGTGTTATGTACTATTTCATACACTATACTGTGCTGCTTTTTCCCCTTCATGTATTCTGGTAACTGTTATGAAGTAGCAAATATTCACATCTTCCTTGGTCTTTGAAATATGCGCATGGTGTTTAAAATAGCACCAGGGCGTCTGGGTCTGGGTAGTTCGGTTAGTTAAGCTTCCAACTTCAGCTCAAGTTATACTCTCATGGATTGGTTCTTGAGTTCGAGCCCTATGTCAGGCTCTGTGCTGACAGCTCAGAGCCTGGAGTCAACTTGAGATTCTGTGTCTCCTCTCTCTCTTTCAAAAAATAAATGTTAAAAATATTGTCATGGCACAAAATTTAATAATTAAGTCTAAAGTTTAATGATTATAACCATTTTTGATCAAAACTCTATTTTATTGATTTTTTTAAAATGTTCGTTTTTGAGACAGAGAGAAAGAAAGCACTTGTGCAAGGGGGGGGACAGAGGATCTAAAGAGGCTCTGTGCTGACAACACAGAGCTCAATGTGGGGCTCAAACCCACCATGGGATCATGACCTGAGCTGAAGTCAGACGCTTACCTGACTGAGCCACCTAGGCACCCCTCAAAGTTCTGCTCATTTCAACTTATTCTTCATTACACTTACGTGTGACATCTACATGTTTCACAGGGCTTTACGACCTATCCTGTTAAGTGGGACAGAAACAACTTACAGGCAAGAAAAGCCTGCATGAGTTCTCTCTACGCTAGATATTGCATCTGCACACTTAAGACAGCAAACAAGCCTAAAACTAAGACAAAGGATCTGGTCAGCAAATCTCAAAGTCCCTTTCCATGCCCCACTGCTAAAATATCGAAGGTTTCTGATTAGGAATTCACGTTACCAAAAAGGAAGAGGCACACTTGTTCAACAGAAGTCTGTTTAAGTCTTACTAAAATAGGAAAAATTCAGTTTTTCAAAATTACTAGAAAATTATCTCCTAATTGCCCAAGATAGGAAGCAGGAGAAAAATTGCACAAAGAGAGGAAAACAGCACTTCTCAAGATACTTCTAGATACTTGTGGCCTATCTAAATCAGACTATTAACTGTGGGTGGGAACTGTCTGAAGAAAACCGCTCTGGTAACTAACCTGGAGAATATTATCTAACTAGTTTTTAGAATAGACGGTTCAAAGAAATTATGTGGGTTTCAGATGCATTTTCTACACTCGTCTTCCTCCAATGCAACCCTGAAGATTAGGGAACACTGTGTCACATTACTGACGTGGCCTTCTCTACTCATCCCCTGGGTTGTACAGGAACTGTTCAAAACAGGGACCATACTCACATCAGACACGGCAATAGACTGCACGTCAGCATTTGCAATGAGATGGTTCTTCACAAGTGTCCCAGTGGCTGAGTCCCAGAACTGTACCTTCCCAGCAGAATCCACACTTATGACAGTGCCATCAGACAGGAAGGCCACGCCCCATATGATACACTTCCGCTTAGACACACCCATATATTGCCTATCCACCAGCATCTTATGAACAGCGCTCCCTGAAAAATAAGAAAAGCCCCAATTTAAATGTTACTTACTTCTTTTGTCTTCAAAACCCGCTTGGGGTACGCATCTATTAAGTCGGCTGCCTGAGCACATACCACAAACAGCCAGTAAACAGTTGTTATAGTAGTTACGATGAACTCAGTCTCAGAACACCAAAATGGTTACCTAAAGATTATGGGGGAGAGGCCGGAGGGGGAGCTGGAGACAGAAATTTGGAGGGGGAGGAGGAGGTGAAATTGAAAGAGACATCGGAGACTTCACTTCAAACTGCCTAACTGCAGTGCACATGACACTTGGCTCTTCTAAAACCCCACGGGAAAGGGGGAGAATAAAACAGGTGACAAAATTTGGGGTATTAAAAAAGCAAACATGGAATGGTAACTGACGTAGCAGAGTCCTAAAAGTAGTACGCCCCAAGTCAACAGTGGGGAAAGTCAAGAAGTCACTTGATTTATACTATGAAATCCTCAGCAGACTTGGGAGCTGCTGACCCCCAAAACTCAAGAAATAGAAGTTAATGTGGAACTAAAAGAAGAAGTTAGGTTAAAATAAGTTTATGAAACTTAAACATCCCTTGGATACCTATCCCCTAACTAAAAAGCCAGGCAACTTCCCAACTCCACCTCAAACAAAACTGGAGACTTACTCTCTGAAGAGAGATACTAGAAACGACAAAGGATTACTATAGGGACAATAGATAAAGTGAAATGTTACTAACCGAATGTTGAGAACACCAGTTTTCTTCTCAGAATGTAGATGGAAAGACTTATTATTATCATCAAGCAGGAGAATTAAAAAAAACATTTCTGGGAAATATGATCAGCACAAGAAAGATGATTTAAAAAGCCAATCTTTTTAGAAGTTCCCCCAACTAACAGACCAGTCAGATCATTCTTCAGTGGAGCACATAATCAGTAAGCTCCACTCCTGTGGTGAGGAAAGCAATCACCAGGAAGGTGAGCAACGCCTTAATATGAAAGGCAGAGGCCAGAGAGACTACCAGAAGAAAATAAATACCAGAGAGGAAAAAGAGCCAAGGTGAAGAACACTTGACAAATATAATCCTGAATAGCCTTAGAAGAAAAAGCAGTACATAAGGAAACAACAAAAAAAACCACTACACAAAAGAACACTCAGGAAACCAAAAAGAACTTTGGAAATTGCAGAAATGAAAAACTCAGTAACAGGATTTAAAGATAAACACGAGGGGCGCCTAGCTGGTTAAGTCAGTAGAGCACGCAACGCTCAATCTCGGGGTTCTGAGTTGGAGCCCCACTTTGGGTACAGAGAGTACCTAAAAATAAAATCTTCAAAATCAGTCAATCAATAAATGATAAAGAAAAACTCAGGAAACAAAACAGAAAGTCAAAGAGATGAAAAATAAGAGAGGGAGGGGCAGCTGGGTGCGTCAGTCAGTTGAGTGTCCCACTCTTGATTTCGGCTCGGGTCAGGATCCCAGGGTCATGAGTGAGCTCTGTGCTGATAGCACAGAGCCTGCTTGGGGTCCTTTCTCTGCCCTACCTCTGCACGTGCACACACTCTTTCTTACAAAATAAGTAAACTTTAAATAAAAGAAGGCTCTGGGAGAGAATCATTCAAGATAAAAGTGGTGGGGGTGCCTGGGTGGCTCAGTCGGTTAAACGTCCCACTCTGGGTCAAGTCATGATCTCACAGTTCGTGAGTTCAAGCCCCACATCGGGCTCTCTGCCATCAGCATGGAGCTAGCTTCAGATTTTCTGTCTCCCTCCCTCTGCCCCTCCCCTGCTTGTTCGGTCTCTCTCTCGTAAATAATCAAAAAAAAAAACAACAAAAAAGATAAAAGTGGTAAAAAGAAAATCATATCTATATGAGTCTATTTTATGCAACTGGAAGAATCTGATGAGTCAAATATATAAATATACGTTTATATATGTGGAGATAAACATCAAAGAATTAGCTCAGAGTAACAGGTGGCTGCCTGTGAGGAGTGAGAGAAGGGATTCAGGGGGACTCCTGCTTCTTTGTAACAAGCCTCAAGGAGTTCTTTTTTAACTCTGTGTATAACAGACAATAAAAAATTTGCTTAAGCATGAAGGAAAAAGAAAAATGAGACAAGCCTGACCTGTTTTACTTCCCATCTTAGGAGTACAGACGGGCCTACTTAACAGCCTGAAGTCGGTCTCATCCCTGAAGGATTCCATAATGCAATTTTTCAGGCCAAGAACAGAGAAAGTATATGGTTCTCTACCTTTCTGACCTCATGCCTCATCAATTATGCTGCCAAGACCTAGTGTTCCTCAGAGAGACACTTACTTTTACCAAGGTCTGGTAGGTATTTAACTGATCATTCACAGTAAATGTGAATTTTCATATGAATTCTTATTAGATAAAAATAAGCATCTGACTAAAGAAACAGGATTCCCCCAAAAGCAGCAGTAGCAATCCAAGAAAGGAGTGAAATTCATGGCTAACATCTCAGAAGGTTAAAGAGAAGTTAGGCCCTAGAGATCAGTGAAAGCACAAGGGCTCAAGCTTTTGGAAATTAGTAATATGAATCAAGACCCAAACCCCAAATGAACTGAGAAAAACAGTCACCTGATTTGACATCAAACACACTAATGTAGTCTATGGAGCCAGCTGCAATGTGGGTACCAGAGGGATGCCAGCTGAGACTCAGGATGCGACCTTGGGAATTGTACAACAAAAAAAGAAAAGGACATACACATAAATACACAGTAAAGGGTAACTGAGTTCTCCTCTGACAATTATCCACAGGTCTGGTGTTCTGCACTCTCAGCTCTCATCTACTGCACTCTGGTGAAGAACTGTTTTATAACAGATGAGGACCAACTCTGCCCTGGAATCCATAATCAAGTATTTAATATCACTTTAATCATGTAGAAATGGCTGACGGGAGTATAAAGAAACACAACCTTTTGAGGGTGACCTGGTAGGAACATAACAAAATTTAAATGTGCGTATTTGGCTCAGCACTTGCACTGGGAATTAATCAAGGAGAAATACTTGCAGGAGTGTTAAAAAATAGGTACACTGGAATAGTCATTGCTGCCCTGGTTGTAGTAGTGAAAAAAAATTAACATCCATAAATAGGAGCTCGGTTAAATAAATCATGGACACCATCAAATGGAATGCCATGCAGACTGACGTGACTGACACGGAAGGATGTCTGTGATACATCAAGTGAAAAAACAAGCACGAGCACTCCTGCATGTTCATTTATATGAATATACACACATGTCTAGAAGATTATTTCCAAAACGTTGCCTACAGAGCAGAATGATACTTATTTTCTCTTTCACACTTGGCTAAGCACATGAATTTTGAATAAGCATTATATCACCTTAATAATTAAAAAAGAACACCCAAGGGTGGCTCAGTCAACTAAGCGTCAATGCTTGATTTTGGCTCAGATCATCTCACAGTTCATGGGTTCAAGTCCCACATCGGGCTCTGCGCTGATAGTGTAGAGCCTGCTGAGGATCCTCTCTCTGTACCTCCCCCACCCACTCTCTCTCTCAAAATAAATAAATAAACTTAAAACAAAAAAACACAAACAAAAAAACAAAAAACCAAGCCTGGCCGACTCAACTGGTGGGGCATGTAACTCTTGGTCTCAGGGTTGTGAGTTTGACCCCCATGTTGGGTGTGGAGATTACTTAAAGATATTTTAAGTAAAGATAAAATATTTATTTTTTTCCTTAAAAAAAAAAATTAAAGAAAATCCAAAAGGCATTAAAAACAAATGCTAATCATCTGATTAGCAGATGATAAATATTACTAACAGACACAGAATACATGGGATAGTTACTATTTTCTAAAAAAGTCTGCAAGCGATGGCTCAAAGGCCAAATCAAGCCCACCAACTGTTTTTATAAATAAATTTTACCAAAGCCACAGCATACCCATTTAAGTACTATCTATGCCTACTTTTATGCGACAAGAGAGTTGACAGAGCATATGGCCTACAAAACCTAAAATATTTACTATCTCCTGTCTTCAGAGAAATAGTTTGCCAATCCCTGCTCTAGAAGTCAGTGTCAACTAGTCAGAACATGAACAATGGTTTAAAAATTCTAACTTTTAGACTTTATGCACTCTGTTAAAACTTCAAAAAAAAAAAAGTGAGAACAAAGTGACTTACACAGAAACATTAGCTTTTCTACTTGGGATTTCTAGTTTACTACATTACTTAAGCAGGCAACCACCGCTATGCAACGTGACAGAGAAGGCCTGAGTAGAGGATGGCTTTGAGAACATACCCTACACTCAGATAAAGTTAGTGTGGAGAGAAAACATTACCTGGACCTATGGGAAAACAGCCCATCCCCAGTGGCACAGAAACATAACTTCTTGTTGAGGCCACTCACTGCCCCAACCAAAATGACCCTTACTTTTCTGCCGATCAAAATTTCTTTCAAACTGGATTTTGTCTGGGGTGATTTGAAATAGCTTCAGAGATCCGTCTTCACAGCCAACCTATTAGAGAAAAATAGAAAATAGAGAAGATAAACATTTTATATAACTAAATATATGTATTGACAAATATAAACATTTCTTCCCTAAAGTACATCACTTGCTGGAAAAGAGAAAAACAGTGAGAAGAAAAAAAATTACTTCTACAAAGAAACTGGTAGTGTATTCTTGGCAGCCTTCACATCCTAGCCAGGAAACGGGGGAATCAGCAGCCTAATTCCTGTACAGGACATGGAACAGAAGGAGTTCACAGCACATCTCTGCTAGAGACCCACAGCCTAAATAAAACAGCCATTAACTATACAATGTAAGTGAAGACACATCAAGGTATTGTACAGATTAGTGCCAATCAAACAAGAATCATAGACTTATCCCAGAAAAATGAAACCTCTGAAAGCACCCGTTATTAATAAGTCTGTATGTGGGGGGAGGAGTAGTCTTCTCAGTCTGCCCTCAAACAATTTTTGAGAGACTTTGTGGTAGAACAGTTCCACAAGTTAACTTGTGGAAGGCCCTCTCAGAAGTTTTAACATACATTAGTGTTAATTCTACAGAAGAATTTCATACTAACTTGGCCTATTCTGAATTGGTATTTATCATAACATAAAGCATAATACAACAAAACACAGCTTCCACATCTCCCAATTCCAACTAGTTTGAGAAATGCCGAACCAAACGAACCCTCTCATTTCCTAAATGAATAAACGAGGTCCAAAGTAGCAGAAGAAAGGATGCAAAAAGACAGATTTTTAAAGGATTGTTGTTGTTGTTGTTGTTGTTTGAGAGAGAGCGCGCAAATGGGGAAGGGACAGAGAGGAAGAACCCTCCCAAGCAGGATCCAAGCTGTCAGTGCAGAAGCTGATGCAGGGCTCAAACTCCTGAACTATGAGAACATGACCTGAGATGAAATCAAGAGTCAGACGCTTCATCGACCAAGCCACCCCGCTGCCCCAGGGCAAGAGATGTTTAATCCCCGATATTAACTCCAATCTTTCATTGCACTTACTGGAATCCACCTCAGAACAGAGTTGCTACATGTCATAATATAACTTAACTTTACACTCCTGTAAACACAGGGAAGGATGTTTAAGTGAGCACAAGAGAATTCTTGATTTAAATTACCAATAGTTGCTTACTGACCAAAAGTTGAGAGCCACAGGGGCTGACAGCCATGCTCCAAATGGGTCCTCCAAAGGCATCCAGGGCATACTTGATGTTTAATGCCTGCAAATCATACTCAATAATCTCTCCATTGAGTCCAGCACTGAAGAGTCGCTGTCCTTTTGCCCAACACAGAGCTTCTGTAGCCCGAGACTCATGACCTGGGAAAAACTACAAAAACACCATAATACGTCAACCCACCATGAATTTATCAGCGAGCAGCACTGAGTGCTCACAGGCGACATTGTGAAAATTAAAACGCTTGCTTGGAAATGACTAGCGTGGGGTTTTGTTCTTCCAGAAGATCATGTCTATTAATATTTTCATTTTTTAGATTCAAATTTCAGTTACCTATACAGGTGGTTTCCTTTTTCTAGGATTTGTCCTGCAAAACCTTTTCAATAGAATAAAGTTTGTATCCAACTATATTTGATATATGCAACTAAAAAAAATCAGTGTAACTATCTTGATTAGGCAATGGTTTCAAAGTATATACGTATGTCAAAGTTATCAACATATATACTTTAAACTTTTTAAAAGTTTATTTATTTATTTATTTATTTAGAGAAAGAGAGAGAGAGAGAGAGAGTGGGTGTACACGTGAGGGGGGCAGAGAGAGAGAATTCAAGCAGGCTTCCACTGTCAGTGCAGAACCCGACATGGGGCTCAAACTCACGAACCCCTGAGATCATGACCTGAGCTGAAACCAAGAGCCGGACACTTTACCATCAGGTCTCAGATTTCTAAGGGCTTTCTGAGCACTTAAAAGTTTTCCTGAAGGGGCGCTTGGGTTGTTAGGTTGGTTAAGTGTCTGACTCTGGATTTTAGCTAAGGTCATGATCCCGCGGTTCATGAGTTTGAGCCCTACATCAGGCTCTGCGCTGACAGTGTGGAGCTTGTTTGGGACTCTCTCTCAGATCCTCCCTTGCTCGCTCTCTTGCTCTCAAAATAAGTAAATAAACTTTACGAAAAAAGGAAGTTTTCACACATATTAAGACATTTTATTCTTATATCTGCCCAGCACAAAAGAAACTGAGTAGGTACAATTTTTCTTCTCTTTACTTGAAATGACACAAGTACTTGTGGGTTAAGTGGCTTGCCCAAAATGCCACAGTCAAATGTGAAGAGAACATTTTAATTCTTATTCCAAGCCCCTATTCTTTTTGCTCTAACAGATACTATTTTTTCTTGCTCTGAGTGTGATTAACAATAGCAGGGAAGGGACTTTTGAAAAAGCAAAAGACTAGATTAAATTAATTATTGTTGAAAAAAGAACAGATGAGAGAAGAAAATGGAAGATACTCAGCAAAGAATGACTGACATATTCACTAAATAAATATTAACTCAGGAGTGGCTTTGTACTAGGCACTTGCTAAATGCTGGGAAAAGAGTCATTAACATCACTGAATATTAATGGTTCCTATTTTCATAAAATTTGAAGTTCATTGGGAAGAAAAACATGAAACAAATATACAAACTATCAAGTAATTACAACTGTCATAAATGACAAGAAAAACCACAAGGTACAACAATCATGTACCATAGCACATTTTTCATAGTACAGAATGAGACCTATTTGTGGTAATCAGCAATTTTTTAAGTTTTTATTTATTTTGAGAGAGAGAAAGAGTGCCTGCACCGGGGTGGGGGGGGGGTGCAGAGAGAAAAGGAGATTCCCAAGCAGGCTCTGTGCTGTCATCACGGAGCCCACGGCTGGGCTTGATCTTGTGAACCCTAAGATCATGAACTGAGCCAAAATCATAAGTCGTATGCTTAACTCACCGAGCCACCAAAGCACCCCAATTTTTTTTTAACTCTTATTAGTTCTTCGGGGGTCAACTCAGGAAGTCATCGCTTTCCAGGATTCCTAAACCCACGTCATCTGAGTAAAGTACCTCTCCACTAAGATTCTAGGTCTGTGCTTAGCCTTTTTTTTTTTTTTAAAGTCTATTTATTTATTTTGAAAGAGAGAGAGTGCAAGCGCACACATGTGTGTGCAAGAGCAGGGAAGGGGCAGAGAGAGAGTGTGAAAACCCCAGGCAGGTTCCACACTGTCAGTGTAGAGCCCGATATGGGCCTTGATTCCACAAACTGTGAGCTCCTGACCTGAGCCAAAATCAAATGTCTGACGTAAACAGACTGAGTCACCCAGGTGCTCTGGTACTTAGCTTTATCATAAAATTTACCTACCATTTAGAAACTGTATACTTCTATTTCCCCACTGGACTTTGAGCTCCTTCAATGCAGGGCTTCTGACACTTGTCATAATGCCTAATACTTACTGCTCATCACTCTTTCATTTAGAAACAATTACAGGGTACTTTAATTCCAAGTTAGGCTGCTGGGCACTAAATTCATTCCTTTATCCATCTACCCATCCACAGGCATCCAATTCAGTCTTTAGAGCAATGCACACTCAACAAATGTGAAATGAATTATTTTGTTGCACCTGAAATCAGTATCAGTGCCTTCGAAAAATATGCTGCTATGACAGCTCTCTGCATACACTCAAATGGTATTTTACTCTTTTACTCCCAATTATAGGCATTTCGGTCTATATTCTCTCAAGACAGATGAACTCAGAAATCCATCTTCCTACCATCACGTCACCAAAAAGTCTGACATTAAAACGTTTCTGGGCACCTGAGTGGCTCAGTCAGCTAAGCGTCTGACTCTTGATTTCCGCTCAGGTCATGATCTCAGGGTTTGCGAGATCGAGCTCCACGACAGGCTCCGTGCTGACAGCACGGGATTCTCTCTCTCCTCTCTGACCCTCCCCTGTGTGTGTGCTCTTTTTCTCTCTCAAAAACTGAATTAAAAACTTAAAAAAAAGGAAGGTTTCATTGTTTCTTATGAACTGACAATGAAACAGGTACTGACAACCCCAGCAGGAAATGCCACCTTACCAAAGTTGCAGTGGTGCAGAGACTGATTATAAAGCAATGGGTCTTGCCAATTTCCCTTTCTGTTGTGCCCAAAAGATCCAGGAAACCTGTTTCCAACTGACAGTGGGCCACCATAATTCCTAGGGAGTATCTTTCTAACCAACATTACAGATCAAAACTCTGAGCTCAGATAAGAGACTGGATATTTGCTATACATCCTATGTAGTTTTAAATAACCCCAGAGAGAGTATACTTTCTTTTGATGTCCTTGAATACAAAAGACATACAAGATGTAGAATTGAACTTAGTAAGAAAATTAACTCAGCAACACCAAATCAGACTTCCAAATGACTTACTTTTTCCTGAAAGTAGTTTGCTGACAAGTTATAAATTTCCACAGTGCCATCTGTTCGTGCAACAGCCAATCTGTTTGACTGGTTATTGTAAGCCACACAGCGGATCCCTGATGGAACATAATTAAAGAAACGTACTCGATGGACCTTAAATTCACCCATTCCTGGGCGGGGGGGGAGAGGAAAAACAGTCATTATTGTTCAAGGTTAACAGCAGTGTGTCACATGTACTGTTCCTCATTATTGCTAACAGCAGTATATCACATGTATTACTATCACCGTCCTGGATGGAAGAGTCCAACTGTACCGAACTGAGATTCACTTCTCAATATCTAACTAATGAAGTTTTCGCACCCCCCGCAAGAATCTATCAAACTATCTCTAGAAGCTCAGGATGCTTCGGCAACACAATTAAAAGATCAACACACAGAACATCTCCCAGACTCCTAACAATCCTGCCAATTACCTGAAGAAAGTACTCTGGGGAAAAGGAATGACAAAATACTGAACATAACCTCATTCTCTTTTTGAGAGTGCGCACTTTAAGGAAGGGAGGCACATCGCGGCGGAAACTAAGGTACTCCTGGTAAACACCACCAACACTCGCAGCAAGCAAGAAATAGCGACAGCCTAAATCAGTTTCTCAAAGTCCAGTCCGCGGAATTACTGCATCAAAACCAAAAAATGCAGGACCTTGGGTCCTACTCCACAGGTCCAGAATTCCTATCTCTTGGTTGAGGAAAGGAGTAGACTAGGAATCTGCATTTTAGCGAACACTTCTAACTTTACAGCACGCTAAGTTCCCAAATTACAGACTCAAGCTAAGGTAGGGACTGAAAGTGGGGCTCACAGGGCAGGCAGAATCGAGAGCTCAAGGAGGGAAGCGCCAAGACTTACACTAGCATCTGTCAACTATCCCCTCCCCACCGCCGTAAACAAACACATTCGGTGAAGACAAGGGCCGGCGCTGGTTCGCCTCTCACTCCTCTTCCTTCAAGGTTAGGAACGCACGGGCAGAACAGGCGCGTTCCGCCGGCCCGGCCCAGCTAAGAGGGCGTCTGAAGTGCGCGCTAGAACTCCGCTGCCCCTTCCCTCTCCGAGAATCTACGGAGCAGCACCCACCCGGCCACGCACAAGGGGGACGGCGAGCTCCGCCGGTGTCCGCCAAGAGCCGGCCGCAGCCCCTCAAAATCCTTTCTCTCCCGCTGCTAAACATACCCCTGCCTCAACTCACCTACGGACGGGGGCTCCTCTCCCTCTATCGCGGCCCCACGTGCGCGCGCGCTCGCGTGCTCTGCCCCGGAAGTGCTTGCGGCGCAAGGCCGGAAGTGCGCAGGCAGTGCTCGCGGCGGCGGCGACGGCGGCGGGAGGTTCGGTTGTCGCCCGTTGGCCGCGCGGCGCCGCGCTCGGCGGCCGCCATTGCAGGTCAGGCCGCGGGCGGGGGGCACGGGAGGCCGCGGGGAGTGAGGGCTGAGCCGGGGTTGGGGGTGAGGGTGCGAGGGAGCGGGAAGCTAGGGAGCTGGGCCCGGGTGGGGCGCGCGGCTCGAGGAGAAGAATGGCGAGCCGAGGGGCGGGGAGCGGCGGGCGGGGGAGGGGCGGCCGGGAAGGGGGAGGGGAGCGAGGAGAGCGGCGGAGAGGTGGGTGCGAACCCAGAGGGGCCCCCGGGGTAGTAGGGCCGGGAATTGTGGGGGAAGGGAGCGGTGTAGAGACGGAAGGCGGAGGGAAGGAAGGGAGCGAGCGGGGCGGAGCGAGAGAAGGGCGGAAAGGGTGGCCCAGCGCGGGCGGAGGACGGAGAAGGGGGCGGCGCGGGCCGGAACCTCGAGGTACGTGCGGGAAGGGGTTCTTCCCCGGGTGGGGAGGGAGTCCAGCACGCGAGGCCTGCGGGAGTGGGGTAGAACTGGAACCCAGGAAGTAGCGGGAATATCAGAAAGCGGATCTGGTGTGTGTGTTGGGGGGGGGTAGGACTATGAGGTTTGCTCGAGGGGACATTTTTTTTAAGTCGCGGTGGGAGGGAAGCTGCTGGTAGAGGTAACGGGGAGGGTGGTTGGAAGAAAGGAAGGAAGAGTGATCCAGGTTCTTTGTAGGCGGAGTGAGAGACTGGGGAAGAGTGGGGTGGGGTCTTGGAGTAGCTAAGTACTTCTGATTGAAGAAGGAACAGGGCAAGATCTGGAGAAGGAGGGTGGTAGAAGGATGTGTAAAGAGTAATCTTTGGGAGGAGGGTGGGCGATTTGGAAGATCACTCCACTGAGGGGTGTGGAGGAATGCAGTTTAAAGAATAGTCTCCTTGGGAGGTAGGAGAAAGGGTTAGTTAGATTGCTAGGAGGTCCCAGCCAAAATCTGGGGGTGAACTGGAGGGGGTTGGGGAAGAGAAGGGAAGCGGATCGAGAAGTCCCAGAAAGTGGGCGGGACTAGACATAGGAAGTGTTTGTAGCTGAAGGGATGGGAGGGGGTTAGGGGTGAGGGTGGAGAAGTGGGAGCGGGTTGGGGGAGAACCCGGGATAGTGTAAGACTTCAACCAAGGCTAGAAAGGAGGGGCTTTGGGTTAGATAGGGGTTATAGTAAGAGGAGGAAGGGTTCAGATGAGGCTGCAGAGTAGCAGAAGATGGAGAAAACTGGAGTAACTCAGACCGACTGAAGCCATCTTTTCCACCCATTGTCTACAAATACCAGTAATTGATTCCCTCCATCATGGGAATCCTAAAATGTGATGGGAAAGTACCACGTGTATGCATAGTATCCACACATGTTTTTGAACACACTCTTCACTAATGAAAAGTTTGGAAGCATTCATTTCCACCCACCCTCCATGGCCCCTCTTGGGAGGGGAGCAAGCTTATCATTAGAAACCGAATTTTAGCGCTTAATGATATTAGCCTGTCAAGAGACAAGATTTTCCCTTTGAAACTTAGACCATCCCCTTCAGTCACAAACCACAATAACACTGTTAATAAAAATAATCTGTATTCATTCGCATATGAAAACTTCCTGAATTGTTCATTTGATGGAAAGGTACATAGAGAAGTAATCATCTTTAGAGAAAAGAAAAAAAACTTTAAGAATTTAATCCTTGAAGCAGTTCAAACCATTACTGTCCTGTTTGAATTGTTCTCACATTATGTAAACTTGGTTTTACTCTGATAACCTGCTGTTTTTGTAGGATGTTTTTGTCCGCTATACACAATAATTATACAGTATAGTGTTAAGACATTATTTTGGACATATATGAAGAAAATGCCACATTCCCCCCCCCCCATGTAATTAATAGCTTGACTCTAAAGGCTGACCATGTCTTAGTCACTGTTCTGAGTATTTTCCATTCTGAACCTCATTAAATTTTCACAACAATCCTTTGAGACAGGTTCTTATGCCCCATTTATTAGTGGGGAAACTGAAACTTAAAGGTTAGATGACTTCGATGTCATACATAGGGTAGGTGACAGAATCCAGGTCGGACAACTTGAATTCTCACAGCATTCCTAAACAAAGAACAGTCCTGGGACTAAATAAAAACTTGGTTAATGCTAAGTGTTGGCCTAGGAATTTGAAAACATTTTGTATCATGTATTTAATTTTTTAAAATAAAAACCAAAATTTTATACTGAGAATTGTAAAGTTAAAGCCTTTATTCCCTATCTTAAAAAAAAAAAAACTTAAAATACAAGATGCATTGAAAGGTTATAATGAAAATTTATTAAATACTACTTAGCTGTAGTAAAATTTAATAATTTGTAATTACTGTTTAGTCCCCTTATTTGGGTAAGAGCCATATATTCTGCTTAGTTCAATCTCCATACCACACTTTGTTCTACCACATTATATTTTGGGGCAGTTGCCATTAATAAGGTTCATTGCTCATTCAGTCAGTCTGTGTAAGACATCAGTAATGTTTTAAAACAATTTAACAATTTAAAAAGCCAAGTATAAGAAACTTCAATTTTGTTGAAGATTAAAATGAATCAGTGACAAAGAATATCCTTTTTTTGGCTCTGAATTTTTCCTTCTAAATTTTGAATCCTGGAGGTGACATGGAGTAGATGTCTAGAGATTTCAAAAATCTAAATTTCAGCAATTGAATATGATAAGGCTTGTTTTTAACTACCTACCCCACAGATGTAATGGCTATTTTGGCTGCAAATTGTGTAGGTTACTTACTTGATGTGTTGTAGACATGAGAAAGGCTAATATTTGTAAAACAATCAGAAGTGATTCAGAAGTACTGTACTCTAGGGGCTCTGGGAAAGGACTGCTGGAGAGGCCATATTGTGGAGAGGTTAAGGTTCACATCCCAGCCTTAGCACTTACTAGCTGTGTGTCCAGTTACTTAACTTTTAGTTTCTCTGAGCATGTTTCTTCATTTATAAAATGGGAATAAGTGCCTACATCATTAGGGTTGTTTTCACGATGAAATGAGAAAATCAGATAAGCGTCCACAAAAGTTTAGCTATGGGAGAAATGAAGCTTTTTGTATTATGCCTGGATTTTTCTTCCTTCTTAAACTGTGTTTATACTCTTATTTTTCAGGTTTTTAATAATAACTTCAACAGTAATTAAGGTCAAATAGAGATAAAAGTCAAATGACAGTTAATTAAATAAGGTATATCCCAGATTGGTCTGATTTCAGTTAAATCTTGTGAATTTGGGGTAGGGCTCCATTTTAGCTCTGGATTGGTTTTGAGAATGCTGGTTTCTTTCCTGCGCTGCAGTTTGTTCAGGCGTCTCAAAGTTCTCTGGACCACTGTTCTGAGAAGCAAGAGTGTGTTGATTTTACCCAGGATCTCCAGACTAGCTCCATGTCTTAAGACTGGGGATGATCTGGGGCAAACCATTTCTAGAAATTTTTAAGCCCTATAAAGGGCTTTTTTTTTTAAAGGGAAAAAATGTATAAAGTGCTTTTAAAAAGTTTCTTTCACAGAGCTAAAGTCACTTGACTAAGTTAGGAATATAGAATTATGTATTGTTTATTTAGCCGTAGGAAGACCCAGAAAAATTAAGCAGAAAAAACTGTTCCCTTTTGAGATATGGGAGTGGGGAGAGTGAAAATAATTGATTTTAGGGGAGGGGGCGCATGGGTGGCTCAGTTGGTTAAGCGTCTGATTTGAGCTCAGGTCATGATCTCGTAGTTTGTGAGTTCGAGCCCCACGTCGGGCTCTGTGGGCTATGTGCCGACAGCTCAGAGCCTGGAGCCTGCTTTGGAGTCTGTGTCTCTGTCTCTCTGCCCCTCCCCCACTCACGCTCTGTATGTCTCTCCTTCAAAAATAAATCAACATTAAAAAATTTTTTAAAAATAATAATTGATTTTAGGGGAAAGAGGTTGGGTTTTCTCCTCACTTGGCCATCTCTTCAGGTCCACATTCTAGTTGTAGCCTATGAGACTCCACTCTGAAGTACAATGAATTAAATGTCTTAAAAAGTAACATCACAAATTTTTCCTTGACTCTACAGTTACACATACTATTAGTTTAGAATTATTATTATTAAACCAAAGTAAGTTAGTTGGTCCTAGCCAGATCTGGGATTAAACTCAAGACTCTTGAGAGAGAGATGCCAAGCAAGCTCTTCATTGACTCCTTTTAGTTTCATGATTTGCTAGAGTATATTCTTTAGGCTGTGTCTTCAGATGTTGTTTTTGAAAACTCTGCAATTTCTACACAAACAGTGTTTTAAAACAAACATGTAGAAATTATTCTAGCTGTCTTTATTGTTGGGATTAGGTGAAACTGAAGACTTACAAATTTTTTTTGTTATACAGAAAATATTTATTGTAATGTCATATCAGTTATTACTGATAGGATTTGATTTGCATTATACTTGTTCACCTTTTCATTTTCCTACTATCTGTGTACTGTCAAGGGGTATAAGGACAGACGAGTCTGCATGTTCTCAGATTCTTTTTAGACAACTCCACATTAAGTGAAATACACATTACCTGTTGCCACCATCAAGTGTGTCTTCAGTGAAGTACCAGGTATATCTACCTACTCTGGCCCTGAGAACAGTTGCAGAGAGGAGTAATCTCAAGGAGCAAGAAAAGGAATGATAAAATTCAGGTGATAGGCTATTAAAAAATTTTGTTTTAATGTATATTTATTTTGAGAGAGAGAGCGTGCGGGGGAGGACCAGAGAGGAAGAGAGAATTCCAAGAGAATCCCTATCAGCACAGAGCCTGACTCAGGGCTTGATACCATGAACCTCCAGATCGTGACCTGATGGTCAACTGACTGAGCTACCCAGAGTCCCCAGTTTTGTTTTTTTTTTTTTAATTTGAGAGAGCATGAGTGGGTGGGAGAGAAAAAGAACCTTAAGCAGGCTCCAGGCTCAGCACAGAGCCTGATATGGGCCTCAATCCCACAACCCTGGGATGATGAACTGAGCCAAAATCAAGTCCAACTGAGCCACCCAGGCACCCTGTGATAGGCTGTTTTAAAGTAGAACTTTAAGAGGCATTTGGGTGGCTTAGTTAAGTGTCCAAAAGACTCTATTGTTGTTCAGGTAATGATATTATGGTTTTGTGGGTTTGAGCCCCGCATCTGACTCTGCTGGCAGCATGGAGGCTGCTTGCGATTCTTTTTCTCCTCCTCTCTGTCCTGTCCCCACTCATGCTGCCTCTGTCTCTCTCAAAAATAAATAAATTTTTTTTAAAGTAGAATTTTAAAATTTGGTAAAGGAATGCTCTCTCTTACATGTCTTACTAACTTGGTAAATACACCCTCATGTACATAAGTGTAATCAGGCCAGTCCACAGGTTCGTATGAGCTGGACTCCTGTAAGTGGGAATACACTTCATTCCTCTTCACATCTGCAGCATCCCAGTAGGACTAGCACAAGTTTTTACCAGCCTGACTAGATGCAGAAGCGGGATGGTGAAGATGGTGAAGCTCTAGGCTATGGAATTTTTGTTTTCAGGAGCATTGCTAGATGTCTGCCAGTGTCAGGAGAGCTACTGAGGCAGGGCTTCCTACGTAAGTGGGGAAAGCTGCGTGTGCTCCCAAGTACCAGGGGTTAGTATGCAGGTACAGCTATTCCCGCCCCGCTATCAGACCTCTCTTTTCCTTTGCCCATTTAGGCCACTAAATGTTGTGAATTCCTGTTCTAACAGGAAACTGTTCAGGAAATGTGGAATGCACTGAAAATATTTCTGCATCCCCTTTAAAGAGCCCATATGTTGCTTATCTCAGACATGCTTCCAAAGGCCTTAAAGATTGATTTCCTTCCTTGCTGTGGTCTTCCTAGAACCTGTGTATCTGTGTGAACACGTAATTGCTTCTCCGAAACTACCTATATTTTATTATAACTATATCCATCAAGTAACAAGTAATGCATTATCAGTCATCAAAAGGTTAGTTATAAGAAGCCTTTAATCTGTATGCATTTATTAACCTTTAGAAACTTTCCAACTTCAATTTCTAGTTATTAAGTCTTTTTTGATTCATGGCTAAAGTATACCTACCATTCTCTAAATTACAGTCAAAATTATAGTGTGGAAATGCTGATTTATTTTTTCCATTCTCTAAAAAAATAGGTGTTTGTATTTAAAGCATGTTTGCATATATGTGGTCTTCACAGTAGTTTAATGAGTCAGATAATCTAGATGCCAGCCCCATAGTCATTAAGTGACTTGTGTATGATGACGCAGTGAAGAGTTTCTACACTTACAGGCTGGAACCTGACTTTAGGTCTTCTGATTTTAAGTTGTAATCCTTTCTCCTTCAAGAAGCCTTAGAAGAATTTTTAAAGTTCTTTTGGTTGTTCCGTTGGTGGTAGTGTTAGGGTCTCCTTATTTTGTCACAAGTCGTTTGCCCTCGAGCCTAGTGTATTCTTAAGCAGTGCCACAACTGGTGCTACTGCAAAAGTTCTGTCTTATTCTGAGATTCCTTCTTGATTCCCCATTGGCCTTCTGACCAGCTCTGCCATGTACGCAGTGCCTACCTGATGCTTTGGTGCCTTTTCATTCACACTGGTACTTGGAGTTCTCCTTTGGGAGCATATTGATTATGATGAATGTAGTGTAGGTAAAGTCGGGAGGCCTAGGTTCTTACGTGTGAACAGCATCTGATTCATAATAGAAAGTCAGTAAATATTAGCTACTGTTTATATTTGAATTAAAGACCATCGAATTGACTGACCTTATGTTCCAAAAGTGTGTTTGGTGCTCAAGAGTAGGGAGGTTCTGCTGTCCTGGAAGGCGGTTGGCAACATACTTTTCCCTGAAGATCCAAAATGAAGGTTAACATATTAGTGAAGAAACCTATTAAACTTCTTAATCTGTTGTTTGCTAACCTTGAGCACGGTTACACCTATTAACCTACAGTACTACAGTTGGTAAACACTAGACTACTAACTTCCCACGAAGTTCCATCAATTCATTGGAAAGACTTATACAGAACCCGTAGTTTAGATTCCCAGTCCCCTTAACCTCCCCCATGAATTTATCCTTTCTGGAAAGACACGACAGTTGTTTCAGACAAAAATGTTCATTTTAACCCATTCTTTTGGAGTACCACAAACTTGCCACCAGGTGGTACTGTTGTATAAAAGGAAAGTTGATGGAGTGTCAGGGTTATTTTAGTGCCTAAGTGAAAGATGGTCAGAGCATATGATGAGAGTCATGTTAGAAATCAGCTTACCATTCACTAAAGCTGTATGAAGGACTTTTTCATTTCTTGGCTTTTGTTAAAAGAAGTCCTTTGAACCTTGAAATATAACCAAAGTGTTAGACATGAAGTTTATATCATCACCAAAGGAAAATGTAAAATCTAAATGAATTCTTTAGTTTCTTAAGAAACATGCAGAATAGAGGTGCCTCAGTTGATTAAGTGTCTGACTTTTAGCTCAGGTCATGATCTCATGTTGGTGAGTTCGAGCCCTGCATCAGGCAGGCTCTCTGTTGTCAGTGCAGGCCCAATTTGGATCCTGTCTCCCTCTCTCTGCCCCTCCCCCGCTTGCACTCTGTCTCTCAAAAATAAAAATTAAAAACAAGAAGAAACACACAGAACAGAAAATAGAACATCCTTGAGAAAGGCAGGTTAGCATAGTGGTCAGCAGCATGGGCTCTGGTATATGTTTGGGTTCACATTCTGGCTCTTTGACCAGTAAATACATGCCCTAGAACACAATTATAATACGTGTTAACTTTCCTTACTATTACTGACTCTTGGGGATCCTAAGCAATGTTACATGTACAGTGTCAGCTCAAAAATATTTACACCTTAAAAGAGTTGTTAGGAGAATGAAATAAAATTTGTCTAAAGCACTTAGAAAAAATGCCTCAAACACAGTACATGATAAATATTAGCTATCGTTATTATTGTCCTAAATTTTTTTTTCCTCTACAGCTTATTTTCAGTTGCTTTTTAAAGACGGAAAGCTCATGGTGCAAATTGTTATTTCCAGGTGAGTACATTTTGAGATTTCTTTTGTTTAGCTTCAATAACTTAGGGTTCTCTAGATTCGATATTTTCCTGAAAGAATCGGGGTTCTCAGGTGCATCTTGCACACATCCTTGCATTTCAATCTCTAGTTCAGTGCGTGGCACTGCCTAATTTCCCAAGAACTTATGCTCAACAAAGAGTTCCTTTGGGCCTTGAATGGTGGTGTAGGACACTATTCATCCTTCACCCCTCAAAAATATTGTAACCGCCAGCCCTTTGCTTGCAGTGCTGGGGCTGGAGGCCTGGCAGAATGGGTGCTGATGGAGCTACAGGGGGAGATCGAGGCTCGCTACAGCACTGGATTAGCTGGAAACCTCCTGGGAGACCTACATTACACCACTGAGGTGAGGGGACTTTTCTTTCCCTGCCTAATGCCTCAGGAAAGCAAGCTACACCAAGGTGGTGCTCCCAGGACCCAGAGTGAGGACTGCCCTCAGGTTTGTTATTCGAGGTCTAGCTAATCTAGTCTATCTGTTTGTTCTCCCCCAACCCCTGCAATAGCAGGGAAATTTAGCTTTGGGAAATCTGGAAAAGTCACAGTTCTAAAAAGTGGAAATTCTTTTACCTGGGGTTAGAAAGAGTAAAAAGGGCATGAGGGTGGTTGCCTCGTGTGGCTCTTCGGCATGGTTAGAGCCAAACCAGGGAGTGGAGGTGCCAGCACTGCCTGCCAAGAGCATCTCTAGAAGGCATCTGAGTGTTCTGTCCTTGCCCTGAACCTTAGGCATTTCATTCTTGTTCTGCTAAAGGGAATCCCTGTGCTGATCGTGGGGCATCATATCCTGTATGGAAAAATCATCCATCTGGAGAAACCTTTTGCCGTCCTTGTCAAACACACTCCTGGGGAGCAGGACTGTGATGAGCTTGGCTGCAAGACTGGCACCCGGTACCTGGTGACCGCACTCATCAAAAACAAGATCCTTTTCAAAACTCGCCCCAAGCCCATTATCACCAACGTCCCCAAGAAAGTATGAAAGAACCCCGGATTTTCCCTAGAGAGCGGCCAACTCCTTGGACTCGTGCTCAGTTGCCACATCGAGGACGGCTCGACGGTTCCTTGGGACCACAGGGGGGTCCTGTTCTAAACACAGGCCACCCACTGGGCATGAACTCTGATCCCTTCCTTATGGCAACTGGTTCTCTTGGTGGAAATCTGGCCCCATTTCCAAGGAACCCATCGCCTTTTCCAACTTCATCAGGATCATTGGCTTCAAATCCAGCACCTTTCCCTGCTGGTGCTCGTGACCCAGGCATGGCTTCTTTTCCAAGAGGGATGAATCCCACTGGCACAGGTGCAGTTTCTTTCCCAAGGCCTGGTGGCCTCTTAGGCCCAGGTCCAGGCCCAGGCCCAGGCCCGGGCCCAGGCCCATCTCTAAACCCGAGGGCAGGGGCTCTTCCAGGCCCAGGGCCTCTGTCTAATCCAAGGTTAGGGGGTCTCCCAGGGCCAGGTCCTATGTCCAACCCAAGGGCAGGTGGTCTCCTGGGAACAGGTCCTGACCACAGAAGTGGCGGCCCCATGGGCCCTGGATCTGGGCCCAGCCTGAGAGCAGGTGTCCTGTTGCCTTCTGGGAACGGTCCTCCTAATCCTAGGCCTGTTGGCCTGGGACCAGGACCAAGTCCCAATCTGAGATCAGGCTTCGTTGGTACAAACCCTGCCCCACGGTCAGGTATGTTTCCAGGCCCAGGCCTTGGGCCCAACCCAAGAGCAAATAGCCTGGGCCCAGGCCTTGGGCCCAACCCAAGGGCAGGTGGCCTGGGACCAGGCCCAAATCTGGACACCAGAGCAGGGGGTCTCCTGGGCACAGGATCTGGTCTTAACTTAAGGATGGCTGGACCTCAAGGCCTAGATCTTGCCCCCATTCTAAGAGCAGCGGGTCTATTAGGATCAAATTCAGCTGCTTTCTCACAGGCTTCTGGAAACATGGGCACAAGCCCATCCTCTATGGCAAGAGTACCTGGCCCCATAGGCCCAAACTCGGGTCCTGGCTCTCGGGGAATTGGCCTTCCAGGGCCAAATCCATCTCCCATGTCCAGAGCTCCTGGCCCCATAGGCCCTAATTCTACTCATTTTTCAAGGCCAGCTGGGCCCATGGGAGTAAATGCCAATCCCTTTCCAAGGGGGACTGGTTCAGGGGGGCTGAATCCAGCTGCCTTTTCTCAATCTTCTGGCACATTGGGTTCAAATCCAGCTACCTTCCAGAGATCTGCTGGGCTCCAGGGCTCAAGTCCAGCAATTTTCCCAAGAACCTCTGGGCCACTAGGCCCCAATCCAGCTAACTTCCCAAGGGCCAGTGGATTGCAGGGTCCAAGTCCTGCTGCCTTCCCAAGGTCTACTGGCCCATTAGGCCCTGGTCAGGTTACTTTCCCCAGGTCAGCTCCTGGGCCCCTGGGCTCTTCTCCAGCAGGCCCTGTAGGTATCAACCCAGCTCCTTTTGCAAGGCCAAGCGGGACCCTGGGTTTAAACCCAGCTTCCTTTCCAAGGATGAATGGCCCTGTAAGCAAGACTTTGGTCCCATTTCCTAGAGTGGGGAACCTCCCTGGCACAAACCCAGCTGCTTTCCCCAGACCAGGGGGTCCTATGGCAGCAATGTACCCAAATGGAATGTTACCCCCTTAAACACTTTTCTCCCCAGGACCACTCTGGTTTCCAAGCACTGTGGTTCTGGGCAGGGGCTGTGTTTTAGGTAAAGGGGTAGATATGGAGCTACAGTCTGAAGTATGTAGCCGGGGCTCAAGTTCAAATGAGCCATCTTTTCCCTCTGCTTCTTTCTTGACTGAAGGTGAAGTGTTACTTGTGAAAGATGGACTACGGCAGGTGGGAATGATCCTGACCTTGAGAGAAAGGATCTCCAGCCCTCCAGAAGCCTGCTGTGCTTTTGTCCCACAGCTTTCTGCCCCTTGTTTCTTACTAGTTTCTTGAATTGTTCTTGTGGACTTTTCCTCAGGGATACATTGGCCTGCAGGTCCCATTTCATACGTAGTTCTCTGCTCACCACTGGAGAATCAGCTCACTGCTCTCTAGCACTGTTGCATTGGTGAATGCTTCAGCAGCTCTGCCCTGGGCAGCTTGGACCTGGTCATCCTCTACTGCCATACCTTTCCCTGAGGGCTTGAACACAGAACAGGGAGGTGGGCAATCACTTTAAAGACCCACCAAACACAATTTCTGCTTGATTAACTGGGCCTGCAGCTTCCTTCTCCTGGGACTCAGAGGAGGCCAGAATCAAGGCTCCACCGCTCACCTAATTCCCTCTCCACTAGTACTCCCGATCAAAGAACCTCAAAATTTAAACTGACGTCAGTGGGAATATGGGAACTGGGGTAGGGGGTGGGGGGATAAAGGGGAGAAATCACTGTGCTTCGTTCAGCCTGAGGTGAAAGGATGGTGGTGTTTTTCCTGCATTGTATCTTTTCTTACTGTTTCTTTAATAAATGGGATGAGAGGGCTGCCGATGTCACTCTACTGCGTTACCTGTTCCCACAGGAAAGGAATTTAACCCAGTGCTTTTCATTGTTGTAGCTTGGCCACAGTCCTATGTTGTCTGCCAGAGCAGATGCTGTCCCTCAAGGAGGAACCAAGCATTGACCTTTACCTTAGCTAGGACTCCCTTGTCTGCCAGTGATTTCACCAGAGACCTTGTCCACCTTCAAAAATAAAAGGCCATCATAGGTGTGCAGTTATCAGCCAGGTGGGCCTGCTGTATTGCCCAGGTCCAGACGCAGCTGTGAACACTTACCTGTTGAGTTCCACTGCAACTACCTTGACAAAACCATTTCTATCTCAAGTACCTCTTTTGAAATGGAATAAACCAGTTTAAGTACAAGGAGGAAGTAGTCCAGAGATAACCAGCATTGTGTGAGAATCTTTATTTTGACAAGTGCAGTATAAAATATTTGACCTGAAAAGTAAAAAAAAAAAAGTAAAAATAAATATGTTTACAAATTATTGTAGAAAGAATACAAAAGGCTTAAAATTCTCAATGAGGAAAAAACCAAAATGTGTCCAGTTGTATATAAAGGCTCTTCCCTTGCAAGAAACGGGGATAAAGCTGAAGACCCAGTTTGGTTTCGCTGCTGAAAAACGTACAAAATAACTTAGAAAAACCAATCGAGGTCAAACGTTGTGAGCCCACTACTTGTACCTGCCTACACTTGATCTGAGCAAAGTTGATAACCACAGTGCATGGCAAAGCTGACGGTAGGACAACCAGTTCTCCATCCAGGAATCCACCCCACATTAACCTTCAAGTAAAAGCTGAAGAAAAACAAGCCCTTAGTGAAGCCTGAGCTCTGCAGTTGGCTGACCGGATTTCCTCCATTGTAGTGCTCAAAATAGTTTACTTGGCCAGCAAAAACACGGAAGAGCCTGGAACAACCGCTTTTAGCAAATGCCTGCTGCCTCTTCCCAGCTTTCAGGGGTTGGGCCCAACACCGGCCAGCAGTCTTTCAGAAGCTCGAGGTCTGTGTGATGTAGCGATGTTGATTGCACCTGGAAAACCCTTGCGTTCATGGGAGGTGAAGGAAAGCACCAGGGTTTGCCAATCTGTGGCTCAGAGCACACTTTGTTCCTTTGTAGGAAGCACCTGGGCACACTAGAGGCTTGCCTCCTCAACTCCTGTCAACCTTAGTGCTGGTTCTGAGGGGCTAGCAGGCCCTGCTGAGAATGGACATTTGTTGGAGAGAGCAAGTACACGTGCAAGCAAGCAACCCCTACAGCAAAGGCTTAGTCAAGATTCCCAGTTTCAAATTCAAGAGCTGAGAATAGTCTGTGGATTGCGAATCTCTAGAAAATGCTTTCCCTCATCCCCCCCGCCACCCCCCCCAAAAAAAGCCAGAAATCAAAGCTTCAAGGGCCTTAAGAGAGAAAGCAAGAACCTTAGGATTAAGGAACCAATTCTATCTCTGAGTTTGATTTCTGGAAAGCAGCAAATGCAATAACGACTATCCACATCTTGGCTGTAAGAATTCCCTGGAGAAGCCAATGAAGAGATGGACAGTTTCAAGGATGACCAGCTTGGATTTGAGGCTTCACTTAGGAAACACTGAAAGGGTTTTCACTGGACATGATTGTCAAGAACTGTAGGCTGAAAGTCATGCACGCTTAGCCAGCTGCTAAGGAATCTGTACAAGCAGTTCCAAAATTGTAGCGAATTTGGTCAGAGGCTCCTAATCGTTTTTTCCCCCACCTGCTGAGGACAAGGTTGCTTATTGCAGAGGTGCCTATGGGAGTCCAGACTCTGCCTCAGTTGCTACCTTGAAAAACTTACCTAATGACAAGGAAGGTGAAAGAGGTGACTCACTGCATCACCTTGAGGAAAGCCAAGTGAGGAGGCTACCTTAGAGCTGAGTTTGAGAGAGGAATTCAGAGTAAACAGGGTCAAGCACCCAAGCCCTCACTTCTCTTCTGAGTGTATCGGGATTTCATCTTCCTGGTAGATGACCAAAACCTTTCCTCTTCCCAGCAGAGATCACAGACCAGCTCACCTAGATGTTGGGCAGTTTTCAGGTGAGATACATTCAGTCTAAGCCTCCCATATAGCCCATGGCCTTCAGCACCGCCACCAATCTTCGTTCCTCCTGGCAAACTTTCATTTTTAACATATGTATATATATACACACACTTAAAAGCAGTTCAGTACTAACTACCTGCTAGTTTGGCTCATCCTTGGGATGTTGAGATGTGGAATGGAGTATGTCACATAATAAAGCACCATTCCTAGACCCTGTTTTCTGATGCCCAAAGATCAGGCTTCTGGGCCTTGTATCAGGCACAGTCTTATTGCATTGATAGCTAGATTTGGGGATGAGGGTGGGGGACACATTACTAGCCAGCCCAGATCTCTCAAATTCTCCCACCACCTCTGATTGTGTTCAGATGGGCTAAGAGAACCCCTTCCCACAGGCTGTCATTGTTCACTTACCTATCAGAAGTTGCCACTGATTCGAACTAAATGGTTTAGCACACTTCTGGGTTGCCTTTGGATCCCGGGGGGAGGAAGTGGAATCTTTCCCAGAGGCCACCACACGCAGAGGCCAGCAGACAGGTGGCATGAAAACAAGTCATCCCCTGAGCTGGAAAGGTGTTGCCTCTAAGCAGAACTGCCCCAGACTATAGTACAAGTCACCGTTTGCACTTCAGATTTGTCCTTTGGACCATTAACGAACTAAAACAGCACTCCCTCTTCCCTCCCACCCCATCTTTTCTCTTCCATTCCCCTTCCCTCCCTTACCCATTGCACTTTTCCCACTCTTGATTGGGGGCTGTGTCACACCTCAGCGTAAGCTAAGCTATACTGCTCTGGCTTCTTCCCACATCGCCGGGCGATGATGGCCAGATACAACATGAGGAGGGCCACCCAGTAGCAGCCATACAGGATGGCCCCAGAGACCAGGAAGGCCAGCTCTGTCTCACTGAACAGATCCTGGCAATACGCCGTGTAGGCCAGTCCCCCTAGAAGGACTGCCACCCAAATGGACACCGGGATGAGGCCAATGAAGTTCACTACGATGGTTTTTCGGCCCGAGGTGCCCCAGCCCGACTTGTTGATGGTAGCAATGGCAAAGATCTTGGCTGGTAGGAGGCTGGACATATACAGAAGGGAATAGAGGGACATGAAGATCATTTCTGCATTGCCCCGAAGGAAGCAGGCATAGGTAGCCTTGATAATGCCCACCAGCTGCACCGTCAGCAGGAAGAGGAGAATATTCCAGATGCGGCCTCGGTAGAAAAGCTGTATGACCGTGGCAATGAGGAAGAAGGGGAAGAAACCTGTGACCACTGATTCATAGGTCATCCAGAGGTGGTGCTTATGGAACCAGAGAGAGTTGTAGAGCCACTCTCGGAAGTAAGACTTGCTCCAGCGGGTCTGCTGGTTGAGCCACCGGAGGTACTTGGTGGGAGTCTCTGTGAGGCACTTGGAGCGCGCTGTATACTTAGTCCGGTAGCCGAGGCTCAGGACTCGGTTGGTGAGGTGGCGGTCATCTCCAAAGCTGCACTTGCTGCCTAGGAACTTCTGATGGTACCAGTCCTCCAGGAATTGTTGGAGGAGGCTGTTGCGGTACATGCCCAAAGGCCCACTAATACACTGCACACAGCCGAAGTAGGACTGGCAGGCCCGCTCCACGTTGAAGGCCATCCAGTACCGCACACTGCTCAGGAAGGAGATCCACGAGTCATATTTGTTGAGGATCTGCAAGGGAACCGGAGATGCTGGGCCTCTTCACCTGAGGACTTAAACCCCAGGAGACAGACGCCAGAGACCACGAAGCCGCCTTGCCCTGAGTTCTAAATCCCATGTCTCAAATTCTTGGCCAGCAGTCCTAACTCAGCCAGAGCTAGAAAACCTGAGGCTCAGAGGAGCCCACCACACCCAGTCACTCTCACTGTCATGTGCACTGACTGGCCCAGTGAAGTTGCTCTAGCAGTTAAAGCCACCTTCAATCTCTGGAAACAACCTGGACGGTGGCAGAGAGAAGGGCACTTGAGAAAGATGCAGCGCGTCACCCCCAGCCACCTATCCTGACCCTTCTGCACTTGGCAGGCTTCTCAGGAAGACTTGGTGTGTTCCCAGCAGGCCCCGCCAGAAGAAGATCTGACCCCTTATTCTTAACCACATTGCCCCCTTCTTAACCATCCAGGGCAACTTCCTCAAGAACAAGGGTTTTCTCAAGGGTCCAACTTTGGAGGTGCTTGCTGCACCAATGCCCAAAAAAGCAGCAGCCTCAGGATACTGAGCCCTCCCAGTAGCACAGGCGCTCTACACACCTATTCAGTGATTTTTTTTCCTCAGGTTGAAAAAGAGTAGACTAGGGATTGGGTAGCAAGTGAACCATTTGATACTAGTGAAAACTGTCAAAGAAGAACCCTCCACACACACACAGACACACACACACACACACACAGACACACACACACACAAACACACTTCCAAAATATTAGACAGTCAGGATGCTCGTTTTCCAGGCATATTCATTGCATTAGGAAGCAGAAAGAGTCTAGGCCCCACCCCCAGGAATCCCCGACTACTTCTTACTTGTACATCTCCTCCAACTCCCCCTACTTGGGGGTCCTCCTCCAGGACTCGAAGCATCTCGATGGTGCAGGCTGGATCCAGCACAGTGTCAGAGTCACACACCTGTAGAAGGGGGGAATGCAGTATCAGCCCACTTTGACCTCAGGCCTTGCTGCAGGGACATAACCGCCTCTCCTAGCATTCACTTCCAGCCACTAGCAAAGAGATCTGTGCTGAATGCAAGAGGTGAAGTGAGTAACAAAGAGGAGAAAGAGTTTAGATAGCAGGTTTGACAGCCACTGGGCTGAAGGACAAACCCAGGAGACTGGAAAGAGAAAGGCTTAGCACTGGGCAAGTTTTTAGCTTCTACAGAGCCAGGCTCCACAAAAATGGTCACAAAACATTTCCCCGGAGTCCCTGGGAATCAGGTGACAGTACAGTAGGTAGGCAAAGGCAGGCAGACACTCCACATTAGGCCAAGAAATGGCTCTTGCTAGAGGCTACTGCCCGAAGCGCTCTCCTGGGGTTATTACTGAGGTCTTCCCAGTTTCGGCCTCTGGTGTTTCGGACAACCTGCAGCCCTAGTGCAGGATGCTCCTACCCAGCCCTAGGCCCCCCACTAATACGGCTGCGAGGCCTTCTGCGCTCCTGCGGCCAAGTCTCGGAGATCAGGGCACAGGATGTCCAAGGGCTGCCCTCACCTGCATTCTCCCCTGGGAAGCAGGAGCTGGAGTCTGATGCCTTGCACCACTTGGCCATCCTGACCTAACACCTGGATTTTACTCTGAGTGTGGAGGCTGGCAGCTGCTGCCTCTAACCAGAGCCTAGATCAAATCCTGCCCACTTGTCCCCCTTCCCTAGGGAGGCTCATGGTCTGACTCTAACAGGTGGCTCCATTATTAGTTGAACCTGAGCTATGAACTGTCACCCAGTGGCTGACTCCTTGTCTATTTTCTAGAAAATTACACAGAGCCCAGATAACCACTGGCAGAACAACAGAGCAAAGAACAATACCCACAGATGAGCCTACACTCCGCTTTGCAAAAGCCTAAAATCCTTTTACTAAAGTTGATAATCCTGCAGGAAGGGGGCTGCGCCCCACTCCCCAACCCTGCTGGGCTCCCCCAACCATGGTGGCTCCAGACAAGCAGCTAAAGGTAGAGGGGGATCCAGGCAGAGCTATCACACCTGCTCCCTATCTCCCCGCCAACCTGGTGCCTGACTCCCAGCGCTCCTCCGCTTACAGGCCAAGCTTCCCCAGGACTGTCGGTCTCCAGACCACTTCCTTCCCTGAGCCTAACCCATTCTTCATACTGCTCAGCTCCCTTCACTCCAGGGAGGCCTTTCTAAGCACAGCAGGGTTAGGGTAGTTAGAGCTCCTGGCTGCCTGGGTTTCCCCACTGGCTGAAGCAGGCTGTCTCCCTCAGGGAAAGACCCACCCTTAGCTAGCAGGGCTGTTGGAAGACAGACTGGAATCCACCAAACGTGACTCAAGCCCAGGCTGCCCCAGGCAGGGAGCCCAGAGCCACAAAGGGAAAGGCTGGCTCCGGTGTGTGAACACACAAGTAATGGTCAGCCAAGGAAGATGGGTGGCAGGTTTGGGGGAATGCTGTGCTTCAAGGGAGCAGAGGACAATGTCCCTGTGGTTTGAGCACGTGCCAGGGCTCAAAGGCTTTTCTTGTGCCCTCTGAGTCTCCAGGAAAGCTTCAGAGGCCCCCTGACCCTAGGTGAACTGTAGAATCAAATGCCTCGACATCCCTCCCCACAAGGTCAAGGAGATCCTTGGGCCTAGGTAGACAGAAAAAGGTCAGTGTACCAACTCATTTGAGGATGCAAATTTCCAAAGAGCCAAGATCAAAATGTCTGTGGCAAGCTCACTTTAGGCGGGTACAGTACAGAACATTTCCTATCAGGGTCCTCAGCATGCCCTCACTAAGACTGGGTTGGTACATAGGTGGCCTACCGCGACGGTCGCGATTTATTCAAGTGATGGGCGAAATCCTCTGGCGTGTACGGAGAAGGAATGCAACAGAGAAATGGTGTAGGTGCTGGACCAAAACTCTGAGGTTCTGGGTGCAGTTTCTACTTTGTACTGAAATGTTTGAGCTTTCAATCACTTCTTTCTAGGTTTTGTTATTTGAAAATTGGAGCTCTGTTAATCGTGTCAACCTGATAAAAATTTCAGGCTAATGTCAATGACAGTTTTGACCGGAAGCTAGACTGAATCTGTTCAAGGTCCAGGGCTGCCGAGACCACTTAAGTCTTAAGCTGGGGGGGTGACTCACTGCCATGTCCCGCCACCTCACAAATGCAGAGTTGACACTGGGTAGAGGAGGACTCTTTGGCTCAGAACTATAACAATACTTGAGTGCTGTAGAGCATGATTTCTTTTACTCTTCTCCACACCTTCTGATGGAGAGACTCCCCCCCACCGCCCCCGCCCGTTACCGACGGCGAGGCAGTATAGCGCAACAGAGAAGGGCAGCCTTGAGACAGACTGCCTACGTTCCAATCCTGTCTTTGCACCTTAGTGCTGTGTGAGATCAGGCAAGTTACTTAACCTCTCTGTGCTTCGGGTTCACCTTCCATGAGTGGAAATAATAGTACTTATCCTCTAGGAATACTAGGAGGATGAAAACAGCGGTGTATGAAGCTCCTACAACGGTGTGTGGTATGAAGTAAATGCTGCAGACCGATTTGCTCTTACTAGTAGTGGGCTACCAGTCCAGACACCCCGCCCAAAGTCACAGAGCTAAGTCATCAAAGAACCAGGATTCCATCCCAGGTCTTTGTGACCCCACGACTGCTGTTCTGAGCAGCAGCTGTCTTGTTCTTCTGAAGTGCAGAGGAGGGGTGTGCGCGACACACGAGACCTCAACGGGACCGAACATCCCTGGACAGCAGCCTGGCTGGCCGGACACAACCACACGTCCCCAGGCTCCCGGGAAGGCACCCTTACCTGGATGTAGTCCACCGAATCGCCGAGAGCTTTGAAAGCCGTGTACATGACCTCTCGCTTGCCTCCCCACTTCTGCATGATGCAGGAGAAGGTGCTGGTTCTCACCACATCCCGCACGCGGTCCATGCCCTCCTGCAGGCTGGCCTCCGTCTCCCCTTCCCCCGCCTCGTGGAAGTTGCTGCGCCACACGAAGAAGCCAGCTTGCTCAGTGCCACCTAGCACCTCGTGGAAGATGTCCAGCATGTAGGCGTCCTCCTGGCGGTTGCCATCCACCACCATGACCACCTTGAGGTCAGGGAAGGCGATGCGCTGGGCAGAGCGCAGGCACTTGCGCAAGTAATCGGGGTCCTCCTGGTACGCGGCGATGCACAGGGCCACCGAGCGCCGCGACGGGGAGGCGAGTTTCAGCGGCCGGCCCGCCCGCCGCATGCGCCGGTGCTCCAGGAAGGCAAACAGGCTTTGGATGAGCAGGTGCAGGCCCAGGATGGCACCGTACAGGCCGAAGGACAGGTAGTGCTTTTCCGTGTGAATGAACTGGTAGCCTGTCACGTAAGCTGCCAGGATGCCACCTAGCACTGCCAGGGCAAACAGGCTGGTGCCCACCACACGCAGGGCCGTTGTCAGCTGCACCGGCATCTGGCGGGAGGAGGGAGGCGTGGGGTCAGGCAGAAGGCAGCGCTTCTAGTCCATGGGAGTGGGGGGCGTTTTCCCCGGGCCTGGCCCACAAAAGGGGAAATGATCCACTAATAAAAATCCCTGCCACCAACTGCGCATGACTAAGACTGTTTGTGCAACTCAGAAGCCAGACTACTGGGGTTCGAATCCCAGCTCTGTCACTATCTGTGTGACTGTGTTCTGCCCCTTCGTGAATTCATCTATGAAGTGTGGACTGCAGCCCTAACCTCCTAGCATCTTGAAGGGTTAAATGGATTACATACGTAAAGCATTTAGAGTAGTATTTATTATTGTTAGACAAAGCCAGAAAGAGCTAGGTGATCCCCACCTGGTGGATGGCGGTCCTGGGGTGTGCCTGACCCAAAGCTCTTCTAGGCAAGCTTCAATGGCGGGGGGGGGGGGGGGGGGGAGCCTGAGGCCAGAGGCAGCTCTGAGCACATGAGGGGTCCGGGGAGAGCAAAGAGGCGGATGGTCAGGGATGTAGCGAATAGCCAAGAGCTTCTACCTGCCCGGTACCCACTAGGAAACTGCACAGGGGTGGGGGGAGTTCAAGCACAACCACCAATGTGGCCATGAAAAAGTATGAGAGGCAAAGAGAAGAGCAACAAAGAGTAGGGGAGGCAGCTTCCCTTTCTTTAAACAGCAAAATCAGTGAAAGTTTCCCTGTGTTCTCTGCTTTCTCACCTTTTTCTCATTTACTTGAGAGGCAGGAAAGAAAGGGAAAGCAACGGGGAAAAGCAGACAAGGACAAAAAGGAAATGAGAGCTGGGGTGTGGACAGCTCTCCTGGAAGCCCCGCAGTCAGGACACCGGAGGGAACTGCAGCCACCACTGCAGCAGCCTGGGAGGGGGGGCAGCCTGGGAGGCCCCATCCACTCGGTCCTAGTGCCCGCACGGAATCTCTGCGCTGGTCCACAGGCCCTGCCACTCCTGGAGATGCGGCTGGGCTTGGTCTGCACTAAGCCAGGGCTCCCAACAGCGCCCTGTTGAGAACAGCTGTGTTTTAATGAAAAGAGCCTAGGACTCAGCACGGGGAGACTTGAGCTTGAGACTGAGCTTGAGCAGCTCTCCCGCCTCCTGGCTGCCTGACCTTGCCCAAGTTGCCTGTGACTTGGTGTCCCCCTAAGGGGGGGATCTAATGGTTTCTTGCTCCACAGGTCTCAGGTTAAACAATTTCCCTGAAATGAGAAGCACTTCCAGCCCTGAAGGACTCCCCTAATGGGGAGGCTGATTGGGGAAGTGAGGAGGGGCTGATGAGGAGGGGCTCCCTGCTCTCCATTCAAACCCAGGCCTTCTCCCCATCTACTCTCTTTGCCACCTGCTTAATCTGGAGAATCCCATTTTCAACACGATCCACCCACCACAGACAACCTCCTCCAACTCTGGGTTTTATTGGGACCAACCCCTGAGCCCCACTCCCAACACAAACGCACCTTCCCGCCAGGAGAACAGTGTCTGTTCCCTTACCACCTGCCACATAGGTTGGGTAAGGAGCAGGCAGTCATTGCCTAAATCAGTCTGAGACTCAGGCACCAGCAGCGTTCCAGCAGCCGCAGTCCGGAAAGTGCTGTTGGCAGCCCTTCGGGAAGCTCGGGCTCCAGGAGCTCTGCCCCGCCATCCCCGGGAGCCTGCTTCCTCTGCAGGACTCCCAGCCTTCCCTGCCACCCCCACCCCCCACCCCGCCGCCATGCGTCTGCTGCCCAAGGGACCCCAGGGCTGCACCCAATCCAGAAGCGTCCCCGTCACCTTCGAGACCTGACATGCAAAAGGGGCGCCTCTGGGCACCGCTGCCCACCAGCGCTGCAAGAAAAGGCTGGGGGCGTCGAACCCAGCCCAGCAACCTGCCGGGTGCTGGCGCCCCGCCTCGGTGCAATGCCGGAGGCGGTGCCCACCAGGTTAATGCAGCCGGGAAGGCGCTCGCCAGGCTTCTCACCCCCGCCTGAGCCTCGCCTTCTGGCACAGGCGGCGCCGGCCACACCCACGTGCCGGTTTCCCACGACTCGGCGGGGAAGGAACGGAAAACCCAAGAAATCAGTCGGACCAGGCCCCGCTGATCTCCTGTGGGCCCCACTTACCTTGGCAAAGTGTGCCTGCAGACAAAGGCAGCATCGCCAATGTCGCCGGCCCCTTCCTTTACCGGGCAGGACCCCCAACCCCGCACACGCATTGGAGGCAATACCTTGGCACCTCCTACCCCACCGAGGACCAATAGGGCCCACATCCAAAGACCCCACGAGCAATCAGGTGCTGGTGCGGGCTCTGTAAGGGGCGCCCCTGCCCAGATAGGGGGCCGTGCCAACCCAAGCGGGAGAAGGGTAGCCTAGCCCGCCACTCACCCACCCCCATTTCGCCCATAAGGGATCCGCTAAAGCTCGGTCCCCGTAGTATAATGCGCACCCGGCTTCAAGGGCACGAGGTTGGGGGGAGCTCTCTAAGACACTTACCCCCCCCCCCAGATGACGGAAGGAGAAAATCCTCTGCCAAGGACGCACGCCGCCAATCTACACCCGAAACTTTGCGGGGCTGCCAGTGTGCAGCCTCTCCAGCTGACAGGTGTGCCCTGCTACGAGGCCCACACTCGGCGGGATGGAAACTTGTGCGCCGGGCTGGGGCTCTTTCCCTTGCGCCTGGCCGGCCGGCCGCCCACCCTCCCCGCCCCTCCGAGCCGGCTAGGAAAGGGGAGGCCGGGCCCAAGGATCCACGCGGCCGTGGCCCGGCTGACCCACTGGAACCAAGGCGCTGGGCATTTTGGTGCCGGACAGGTGCGAACCCCCAGGCGGGAGTGGGGGGAGGGAGAGACTCCAACCAGCCTCGTGCCCCGCACCGTCGTCCGCCCCCTAATCCATTCACAAAACAGGAGCCGCAAGGGAGGAAGGGAGGAGAGGCTGGAGGAAGAGAGGATGGAGGAAGAAAGGGAGGAAGGGTCAATGGGGAGGGGGCTGCAGGGAACCACGGCGGGAGAGCGCGGAGACACTGCAGTCCTCGGCCGGCCTGCCGGCGCCGGACGCGGCGCCCGCACAGCCGGGAAAGCCGCCGGGGGTCCGCGGGGGCTCGGCGAGCAGCACCCCTAGAGCCCGGCGCGGCCCCCGCCCCTCCGGTGCGGCCGGCTGGCCGGGCCCGCGCTCACCGTGCCGCCGGCTGCCCGCGCTCCGGTGCTCAGCAGGCCCGCGGCGGCTCCATGCCCCTCCTCCCGCTCCTCGCCGCCGCCGCCGCGCCTCGCTCCCCGGTGCACTGCCGCCGCCGCGCGCTCCGACTGACGAGCGCCGGCCCCACGGAGCCGCCTTTAAGTACCGAGCGCGCACCCGCCGGGAGAGGCGCCCTCCTCCGGCCCCAGGGCCGGGAAAGTTGGGAAGAGTGGGAGGGCTCCCCCCGAGGAGCACCCCCTTCTTAGCTCAGTCGGAGAGCGCTACACGGGGCCGGTGCTCGGAGGGACGCGGGGTCCCGCGTGCACGCGGCTCCAGATTCGGTCTCTGCGCCCTGGGAAGGTGGGTTCCCCCAAGGCGGCCAGAGGCCAAGCTCTTCCGCGATCGCCTCGGGGCCAGCTGCCCAGGAGGAGGCGGTCATTGGGCTCAAACTAGGAGCTGAAGCGTTAACTTTCAATATAACCCCTAGGGACTTCCAAAACTGTTAACTCTCCGTCCTCCACCCCCCGCGCCCCGCTTTCTAAGCCTCAAAATCTACTCACTCTGCAAAACGGTGGAGGCGACGGAAATCTTCCCCTGACTGCCGCACGCGGAGAAGTTGTTCGCTGTATAGGGTACTCCCTAAAACCAAGACCGTAGAACCTTCCTGCGGGGCGGAGGGGAGGGGGGAGGAAGAGGCGCAGAAGAGAATAATTGTCAAATATAAAAAGACTGTTCAAAGAAGGTGTTAACAATTGTGACAAGCTTAGCTTTGAATTCCGCAGTGGGGCGCTGATGACTTTAAGGGTTTGCAAAAGCTCCAAATGGTTTTGCAGGAACCTTGGAAGTTCCGGTATCTTAAAGCCAAAACCAATTCCTCCTCCCTTTTTTTTACACCTTTATTTCCGACATCCATAACCTCCTAAAATTCCCAACTGACCTTATAGCCAGTGGTTTTCAGGTTCCTTAAAAGCCGGTGCTGGACTTGGATGAGATGGGGTGGGATTGTTAGAGGAAGTTTAGAGCCAGCTAAATTAGAACCCTATTTCTAAATCTCGGGAAAACTTGAAGAGAAATTCTAATTAAAGACTAATAAAAAACGAATTTACATGTCCTCCAAACACACACAAGATAATTTCCATAGCTTCTTCCCAAGCTGCAACACATTTATGGGAACCTGAGTTGCAGTTTACAAGCCGCCCCTCTCAGAAATCTTAGGGGCTCAGGGGCTTGCCTGCCCATCCCAGGTTCTAGTCCACAGAGCTCACTGCTGGGGGCCCCAAGGAAAGACCCCTGGCGAAGACCTACTCCACCCACTCCATCTTGCGCTACAGAAATCAGATCCTTCCACACTTTGGCTTGAGAAAATCATTACTAATATGCTACATGGTTTAAATATTCTTTTTTGTGTGTTTTAAAAACTAGTATTAAGGGACATCTTAATCGGGTAATCGGGACTCCATTTCCGCTCAGGTCATGATCTCACGATCTGTGAGATTGAGCCCTGCGGCGGGCTCTGTGGTGACAGCATGAGCCTCCTTGGGATTGTCTCTTTCTCCCTCTCTCTCTCTGTGTCCCTCTCTTGCTCCCTCTCAAAATAAATAAACATAATTTTTAAAAAGTAACAAGTATTGAATCCACAATGGGAATGTTTCGAAGCTCGAGACAGGACCTAAGAAGAGCTAATGACGTGCAGGTGGAGAGAGAAGCCTCTGGTTAAGAGGAAGGCTTTGGAGTCCCCAGTGTCTTCCTCCCAGAAGAGGGATTGAGTATCTACTTAACAGGGTTGTGAGAAAATCGAAGAGCTTGGCTGAAAGCAGGTGCTCGGCAAAAGTTAACCCCAGTCGTCCTCCACCGGAGAAGAGCACCTGTCTGCAAATGCTATGAATGCCACAAGCTCCTTCCTCCAGGATGTGATACTCGGTGACCGGAAATTCGGAGATCAGTGTTCATGAAAAAAAATGTCTTGTCTCAAGCGCATCGTGTACTCCCGGAGCCCCAGGCCATCTCCACATCCAGGGGCATCATCACAGCGCCCGGGGCTGCCGGAGCCCGGAAGAGCTATCCGATCCTACCTCCCACCCCAATTTGTAACCTGCGACATTTTAGATCAGGGAAAACCAACAGGGGCTGGGTGGGGACAAAAATGAGTGTATCTGCCTGGGAGGAGTGAATATCCCATTTAAAGATACCCCGTAAGAAGATGGGCGCAGGTGCTCTGCGGTCGAGGGAAATCTGAAATCCAGATTTTTATGGGAAATCTCCTAATTTTTACGTGTTAGCAACTAATTCAAATGTTGCAAGAAAAAAAAGAACACACGCCACAGGCCTGGCAAAATGCGTCTGTGAGTCATATACAGCCAATGAGCCGCTGTGAGTGACCCGTTTAGAAAGCCGAAGGGATGGAACAGCCAGTTTGGAACGATCCCACCCGCCCTCAACTCGACAGCAGCATGACTTCCCTGGGAGAGAGTTTCCTGGGGATCTTCCAGAATCATCTCATGCCTAGTTAATTTCTAAGGCTTCAGCTCTGTCCCCCAGGCTTATTGCCTCGCTCAGTCAATTGGCTCCAGGGAGTTGTGTAGTTGGTGGGCTAGTCAATTAAAAACTCCTAAAGGAACAGCAGGTCCAGATGCAACACCATGAGAATGGTAAACATTCTGCCCACACTGACTGGCTTGGCCCCCTGAATGGCTTCCCACAGGAAGCGAATTCTCTCTTTCTGATCCGCAGGCCAGTGCCCCTGCGTTATCAGGCAGCAGGGAGGGTCTCTCCCTTTGTGGCCAGCCTCTGCCAGGGAGGATTTGACTTGTAATTAAGATCCGGTTACGGTGCCCTATTTGCATTCAGCTCCTCAAGGGCAAGAGGGGGGAATCTTTAAGGGGCTGATACAATAAAGCTCGAGTTATCTCTGCTTACCACTGGGGATTTAAGAAGAGACTCATTCCACACCTAATCACTTAAACACATGAATTCAGATGTTGTTGAATTGGCTCTTACACGGGTTCCGCAGGATAAGCCTCTTCATTCGGCTCAGTCGTCGAAAACGTCTGCAGTATTTCAACATTCACGTAACAAACACTGAAGACCAGCTCTGAGAAGAGAACGCTGCTTTGACGCCACAAAGTCTCAGGCTGGTCCCTGCCATCGAGACAGTTTTCCATTTTGAAGACAAATACACTTCAAAAATGGTCACCATACAAGGCAGTTTATAATGAGATGTTGAGGAGAGAATCCAACTAGAAGAGTTTGAGGGTTTCAGGAAAGAGATCTCAGGGGGCTGGAAGGGGCTTGAGCGGAATTTCACGGAGAACTGGTGATGACTATGTAGAAAGTCAGGAACATTCTAGATGAGAAGAGCAGCTTAAGAACAAGAGCAGGTAGAAGAATGGATGACGTGTGTTTGAAGGACAGTGAAGAAAGGCCTAGATGAAACAAGACATCTACATTGAAGGGGCACCTGGCTTAGCTCAGTCATTGGAGCGTGAAACTCTTGATCTCGGGTTGTGAGTTCGAGCCCCACGTTCAGTGTAGAGATTACTTTTAAAAACATAAAATTTAGGGGCGCCTGGGTGGCTCAGTCGGTTGAGTGTCCAACTTCGGCTCAGGTCATGATCTCGCGGTCTGTGAGTTCGAGCCCCGCGTCGGGCTCTGTGCTGACAGCTCAGAGCCTGGAGCCTGCTTCGGATTCTGTGTCTCCCTCTCTGTATACCCCTCCCCCACTCATGCTCTGTCTCTCTCTGTCTCAAAAATAAATAAACATTAAAAAAAAATTTAAAAAAAAACAAACATAAAATTTTGAGGCATCTCAGTGGCTCCATCGGTTAACGATGCAACTTTGGCTCAGGTCGTGATCTCGTGATTCATGGGTTCAAGCCCCACGTCGGGCTCTGTGCTGACAGCTCGGAACCTAGAGCCTGCTTCGGATTCTGTGTCTCCCTCTCTCTCTTTCTCTCTGCCCCTTCACCACTTGTGCTCTCCTTCTCTCTCAAAAATATATAAATAATCATTTAAATAATTTTTAATTTTTTTTTGGCATTTATTTATTTTGAAAGAGAGAGAGAGAGACAGAGCATGAGCAGGGGAAGGGCAGAGAGAGAGAGACACACACACAGAATCCGAAGCAGGCTCCAGGCTCTGAGCTGTCAGCACAGAGCCCGACGCGGGGCCCGAACCCATGAGCGAGATCATGACCTGAGCCGAAGTCGGACGCTCAACCGACCGAGCCACCTAGTGGCCCCTAAATAATTTTTAAAATATCTTAAAAAAAAAAAAAGAAAGAAATTTACACTGAAGAACTCGCAACAGTACCTGCTAGAAGACTCTGTTCCTGGCAAATTCTAGCTGCTGAGGAGGAGGATGCTAAGGGCAGATTCTGGAAGCCTTGGATGACTGAATAAGGAGTTTGGGTTTGATCCGGTAGTAATGGAGACCTATTGAAGAAGTCCGAGCAAGGTTACAAGTACCGTCTGGGACGGCTGCGCTGTGGTTTGGGGGTGGGGAGCGGGCGCGGGTGGAGGCGTGTCAGCAAGCCCATAAACCAGAGCAAGGGGGCTGCATGCGGGGAGAACTGGTGGTGCTGCCGGCAGGAAGCACGGCTAAGGGCAGGCCGTGTCACCGTCTTGGGCACAAGTGGCGGGAGAAGTGGAGGAATCACCAAGAGAAAGAGACTCCTATCGTTCGCAGGGCTGAGAGGGCCATTCTCAAGGCCTTAGAGGGTCTCAGGTCACCGAAGCTGACAGTTCCACAAACAAAGATTTCATCTTTTGGCCAGTTTTCAAACCCATGCTTGTGAAGGGCTCAGACCCCCTGCGCCAGTAGGAGCCTGCCATTCCGTCTCCCTTGTCATCGCTTGTAGCTGCGGGCCAGCCCTGCCAGGACCCAGGTGCTGCTCCGCTCCGCTCCGCTGGCCTCCTAGTGAGCAACGGGGCCGCGAGGGGCGGAGGGCATTCTGGCTCCACAGCCGGCCCCCCTCAGCCTCTGACCTCACGCTTCAGTGCCCCGCGATGGCATGCAGCCCGCGGCTTCCAGCGAAGCAAAGCAGAATGGGGAACGGCAGCCAAGCCGCCCCTCCAGGCTGCCTGCCATCAGCTTCCCTGGGCTGAACCGGATCAAAAACTGAAGCTGATGAAGGTGAATTTAAACGGGCCTCGGAAGAATAGCAGGTTGTGTCCCCCAGCTGGCTAAACAGGGCTTCCTCTTCAACGCAGCTTAATCTGCAATCCGAGTTAATACATAATTCACAGTGGAAAGTGTGTGCCTTGACTACAGCGAGACAGCTACTACCAAACAAAGTTGCCCTTTCATGCCTTCCCCTCTTACTGACAAGTACTCTGTAATCAGTACCATTCCTAGGTGCTATGTTTGAAGAAGCAGGTGTAAGGACTTTTCTGTCCTGCAGTTACAATGGTGAGATTTTTAACTCCAGTCTCTCTCTCTCTCTCTCTCTCCTTGGATGGAAGAATCATTTTCATTTCAAATTAAGGGGCCTCTGCTCTGCTGGCGGCAGAGCCGTCAGCCCCTACTGAGGGGCCAGGTTCTTTTATGCTGGCTTGAAGGTCAGGATTAGGAGGGCACACCAGAACGATAACCGAATATCAGACCAGACCTGGAGATGCTTCTCTTGGAGTCCTGAACAGAAAAAGCTCTTCCCGGCCATTTTTCCTTTCTCTCCCTCTCCTAGGCAAATGCAGGAGAAAAATCCCGAAGGTGATTTTCAAGCACAGTCTTCTTCTGGCCGGGATATGGAGCGGCTACCGAAAACTCTGTTCGTGAAGACAAAGAGGAATATGCAAACATGTTTGCGATGCAATGCTGAGTAAAAAAAGGCAGGATACAAAACTGTCACGTATACATATCTGCAGTCACTTTGTTGAAATCCTGTAAGGTAGGAGGCAAGAGAGAAGTTCACCCAGATATCAAGATCACGTTTGTCAGGGCAGTGGAACAATAGCTTTATTTCTCTTCGCTTTTTTCTCTGTGGTCTCCAAATTTTCTATTAATAAGTATAAAAATTTTGTAATAAAAATGTATTTAAAATGATAGGAGTCCTGAATTTGTACAATTTCCTCCAAAGCTGGGGCCGGGTGGGATATAGTCTGTATCACAGGTGAAAAGGGTTTGGGGACCTCAGTCTACAAAGAAAGCAGTACAGGAGCGCCTGGCTGGCTCAATCCGTAGAGTGGCTGCCACTTGATCTTGGGGTTGTGAGTTCCAGCCCCACGTTGGGTGCAGAGATGACTTTTTTTTTTTTTTTAAAGCAGTAAAATTGGGAGGGCCAGGATATAGATAGGATTCGTGTTAGTCAAAACTTGAGTAACTTGCTTTATTTAAATCCTTCCCACTGATCCTTTGAGAGAATTTAGCAGGGAAGGAGGCAGCGTGCATCTAGCACCTTTGAGTGAATTATAAAAAGACTTCCTCCTGGCAGTGTAGCCCTGAGCCAGGGTACATGGTTTGCTTGGCAACCCCCAGCTGGTGTTAGCTCCCACTCACCCCCCCCAGGAGCACAGTGATCCAGGGGAAGGGAAGGGGGCGCAAATGAATATGGGCTCCGGGTGTACCCTAAAAGGATGCCTTTCTTGGGAAAAAAAAAAAAAGCCGTCCAAGAATGACGTCAACAGCGCGGCACTGAGGCTGGAGGAAGCCCCAGGAAGAGGTTCTGGGTGTGGTAAACCGCCCCCACGCAAGTCCCCTCGCGCGTGCCCCCTGCCCACACGCGCGCGCCTCTCTGTGCCCCAAATGCACGCAGGCATCTGGCGCAGTACACGAGCACACACCCACTTTCTGGACTTCAGTAGAACACCATCCGAGTCCACAGTCCCAGCCGCTGTATCAGCAGGAGGGGAAACAGATCGCTTAAGGTAACCTTGTTCCAAATTCATTTGGCTCTTGTTACAGTAACATCCACAACCGTTTTTAAATGTGCTGGCATTTCTGCTTTATGTCCCCTTTCTTGATGAAAGACATCATTAGTCACTGTCACGGAGGAGGTCCAAAGCTGGATCCTCCATGAAAGCAGTTAGAGAAGAAGAGCCCACGGTGGAGGCAGGTCTCATCGACTCTTCACGGGGAAGGAGCTCCCGCCCAACCCCACCACGCAGGCCCTGCCGCCAGATTTTCTTTTTTTTCCTTTGGCCAGGACCCCAGCCCCCCAACACGCGCACACACCCCCTCTTTTCTCACGAGGTAAGCGAATGCATCGCTTCTGGCATCTGGCTGCTGCACATTAGACTTTTAAAACCTTGGAGCTTTTTATAAAACACTAACTCCTGGACCCCATCCCAGATCAATTTAGGAAGAATCACTGGGGGAGAGCCCCGGGCTTGAGTGTTTTTTTTTTTTTTAATTCCTTAGGCAATTGATTCTATTACACACGGAGGTCGAGAACACATCCTGAGGCTTCTCCTCGGCTGAGGTCTGCAAGCGCGCTGCCGGCACCAGGAGGACGGCGGAGGGCCAGCGGATCTCGGACGTGAGCCCCGGGGCGTGCAAGCGTCTGTCCATTTCCCTCCAGCACGCTGCCTGCCGCACCATTAAGTTAACTGCCCTTAAACACTGAGCAATGAACTAATGAGTACCAAGCTGGAAGAAAAGGAAAAGGAGAAAGGACGCCCATTTGAACCGGAAAGTGGGAAGGAGAGCCAAGGAGACACACAGAGGAGGACAGGACCAGATGGGGGCTCAGTCCTCGCATCCCCACGACACACCTGGAATTGGATCGACACGGCCTCTTCGTTGGCTCGGGCGCTGCCTGCCTTCTCCACGAGAACTGGGGGGCGGGGGAAGCAGCCAGCCCTAGTCAGAGGCAGGACAGAGCTGCCAAAACCTGGCTTGAAGGCTTTCAGTTTCTAATCAAGAGAACTTCTGCATTTGGGGGGCTCTCCCCGGCAACCCAAAGGATGGGTTACGGTACTGGGGCTCAGCTGCTCTCTTTTGGGGCATGGAGTCCCCATGACCATCCTTCTCCTTGGTCCTGGCCTCGGCCATGGAGAAATTCCCACATGGCTGATGCTGGAGCCTCCAACACTGATACAGCTTCTTTGGGGGCTTGGTGGGGGGGAGCTCATCCCATCCTCCAGCTCTCTGAAGCATCGGCACCACCGTTCTCTCAGTAGAGAGAGCCTAACCCAGGCTGGCCCTTCCCTAGGACTCATATGGTCACCACAGGGTTTGAAGTTTCAAAGGTGGTGTGTGGTCTAATATAAGGTGAGTGTTGTGTGTGCTGGGGTGTGATTGTCCAAGTTCTAGAGACTCTGGAAGTGCGGAGCAGGTGGCTTTGTTCTCCCCAGAGCCAGGCGCCCTGGGCGTGTGATGACTAGGGCTGTGCCTCAGAAAAGCCCCACCCAGGCACTGATCTGAGCAGGCTTCGGCTCTAAGGCAGACAGTGAAGATTAAATCTCACATCATTTAATAAGCCACTTAAAGGCCCCGCAGCTCTTCCCAGTTCCCCAGCAGAGAGGGCGCTCCTGCAGCTCGGAAGCTCCCTGCGAACTGCTCTCCCGGCCGGTATCTGGGCTCAGGCCAGCGGCTCTGGGATGCAGGGAGGTGCTGGCCCCGCGGCTGAGCCTAGGAACTCTCGAACGGAGTCTCTCCGCCTACTGCACTCTCCTCTCACTCCCTCTTTCTCTTTGCATATTCAAGAACTTACCTGTCTGGACCCTGTTTTTCCCTTCTGCAAATGAAGGCTGTTAATTCCAGTCTCAGTTTTTCTCTCTCAGGGATGGTATGGGACAGAGCTATCAGTGTATTCAAGCAAGAAACACAGACACAACAGATAATAGTTTAAAGGGATCCACGGTGATCGTTCTGAAGATGAAATCTGAGAACTGAAACCCTGCTTCCAGGAGATGAAAGGTAAAAAACAAAACAAAACAAACAGCCAAACTTCAAAGGGGACATTTCTGGGCTCTGATTGGATTTCGTGGGAAGATGTTCTACATTTTCTATGTTGCGCGCATGCGCGCGCACACACACACACACACACACACACACACACACACACACACACACACCCATGGCTCTCTGCCTCCTCTGCTCCCAGGAAGGCAGTCTCGGGTGCCTTCAACCTCAGCCACCCCTAGAAAGAAGAATAAGGATTTAAATAAGCACTTTGTGAAAGCTGTCGAAGTATAGGAACAGGAGGGCTGGGGAGTTTTACCAAATCTCGTCTCCAGCCGCTGGAGACAACAGGTCTCCAACAAGGTCAGACACAAGTTCAGGTGTCTGAGGCTGGCGCTGCTGTGCGGACGCTACTGGAGGGAATCGGGCTGACAAAGGTGGTGCAGTGAAACAAGCAGGGAAGCTTTCCTGATCCTCACTTACATTAAGAACACTTTTTTGTTTTAAACCATTTGGAAACATAGTATCTATTGGGTAACAGCAAAGCACAACGGTTAAAAGCCCAGCTTTGGAGCCAGACTACCTGGGTCCAAATATCGGGTTGGCTACTTATCACTGGGTATGTAATCTGGGGCAAGTAATTAGCCTCTTGTGTGCCTCAGTTTTCCCATCCGTAAAACAGGGATAATAATAATAATACCTACCTCACAGGCAAAGTGGGAGGAGCTAGTGAATTAACACACCTCGCACGTGTGGAAGAACACAGTAAGCTCTTTATAGCGGTCCCTGATTACTACGTGCAGTGCTGGAGAGCGGTCACTTATCCTGGGCTTTACAAGATGAACAGGCTACTTTGAGACGCCATCAGACCCTACGTCCTGAGTCTGGTGTGGGAACCATGGTCATTATCCTGGGGACACTCCAAACCCCTTGAGAGGGCAAAACCTAAATCTCAGGACGGAATCTCAGAACTGAGAGTCTGGTAAAAATCATTTTTTACTTTTTTAGCAGGTCGTATGCCCAATGTGGGGCTTGAACTCACAACCCCTATATCAAGAGTCACATGCCTTACTGACTGAGCCAGCCAGGCGCCCCCAGTAAGACTCCTTCTCGGAAGCCCTGCAGGGCCTCAGGATTTCTCTCCAGGATGCGTACTTGCAAGTACACTGGCGAGTGTATCTGCAGTGTGCTCTCGTGTTCCCGTTGTGGTTTGGTATACCGAAAACTCTAGCCCCTGAAGACTTCCCGGTCCTTGAATTATTTATAGAACGGTGTTAATAATTTGCTGTGGAGACTGAACCCGTATTTCACGGCTATTAAAACAACGTCGACTGCACATAAGAGAATACGTCCACAAAGCACACACTTTTTGGTGGACATCTGGGTACTAATATTTAAAAATGTTTAAAGCATTTTGATCCAACCTTCTGACCTCTTAGGACCTATCTTACAGAAACACTTCAGTATGCAAACAATTATGCTGAGAATCACTCAAGAGTCACTGGAAATTAGCAACAACTCAATGGACCATCAAGAAACAAAGGCTTAGGGACACCTGGGTGGCTCAGTGGGTTAAGCATCCAGCTCTTGATTTTTGGCTCAGGTCATGATCTCACAGTTCATGGTGAGTTCGAGACCCGTGTGGGGCTCTGCGCTGACAGCACGGACTCTGCTTGGGATTCTCTCTCTCCCTCTCCCTTTCCCCTAGCCCCCCTCGAAAAAAAAAAAAACACTAAATAAAAGGCTTAAACCAGCTGCAGTTCACCCATACTACAGAAGACATGCCCCATCTCAAAGGAGAGAGATCTAATAAGTCTTGGCAGGAAAGTGTCTCCAAGATATACAACTAAGAAAAAAATATGTGGGGCACTATGGTTCAATCCTATTTTTGTTTTTGAAAGCAGTGATGCAGTGTGTAGTCGTGTGGGGAAAGTACGAAAGGAAAGACAGACCTGAAGGGATACACACCAAGCTGTCGGTGGTGATCCTGGGGCAGGAGTGGAGGTGAAATTGTGGGCATTTTTCTTATTTTTGTTGCATATATGTTAAGCTTATTATAGTTTATGTAACATATGTAACTAGCGCACGCGCACACACACACACACACACACACACACACACACACACACACAAGCAGCCAGGGTACCGGACTTGAGGGCTCTGTCGCGCCTTGGCATTCTCGGCGGTGGCACGGGGCAGGCACGGGGTCTTGGGAGGCACCTGGCAGCATGCGGCAGCACAGATGAAACTACATCTTCATGGGAGACCCATGCTGAAACCCCCGAGTTTTCTTCCCAAACTGTGCTCTAGTCAAAAAGTTTTTGCTCCTATACTCGTTTTCTGGGGGTGGGGGGCGGTTGGGAGAGGCTCTATAGTATTTAACAGATGTTCAAGAGTCTGGCTGAGACCCAAGAAACGTGGGGCCAAATCCCACCAAGCGGGGGGAACAACGGCCTGCCTCCCTGCTCCACGAGACTGTCGTGAGAATCAGACAAGGTTTTAGACGCAAAACGACTTTCTGAACGAAAGGTGACACAGAGGAACTGCCCCACAGGGACGGCAGAGGGTCACGGGGAGGGAGGACAGTCCGAGCCCTCCGGGTAGCTCGGAGCTCGGGAGTCAGCATGAAGAATGGTAGAGGGACAACAGGGGATGATCTGCCAAATAGGTGGGCGCAGCCCCTTCCGGGGCGGATGATGGGGCTGTGTGTTCCCTCTTCGCTGGCCAGCAGGCAGCCCCGAGCCCCGAGCCCCGAGCCCCGCCGGCAGGCAGCCTCGGCCGGATCCCTGGAAGACGACTTCCCAGTCCCCTGCAGCTGGGTGTCAGTTCCAGGCTGAGCAGTGCCAGCCAGCCGGAGGCACCGCGCACTGCAGTGAGGCTGCTGCGTGTGACTGCAGCGTGTCTGTGGCCGCAGAGCTCGCCGGAGGACACGGCCAGACTCTCAGGGGTCACGCCTGCTGCCGCCCGGGGGCGGGGAGGCCGGGGGAGAGAGACGCCTCGGGGTCAGGGGAAGAGCGGTGACCCCTCACAGTGCACCCTGGAACTCAGCTCCCCTTTCTCATTCTCTCCCTTGCCAAGGACATTCCAGCTGAGACTCCGGATCTCTGTGCAAAAAGACTCCAGAAGCTGGGCTGGTTGTGTACAGGTCAGCATCACCCCCCAACTTCTTCCTCCCAAAGGGCCCACTTCACGCGTCTTCGCCATCCCTCCACCTCGGCAAAGCGCCGCCGAGGCGGGCCGGGCTCCATTCGCCCACCCCGCCACCGACGCAGCGGGCGGAGGAGGGCCAGGCCGACGGACACACTTGCTCTCCGGGGAAGGAGGACGGTGAAGAGACGGGGCCCGCCGCTTCATTCCCCACCTGAGAGAACAGAGTGGCGGGCTATGCAACTGCTTCGGGCTACACAAATTTCCCATCTTAAGGCATTCCCACCCTCAGCCTCAAAGCACTGAAGCGGGAGGGGCTTCGGGTAGAACTAGGTCTGTGGCTGTCCCCTTGCTCAGAGTGCCCTGCACGTCACACCCCGCCCCCTCCTCTCCACGCCCCGGCCCTCCCGCTCACTCTGCTGTGGCCACACTGGCCTCCCGGCCCTTCCTCAAACCTGCCAGACACACTCTCGGCTGGAGGCCCGTGCCCTTGCCGTTCCCCCTGTCTGGAATGCTCTTCCCGCAAATATCTGGCTGGTCACTTCTGATCCTTACTCAAATATCAACTTCTCAGTGAGGCCTTCGCTAGACAACTGATCTCCGCTTACAGCTCCCATCCCCGTACGCTCTGCACACACCCTCCGGACTCAATTTTTCTCCATAGCATTCGACCTCACTTGACATTCTTCTATGTTATTATTTATTTATTGTCCGTCTCCTTCCGTTACAATGGAAGCTTCCCCCGAGGGTAAAGATTCTGCCTGCTTTGTTCACTGCTGTGTCCTTGGCGCCTGGCACAGCATCTGGCACGTAGTAGGTACTCAATAGGCAGCTGTCACTCTTGCTGTGATTTGCTCTCCTAAACTCCAGTCCCTGGCCCCTCGGCCCTTATACGTGGGTGGGAGAGCGAGCCACGGGAAAGCAGAAGATTGGAGAAGGGAGGTGAGGAAAGGAGAAGAATGCGAGGACACATGGACAAGTATGTGCGTGGAGGGAGGACAGGGAGCAAAGCGCAGGCCAGGAGCCTCTGATTAAAGAAGAGAGGACTCGGAGAAGGGCGAGTGCCGAGGAGGAAGAGACACACAACAGAGACGGAAACTCTTCAGGGTTCCGGGAAGTCCACCCTGGGCGAGCAGTCGACACTCGGGCAGCAGGCCTGGGGTCTGGCTGCAGCCAGGGCTCTGGGCCCCTGCGTGTCTCTTGCTACAGGGCCGTCTTCTGTAGGCCAAGGTGCCGTGTGGGCGGCAGGCCTGGAAAGAGGAGGAAGAAACCAGGAAGGAAAAGGAGGGAGAGAAGGCGGGATAGGGCCAAGTAAGAGACCCCGTGAGTGATCCAGGTGAGTGTGGGTGGCAGAGGGCTGGGCAGTGGAAGGGACCGAAGACGAGAGACCAAGAGAAGTTCAGTTCAGGACGGATGAGGGAGCAGACTGGAAGGGCAGCAGAGGGAAGACGGCCTGGGAGGAAGGGCAGAGGTGGGAGGCAAGCCTGAGGACGTTGCTATTACATACTTCACAGAACCAGACACACCTCCCAGGCCCTGAGCAGGGAGGCCCCAGTCCTGCTGCTGCTGTCTGCCCTGGAGTTCTGTGCCTCCTCCTTCCTCCCTCCTTCCCTCCATTCCTCCCTTCCCTCCTTCCTTCCCTCTTTTCTGCCTTCCTTCCCTTTCCTTTCCTTCCTTCCTTCCCTCCTTCCTTCCTTCCTTCCTTCCTTCCTTCCTTCCTTCCTTCCTTCCTTCCTTCCTTCCTTCCTTCCCCTCTTTCTTTCTGTTTTGTATTTGTATTATCCTAAAGCTCTTCCCTTTTTTGTTCTTTCAATTAATTAATTTTTTTTTAGTAATATCTATATCCAATGTGGGGCTCAAACTTAGGGCCCTGAGGTCAAGACTCTCATGCTCCTTCAACTGAGCCAGCCAGGTGCCTCTAGGTTTAAGTTCTTAATTCTTGGGGCACCTGGATGGCTCAATCAGTTAAGCACCTGACTTTGACTCAGGTCATGATCTCACGCTTAGTGAATTCAAGCCCTGCGTTGGGTTCTGTGCTGTCAGCTCAGAGCCTGGAGCCTGCTTCAGATTCTGTAACTCCCTCTCTCTCTGCCCCTCCCCCGCTCATGCTCTGTCTCTGTCTCTTTCTCTCTCTCAAAATAAATAAAACATTAAAAAAATTTAAAAATAAATAAAGTTCTTAGTTCTCATGCTCTTTCCCAAGGATAGATGGAGAGTATATATATTATATATTATTATAGAAAAGAATATAGAATAGTATATAATATATACAATCATATACTATAATTATGTATATAAAATAATTATATATATATAAATTTGGAAACTTTTAATGTTTGGTCATGTTTAGGAGGGTTACATTACAGTGTCTTTCCCTGGAATTTGGTAGCAAGGTCAGAAAAAGTCACTCTCTGAAATGGAATCCATCAAAATCAATAAATAACAGATGCTTTTAGCCACTCGCCAAATAATTCAAATTAAGAGGCAACTTATAAATGGAGCTGCAGGGACTAGAATGCTTGGCGAGGCGCTCCTGAGGAGATTAGGTTTTGAGACTACGGTTTCTCAGTCTAATCGAGGTGATCAGTTAGGATATAGCTTCAGAACTGGAATGCATTTAATGCAGATGAAGTGGTGCGTGCATTCAGTCATCTAACATGTCCAACCTGACGATCTGAAGGGTGAAGTACGGAGTCTAGTTCGAGGCAGGCCAGGAAACAAGAGTTTTCAGGATATATCCAGCTGGTTCGAAGGAGATTTTTCTCTGACTTGAAACCCCAATCCTGATTTTCTAGACACCCGAATCTGGAGAATGGAAACAAACCCAGCTACACTAGCTGAATGGAAATATTTCCTAAAAGCATCGAACTGCCTTTGTTCTAATTCTTTGCTTACTAAGCGAACCCGTGATCTCTAAAGGAACGCCTACCACAAAGGTCCTAAGCTAAGAAGCACATCTGTAATCCTGCCGGAGAGAAATGCCCTGTTAATTGGCCAATGGGCACGCTCCTACGCAGCTCCTTCAGTCACCTGGGAGTTTTGGGAAATTGTGTTTTGGGTGCCCTAGGCCTAGGCCTAGGTGACCCCAGAGAGTGGAGATAAAATCCTGTACCTCGCCCCGCAAAGCCGAGGACTGGTCAAGGAGCTCCGGCTTGGCCTTGTTGAGGGGTTGACAACAGGCAGGTCTCGTCCGAAGCACGCAGCCAATCTCTCCTTTTGCTCGTCTCTTTTAGCTGCAATTAAAACTCAGTGGCCAAAATATATAAATAAAGAGGAGCCCAATGTGCTACATCTGATATGATTTCAATAAACTTTGCATCAGGTCACCAACATGCTACACGCTTTCCAGCACACATTTAATCAGCCCATTGTCTAAGCACTCCTTCCTAAAGGAGCAGACGACCATGACCAAATGCGGTACATAAACTCTCTCATCTCTTTTCTCCTATAATCAGGGCCATTTTATGCAAACAGTACCAGGGGGAGCTAAGAAAATGGCCCTGGAGGACAAACACAGGGCTTACTCTTAACTTCTGGAAGATTCAACAAGCTTGACTCTCTTTTCTGAAGATCGAATCCTCCTCAATGCTACAGCTTTTCATCTCAACAGCAGAAGACCAGATTCAGACCTGTTATTCTTTACAGCCAAAATAATTTTATTCCATTTTTCATGTTTTGGTAACAGCTTCCTTCCCCTCCCTACCTCCAACTGCGTCTCGGTGCTCTGATATGCCTCTTGAGCAGCCAAGGAGGAGTAGCTCTGGCTGCTCCTCATTACCACAAGGAAGAACAATGTTACCACGAAAGGATATCAGGATATGTGACACACATGCCACTCAGGAGGGTGGTCAACCTCTTCCGTTCAAGTCACAGTAGGAGAATGGTCAACTAACCAAATATATAAATGTACTTCTATCAAGTAGACTTCCTTCTCTAAATGCTATGGGGCAGTGAAAACTGTGCAGATAAATGAGATTTGTCATCTTTTGTCTTCTAATGACACATGCTTCAGGCTGGATGCAGGATGGCTAAATAGATGCTTCAGGAAGGTCAGCCTGAAGGCACAAATGCCCAGAGACATAGAGCCACCCAGGGTCAGCCATATTGCCAGCACCAAAGAGGCAGTGGGGCCACCTGCTGGAAGGTTTGGGCACTGCTCTGGCTGCTTGGTCCTCTACCTCCTTGATGTCCTTTGAGCCAGGTCTAAGGCAGGACCACAATCTTTTTCTCCAGCTTCTGTGGTGGGAAGAGGAAGTTTCTCATTATCTCATCCAACTCTTCAAGGGCCAGCTGGGCATGGAGCTTGGCCACATCGTCGGGCTCCGAACGCACCACGTGCTTCAGCAGGTGGTAGAGATCCTTAAGGACGTCCCTCAGCACCTGTATGAGAGAGACAGTGTCATGACTATGTGTCTACCATGCTAAAATTGCTCAGGACGACCTATTCGCCTTCTCCTGTCTGAGAGGCTCTGTGAGAAAACTCACAGGCTCCCTTAAGAAGTAACGCATGGCCTTCTCAGATGGAAGGAGGAGCAGCTGTACTGAGATAGGCTTCCTCTGAGGTTTCTCATGACCCCTGACACCTCACTACACTGGCCTTCGGCGCTGCCACTCCCCTATATCTCCAGGCCAAAGCATAGATCCCAGAGCCCTTCCTTCAGTCCCAAACCTCAGAACCACAGACAGGGCCCAGTGCCCAGACCTGGTTACTCCTGGAGCACAATTACCACCATCTTCCTAACTCCCACAAAGCCCTCTGTTGAACCATCTCCAGACCTCTATCTTATGAAACCCAGAAGGCTCTCTCTTCAACAAGCATGCCTTTCCTTGCCACCACTTAAAACTCTTCCACCACAAGGGCACCTGGGTGGCTCAGTCGGTTGAGTGTTCGACTTCAGCTCAGGTCATGATTCATGGTTCGTGAGTTCAAGCCCTGCGTTGGGCTCTGTGCTGACAGCTCAGAGCCTGGAGCCTGCCTTGGATTCTGTTGTCTCCCTCTCTCTCTCTCTCTCTGCTCCTCCTTGTCTTGCATGTTCTCACCCCCTTTCTCTCTCTCAAAAGTAAACATTAAAAATAAAATTTTTCCTCCACAGTTCCATCTCCATGCCCTTCCTCGAGTCTCTGTAATTTGGTTTTCAATTGCAATGCTGCAACAGGAGACAAGAGAGGGCTCTGCAGACAGAGCCACACCCGGTCCTCACGTCCCATGTTCTCATCTTATGCTCTGATGGAACTGGGAGGGTGCCAAAACACCTACTCCCAGGAGCTCCTAATTTCCTCTAAAATCCTCCTGGCTTTGCAGTCAGAGCTTCATAGAAAGAAACCGGTTTCAGGGGTGCCTGGGTGCTCAATCAGTTCAATGTCCCAGTCTTGATTTCGGCTCAGTTCATGATCCCAGGGTCGTGGGATCAAGCCCCATGCTGGGCTCCAAGCTGAGTGTGGAGCCTGCTTGAGATTCTCTTTCCCTCTGCCCCTCCACCCCGCTCACACACACACAGTCTCTCTCTTTAAAAAAGAAAAAGAAAAACAAACGGGTTTTAAAAGAACAAAAACTCAGAGTAAGGTCTTAGGGATCAACTGGTCACACTAGGGACTGAAGACACTAGGTTGCAGGGCATCACATGACTCGTCCGCAGCTACCTGTGGAATTACTTCTGGTCTGGGCTTGGTGCCTCGAAAGCTACTATTTTGGGATCCGGTACTGGACCAGATATTTTTCGTATATTATCTAACTTTCATGCTGGTCACATGGAGGAAAGTTGCTAGCCTCGTTTTACGGATGAGAACACGGAAGATGAGAGGGTAAGGAGCCTTGCAAGATTACTCAGCTAAAAAAATGCTGGAGCCAAATTCTCAACATCCAGAGCCTGGGTTCTTATTTATTTTTATTGAAAAGGTAAGGGGCGCCTGGGCGGCTCAGTTAAGCATCCGTCTTCGGCACAGGTCATGATGTCTCAGTCTATGGGTTGGAGCCCCGCGTCGGGCTCTGTGCTGACGGCTCAGAGCCTGGAGCCTGCTTTGGATTCTATGTCTCCCTCTCTCTCTGCCCCTCCCCTATTCACGCTCTGTCTCTCTCTCTCAAAAAAATAAACATTAAGAAAAAAAAAAAGAAAAGGTAATATAGTACAAAAAATTATGTCTTAAAAAAATTAATCTCTCTTCTATTCCAGACTCTTAGTTTCCTTTCTCAGAGAGTATCATGCTTAATTCTGAGAAGTGTGCTAGGTGTTCACATGCATATATATTTCCCCTTCCGTTCATTCATTTATTCATTCATTCATTCATTTATTTACGTTTATTTATTTTTGAGAGACAGCAAGACAGAGCATGAGCAGGGGAGGAGTAGAAAGAGAGAGAGAGACACAGAATCCAAAGCAGGCTGCAGACTCTGAGCTGTCAGCACAGAGCCCAACGTGGAGCTTGAACCCATGGACTGTGAGATCGTGAGCTGAGCCGAAGTCGGGCACTTAACTGACTGAGCCACCCAGGTGCCTCTGTGTCTTTCTAATAAATACATAAACTATATTTTTTCTGGTATGTGTGTAATTCAACTTTACCTTACTGATTTGCAAGAGCTTTTTGTATATGAAAGAAAGTCTATTATTTACCATTATAAGTTGCGAATACTGTTTGTCATAGTTGGAATTTTTTCTTTGTGAAATTTTTTTTCAGCGGAGAAGTTTGCGTTTTTGATATAGTTAAATTTATCAATTTTTTCCTTTATGGTTTCGGGAGTTTGTATTTGCTTAGAAGAGGGCCCATAATCTTAAGCGCTGTGCTATGCTATATTTTTTCTATTTATTAATAAAGCCACCTAACATGCATTAAGTTGGGTTTATTTCACTATAGGCAAGCATCTCTGACAATAATTAGATCAAATGGGCTTTAAAATTTTTTCTCTCACTGGGCCTCCTGAGTGACTCAGTCAGTTAAGCATCTGACTCTTGATTGCAGCTCAGGTCATGATCTCACAGTTTTGTGAGTTTGAGCCTGCATCAGGCTCTGTGCACTGATTGTGCAGAGCCTGCTTGGGATTCTCCCTCTCCCTCTCTGCCCCTCCCCCACCTGGGCTCAGTCTTTTGCAAAATAAACTTAAATTTTTTTTTCTTTTATTATTTTTATTTTTTTAAGGATTGACTGATTGATTGATTTGTAAAGTAGGCTCCGTGCCCAACGTAGGGCTTAGAACTCACGACCCTGAGATCAAAAGTCACACGCTCTACTGACTAAGCCAGCCGGGCACCCCTCTCAGTACTTTGGAACTTCAAGCACTGGCTGTACACTAAAGTCTATGCCGATGTATAATTTCCAAAAAGGAGGAAGATCAAAAAGAAAGAAAGAGCATATAGACATTCATCCATTTTTTCACATTTGTTATTTTTCATAGAAATCATGTAATAAATATTTATAACAGCCTATACTATAAACATGGATTACCTCTGCAAAAACTCCATTAAACAACTGGTAACTGGAGAGGAACATGGGGAAATTATATACTCTTTTGTACCTTTTTAATATTGTACTTTATGAATATATTACCTACCAGAGAATAAATAAGCTTTTTACTTAATTAACTACTAGGCAAAGGTTTTCCACGATGCCACTTAATAGATAAAAGAGATACAGAACCTGACGTTAAAGGCTCACAGTCTAGTAGGGAAGATAAGTTACGCACATAAATAAAGAACACGCTAAGTGTCCTAACAGAACACAGAAAGAGTATAATGAGAGGTTATAGGAAAGAGAGGTCACATTTCAGGAGCAGGAAGTAACCCAGAGACGGCGAAAAGAAATGACAGGACAGGTTTAATTCGGAGGGTTAACAAGTACACTTGAGTCTTGAAAAATAAAAGTCTGAACTGTGTGAGCCCACTTATGTGTGACTTTTTGGATAAACAGTACTGTCAATGTATTTTCTCTTCCTTATGATTTCTTAATAACGTTTTTTTTTCTCTAACTCACTTTATTGTAAGAATACAGTGTATAATGCATATGACACATAGAATATATGGTAATCGGCTGTTTATGTTATCAGTCAGGCTTCTGGTCAATAGCAGGCTCTTAGTGGTTAAGTCTCTGGGGAGTCGAAAGTTAGGCATGGAGTTTTGACTGCGCCGGGGTGGGAGTGGGGTGTGGGTGTCTGTGACCCTTGCACTGTTCGAGGCTCAACTGTACATGATCTGGGCCCGAGGTGCCCTGAGCTTGCCAAACGAGTCCGCTAAGCACGTAGCGTCACATCTTGCACTCGCTAAAGACGGGAGGAAGCCTTTTCTGTCTTTCAATATTCCTGAACAGTGCGGGTATGGGGAGTGGAAGGAGGAAGGTAGGGGAGGAGGGGCACATAAAACAAGCCCCCGCCCACCCCGGGCCACTAGCCGGTTTGCCTCTTGTCTCCTATGCTCCACGTGTGTGTGTGGGAGGGCTTTCTTTCTTACTTTGGGCAAAGCTCCTCCAGCTTAAGGCCTTCGCATTTGCTGTTCCCGCAGCCTCGAAGACTATTGTGCTTCCTCTTCACCCCGCAACTCCTATTCACCCTCAGCCTAAGAGACCCCGTCCTCAGGGATGCCTTCTCCAACTCCCCTCTAGGCAAGCCTTTCTACACTGCCCACACTTCTGTTTGTAACTCATATCACAGCTGTAGTTTAAATATTTATTGTATAATTAAAAGTACGTTTTCCTCACCAGATCACATGTACTCCCGACACTGAGGCTAGATCTTGCCTTGTTCATTCTGGTGACGTCCCAATGCCTCATATAGTGACTGGCGCATGGAGGACACCTAAAAAATTTATGAATGAAAGAAGGCACGTATGCGTGCTACTCCTCGCCAGTTTCTCACTTGGTAAAAACTAAAAATTCTAAGGACATCTATTGAAACGATGCCAGACAACCAGGCTCGCTTCGTGGCAGTGTGCCCTGTGCAGTCGCACAGTAGGTCCCCCAGTCAAGAGGGCCACGTGCTTGCTTCAATGATCTGCTTTTGTTGTCTTAAAATTCCTTTTTATTTTTTTATGTTTATTTATTTATTTATTTATTTTTTTACCGTTTATTTATTTTTGAGAGACATAGAGACAGAGCGTGAGCAGGGGAAGGGCAGAGAGAGAGGGAGACACAGAATCCGAAGCAGGCTCCAGGCTCTGATGAGCCGTCAGCACAGAGCCCGACGTGGGACTCGAACTCACAGACAGTGAGATCATGACCTGAGCCGAAGTCGGCCGCTTAACCAACTGAGCCACCCAGGCGCCCCTCCTTTTTGTTTTAAGTTTATTTATTTATTTTGAGAGAGAAAGACAGAATGTAAGCACGCACTAGCAGGGGAGAGGCAGAGAGAGAAGGAGAGAGAGAATCCCAAGCAGGCTCCATGCTGTCAGCGCAGCGCCCAAAGTGGGACTCAGTGTCACAAACCGTGAGATCCTGACCTGAGCTGAGATCAAGAGTCAGACACTTAACCAACTGAGCCACCCAGGTGCCCCCAAATTTTTTTAACCATTCTTTTAAATTTTATTATTATTATTATTATTATTATTATTATTATTAAGAGGGAGTGTGTGTGGCAGGGAGAGGGGCAGAGGAAAGAGAGAGAGAATCTTAAGCAGGCTCCACGCTCAGTGTGGAGCCTGCGGGTCTCAATCCCACAACCTTGGGATCATGACTTGAGCTGAAATCAAGAGTCGGACACTCACCCGACTGAGCCACACAGGCGCCCCTATTGTCTTAAAATTCTTAATTTTATCTTTAACTTTGTGTTTTGAAAGTGAAGTATGAGACAAAGGACCCTCAGTGAGAGCAGATGAGAATCCCCAACGTTGTGTATCCACCATTCTTTGCCAGTGCATTCTGTCCACAGCGTTGGCCATGCCCCTTGGGCACAGAATTCTGACGGACTCACAATGTGTGGGAGTTCGGCAAGACGTCCGGTAAAAGGGCAGCATGCTTGTCATGTTGGTGACTGAGCAAACAGAGGCACTAATAGCCCAGAGAGGCCGCCCTTCCCTTGTGAACCAGAACTTGCTTCAAACACAAGCAAGAAGGCAAAGGCTTTCTAAGACACATGGATGAGTAAGATACCCTGCTACATCCTTCCTGGTGCTTTTCTGTTTTAGCCAACCGTTTGCTCGGAAGATGATGCCAGTACGCAGTTCTTGTTCCTTTCCATCCTTCCTTACTCATCAGTAGACTAGAGATACAGAGTGTCTGCAGAATGCGCACGAATCCGGAAGTGAAACGAAACAGGTGAGTTAGTTTTGTGCAAAGGTTCCACTGCTCTGCTGAGAAGGAAACACACATGTGTGTACGAGCAAAGGAACACGATTCGTGTAATTTGGGTGACTCTACACACCAGTTGAGTGCTCTCATACTTGCGTTTAAAATCGGCATTGCAGAATACAAAGAGGAACTGCAAAATTCGTGCTGGTAAGCTCACATTTCAAATTTTCTCTACTTAGCACAGCACTAACAGCAAACAGTAAACACATGGCCGGGTGAAGGAGAAAAAGATTGTGAAGGAAAGGAAACAACTTTTTATTTACATCCCAATAAGGGCACGTGTTCCTTATGTTTTGGACCCAGGGAGCCCACATTCTCACTGTGCACATACGGCGCCGCGGGCCCTGCGGACGCTGCCGGGGCTCCGGTCTGGGTCCAGCGCCAAGTGCCCGAGCACCGCGGGCCCACCCTGCAGACCGTGCGGCTGTTTCCCGGGTGTCCTCGGGGAGCTGCGACCTGAAAGGAGTGGGTCTTCCAGCGCGGGCGCGTCTGGTGCCGACCGGGGCGCTCTCCCCACTGCCCTGTGGTAACCTCTCTTTCTCTCCTCGAGGCTGGCAGCCTGAGAAGGAGAGATGATTCCGGAAAGCGCATGACTCCCCAGAGCTCCTGCCTCATGATGACTCACTCATTCAATAATCATTATTAAAGGCCTACTTCGTGCCCAGGCAGCGTGCTGGTGATAAAAGGATGAATAACGCACGAGCCCTGCCCTCTGGCAGCCACGGCCTGGCGGGGGGCGGCCGCACGCACACCAGACGGCTGATCCCCTCTCTAGGAGACAAGCCCCACGCTTCTGTGGGGGCAAAGCGAGTGATTTCTGTCTGCGGAGGCGGGTGTAGAGCGATCACTTCCCCAGCGGGCGACAGGGGCTTCACTCAGACTTCTATTTGTTGCCAAAGGGTGACACTACGGAGTGGCCTGAGGAAGCTTTATCAGGTCCCCTCAGCTTCGAGCCACCTCAGTTAAATGCCGATTCTAAGCAAACCCAGCCTGCTTGTTATGTGGGGTTTATTTTATTTTTTTTAAAACGTTTATTTATTTATTTATTTTGGGAGAGAGCGAGAGAACATGAGCACAATCAGGGAGGGGGAGAGAAAGAAAGAGAGAGGGAGAGAAAGAGAGAGAGAGAGAAAGAGAGGGAGGATCCCAAGCCGACTTCAAGCTGCCAGGCTGTCAGTGAGGAGTCTGACTGGGGGCTTGAACTCATGAACTGTGAGATCATGACCTGAGCCGAAATCAAGAGTTGGACGCCTAACAAACTGAGTCACCCAGGTGGCCCACAAATACAGTTTAAAGAAAGTCGCCTGACACTCTTTTACAATGGCATTAAGCCCAAAATGTCTCTTATACGGAAATTCTAGAGTTCCCAGTGTTTATTACATGGTCCTCTTTTTTCTTCTTCTTCTAGAGGAATCTTTCACCTACTCAGAAATATCTTTGAGAATTTTTGCTAGAGCCTCCTAACATTCAAAATAAGGTTAGCTTTTACTTGTTAAAAAGGGAGCTTCTGAGGCGTTCTGTTCTGCTAAGGTACTCTGCTCTTTCCTGGTGTGGGTAGGAATTTTCCCCTTGGCACTGCTGTGTCCTTAAAATAACAATAATACTTGTGCAAACACCCCTTCATACTTGAGGGGTGCTGAGTTCCTTGTTATCAGTTACCGGATCTCCTTTTTTGGGTAACTGAGTGTTAGGCAAAGGCTCCTTCTTAATTAATGGGTCTATTTCAGCAAGCCACCCTGGCAAGGCTTCTTCCCATTCCCTGTATTGCTGGGGATCCCACACATTACAGGACTTCCTCCGGACTCCCCAAGGATCAAAGCTTCCTGCCAGCCAGGGATTGTCACCAAATCCCACGGATCAGGGGCTGAATACAAGGAGAGTTCAAAGGTAAAGCTACTCACAGGAGCCACTGTGGTGGGCAGGATATAGGCAAGCCCGTGGAGGAAACCTTTCATTAAGAGTTCAACACACCTGCTCTTCCTCCCTCCCCCCACCCCCTAAGCATCAAGGCCCAAGGACTCCAGGGAAAGGGAGAGGGGGTAAAGGTGTGAGTGGGGGTGGGTGCATCTCATCAGAGGAGACCTAGCTGAGCGTTTTGTAGCTCATGGTTGAAAGAAACATTTTCATCTTCTGAGAAGCTCTTGGGCCAGAGATATCTTAAACAAGTACCTAGGTTCTTGATCTGAAAACCTTTGGAAAGGGGTGGGGTTCAAGGTACTTTATTAAAAGAATTTTGAGCTTGCATGCAACACGCACACAGACATTCTGGTCAAAATGTGGGCAGTGAAAGAGTTCAACCGAGGCAGAACGAAGGAGATACAAGTTTATTGAATACACTGTAAGGGATCAGCAGGCAGGACAGCAAAGGAGAGACGGTCGGCCGGGAGGCAGCGATGGGGGCTGTAGTGAAGGAGGGGAAGCGAGAAGGTACGGGAACATATGGCATCTTCCTCCTTTTGGTACCTGGGCCTGGTTGTAAGTAGCCCATCGGTCAGCATGATTTGAGGTGGGCCGCCTAACGAGCCTGTCTACATTCAGCCCAGGGGTCACTGCGGGCCCTTTTACCTTCCTCGGGTTTCCACTGCTCAAGCCTGTTGCCTAAAAGCGCTGTCTGCAACTCACACACACACACACACACACACACACACACACACACCCCTCCTCCTCTCCCCCTGTCTCTCAGTTCCTTGAAGCACACAAAGCTGGTGCTTCAGGGACAAGGGCAGTCTTTAGGGTTGGACATGGCTTAGAAAAGACCAGAAGAGGCAGGGCATACTAAAAAGACTGCCTTGGGCACACAGGTGCATTTTCCTTTTTTTTTTTTTTAATTATTTTAAAGTTTTATTTATTTTTGACAGACAGAGAGGAGGGGCAGAGAGAGACGAAGACAGAATCTGAAGCAGGCTCCAGGCTCTAAGCTGTCCCGACGCGGGGCTCAAACCCACAAACCGTGAGACCATGACCTGAGCCGAACTCAGACGCTCAACAGACGGAGCCACCCAGGCGCCCCACAGGTGCATTTTCAATGTAAAAGCAGGAAAACAGTGTTTGACTCTTTCAATGACCTTGACTCCAAACATCCTTGAAGTGGTTGTTATATTTTTAAGATGAAAAGAAGAAATAAATGGCAACTATCTTCCTTCTTTTTAATTCTTAAATATATTTATTTGATTATAAAAGCAATATAACCACATGATCATAAAAGCTATATAACCACAACCCAGAATATCTGGAACAGAGGAAGAAAACAAGTCTCTAGTCAAAAACTACCTAATAGAAGCTCCATGAGTAAAGACATTTCATAATTAAATTCATTTATATTTTTCACAAATTATTTTCATATTAAAAATTTTTTTAAGGTTTATTTTTGAGAGAGAGAGGGAGAGTGCAAGCTGGGGAGGGAAGAGAGAGAGGGAGACTGAGAACCCCAAGCAGGCTCCACACCATCAGCACAGAGCCTGATGTGGGGCTTGAACTCATGAACTGAGAGACCATAACCTGAGCCAAAGTCAAATGCTTAACCAACTGAGCCACCCAGGTGCCCCAAATTATCTTAGTATTTCGAGTCTTTCATACTTCAAGATGATTTTACAAATGGAATTTAGGTGGATGAAATTACTATTCTTCAGTTATTATGTGTGATAGGACATAACACAAATGGTCACAAGCATGACATTTTACAGAAATAAATACTCTAGAAAGATGTTATCTAGCAGAGGATTGTCCGTCTATAATTTCTTAATATTTAAGGGAAAATGGGTTGCTAAATATAAAAGGATAAGTGCACCTGGGCGGCTCAGTCAGTTAAGAGTCCGAGTTCGCTCAGGTCATGATCTTGCAGTCCATGAGTTCAAGCCCCACGACGGGCTCTGTGCTGACAGCCCCAGAGCCTGGAGCCTGCTTCAGATTCTGTGTCTCCCTCTCTCTCTGCTCCTCCCCAGCTTGTGCTCTGTCTCTCTCTCTCAAAAATAAATAAATGTTAAAAAATTTTTAAATATAAAAGGATAAAAGAGTTAAATGCTAGCATACACTAATTGTACTTAGAAATTCAATCTTCCCATAAAACAAACAGATGAGGTAAAAAAAAAAAAAAAAAAAGACCAGAAAGAAAGAAAACTAAATTCCATACAATCCTATCAACCTACCATTGTGGCTCCTTTGTGGCTAAGAAATAAATATCGGGCACAAAGACAGAAACAGGGACGTTTAGACATGGAAATAAAAGGTAGGGGCAGACAGGAGAATGGGGGAGGAGGGGGGGGAGGAGCGGAGACTGGAGTCAGTGGCCTGACGGGCAAAATGATCCTCTAGCTGGAGGCCCAGAAGAGGAGGAGACCCCAGAATCTGACTAGTTCTGTGCACAGTATGTTGGAATAAGCATTTGGTGTAGGATGAATCTGTCAGGAAGCCAGCGGCCAACCGCTAAAGGCCCTCATTTTGATGACTGTGCCTCCACGTTAAGACTTGGTGGCTGAGGGCAGTGAGAGGGGACAGATGGGGCAAAGGACAGACAGTCAAGGATCATCAGCAGAGCACAACTCAGCCACCTTTTCCCAAACCGTGTGCAGGAGGCTCTGCTAAGCATTCTGGGTAACACGGACTGTGCCCGCCCTTTAGGGGCTCACCACTGGGTCGGGAGGACAGACGCGCAGAGCTGAACCTAATGGCCCAGACAGGTGAATCCGATGGGGTGAACTCTGATGCTACCAATCACTAGCCAGGGAATCTTGAGCAAACGGCTTCTGTGCTAGGAACCCCAGTGATCTCATCTGCAAAACGGGGATAATACTGCCTCCTTTTAAGGTGGGAGGAATGAGAGTTAATGTCTATAAAGATCCAAGGGCAAATACTTGTGTATGGTGAACGCTAAATAAGTGGGGGGGCTGTCAGTCTCCCCCACTAATTCTGTAATCTTTACATCCTTCTCGTTACTCTTTTTTTTTTTAGCGTTTTTATTTTTTTTTAATTTTTGAGAGACATAGAGTGAGCAAGGGAAGGGCAGAGAGAGAGGGAGATACAGAATCTGAAGCAGGCTCCAGGCTCCGAACCGTCAGCACAGAGCCCGATGCGGGGCTCGAACTCACAGACCGCAAGATCATGACCTGAGCTGAAGTCGGCCGCTTAACCAACTGAGCCCCCCAGGCGCCCCTCTTGTTACTCTTCTATCACCGAGGCCTAGGACAGAGCCCGGCATGTAGCAGCTTTGGCATGTAGTAAAATTTTTTTTAATGTTTATTTTCTTATTTTGAGCAGGGTTGCAGAGAAAGAATCCCAAGCAGGGCTCTGTGCTACAGTACTTGGGGCTCGAACTCTCGACCATGAGATCATAACCTGAGCCAAAACCAAGAGTCAGACGCTTAACCAACTGAGCCACCCAGGTGCCCTTGGTGTGTAGAAAATTTTTGACAAATGAATGAATGAATGAATGAATAGTAACCAGCAGCTAATCCTCACATAATACCTGTTACGTGCCAGGTATGGTTCTAAGCATCCCATCTATAGTAACTCACTTAATCCTCACAACAACACAACGAGAGAGGTACTATTCTTCTCTCCAATGTGCCCACGGCCACACAGCTAGTAACAAGCAAAGGCCAGGATTCCAACCCTAGCAGCCTGACTTGGAGTCAGCGCTCTTTATTAACGACTACACTATTCTGCCTCTCGAAATAGCTTCTATTTTCCCTCTGCCAAAGCGGGAAGCACAAAGCACACACTGCCTACCTTCCAAGTTGATTGTGGGATCAAAAGAGATAACGCATGTGAGAGTACTCTGCTACGATAAGCCAAGTGATACATAATTCAAAGCATTGTTGCTATTACCACTCTGACATTGAAATAATTGGATTTACCACCATGGGGCTAAGAGAATGAGGGGAAAGGCACAGCTCTGAAAATGAAAGAGAGATTGGAGGCCAAAAAAAAAAAAAAGAAGTTAGGCAGACCACTAAATAGAGGGGAATTAGAAGAACAGGTGGAAGAAGGGGGAGAGGGACTTAATGGGGTCTGAGTGCAGAACCAGCGCCAGAGCGGGCCGGTGACAATGGGCCCCCCGCGACTGCCCACACTACTCCACGGGGCCGCGGACAGCAGCTAGAACTCGGCGGGGCAACCAGACAGGAGCCGGGCTCCTCGGTCTTGGAGACAAGTAGCCTCTTTAAGATAATGGGCAGGAAACAAACTGGGGAAGCAGGATGGAGGTAGGCGATCTGGACATCATTCAGGGAGCTCCGGCCTGAGGAAGAATAAATGCTTTACTGAGAAAACCCAAACCTTCACTTTGATGGGTGTATGAAAAAGAAATTAAGGCTGATTCAAATAGAAAGAGAGGTCTTTAGAGACATCTCAATGAAAAATGCTGGGAAGGTCGGCAGAGAAAGACAGGATTGCTAATGTCTAAGAGCTTTCTATCCATGCCTGACAGAGCATCTCAAACATGCTGAAGTTCAGGGAAGCATTATTATTAACCGGAGGTTACTGAGCTTTTCAAAACCCTTTTATTTCCCAAGTATTTTTCTCTGCTAGACCTAGAGATAAATGGCATTTTTACCCTTTCTGGTTCATGTCTGACTGTTAAATGCAGAGGGTTCTCGAGTGCAAATTGGAGAAAGGGTAGGGAGGGGGGCGAAGGGAGCATCACTCGTGATTTTCACTGAAGAATAAAGGGGAAAAATTTTAACTGGTCAAGTGCCGAAAACGCTGCAGGGACGTAGGCAGGTTGGCAGTTTAGGGACAAAGACCATGACAGACACTACGGTTAACCCCTGGTAGGGGTGACAGTCGGGAGTCCCAAACAAAAAGGGGGCGATTGGACTCACCTACGCAACACCTGTGTGCCCCTGGGCCGGCTTGTGCTGAGACACGCTGCCCAGGGCTTCGGGGGGCCGCACCCGTGCCCACTGGGCGCATCCGGCTCTCGGTGGCAAGGCCAGGAGCAGTCCCCACGGCATCATTCAGAATGTCTTTAAATAGCAACTTGAGGAAGGCGGCAGCTTTCCTTCACCCCCACAGGCACGGAAATAGAACAAAGAAGACAGGAAAAATGGTCGGAGTATGGCAGAGGCGGCGGGCTGCTGCTTGCGGGGCGGGGGTTGGGGGGAGAGATGGGGAGCTTTGTCCGTAAAGGTGATCACGGTCCCAGCGTTCACACTGTACCCCGTGCCCTCGCGTGGGGAAAGCGTGGGGGGCTCTCCCGTGCACACGCCCTGCTGAGGGAGCCCGGTCCTGCTCCCGGCCGGCCTAGCGCCTCCCACGTAGGATGAGTGCCGGTGAAAGGCTCACTGCTACCACTGACTGAGTGTTTATGACGTTCCAGTCACTGCGCTAAGCCCTTCACACACAGTAGCTCATATTTAATCCCATGAGACAGGTGTTGTTAGGTCCAGTTTAAAATCAGGGAAAGGGGATTTAGTGCGGTTTCAGTGACTCGCTCCAGGACACTGCCAGAGTTCAAACCTGCGTCTGTCGGGGCTAACTCTGCAAACCTTGCTTTTAAATATGCAGTTACTAGGAAATCCAATACGCAAGAGGAAGTGATGGAGAAAATTTGACCGTTTCCCTGCCCCATCGAAGTTGTTTATTTGGACGGAGCCTGGGCAGGGAGGAGGGAGAGTGGTAACTGGGCTACTGGCTGACCATAAGGTTTGGGTTTCCTTTGGGGCATCCTGCGTCACTCCAGGCAAACCCGGATGGCACAGCTTCAGGTCTAGCTGGAATGGCCCATAGGGGCAGGACAGGACACTCTCTTGAGGGCATCTACTTAATGGAATTCTGGGCTGTGTGCGAGATGCCTCAGGAGCCAAAGGCCAGAGAAAACCACTCACCGAACACATCAGAGGACCTGGAGGGGTTTGCATTATGTACTAATATGGCCGTGGTGTGGACTAGACCAGAAAGAAGAACCCCTGCTACCCACACCAAATATGGCTACGAAGCCCAGATGTTGCCTCCACACAACACCATCATTCTAGCGTGGTGATTCCCTGCCCCTGCTGCCCGTTACAGTTCCCTGGAGAAGGCTTAAAATGCCTGGGTCCCCCCCTCCCCTCACACCTAAGAATCAGATTCATAGGGGTTAGGACAAAGGAAGGGCTTTTAAAAAAATGGTTTAATTTATTTTTATGATTTTTATGCTCTCCAGGTGACTGTAATAAGCAGCCAGGATGCTGCAGTGTGGGAGGCTAGGAAAAACACCGATGGGAGACTAGGAGTTACACCACGGTTCTGGAAGTACCGACTCTGCCTGGGAAAGATCTAAGTGCAAGTTTAATGAGGGTGACGTGATTTGCACATAACCTATTACACTTCTTGGAATTTTCTTAACGCTCAACAATCAGGTTTTTATTTTCCAAAGGGGATAGAGTCAAAATCATTTTAAGATCTTATTTTTAGGAGCACCTGGGTGGCTCAGCCGATGAAGCATTAGACTCTTGATTTTGGCTCAGGTCAATGATATCGGGGTCATGAGATGGAGCCCCGCATCAGGCTCTGTGGTGAGCATGCAGCCGGCTTCAGATTCTCTCTCGGGGCACCTGGGTGGCTCAGTCAGTTAAGTGTCCAACTTTGGCTCAGGTCATGATCTCACAGTTTGTGTGTTCAAGCTCTGCTTCAGGCTCTTTGCTGACAGCTCAGAGCCTGAAGCCTCCTTAGGATTCTGTGTCTCCTCTCTTTCTCTGCCTCTCCCCTACTCATGGTCCGTCTCTCTCAAAAATGAATAAATGCTAAAAAAAAAAAAGTTTTTTAAATAATAAAAAGATTCTCTCCCTCTACCAGTCATGCTCTCTCTCTCTCTCAAAAAAAAAAAAAAAAGATTTTATTTTTAAGTAATCTCTGCACCCAACATGGGGCTCGAACTCACAACCCTGAAGTCAAGGATCACATGCTCCACCAACTGAGCTGGCCAGGCGCCCCTCGAAATCATTTTTGATCCACAAATTGGCACTACATCTTTTTTCCAAAGTATTTTAAAAACGTCTTCTTAAACATGTGTGTATGAAGTGAGATTCTGAAGATAGAGAAAGTTACAGGCCACCAACACGCGTTCTTTAAGAGAATGAAAGGATAAAACAAACGCGGCTGCCTCTGTTGCTAGGTTAGCTGGAATTATGGCAGAAACCTCTGCCCAGACGGGAGGAATTAAGGGGAATACATGCGTTAGAACTTTGAACAGATATATATATATATATATACACACCCATACACATATACCACTATATATATAGCGCACACATAGTATATCTATGGTGTATGTGTGTGTGTCAAGAAGCCAAGTTGTGAAATGCAGAAGGTTCTGGCGGAACATGCATATGCATCCTGTCGCTCTGCCTCAGTCCTCCTCCTCCCAGCTGATCTGGGGACGGCATGTCTACAGCCCAACTGCGATGAAAACTTTAGGCGTTTCTAAGTAAAGGAGGGTAAAACTCCCTCCTAACGAGAACTTGTTTGGATGACTTCTGCTCTTGGGAAACATGAATACTGGCAGAGGTTGGAAACCCCAGAACTTCCAGTTGAAGATCTAGGAAGTCTATTCATCGTAAACGCAGGTATGAAGAAATTTAAGAGATGTGTTCCGTGTCTCTCAGAGAAAAGATTTCGTGCACTCTCTCAACATTCATTAAGCACTGATTTTGTGCAAAGCAGTGTGTGAGATTTGGGGAATATAAAAGTGGATGGAATGAGTGGTTGAATTCGCACACACACAGAGGGAATGGTGATCACCAGGGCCTGAGGGAGGGGAAAATGGAGAGTAGGTATTTAGTGGGTACAGAGACGAGAAGAGTTCCGTGGATGGGTGGTGATACTTGTTGCACAGTAGTATGAATATACTCAAAGCTACTGAACTGTACATTTAAAAATGGCTAAGACGAGCGTCACCTGATCCCAGGGTCATGGGATTGAGCTCCATGTTGGGCTCTACACTAGGGATGGAGCCTGCTTAGGATTCTCTCTCTCTCCCCGTCTGCCCCTTTCCCCTGCTCATGATCTCTTTCTTAAAAAAAAAAAAATAATAATAAATTTTTAAGTGGTTAAGACGGTAAATTCTGTGTTATGTATCTTTTTTTTTTTTTTAATGGTTATTTATTTTTGAGAGACATAGAGACAGAGTATGAGCAGGGGAAGGGCACAGAGAGAGGGAGACACAGAATCCGAAGCAGGCTCCAGGCTCTGAGCCGTCAGCAAAGAGCCCGATGCAGGGCTCGAACTCACAGACCGTGAGATCATGACCTGAGCCGAAGTTGGCCGCCCAACCGACTGAGCCACCCAGGCGCCCCTGTGTTATGTATCTTTGACCACAATTAAAAAAAAAAAAAAAAGTGGCCGTTGTGTTCGGGGGCTCGCAGTCCGCTGTCGGGATCGGACATGAAGAAATCATCACAGTACCTACTCTAGTCAGAGCGGATACGGAAAGTACTGTGGAGTCTGGAGAAGCGAGGATTAATTTTACCTGAGAAATCGGCTTTTCACAAAGAGTGTAAAATGTAAGGAGAGTCCAAAAGGATGAACAAAAGCTAATCAGATGGACAGGTGAGGGGGAAAAAAAGGCATCTGTGGCATAAGAAACAGTAGGGACTGGCACGTCTGGGTGGCTCGGTCGGTTAGGCGTCTGACTCTCGATTTTGGCTCAGGTCAGGCTCTGTGCTGACAGCACAGAAGCCTGCTTGGGATGCTCTCTTTCCCTTTCTCTCTGCCCTTTCCCTGCTCATGCATCTCAAAATAAATAAATAAACATAATAGTAGAGACCAAGATGTCTGCAAGACACAGTCTGCAGATTATCCGGGGCTGGCCTGAGGCGGTTGGGGCCTCTGAGGAGTACGCAGGAGACGGAGAAGTCAGGGCGGGATCCAGAATATAGAGGGCCTTGTGTGTCACGTGAAGAAGCCTGGTCTTTATCTCACGGACCAGGGTACAAATGTAAGCTGGGGACTGGACTTGAGCGGATTTGCGGTTCACAAAGATCTCTCTCGCTGCGGTTCCCTTACCGGGCTGAATGGATGAATATCTGTCAACGCTGGAGAATCACAGAGTTGAAGAAAGCGGAGTGGTTAAGGAGACGGAAGTCCTAGGAATGCAAGTCTGTCCCAATTTACCTGTAACAGTTGACCTCTTCCTCAAGTGTCATCTCAGGCCAGTTCTAATTAGTTCGGTCACAGCAGCCAAGCTGGCAACAAGGCAGCCTGGGGCTGCGCTCAGCTCTTCCTCTCATGGCCTGTTTGACCTGTGCATCTAAATGTCAATATTCTGGACCTCGATTTTCTTATCTGTAAATAGAGTTACTAAGCATATTTATCTCACAGGGGTTGCCAGGAGGAGTCCGCGAGATCATGAACGTGAAGGAGCTGGTGCTTTGCCTGCCATACAATAAGCCCTTAATAAATGTTCTGTTATTATTAAATACGAAAGCTCAGAGAACATGCAATTTATTCAGAGCAGATTTGCTAAGAGCAAACAAACCATGGAGCGACGAGCGATGAGCGGGAACAGACTCCAGAGCCTCGATCCTCACCGTCATTTCACCCCGCCCCCAGGAGGGTATGGTCAGGGCCCCTCCTCTTCGGAGGATGAAGCAAGAGAAGTGGGTGTTCCAGCCCGGAGGCCCATCTGATTATCGCAGGAAGAGGCGATTTCGATCGGGCTGCAGGGCAGAAGGGAAGTCCCAGGACTCCTACTCCCCCGCCCCGCAGCCCAGAAGGTGTTTGGCCTGCTCCCTGCTTTTTTCAGTTCTGAGGACAGTAGGGGAAGTTGCTGGATGGCGTAGTTCATGGTTGGCCTGATCTTTTGGCAAAGGAGAGTGGAACATGTGGTAGGGTAAAAGGAAGCCAGGGCTGTTTCCTGTCTGCTCTGTGAAGGGCTCACTCTGGCAGGTCCCGGGAGGTCAGGGCCCCTGGGTCCACGGCCAGCCCCAGACACTGTCCTCTCACCGCTCGGTCCTTCTGCAGCGCAGACAGTAAGTAAGCTGTCAGGAGGCAGTCTGGCCTGTTTCCCCTTTGGGTATCGGGTTTCCGGGATCTGCAGCAGCCTTCTGTGGGCCATGATCGGCGCGGAAAATGCCCAAGTGATTCGGTCTCTGAGACCGTCAGATGACAGTCGCTGAACATTCGGTCCTGCCCGTGCTAACTAGGGTTTATCTACTACTGCTCTGCCACTTACTGGCTGTTGGAGAAGTTACTTATCTTTTCTCTTAGTTTCCTCATGTGTAAAATGGGGATATTAATCACACCTAAGTGGATAATGAAGATTAAGTGAATTAATATAAAGCACTTAGATATATGTGCTATCGTATAGTAAATGCTCAAAGTATTTTTATGGAGTTTCGGGACTGCAACTGCCATATAAACGAAAAGAAGATAATATTTTCATTTGTTTAGAATTTTATAGAGAACAGTGAAATCTTTTGGAAAATCAAGCTCTACAAAGTACCTCTGAGCTGCTCGGATGATATCTGTATGATTTTGTATTTGTAGGTGTTACATTCATGATGACTCTACCTCTAAGAGCGACCAAATAACAGTTCATTATATCTTAGAGTTGGCCTAGACATTATATATTAAAATATATGTTATTTTTGGGGGTGCCTGGGTGGCTCAGTTGGTTAAGCATCTGGTTTCAGCTCAGGTCATGATCTCACGGCTCGTGACTTCAAGCCCCGTGTCGGACTCTGTGTGGACATCTCAGAGCCTAAGGCCTGCCTCGGATTCTGTGTCTCCCTCTCTCTCTCTGCCCCTCCCCTGCTTACGCTCTGTCTCTCTCTCTCTCTCTCTCAAAAATAAATAAACATTAAAAAAATTTAAACATGCTATTTTATTATAAACTCTAGCCTTTTATTCCTTCTTTAGATTATAGTTGGAGCATTATATTGATTTTTAATATGTACATGAAGATTAAGAAGCTACAAATTTCAGTTCAGGAGAATAAAGGGGAAACACCAAAATATTTGGTATAATAATTTGTTATAATAAAAGCGTGTTGGATCTGATAAAGAGAAAGGGAGCTGACAGGAGATATTCCCCAATCTGCTGCTTTAACTTGTGTTCCCTTTATGACGTCACCTAAGATACCCTGGAGAATAAGACGAGCCTTGTTCCAGGTGAATGAGTGAATTAAGTAAAAGGAAGAGGGAGAGATGCTATCTTTTTATTAGCACCTGGCCAATGTAAGCGACCAGGAACAACTGGAAATGAGTGCTAGTTCTTCCTGGCATTACCTTTGGAAATTTGTAACCACTGTCTCTTCATGAACTTTATTTCCTCATTCATAAAATAAGACAGTTGGATTGTTTCCCAAAGTATGTTCCATGGAACATTATTACTTGGCATGCTTATAATGAAAAAAGGGTTTCTTGGTAAACGAATTGAGGAAATTGTTAGTTTTCTTTGCTGCAGGCCTTCTCAGACTCTTTAATAGGTTAACATGTACCTAATCGCCAAGAGGAAAACACACAGTCATAACGCAGCATTTTCCCAACTTATCTGACCATGAAGACCTCATGTCGGAGGAACAACTCATAAGTTAATAAGCCAAGGGAAATTTTTGTGAAATAAAATCAAGTAGTCTTCCACCTCTAACATTCTAAAATTCTAAGTTTGGGGGTGCCCGGGTGGTTCAGTTGGTTAGACTCTTGGTTTCAGCTCAGGTCATGATCTCGCGGTTTGTGAGTTCAAGTCCCATGTCAGGCTCTGCGCTGACGGTGCAGAGCTTGTTTGGGATTCTCTCTCCTTCCCTCTCTCTCTGCCCCTCCACTGCTCGTGCTCTCATTCTCTCGCAAAAGAAATAAACTTAAATATATATATATATGTATATAAATTCTGAGTTTGAATGATAATACCTTCTTCTTGGCCTTTTTAGATCAGGATAAGAAAGGCAAGGGGATGCCTGGCTGGCTCAGTCAGAGGAGCATGGAACTCTTGGTCTTGGGGCTGTGAATTTGAGCCCCGCACTGGGTGTAGACATTATATAAAAATAAAATTTAAAAAAAAGGGTAAGAAGGGTAAGGAATAGGCTATCCTACAGAAAATAAAATAGCGTGTCTGATGCAGGAGGGGAAGACAAACCAAGCTCTAACATATGTAGATCTGTGTAAACGATGGTGCAGAAGAGGCAGCAAGGGAGCGGTCTTAAATGTCAGGGCTTCCAAACTGTCATGTATGTTATCACCAGAAAAGGTTGAACACTGATATTTTAGCAGTCACAGTAAGGTACTGAGTTGTAATCTTTTTGGCTTTATTTCTCAAACCCGTCACTACTGTCATAGGATCTGGCCAAGCTACTGGTGAGGAAATCTACGGGACTATCCGCCCCTCCTAGGCACTGACCCCAGTTCTTCTCTCTCAGATGAGCACAGTGGAGGCTGAACGTGGTTTTACACAAAACAGCATTTCCACATACCCAACCTGGCCCATCTAAGTTGGCTGACGTGGGGATGGGCATCAGACCCTAGCTGGAACATTAGGTTTCTTCCCTGGAATTTTTGCATTTGGGGGCCAGGTAGGGGACCTCCGAGCGTCGGATATAAAAGCAACACCGCGTCACTGTCAGTGGTTGTATTGCTGCCACAGGAGGAAAGCTGGGGGCTAGTGTGAAAGAACAAAGATGAAATACAGAAGACGCAGAGACAGGATACGGAGTGTTTAATTCCTGATTCTAGGAGTCACTGATAGCCAGCTCCATCCCACATATCCCACACCATGACTATTCAGCCCTTCTTTGGATCTCGCAGGCTAAAATGTTCTCTAGAGGTTTAAGCTAGTTTCTATTGCTTAAAGAAATGGATCAGGTTCTGTGGCTTAAGACCAAGAGTTCTGACTATAGTCACATATGTCCTCCATATCTGCTTTCTCCACTGAGAAGAGGCAAGAATGGAAGCTGCCATCTCAAAGCTGGTGGACTGAACACACGCACATACCACCACTTATTCTGGAACCTCACTAAAAGGACAGCAAAGGGAGAAAAAATGGCATTAAGCTATAGGAACAAAAAGCATAACAAGCCAATACCAACAAAAGTTTTGATGCTAGAAAGCAGTCGGATGAATTCTAGGGTCATAATCCTGATTTGCCCAGGTTAACATGTTTTCTGTGGGTTGTGCTTATATAATTATTAAGTGTCCTCTTTCTCTTTCAGAAGTGTCTTGGTTGGATAATAAATCCATTCACTAAACCCAGAAGCAAGCCTAATGTACCACAGAAACTCAAAAAGTTCAGAGGTTGATGGGTCAGTCATGCCTCTTAAAGTGGAGGTGAACAGAAGCCCTGGTGGGAAGCGTGTCTGAGCACTAAACAGGCGGGCTGCTGCCTTCCATTCTGTGCACCCGGCTGACCGCCCTTCCCCAGCCACAGCAGAAGCTTGGAGTTTCACCCTTTAGAGGATCCAACCAAAGAGACTCAGGATAGACAGACATCAGGTTCTGATAAGGATGAGGCTACCGTGTTGAAAACAGAAGGATTAAGTGAAAATCTACATACAAAATGATGAGACGGCCATCCTCCTTCCTCCCCTCATCTTCCAGAACCCTGGCAGCTAGGCTCGCACCCTCTAGGTAGGAGACCAGACCATTCTTCTCTGACCAGCCCCAAAGAAAACAACTTCAAAAAAGTCTTGAAGTCTACCAGGGAAAGGAAGTCTCCTGATGAAATGACTTGGCTGTATCGTCAGCCTCCTATAAAGTTCACCAGTCCGTAAGTATTGCATGCACACAAAGCATCACTGACTTTTAAGTGCTGTGTTCTTAAATCTTGCAGTAGTCACAGAAAGTAACGAGTCCGTACAAGAGCGAGTGAATGAAGGGTTACAGGAGGCGCGTCTCTCAGAAGGTGAAACTGTTAGAGCACTTGATCTATTTGAACCTTTTAAGAGATTTATAAACATTTAAATAGGGGATAAATTGGTAACAGGTTCACAGAAAAGTAACAAATATAAACTGAGACATTTATTAACTTCAGAGAAAGCCAAAATTCATACAAGAAAGGAAATGTAATCATAGTACATAATATGGCTCTGCAGTCATGGTAACATAAACACTAAATATTGACATGGCAAAAACTGTAAAGTAACTACATAGGGAAAATGGGGAAGGAGAATGCATATGTTTGGGGCGTATCAATAATAATAATAACTAATACATACATAACTAATACATATTAGAACCTCTACATTCTAAATGCCTTATATAAATAAGGTCATTTATTAAAAAATCAAAAAAAATTTTTAATGTTTATTTTTGAGAGAAAAAGAGAGAAAGAGAGAGAGACAGACAGACAGACAGAACTCAAGCTGGGGAGGGGCAGAGAGAGAGGGAGACGCAGAATCCGAAGCAGGGTCTAGGCTCTGAGCTGTGAGCACAGAGCCCGATGTGGGGCTCGAACTCATGAACGGTGAGATCATGACCTGAGCTGAAGTCAGACACTTTATTAACCGATCAAGACACCCAGCATCCCCCGGTCATTTAATTTTAAAAACAACCCTATGTACTATGATTATCTCCATTTTTACAGATGAGGAAATAGAGGCACAGAGAGGTCAACTAACTTGTGCAGGGTCTCACTACCAGCAAGGTGTAAAGCTGGGATTCAATCCTAGACATTCCAGCTCGAGAATCTACATTCTCAGTCTAAGCCACTACACTGCTTCATTGCTTCTCACTGCGGGACAGTCTTCTCCACCTTAGGGACATAATCACCGAGTAAGTCCCACTTGCATCTATTAGATCTAGCAGGAAATCAATTAAGTGCGGCAAAAAATCAAGAAATAGCAGTGTAAGCAAGCTATTTAGAAACATGGAAGCAGGGGCATCTGGATGGCTCCATCAGTTGAGCATCTGACTCTTTCTTAAAAAAATTTTTTTTTTTAAAGAGAAAGACAAACAAGCCAAGAAACAGATTCTTTTTTTTTTTTTTTAATTTTTTTAACGTTTTTTAATTTATTTTTGAGAGACATAGAGACAGAGCGTGAGCAGGGGAAGGGCAGAGAGAGAGAGGGAGACACAGACTCTGAAGCAGGCTCCAGGCTCTGAGCTGTCAGCACAGAGCCCTACGCAGGGCTCGAACTCACAGACCGTGAGATCATGACCTGAGCTGAAGTTGGCCGCTTAACCAACTGAGCCACCCAGGCGCCCCTTAAAAAAATTTTTTAACGTTTACTTATTTTTGTGACACAGTGAGACAAAGCATGAGGGAGGGAGGGGCTGAGAAACAGGGAGGCACAGAATCCGAAGCAGGCTCCAGGCTCTGAGCTGTCAGCACAGAGCCCGACGCAGGACTCAAACTCAAGAGCAGTGAGATCATGACCTGAGCCACATTTGGACGCCTGACCGACTGAGCCACCAGGTGCCCCTAGTTTTGAGCATCTGACTCTTGATTTTGCTCAGGTCATGATCTGAGGGTTGTGGTATCAAGCCCCATGTCAGGCTCCATACTGAGTGTGGAGCCTGCTTAGAAGTGTCTGTCTGTCTCCCTCCCCAATCCCTCTTCCCTAGCTTGTGGAAAGTCTCTCTCTAAAAAGAAAAAAAAGAAAAAAGAAAGAAAGAAATATGGAAGTTACACTGCCTGGGTGGCTCAGTCAGTTAAGCGTCCAACTTCGTCTCAGGTCATGATCTCAGGGCTCATGAGTTCGAGCCTCACGTCGAGCTTTGTACTGACAGCTTACAGCCTGGAGCCTGCTTCAGATTCTGTGTCTCCGTCTCTCTCTGCCCCTCGCCCACTCATACTGTGTCTGTCTCTCTCTCAAAAATAAATAAACATTAAAAAAAAAAAGAAAAATGGAAGTAAACACTTAAAGAACAGCTAATCAAGTTGAAAACAGTTGCTAATGGGAAGACAGAATGGAGGGTAAAAGGGGGATGGGGCTATGGATCTTTGAATCAAACTTTGTAAAACTATGAATAACATTTTTGGATATAAAAATCCCAATTAAAAAACAAACACATTACCAATAAAAAGACAAGTAACCCAAATGAAAAAAATGGGCAAAGATTCTGAATAGACCTTTCTCCAAAGCAGATATCCAAATGGCTAATAAACTCATGAAACAATGCTCGTCATCTTTAGCCATCAGGGAAATGCAAATTTAAACTCCGCCACTTCACACTCACGAGGGTGGCGCTAATCCTAGCGAAGGACAGACAATAACGAGTAGTACCGAGAATGTGGAGCGCTTGGAACCCTCAGACACTGCTGCTGAGAACCAGAGATGATGCAGCCGGAAGAGAGTCCGGCGGCTCCTGAAAAAGTTAAATGTAGAGCTAGCATCCGACCCAGCAATCCCGCTGCTAGGCACGCGCCATGGGAATGAAGTGTATGTTTGCACGAAAACGTGCACACAAATGTCACAGCAACGTTATTTAAAAAAGCCAAATAAACAGGGGAAATAACCCATCGACTGATGAACACATAAACAAACGTGGTATATTCGAACAATGGAATATTATTCATCCATAAAAGGTTATGAAATCCCAATGTAGGCTGCAACACCAGGCGAACCTTGACTACATTATGCTAAGTGAAAGGAACCAGACACAAAAGGCCACATATTACGTGATTCCTTTTATATGAAACGTCTAGAAAAGGCAAATCCGTAGACAATAGGTAGGTTCGTGGTGGCCAGGAGTTGGGGAGAGCGGGAAATGGCGGGTAACGACTGCTCTTGGCTCCAAGGCTTCTTTTAGGGGATAATGAAAACACTGTGGAATTAGGGGGTGGTGCTGCTGGAACAATTTTATAAAACACTAGAAACCCTGAAATGCATACTTTAAAAGGGTGAATTTTATAGATATGAGTTATACCTCCATTTAAGAAATGAAATGAGATAAAAAAAAAAAAACGAGGCTAGAGGGAGTGGGGCCGTGGTGCTGTCATCGAACACAGCACCCAATCACCTCCCTCCAGGTCAGCGGCCGCGGCCTGGCGGGAGTGTCTTCCTCAGCCTGGAGCTGGCCTTGCCCTTCTCCCATTCGGCTTCCCTTAGCTTGGCTCTGACTCCAGCCTGGCGCACTCCTCTCCTGACACCGTCTAGCCCTGCTCTCTCAGACGCTGGCTCAGATCCTGGGACAAATAGGCCCCTGAAAAATGCCCCGGATACTAACCAGGGTTATCTAGCATAAACCCTCTTTAACTCAGTGGTGTAAGGGTGTGATTCCTGAATTACTATCCCATATACAAATCTTGTATTTGACAGACGATAGAGATCCTTGGAAAAACAGACATTCATTAATGACTAAACATTTGATTGTTACTGTGTGGGAACGAACATTTGAGAAGTTGTGCTTCTGGTCTGACTGGGTCTTAGAAAGGAAAAGATAGCAAATTATATTGGGCCTTAACAGAATAAGACATGCTTCTAAATAGACATAACAGGTGTAAAAAATCACCACGGTTTTTCTGGCAACCCCTTGCCACACAGAAGTGATGAGAACTTTGCTATTTACAGAAAAAGTAGATGGGTGAACAGGAAATGGAACTTGGTACAAGTCTTGATTAACTAAAATGTTACTTTAAATATTCTCACCATGGCAAAGAAACTGGTGACTGCTTAATGAATATTTTCATCGACTACTAGTGTAATTATTTGCTTTCAAATAATCTTTATTTGCCTTTTTTCATTTTATTTTATTTATTTATTTTTATTTTTAAATAAAATCTATACCCAATGTGAGGCTTGAACTCATGTCCCTGAGATCAAGAGTCACATGCTCTACCAACTGAGCCAACCAGGCTCTCCTATTTGCTCTTTCTTTTAAAAGTCAGTGGCCCAGGGGCGCCCGCATGGTCCAATTGGTTGAGCGTATGATTTCAGCTTAGGTAATGATGTCACGGTTCATGAGTTTGAGCCCCACGTTGGGCTCTTTGCTGTCAGCACGGAGCCGGCTTCGGATCCTCTGTCCCCCTCTCTCTCTGCATCTCTTCTGCTTGTGCTCTCTCTCTCAAAAATAAAGTTAGGGAACCGAAGAGCCAGGTAGAGTACAGGCTAATGTCTGGGGATCTTCCTTCAGTCATCTGTAAAATGGAACCACACCTACCCCTAGGTGTTCCTGAGAAAGTCAGCTGAGAGAATCGAGCAACGCGCCCAGCTCGGTGACGGCTTTATGAGAGCAGACAGCGTTATTATTATTTTGTTGTACTATATCCACTGCTTCATAGTGATACAGAAGAAAGGGAGAGAACAATAGTGTTGGAGGTCAAATCATGTCCAGACATATGTTAAGTCCTTTGGTTCAGTAACTATAGAGTGTCTAGATTCTTTTTTTTTTTTTTTTTAAAGTTTTACTTATTTATTTTGAGAGAGAGAGGGTGTGAGCAGAGGAGGGGCAGAGAAAGAGAATCACAAGCAGGTTCCTCACTGTCAGCATGGAGCCTGACGTGGGGCTTGAACTCACAAACTGTGAGATCATGACCTGAGCTGAAATCCAGAATCAGATGCTTAACCAACTGAGCTACCCAGGCATCCCCAAAGTGTCTAGGTTCTTATACTTTTCCGGTCGACTCGGTATCCATGAGGAAGAACAAGGTGGCGTACGCAATCAGGAGATCCTTGCACAGAGTCGGAAGGCTGGATTCCACATAATAAAGTCTATCTTCCAAACTCTGAGATGCCTGATGGCATGAGCCTGGCATGATAAAGTGTAAGGTTCTAAAAGTTCCCGCCGTGAAATAGTTGCATATTCATTCAGCATAAACACAAAATTACCTTTGGCTGATTTTAAGAAATCATTCAAAACCCCATCAAATCTAAGGATGAGACGGTGGCAGTGGCGGCGGTGGCGGGGACGGCAGCAGTAACGGTAATGACGATCCCACCACCACCGATGGTGAGCAGTAATCATCATGACCGTCGTCTTTATACTTACAGCCCTCTACAGACTGTACAGCTTCACAGGTCACCCCATCTAATTCTCGCCACACCCGTTCTCAGGGGGATGGGACTGACGTGTAAATGAGGTTCAGGGGGGTTAAGGGATTTGCACCAAGGCCAGAACTTGTACCAAGTCCAATAGTTCAAAGAATTATTCTATGCTCCTCTTTAGTCTCTCTAGTCAAGTGTCAGAATTAAGTTCTTCCACAGTAAGCACGTCAGAAACACTGCTTCTCCTGTCTTCCTGAGAGTAGAGTATGTGGTACAGACACTTACAGCAGGGGGAAAAAAAAGGAAGAGTGTGACAGAGAAGAGCTACCTTACACAGAATAGGCTTTTTTTTTTAATCTTCTAAAAATTTAATTAATTAATTAATTAATTTTGAGAGAGAGAGGGAGCGAGAATGCCAAACAGGATCTGCACTGTCAGCACAGAGCCCGACGAGGGGCTCGAACTCACAAGCCATGAGGTCATGACCTGAGCCGAGATCAAGAATAGGCCACTTAGGGGCGCCTGGGTGGCTCAGTCGGATAAGCCTCCGACTTCAGCTCAGGCCATGATCTCACAGCTTGTGAGTTCAAGCCCCGCATCAGGCTCTGTGCTGACAGCTCAGAACCCGGAGGCTCCTTCAGATTCTGTGTCTCCTTCTCTCTCTCTACCCCACCCCTGCTCATGCTCTGTCTCTCTCTGTCTCAAAAATAAATAAACATTACAAAAACATTAAAAAAAAAAAAAAAAGAACAGACTTCTTAAGATGCGACAGTGATGAACAGGCGGAGAAGCACAAGCAGGAAAGAGAGAGGACTGTGGGCTCTCAGGGGCCTATATGGGTTGAAATGTGTGTTTCCCCCCCAAAAAAGATACGATGAGGTCCCAATCCCTAATACCTCAGAATATGACCTTATTTGGAAACGGTCACTGTGATGTGACTAGTTAAGGTCATGCTGGAGTAGGGGGGCCCCTAATCCAGCACGACTGGGGTCCTGAGAAGAAGGAAACCAGGTGAAGACAGTGACACCCAGGAAGAACGCGTGTGACGACGAAGGCGGAGGCGGGAGCCATGTGACTGTGAGCCAATAAACGCCAAAGCTGCCCGCAAAGTACCGGAGGCAAGAAGCAAGGAAGAACGTCCCTACAGGTTTCAGAGGGCGCACGGCCCTGTGAAAACTTTGATTTTGGACTTCTAAGTCTCCAAAACTATCAGACAGTAAAGTTCTGTTGTCAGTGGCACTTTGTTAGGCAGACCCGGGAAACAACTACGGAGCCCGAGAGGATTCCGTCTTCTAAGAATGACATGGAGTGCAGCCACGATATCGTCTGAGAGAAAAGAAGGAAGTGTTTTGGGGGAAGAGACCATTTATAAACCTTTGACTTATTTGAAAGTCCTTCTGAGCCTCTATCTTGACACTGTAAACATTGTCCAACAAATGCTGAATTCTTTAACTCTTTTTTAAGTTTAGCTAGTCATTTTGAGAGAGAAAGAGAGAGTGAGCAGGGGAGGGGCACGGAGAGAGAGAGAGGGAGAAAGAGAATCCCAAGCAGGCTCAGCTCTGTCAGCGCTGAGTCTGATGTGGGACTCGAACTCATGAACCATGAGACCGTGACCTGAGCCGGAACCAAAAGTTGGACGCTTAATCAACTGAGCCACCCAGGTGTCCCTAACAAATGGTGAATCCTTATCAGAGGTCTTTAATGAATAATGTCAATACTGCAAACATCAAGCCCTGGCCATTGGCAGAGACCAACAACACTCCTGCCTGGATCGACTGGCTGGAGCTCTGCGCTCCCAGGAAGGGAAGAGGCTCTTTAATTTCAGTTCTGGAAGGGCACTCTCTCCCAAGCACTTTTTCAGAGTTTACAGGGGAATAATTATTACCTGGCTCCCAGTCATGTTTACATGAATGCTCTTTTCATTCACGCTTCGCACAGAGCCTTCGATCTGTTAAAAGGAGCAGTGTGTGAACCTGGCTCTGGGAAGGAACTGGGCCCGTTTACTGTACACATAGCACCAAAACCACACCAAACGTGGCCAAAATGACTTTCAGGATAGAACAAAACCAATAAAAGGAAGGAAAGTTTCCATTCAGCTTGCCCATTGACTTATAACTTGCCATTCGTGCTGTGTCAGAGATTAAGTGTCATACCCTCCTCGGGCCCCAGTCCCTGGGCTAGACAGGCAGGAAACAAGGTGAGCCCGGGATGCAGGCACTCAGTCCTTGAGATGGACCACGGGTAAGTGCTGTGACCAAGAAAGCATTTCTCTCTAACAAAGAAGTAGGAGAGTGACCTCTGACTGCACAAATGTTCGTGAAGCCACTGCTCTTTATGTTATGAGGACGAGACCTCTGTCATCAGAGGCCAACTCTGGACTCAAAGAAGGAATTAAAAATCATTCTGGAGATCTGGGTTTGGCTCAGAACCTGACTCAGCCATCAGGGAATCCCAAACTCTTCCTCCAGAAGACGTTTCCAGTGTTAATGATCTTGGGGTGCCTGGGTGGCTCAAATGGAAGAGCACATGACTCTTGATCTTGGCGTCGTGAGTTCGAGCCCCATGTTGGATGTAGAGGTTACTTAAATAAAAACTTAAAAAAAAAAAGATTTGTTTATCATCTTGAAGGAATGAATTCTAAAGCCCATTAGTTATCTCCTACTAGACAGAATATAGATTCGGTTTTTGTCACCTAAAATTAGTGTTTAGAAGGAAGAAAAGCTATGCTCCAGGAATTACCTTTTAATATTAAAAAGCGAGGGAGAATGGAGCGCCTGTGTGGCTCAATCAGTTGAGCGTCTGACTCTTGATCTTGGCTCAGGTCACGATCCCATGGATTGGGAGACGGAGCCCTGTGTCGGGCTCTGGGCTGACAGTGGGGAGCCTGCCTGGGATTCTCTCTCTCTACCCCTTCCCTACTCATGCATGCGCACGCACGCTCTCTCTCTCTCAAAGTAAATAAATAAACACAAACAAAAAAATTAGGGAGAAAATTTCCATATAAAATGCTGCCACATTGGTAGTCACTGTAAACCCATATGCAAAGCTCTCAAGTACCTCATAGTTCTTAGAAGTCAGCTTTCTGCAAACTACATAGAGGACTGTGGTTGTAGTTATCTTAATAAATCTAGAACTACAGTCAGTACCAGAGTATGCATTCTTTTTTTCTAAGATCATCGACTTTTTTTTCCTATTCTATACAGCCAATTCTCATTATTCATGGTAGTTGTGTTCTATAAAGCAGCCATGAACAATGAATTAGTGGAGACTGAAACATTGCTGCTAGAGGAAATAAAGGTTTAGGTTTCTGAGAGCCTCTGGTCATTTCAGATCACTTATTTTTATTTATTTGTTAATGTTTTTTAAAATTTTTTTTAACATTTATTCATTTTTGAGAGACAGAGAGAGACACAGCATGAGTACAGGAGGGGCAGAGAAAGAGAGGGTGACACAGAATTCGAAGCAGGCTCCAGGCTCTGAGCTGTCAGCACAGAGCCCGATGCAGGGCTCGAACTCACAGACTGTGAGGTCATGATCTGAGCTGAAGTCGGATGCCCAATCAACTGAACCACCTAGGTGCCCCTATTTTTTAATATTTTATTTATTTTTGAGAGAGAGAGAGAGACACGAGTGAGAGCAGAGGAGGGGCAGAGAGAGAGGGAGACAGAATCCCAAGCAGGATCCGTACCATCAGCACAGAAACCGATGTGGGGCTCGAACTCACGAACCGTGAGATCATGACCTGAGCCCAAAATCAAGAGTCGGATGCTTAACTGACTGGGCCGCCCAGGCACCATCTTCTTTTTTTAAAGCAAGCATGTATCTTGCTTGGTCAAAGGCTCGGGCAGAGATTCCGGAGGACAGAATGTGGGAATCTTTTCTCCGGATCCATCCATTCCAGGGTTTCCCCTCTCTGTCCCGAAACTGCGGTTTCCTCAGATTCAACGTTCTGGTTCCCCGGGCTAGAAAGACTGTGATGCCCCCCAGCGCCCCTCCTGCATTGCGTTGGCTCCCAGATAGACTTTTTGCTAAGTTAAAAGCTAAGAAAACAGAACCTTACTCCATCTAGTGCCTGTCCTCTGAGTGAGCCCGGACTCCCTGTGAGAATCTGCCCGAGTGTGACCACTCCCCAGTGTCTCAAGGTAGCTGCTTACTGTATTATGTCCTGAATTTATAGTTGCTATCTGAAGGAGGGCCGGTCTGGTAGGCCATTACTCAGCCATTATCACCCCAATTATTCATTACTGTCTTTCGAATGCGTTTATGAAAATGGATGTTCTAAACATTTACAATACTTAAGTCACTGTGCAAAGACCTGGGAAGGTGTGGAGAGTTAGGCACAATTTTGTCATTCTATTGCTCAGCTTAGCCTCCGCACATGGAGGAGGGCTACTCTGAGCCCTGAAGCCAACGGGAGGCACGTATCTAAACAGACCCATCCCCTCCACCCCTAGGAAATTTAACTTTTAGCAAGGGTAAGGAAGAATTGGTTAAATGGGAGTTCCTTCTGGCTTCTCCTAGACTTCAGGCTATAATGGGAATAAACAAACAGTTAACAGATATGGCCAAAAGGCCAAAACAAGGCTAAGCAGAGAAAGTGAGTTTTTCAATAAGAAAGTATATGCAGTATCTCCCTCCAACGTGGATATTGTATTGACTGCACAAAATTCTGGCTACTTTTTTTTTTTTTTAATGTTTATTCATCTTTGACCGAGAAAGAGAGAGAGTGTGTGCGTGTGCACACAAGTGGGAGAGGGAGAGAGACAGAGAGAGACATAGGAACCAAAGCAGGCTCCAGACTCTGAGCTGTCAGCACAGAGCCCGATGTGGGGCTTGAACTCACAAACCATGAGATCAGGACCCAAGCCGAAGGCAGATGCTTAACCCACTGAGCCACCCAGACGCCCCACATTCTAGCTACTTTTGAATGAAAAAGAGGTAGAAGCTGCCTCTTGAGTGGGGGTAGTGATATCTTTCCTCTCTGATCCCAATCTGTCTTCTGATCTTCTAAACAAACACCTCGTCCTGGACTTCCGGCCTCCTTTCTAAGCGGCCAGAACCACAGAGGTCCTCAGCGGGCACATCTAGCAGCAAGAGAAAATTCACTGAATCCTGGAATGATGTTTTGGCACTCTCTAGCTTGAGAACTAGTGATTAGAAGGGAAACACACACACATACACACACACACACACACACACACACACACACACACCTTCATCAACAAAGTGGCACTTTCATTTCAGCTGTTCCTGGGGGCAAAACAGCAGAAAAGATAAATCCTAGAATTGAGAGCTTTGCGGTTATCTCCGTTTCTCATTAAAGTGCCCCTGATTATAATCATACCCACGATTACAAGATTTAACACACCTGGTCTTAAGGATGCACCAGGAAGAGGAATCATACATTCATCTCATCCCATTTCCTTTTCTTTAGTCACTGAGTAAGCACAATTTAAAAATTTCTCTGAGTGCAGAATAGAGCTGGTTTGGAGAACAGGAGAGAGGTTTTCCACTCACATGGTTTTTTGAAAGTGACAATCATCTTCTACGGCCACAAGTTATGTTAGCACCAGTGAGACCAGGAGTGTTGCTTTCATTGGGTACACACGGATGTGAGAAATCTGGGTAGGGTTTCTATTTCTTCTCTCACCTTACTAACCAGACACACACACACACACACACACACACACACACACACTCCCTCTCTCTCTCTCTCTCTCTCACTCCCTCGGTCAGGGTGTGTGTGCACTTGTAGAGGTTTTCTTTTTTACTACTTGAGTAAAAATTCATTTTTATTAATAGAAAATGAACATTTATTCCAGTTTCAGTTGTTATACCTGAAGTGCTAATAAAAAAAATATTTTAAAATAATCACTTAATCCTGTTTTGACTAAAACAATTGAAACTGTGGCTTAAAAAAAATACTCAGCACCATTTGCTCATAGACCTTTCCGTATTTGTTCTTAAAGTTTCTGGAGCTTTCCTGTCTGTAAAGTAACTGAGCGGCATGAGGAGGCCTCTCTGGGACAACCAGCGAGAAGGTAAGCAAGCGTCATAAAAGGAATCGTGCACATTCGGCACGGCCACTTGGACGATACGCTTCCCTCCCCTCCGGCTTGGAGGGACATGCTTCTGAGCACTGAGGGATGAAGAGTCCGAGTGCCATTTGCTCTTACCTCTGGCACCGATGCTACTGGGCCTTAATATCCTGTGATTTTAGGAAATTCTGTAAATAGTTTGGATTTAATTCAGTTTATTCAAAAATTAAACCTATTTAATAAGGTTCACCACTCTGCCAGAATATCTTCTGGTTTAGTATCCTCATAAAAATACGTGTAATACACGCAGGTAAATCATAGTCCTAAAGTGTACTTAGAATACTGCATTATTCAAACCCAAACCTATTGTAACAAAATGTCTATAATTAAAAGTAGCTGAGGAAACGAAACCCAAAGTTATGACAAGGGAGACTCACTCTTGCTAAGCTGCGCTGCTTAGAGAACTTCAAAAAGCACGTGCCCTGAGGCGCCTGCGTGGCTCACTCGGCTGGGCGGCTGACTCTTGGATGCAGCTCAGGTCATGATCCCAGGGTCTTGAGATCAAGACCGGCATTGAGCCCTGCGTTGGGCTCCCCAGTGAGCGTGGAGACTGCTTAAGATTCTTTGTCTCTCTCTCTCTCTGCTCCTCTCCCCCACTTGCACTCTCTCAAATAAAAATAAAAATAAAAACAAAAACAAAAACATAAAAATAAATAAAAAGCATGTGCCCTTGAAGCCGTTCCAGTGCAGGTAAGGCACCCTCCCTTCCCATGCTTTACCAGATGATTCCAACCAAGGCTGGTCCGGAAATGAGCATTTCTAAATATTTCAGAAAAGTCCATAGAAATATTCAAAAGACTTTTAAGACTGTCTCTCTGTCTTTCTGTATCACTGAGCAGTAGTGCTAATCAGAATTTCCTAATAGTACAAAGACAAAGGCAAGTCGCACCCTCGCTCAGATATTAGAAGAACGGGAGGGTGACCGTGGGGTCATTCTTAGCCGGAGCGTCTCCAGGCTATGTGCCGATCACCAGTGTGAGTCAGGTGGACTTCTGCGAGAGAATAGCGTTTGGTGGCCAGGATCGCCTCTGAGTATTTCTTCCTAAGTGGAATACACGACAGATTAGGGAGTAGGGGAGGTAACACAGGGAAGCTACTCTGTCCAGCTCAGAAGGAATGGAGCTGATGAAGTCCGTCCATGCATTCAGAGGCCCATGGAATCCTCCCGCTCTGGAGAGTGGCTAATGTGGTCATTTAGAATCGACACCGTGGACCACGGGACCGTCTCCTTGCACAGCCCCAACACCTCTGGATGGAGACTCACGGGATCCAATGGCCTACAGACAAAATGATTGGGAGCAGTCACAGAAGCAAGAGCTCCCAGCCAGCGTGTTCTAAACTTCTTTCTCTGGGGGAGGCACCGCAAAGAGACTGTTGCCAACTGAGTTCCTGTCACTGTTGCATATCCCTGCCCACACATCCCACAGCTCACTCCCAGAGCGTCTGATGTATGGCCCCTAGACTGGGGCGAGACTTCGAGAGAATACAAAGAAGTTTGTCAATTGTGTGAGGATGGATAACAGCATGTTTCCATTAAAAAAATTTTTTTAATGTTTATTTTTGAGAGAGAGAGAGAGAAAGAGAGAGACAGAGACAGAGACTGAGCATTGGAGGGGCAGAGAGAGAGGGAGACAGAGAATCCAAAGCAGACTCTAGGCTCTGAGCTGACAGCACAGAGCCCAGTGTAGGGCTTGAACCCACAAACTGCGAAATCATGGCCTGAGCCGAAGTCTGATTCTTAACCAACTGAACCACCCAGGCGCCCCAGCATGCCTCCATTTTTGAGCAGCTTTTGGAAGAGAGGACGGTGAATCTCAGAAATATACCTCCGTTTGACAGACAGAGACGCTATGGTAAGCTGACCAGCTCACTTCTGCCTGAACCTACAGAGCACCTTCTGAGCAACGCTATCTCTGTAATCATGAGACAAGAGGTTGACCCTATGGTTCTAGAGCCCCAGATGCCACGAAAATGCCTTACAATGCTGGCCTGCTCCAATATGGAACAGTGATGTGGTCTTGGTTTGTCACTGCAACCAAAGCCCAAGAAACCAAGGGGAATCCCTTGTTAAAACCTCAGGGTCGGACCTTCCCAAAACTGGTACTAATCACAGCTGGAAGCTGGAAACCTAGGTAAAAGCACAGCTATCTCAGGCTTTCCAGCCACACCCCCAGAGGCTGGGAAGAAGATGCGCAGTTTCTCACTGGTGAAAAACTGGCCTGATGACTTCCGTGACTGACGAGCAGGAGAAAGCTGGAGTGCCACGAAATGCAGATAGGCCACGACCAGGGGCATGGCTAGTAACCCCACCTGAACCCTCCGCTCCCTCATTTTGTGAAGGTGACCTCGGTGCACCATGGCGGCGTCTTACCCCCTGCCGCCCGGCCCAGCAGTTTGGAGCACCCGCTGCCACGGCGCCCGCAGTGGGCCAGGGCCGGGCGGCAGCCAGGCACAGCACACAGCCGCAAGGGCAGCGCCGGCCAAGACCAGCAGTGAGCAGTGATAAGCACCACATGTGCTGGCTGCCACGGCCCACGTACACAGTTGTATAGACTCATTTTAATAGTGCTCTAATTCATATTTTAAACTAAAATTTTATTTTGAAATAATTTTAGACTTACAGACAAGTTGCAAAGACAGCACAGAGAATTCTTGTATACTTCTCACCCAGCTTCCCCTATTGTTAACAACTCACAACGCAACGGTGTATTTGTCAAGGGTTTTGCAGATCCTGAGGATGGGTGAAAAACACTTTCTTAACTCCCGCTTGTATAGCAGATTCTCATCAAGGGCAGTTTGTACCCGACGGCAATTTATTTAATTAATCTGCATTATTGAGTTGTGATCTGTGTATCCTCACCACCATCAAGGTCCTAGATGATAACTAGGGGACAACCGATGAGTCCATGCTTGCACAAAAATGGTGTCAAGAACTTGATATGGCAAAATTCTATCATGAATAAAGCCTGTGGGTCTGACAAAACAAACACGCTTCTAATGGCTTCACGGACAGTTAAATACTGATGTGGCAGCCACCGAGGAGCAGCGTGGAGGCCAGGAAGTGAATTATTAATGTAAACTCTCCATAAACTCAACTGGGAATGAGTTTCCATTAAAATCAAGAGGCAAATTAATTTAGAGGTCACTCATTCTTAGCACATATATGGATATATCTACTTTCTTCCTGTATCGGTCACACACTGGGGAGAAATCCAACCAAACCCACTTGGAGAAGGAAAAAAGTTTAATTTACGCTGCAACAAAAATCTCGTGGATTGAATTCACAGCTAGCAAGGAAACATTTTAAGTGAGATCCTTTAGTAATTTGGTATGAACAGTGAAATGAGTCAGGGAGACACGTCACTAAAGTTCAGGCTACGGAGGCGGCCTTAGTGCGTTCCTGTTAGCGCACCTGCAGTCCGCTGCTCTGAGAGGAACGCCAGGACCCAGAGCTGCCATCTGCAAACTCGTGCTCGGATTCTCCTTCAGCAGTGAGCGTGTAGCTTGCCCACTGCTTCAGAAGAAATGGGGACTCCTATTAAAGATGCAAACAATACACCTTTCCTACAAAATAAAATCCCTGCTGATGGACTCCTCTGCCCGAGTCCACCCGGACTGAGGCCTCCTGTGGTGAAAGGAAGACTGATGAGCAGAAAAAACCGAAAAGGTAGGGGAACTGCACATGGTAAGAAACTGACTCACCTCAGTAGCTTTCTGGCTGAGGCCCCGAAACAGCAGCACGATCACGTGGATGGCAGCTCTGCGCACTTGAACTTCGTGGTCTCTTTTAGCCACAGCAATCAGGCAAGCTGTTACCTAGGAGGGTGAGGGGAAAAGTCAATAAAATTCAGGATTGCACAATTACCTAAAGCTTTTCAACTCTGTTCCACTTTCTTCACATTCACCACGAACAATCTGGCTTAGAGAGGGGGTGGAGAGTTTCCTCATTCTCAATAAAGAGAGAGAGAGAGCTCGTGGCTGAGATCTTGATTTAGTCTGGCTTTTCTGGAAAAGGGCAAAATCTGGTTTGGAACTCAGGAGGAAGATGAGGGAGTCAGAAGAGATATGTGTATAAAACAAAGGTCTGGTCAAATTCAAATATTTCCTCAAAAGCAGGAAGAAACGTTACTTGTCCCCCTTCAGGGAGGCTAAATCCAAGGAAGGAAAGATGATCCAAAGCATAGCGGCTTCTAGGGAGGGAGGACCACGGGGATTGAGCTAAGCAGGCTTCAGAGTTCAAGGCCCAGCATGGATAGGAATGCGCCGTTGATGAAAGTTATAGCCCAGGGATAGAGAAATACATAAATATTCTAACTGATCTTCTCCTGCATGTCCGGGTGTCCGGGTCCTGCAAATCTAGCGTTCCCCACCATGTGAGTCACCTGGGGCCAATTCCAGAGTCTCCCTGGGCTTCTTCACGTGTATAATAGGTCTTTCAGTGCTCATTTACTTTAAAAGACAGCTCTATAACAGAAAAGACTAGAAATTACTAGCACAACATGGTGCCAGATATATAGCTAATAATTATACGTCGTAAAATAAGAACATTTCTAGACCCTGTTACCACCCTGTCCCATCCCACACTCCTGGTAAGAACAAAAATATTTTAAAACCTCGATAAAGAGATACTCCTAAAAACAATGGCAAAAAAAAAAACTTTCCAAGGCATTCATGCAAGATTTAAAAATTAAAAACAAAGATATTGAAAGTGTGACCAATGGAACAACAATCCGAAGGTAAGTCTCAATTATTCAACTGGCTTCTCACAAACTTTGTTATTTCATTTACTGGGTGAGTGTATTTCTTGGCCAACTATGGAAGGATTTCTAACCATGATAAAAAAAAAATAGCCAGATTGTATGTTTGGAAACATGTATAAATACACATTATGTTTAAAGAATGGTTTTTAAAAAGGTTTAAAGAAAAGAATACAGGCACAAACGAGGAAATCGGCTTGTTCAGAAATTTTAACTATGCAGGTTGTATTTTTCACAGCTTTCAAACAGTTGGGCATAGTTCAAAGTGTCTAATTAATCGGCGATGGCAGAGAGATTAGAAGAAGTAGCTTGTTCTTAAATATAATTGCATCTGTGATGTACTGGCACTTGATCAAGTTATACGTCTATTAGACAAACTTGCATCTTGCAAGTGAAGGGAAATCCCATGAAAGCTCAACTCTTTGGGGGCTGTTTTTCAGTAAAATCCAGCAAGCTGTTTCTGCTTTTGAACTGGACACCCTGACCAAGGCCATCAGTGGCTTCCATGCCCGTGGCATTAACGGTAGAACCGATTCAGTCTTAGGAGGAATTCCTTGGGTGACCTCCAAACAGGTAACAATATAATAGCTACCTCCACTTGTAGGCTTAGCATTTACAAGGTAAGAGCTGAAATCAGAGAGACAAGTTAGAGCTGGAGCTAGAGATCCTTGAGTCCTTCCTAACACAAGGCGGTTTAGCTTATTCAGTCAAGTAACTAAAGTACAAACACCAGCCTGAGGCCACAAAAGGTGCAGATGCTCCCGAGCCTTTTGCCTGGCTCCCTCTGGGTTTAGCTTGGGGCCCAGGTTTCTAGGTTTGGTGGATTGAGGCTTCCTAGCCTAGAGTCCTGCTGGTCTCCAGCTTGGCCACCTCTGTTCTCCCACACTATGCTGAGCACACCGTGCCTCAGCTCTGTGAGTCCAGCTCTGGCTGTCGGGTACTAATCCCACAATCGGGAGAGGCAGAAGAATGCTGGCTGGAAGAGGGCTTGCCCTGCAAGGCCAGTGCTGTAATCCCTTGTGCCACTTTGAAGGCACGGCTGAGAGAAGAACTGGTTATTACAAGCTTTGGTGAGATCAGTTCGAATGGCCTCCTGCTTGCTACAGACTGTGATTTACACACCAGACAGGACCCAGTCCATCTGCAATCAGTCATCCGGGACCATCAGGAAGAGGCCCATGAAAGGAAGAATGTTCACGAACCTTCCTCAAACTTCTGTCACAAAGACCAAATCTTATGAAACATATGATGGTCAATTATGCAAAAAAAATTTTTTTAGTTTATTTTTAAGAGAGAGAGAGCGCATGCAACAGAGTTCGTGCGGAGGAGGTGCAGAGAGAGAGGGAGACACAGAATCCAAAGCAGGCTCCAGGCTCTGAGCTGTCAGCACAGAGCCCGAGAGGGGGCTCGAACTCACAGACTGGGAGATCATCACCTGAGCTGAAGTTGGACGCTTAATCAACTGAGCCACTCAGGGGCCCCATGCAAAATGTTCTTGAAGCACCAGAATTTTAATATGGTCTTGTAGATACCATCTAGAGACAAGAACAGCCTTCTGTTCATGTCATGCTCTCATAACCAACTTATAACGTTGCTCTACCTGCAGGCCACTGAGGCGGAAGCCTTGTCAACCCTAGAAGCAGGGAGGATGCAAGGCCTCTCTCTTCAATCTACCCAGTCGGAACAAGTCAATCCCATACTTAGTCTCTCTCACCTTCAACCCCAAGGACACACTTAACATTGCCTTTTGCCTCTAAAAGGCTTGGCAAATAGATAGATGATGTAAGGTCTTTACTAATTTATGAATTGGTGTAATATTTCTATTCTGTTCTGTTCCTAAGTCCTCCCAGAGGACGAAACCCATCCTATGCGATCTTCATGTTGCCTGCCTTCAGGGTCAGCACCTATTCTAGTAAACCGCACTGTGGAAGGCTTTCTTGTCGTCACTGCCTGAGATACGTACATCATGTCCACTCTGAGAGCCAAGCAAAGACGACGATGACGATTCCTCCGCAAACACTAAGTCAGTTTAAGCAATTGAACACTTGATAGGAACCAACAGGAATAAGGAAAAACATCACTTCCCAAATAGCTGGCACACGCCAAGCGTACTCAGAACTACATAAATAAAGACAATACAAATGCCAAGATGACCAAAAACCAACTTTGGAAAATTCCAGGAGAGAAGGTACCAGAGTTGAGGTATGTATCAAGAAAGCAGGGCTTCAATTTTCCAACTGCATTTTCATCCCTTGTTCTTAATAATTTCTTTGTTAAAATTTCGGTTGGTCTGCTTCCTTAGGTGAAACTAGACCATCTGCCTTTCTATTTTGTCAACTAAGTACAACTTAAGAACAAAGGCGGTACAGTCTCCAGTTCATATGTGCTCAGCTTGCGCACTTAACCTGCCATGAAGGAGAGCCACGGCGGGTCCACTGGCTTCTGGAGGGTCCCCCAGGATGGGCACTCCAGCCCTCATCTTAGGGGCCCACGCAGCCTCAGTGTGCACTTGGGGAACTGCATCGGTCATGGCAAAACCGGTAAGCAATCCGGATGGTTCGGTGGGGTCAGAGGTGAGAGCTCTGCATCAGGCCTCGAAGCTCAGGTTTACGAAGTCTGGGCGCCACATTAAAAGTGGATTTCCCGACGGACTTCTCACCTGGGGCGCGGCTTACCTACTGTCCTGAGGACGGGCCCCTCGCTCTGGTTCCCTTCTGCCATGTTCGCTTTCCACACAGAGCGACAAAGGTGGAAATGCCTATCAAGTTTTGGTCTCAAGCACCACAGCTCTTGACAAGAATAAGAATTAGGGAGAAATAACAATGCTCTCCCAACAGGTTAAATCTTGACACCAACAGAGAGGAAAAACCTGAATTTCCAGCACAGGGACTCTTGAAGGGGTTGATCCTGTCCTTTATCCTCCTTCCCTGCTAGCAAATACCGCCAAGAACAGACAGTGCCCAAATCTGGACCACCCAACAGGCGGGGACAGCTTTCTTCAGATGCCCAACAGCTACGGCTACAGTCCCCCAGGTCAGATCACGTTAGAAGAGACAATGGTGGTTAGTTTGTTCAATTTTATACTGAAACAGAACACACTTCTCCTCTTTGTCTGCTGCCTGACACGTGATCAACGTGACCTTCTTGCTGCCCTGGTAGGTCTAAGTGAGGGTCCCAGCTGTGTGTGCCCTCAGTACCTTGTGCTGATTCGATCATATTGCTCTAGTCCAGGGTCCATTCGTTCCTCTGTGTTTCCCATTCTACTGAGATTCCCCTGGGGGCAGAGACTGTGTGCTTCATCTGTGTGCTCTGGTATACCCGGAACATGACAAATGCTCACAAAGGAGAATTCCTTCTGTGTGCAGCCAAAGGCCAGTCTCCCCAAAGTTCCTCCTCCACCAGAACACACTACAAAAGACTTAAGAGCTTTCATGGGACACTTAAAGAACTGTCATAGAGAATGCTACAGTAATTTAAAAAAATAAGATCATTTCATTCTGCTGCTTTGGTTTCCCAACTCACGCTAAGTAATAGCCAAACTCCTTATGAGGCCCCATCAAGACTGCCATCGCCTCTCTGACACACTGGCCTTGCTGTTCGGTAGCATGTCAAGCATACACCTGCCTCAGGGCCTTTGCACTTGTTGCTCCCTGCACCTAGAATGCTCTCTCCCCAGATATCTGTCTGGATCAGCCCCTTGCTTCCTTCAGGTCTTATCTCAAATGTTACTCATCAGTGAGGCTTTTCCTGTTCAAGTTCACAAACAAGTTCCCTTGTGCCCCTTCCTTTAATAGATTCATTTCCTTAGAACTTACTCCACCTGACACAGTATATATTTGTTTACTTCCTTACTTATTTGTTACCCACCTCCCTTTTCTAGAACATCAGTCACATAAGGAAAGGAACCTGGTTGTGTTCACAGCTGGATCCCCACCACCTAGCACACAGCTTGGTTGGAGTTCCTACAAACGGGATAGAGTAAGTACCCAGTAAACACCTGTTGAAGGTATCAACAAATAAATGAAGAACTACTGCAGAACCGTGCCCAGTGTCCCTCTTTTTCCATGAGAATGGACAAGAGCGGTCTGACTATAGGAGGGCTCAATGGCCAAAACACTAAGGCTGTCAGGTGTCCAATCGTGTTCAAACTTGCAGTCCACCCAAGGCACTGGTTTGGCACTGAGGACACGGCAAGCGTGGGATGCTACATAAGAAGGAACATCTAAAAAGAGGAGACAGAAATTATGTGGGATGGAAACACCTGGTTTTTCAAATCAGAGGGAATGTATTGCTTCTGAAGTTTCGTTGCCAAAAGCAAGTGCTATTAAGGTGCGGCTACATGACCCTTCCTGTCGGCAGCTCCACTTGTATGGCAATTCTCATCCTTTTTAAGCACAAAAGCGATTTTTTTTTTTTTTTTTTTTTTTTTTGGGCACAAAGAAATCTTATGAGTGAACTGAAAGCATTTATTGGGAGACAATATAGAGTTTGGATAAGAGCATGGATTCTGGAACCACCTGGCTACAGTCTAATCCCAGCCCTCCACGTCCCGTCTGCGTCACCTTGGCAACTTATTTCTCTGTGCCTTGGTTTCCTTTGTGAGTAGTGGCTCAGTTGATACATGTAAGGACCCATGAAAGTATTAAGTGCTTGCTACTGTTCCTATTTTTAAGATTTAAAAAACTTATTTATTTTGGGGTGTCTGGGTGGCTCAGTCGCTTGAATGTCCAGTTCTTGATGGCGGCTCAGATCGTGCTCTCATGGTTTGTGGCAATGAGCCCTGCATCGGTCTTTGTGCTGACAGTGCAGAGCCTGCTTGGGATCCTCTGTCTCTCAGTCTCTCACTGTCGTTCCCCTGCTCTCATGCTCTTTCTCTCTCTCTCTCTCAAAATAAATAAACATAAAAAAACTTGACTTACTTTGAGAGAGAGAGAGAGAAAGCGAGACGAAGAGTCAGGGCGGGGAGAGACAATCCCAAGTAGGCTCCGAGCCATCAGTGCAGAGCCCAACGCAGGTCAGATCCCATGAACTGTGAGATCACGACCTGAGCCGAAACCAAGTCAGAGGCTTAACTGACCAAGCCACCCAGGCAACCCCTTTATTTTTTTAAGATTAAAAAAAAATTATTTATTTCAAGAGAGAGAAAGAGAGAGAAAGTTATTACTATTTTTAAAACATGTAGGAACCAGTCTTGCCAAATAAGCCTTACCTTCCTCTTCATTCCGTACCTATCAATAAACACGGCATGCCAAGCCCTGTGATGGGTGCTGGGGGGTACGCCAAGGGAAATTAAGATGGGCTCCGCCCTTGTCATGCTCACAACCTATTCGTGACGATAAACACACCTGGAATGATGTTTCAGGAAGTCCAGATCTCAAGAAGTGGGGCAGGGTCACTGGGCGAGGGGCTGGCCAGGCAGGAGCCCCGCAGCAGCAGCTCCTCACACGGATGTGAAGGGCTCTCTCTGGTGTCAGCGCTCGTGGTAAGTCGACAGCCTCCCACCTATTCACATTTCATCTCTGGAGCCTTAATAAGCAATCCCAGATTCTTGCTGTGAGCCAGGAAGTCAGAAAGCTGAAAGCCCCCCTATGCTGTGGTCCCTGCCTGCCTCTCGCGCCTCAGCTCTGCCGCCTGCTAACCTCCCACCCCCGTTCCTTCACTTCGGCCTTTAGGATCTTCCTACAGTTTTTTCAAATATGCCAGGCTGTCCCATTCCATGGTGCCTTTACACAGCTATTTTTTCTGCTGAAGTGCCTTCTGGGGCTACCCAATTTCTACTTGCTCTAAAGATTCAGGTCCAAGCATCTCCTCCTCTAGCGCTTCTTAGTCAACACTCAAACCTGACTGAGGGGCTCCTAAAATATTCTCCTCTGTCGCTTATCACGAAGGACTACAATTGTGGTCATTGAGGTCTGTGTCTTCCACCAGGTGACCTGTGCCTAAAGGCAAGGTGGTACCTTGTCGGGTTTTGTAACTTGGCCCCTAACAAGGGGCCTGGCACATGGCTGGTGTTTGATAAATGCATGACTGGTAACAGGTGAAGGATGCTGGTTACCCCCGGTTTTCTCACCTCCTTGCTGCCGTGCTCATGACTGTCCTCATCAGCGTCTTTCAAATCACCAAAACGCTCCTTAAAGAAAAATCTCAGCACAAACAAACAAAAACCAAAATCTGTACTCAAATGTCACCTTCTCAAAGAGCTTCACCTTGAATACCTGTTTAACAGTGCAACCTCCGCTCTGTCCAACACTACAATGCTGGCCACCCTTATCTTCCTCCGCTTTTTCTTATTTTCCACATATACATTATCCCCAGATCCCTGTAACAACCTTTCGCTGCAGGCATTTTAATCTCCCCCTTTTTAGTAATCTCTATCCTCAACGTGGAGCTTGAACTCACGACCCCGAGATCAAGAGTTGCAGGCTCTAATGACTGAGCTGGCCAGCCGCCCCTTTAATCCCATTTTCTAAGTCAGACCCTGAGTTCAGAGTCTAAGTCGTGTGTGCTCAAATGAATGCAGGCAAGTGGGTGGAGGAGCGAGGCCCTCACTGATTCCCAGCCCCAAGAGCATTTGGAAATTTCATTCTCTTTCAACAGGTCAAGTAGGTCTCCGGAGAGATGATACTTCTTGAATGTTACAAAAACCTGCTTTAGCTCAATTCTTCTAATCAACCAAACTAAGACATTTCTCTAACACTCTGACAGGAAATCATAGGCTCCCAGCAAGCTACAGTTTCCTTAAGAGAGAAAAAGGGAAGAAGAGTCTAGGGACTCAAAAAAAAGAAACATGGTCTCGGTGCTCTGGTTCAGAGAGGACCACGCAGTCCAGGTGTTGTTTGAGGTCACTGGTTTTAGAAAATGTATGGGATCCTGTCAAACCTGAGCTGATCCATTTGGAGATCCAGGGTAAATTTCTATTCCATTCACGGCTATGTTTTAAAAAATTTTGTGATGCTTGCACAACTCTGCAAATATACTAAAAGCAGTTGAATTGTACCCTTTAAATAGGTGACTTATATGGTATGTGGCTACCATCTCAATAAAGCTGTGACTAAAAATAATAATGTTTGGGTTTGGCTCATATCACAGCTTATGGCTTGGTTTGGGTTGACTCATATGAAGATACCAAATAAAAAGGGAAAAATGTGGGGACTGCTTCCATTTCTGACCCAGAGAAGTTATAACAAGCTGAAATCTTTAGACAATATAATCAAATAGACCGGCAAATGCCTTCTCTTGTGTTACAAGTTCATATGCTAACGGACAAGAGATTTGCTCTTTGGATGAGTGACATCCGAAAAAACCGAAGATCAGGTATCTAATGGTTCACATATAGTAGAGCACTCTAAGGTTTTAAGTTGGTAATAATCATTATTTCTAAGTTTTTAAAAAAAAGACACATAAATGGGTGGCGGGGATTAAGGAGGGCACTTGCGATGAGCACCGGGTGTTGTATTTATGTTGAATTGCTAAATTCTACACCTGAAATGAAGATTACACTATATGTTAACTAACTGGAATTCAAATAAAAATTTAAAAAATATATATATATATAAAAGGTTGGGCATAGAAGTGTGTCCCTCATCGAAGAGTTAAAGGAGAGGAAGTGACTGATGCATAGCTTTCTTAAAAATCCTAAGTTGGAAAAAAAAAAGATCCTAAATTGGAATTTAAGTGCATGACTAGCCTTTACTATCAATAAAACAAAGCCTATAAATCTCAGGAATCAGGAAATGCCATAAATTCAAGTGTATGCGTACATCCACGAGTGTATTTCTCTGCTTGCTGATAAGACACAATCACGACATCAAAGCAAATTCCTTCTCCCTAGGACCTTCTTAAGATTTGTTGTTCACCATGGTCTGAATAAAGAACCCAGTATTACAGTTTTGTAAGTTTTTGTTCTCGTGAAGTCATGTGCTCTCTGTGAGAGATCTGGTCTCTCATAAATAAAAAGGTAATATAAACTTTTTATTTATAATGTACAAGCCATCTTCTTTCAAATAAAGATTTAAGATAGTCAAGCTCATTGGTAATATAAAGACTCCTGGCCACATATCAACTAATCTTTTTCTGTCCAGCATCATCTTTAAATAGCACAGTGCCTAGCACATAGCGGGAAGTCAAGATATGTATTAATATATTGATGACCAAATAAACGTGAGGGCAAAGATAAAATTTAAGAGGCTAGAGGAAGATGTTCGTAGAGGACAACAGCAAGATGCACATTTCATTAACTCAGAAACTCTGAAACGGGAAGAGTGTCCAGTGCTGACATCCTATATGGCTGTCCATTCATCCTCTACCTACCATGTACCAGGTACTAGGTGTAGAGTGGCAACCAAAACACAGAACTTAATTAGTCTTTTCTGGTAAATAACCTTGTCCCCCCGAATACAGGGCACCTCTGACCAAAGAGGGCCAATTAGAATACATGCCTGGGACTTCTCTGTCAACAGAGATGAGCTCACAGATGGCCCAGAGAGGCAGGGTGGAGTTCTGTCTGCTCTGCCTTGAGGTTTCTTCAACTCTGCTAGCTATCTTGGAATCGTGATAATCTATCCTCCTTTTTTTTTTTTTATGTTTATTTATTTTGAGAGAGAGAGAGAAAGCATGCACGTGGAGGGGGTCAGAGAGAGAGGAAAAAGAGAGAATCCCAAGCAGTTAGTGCGGAGCCCGATGCGGGGCCCGAACCCACGAACCACGAGATCGTGACCTGAGCAGAAACCAAGAGTCAGATGCTTAACTGACCAACCCACCCAGGTGCCCCTTAATCCTCTTTTAATACGTAAGGTAAGTTAAGATGACTTCTTGTCACTGGCAATAAAAAATTCTTATGAATATAATTTCCAATATACATACATATAAGACTAGTGAGGGTGAGGTAGGTTCAATTATTTACCTGATTTGGAAAAAAAAAAAGATCTGACTCTCAATCTCAAGCTATATCACAGGTCCAAGTAAAAACAAGCATTATAGAAACAATCAGCTTGCAGTACCTCATGAACCACAGAGCCCAGCAGAAAGTCCAGCCTCTGGCACAGTTCTCCAAGGTTAGATAAGCTGCTGGCCCTGTGAGCACTATCTGGACCTCTTGCTCCCCTCAGGAATGTGTGGATCAAAGGTTCTCTGTACTTTGCGACCATGTCCCCTATAGAAAAAAAAAAAAAAGAAAGAATGAAAGAAAGAAATCAAAATCTTTAAAAACAAATTTTCAGCTTCTTAAAGAAGGAATAATGATACTAACATGGCATACTGTATGGTGTTTTATACTTTTCAAAGTACTTGCATAACCAACCGTTAGAAATCATGCACTGGGAGAATATTTAATGTCACGTTGGAAGAAAATGAATAATTGACCATTAGAGTGAGTAACAATGAGGTCACTGTTGACCCTGATGAGAACGGTTTTGATGGACTGGTAGGGGTAAGAGCACGATAAAAGTGGGGTTTTTTTAAGTTAATTTATTTAAATTCAAGTTAGTTAACATACAGTGTAGTACTGGTTTCAGAAGAACCTGGCAATTCATCACTTACATACAACACCCAGTGCTCATCCCACCAAGCGCCTTCCGTAATGCCCATCACCCATTTAGCCCATTCCCCCACCCACCTTCCCTCCAGCAACCCTATTTTCCTCTCTTTATTTAAGAGTCTCTTATGGTTTGCCTCCCTCTCTGTTTTTATCTTATTTTTCCTTTCCTTCCCTTATGTTCAACTGTGGTGTTTCTGAAATTCCACATATGAGTGAAATCATGTATTTGTCTTTCTCTGACTTATTTCACTTAGCATAATACACTCCAGTTCCATCCACGTTTTTGGAAATGGCAAGATTTCATTCTTTTTAAAAAATATTTATTCACTTTTGAGAGAGATACTATGAGCAGGGGAGGGGCAGAGAGAGATCCTCAACCGAATGAGCCACCCAGGTGCCCTAAGATTTCATCGTACCACCTCTTTATCCATTCATCAGTCAATGGACATATGGGCTCTTTCCATAATTTGGCTATTGTTTATAGCACTGTTTTAAACACTGGGGTGCATGTGCCTCTTCAAATCAGCATTTTTGTATCCTTTGGATAAATACCTATAATACAATTGCTGGGTCATAGAGTAGTTCTATTTTTAATTTTTTGAGGAACCTCCATACTGTTTTCCAGAGTGGCTGCACCAGTTTGCATTCCCACCGACAGGGCAAAAGTATTCCCCTTTCTCTGCATCCTCGCCAACATCTGTTGTTTCCGGAGTTGTTAATTTTAGCCATTCTGACGGGTGTGAGGTGGTACCTCATAATGGTTTTGATTTGTATTTCTCTGATGATGAGTAATGTAGAGCATATTTTCATGTGTCTGTTAGCCATCTGGAGGTCTTCTTTGGAAAAGCATCTAGTCATGTCTTTCGCCCATTTATACTCTGGATTATTTGTTATTTGGGTGTTGAATTTGAGAAGTTCTTTATCCGATATGTCATTTGCAAATATCTCCTCCCATTCCATCAGTTGCCTTTTACTTTTGTTGATTGTTTCCTTCGCTGTACAGAAGCTTTTTCTTTTTAGGTTTATTTATTTATTTTGAGTAAGAGAGAGAGAAAGAGACAGAGAGAGGGAGGGAGGGATGAGCAGAGAGACTGGGAGAGAGAGAATCCAAGCAAGATTTGCACGCTCAGCGCAGAGCCCAACGCGGGGCTCAAACTCACAAACCATGAGATCATGACCTCGGCCAAAACCAAGAGCCAGATGATTAACCAACTAAGCCACCCAGGGGCCCCTGTGCCGAAGCTTTTTGTCTTGATGATGTCCTAATAGTTCATTTTTGCTTTTATTTCCCTTGCCTCCGGAGACATATCTAGCAAGAAGTTGCTATGGCTGAGGTCAAAAAGGTTGCTGCCTGTTTTCTTCTGTAGGATTTTGATCGTTTCGTGTTTCACATTTAGGTCTTTCATCCATTTTGAATTTATTTTTGTGTATGGTGTAAGAATGTGGTCCAGTTTCATTCTTCTGTATGTTGCTGTCCAGTTCTCCTGGCACCATTTACTGAAGAAACTGTCTTTTTTCCATTGGATATTCTTTCCTGCCGTGTTGCAGATTAGTTGGCCATATATCTGTGGGTCCATTTTTCAGTTCTGTACGTTGTTCCTAGAAGTGGTTTAAGACAATATGGGAGAACTGGAGACAGAAAAATCACTTAAGGAGTTTTTCAGCCAAGCAGATCAAGGAAAACGGGGCAGCAGCTGGTCAAGGTCGCAGGGAGTGTCAAGAGAAGTTTTTGTTTGATTTGACAAGAAGAGAAAGAGCATGCTAAGACATTCCGAATTGACATTTTATATATGGAAACAACTTCTTCCTCCATAGGTATACCAAGAGCTAAAGCTCTTTTGGCTTGATTTAGGTTCTGAGGCTCTAGTTCCAGAACCAAGTATAACACTCCACCTTTAGTCTTTTGTGGTGCTAAAGCTACATGACATCTATCTATAAGGTGACAAAATGGTTTCCAAAGCATTGCTTAAAGTCACCTATTCTTAATCACCAAAAATAAAAAAAATCACCAAGTTGTCCTATCAGGCTCACCTCAAATGCTACTTCCTTTGTGAAAACTTCTTCAGTCAGCCTTAATTAGTCCTCCTGGGAAGTTCCACAGTTCTTTGAACTTAAATCACATGTGTCACTAATGCCTTGATTCCTAGAGGTTTTCAGCATCTCTCTCTCCCATTAGACCAAATTCCTTGAAGGTAGAACTTCGTTTCCATCCATTCTCAGTAATCTTTATATGTATGAAGTACTCAACAAATGCTAACGTTGAACTGAGTTCATTAATTCATTCAATGAAACAAAATTATGTGCTAGGTATCATGCTAATGTTCTAGGGATAAAAATCATAAACATAATCTTTATCCTTTAGGAAGCCCAAAGTTTAGGAGATGGGTACAAACACATAAGTACCAACAATGACAGTACTGTGGTAAATGCCATCATAGAGTCAAGCAGAGGTTGTTTGGAGACCCTAATTTCACTAATCTCAGAAACTTGGAAGGGGGAAGAAGAGGCAGATTGTTTTGATTTATTTTCCTTCGAGGTCAGGAACACAATGTATTTTCCATACAGTATGATATAAAGATGAAAGAGAAATTTCTCTAAAAGGCTCCCAGTCCCTAATATACTATTATAGGCAGTCAAAAGACTCACTCCCTGCCCAGTTAACGTGACTGTACACTGCAGAACTGAGTTAGCAGTGACTCAGCCATAGCCTGTTTTCAGAATAGAGGGGACTTTGTGCCTACTCTTAGGTCTAGTATTTGCATTTCTGAATATCAGTCCTGAAGAGGAGTCACATATATTCATGAGGATATCTGCATAAAGACTTTACTACATAATTACATTAGTGAAAAATGAGAATTAAATATTAATTAATATGGAAGTGGTTACATAAACATATATATTATGGAACACTATGCAGTCATTAAAAAGAAAATGACAGAATTATATGCACTACTACAGAAGGGTCCCTGAAGACACTGTTAAAGCAGAAGGAACTAACAGAGCCAGTATCATTCCATTTATGTACGTAAAAGGGCACAGACGCAACTTCTCTCACTATTAACAAACTGAACTTACAGATTTATTTTTTTTAATTTTTTTTAACGTTTTTATTTTATTTTTGAGACATAGAGACAGAGCGTGAGCAGGAGAAGGGCAGAGAGAGGGACACACAGAATCCGAAGCAGGCTCCAGGCTCTGAGCCGGTATCACAGAGCCCGACACGGGGCTCAAACTCACAGACCATGAGATCATGACCTGAGCCGCAGTCGGCCGCTCAACCAACTGAGCCACCCAGGCGTCCCCGAACTTACAGATTTAAATATGTATATGAAATATACACACGTATAGAAAAATGACAGAAAGGATATACTAAAAGAGAAGATTTAAACAACTTGTCCGTAGAGCAAATACACCCAAGATCAAAGTTAGGTAGTTTGGCACTTAACTCTTATTTCATACTGATTGATTTTAAGATATTTCCAACTAAGAGGAAAACCTATGTTTCTACTTTTGCTGTAGACCTTTTCCTTTCTGGTTTTAGGAAGGAACTTGCTCATTCTGTAGAGTGAGATATAGATGCAGAGTTAAGAGGTGTGTGTTCTAGTTTTGGCCCTGCTACCAACTACCAGTGTGACTTTGGGCAATTTGGTTGACCTCTCCAGACCAACTAGAGATAAGCCAATTAGACGAGATGTCTCTCGGGTCCCTTCCAGTTGTAAGAACCTATGAGTTGATGAGTCACCTTTGGTTTAGTCATCAGGGGAATGAGATTCAGGGAAAGGAAGAAGCACACACTCACCATCCCTGAAGGGAGGCTGTTGTTGTTGAAGGAATGAAGTTTCCTTGTTGGGAAGAAAGGCACAAGGAAATGAAAGAAGTTTGGAAATCCATAAGGAGGGGAAATTGTGGGCTGAAAAAGTAAGAGGAGATGATGAACAAGTGAATGTTTACTAATGCAGGGATTTAAAGTGAAAAATGAATGCTGAAGAAAAGGGGGTATGTGCTAGGCCTGGGGATCCAGTCATAAAGAAGAAAGACACAGTCCTTTTCCTCATGGCATTCAACGCCTAATGGGGAAGAGGGAAAAAAAACAACCAAGCAACAATGGAGTGAGGTGTGCCCAACACGGTGACAGAGAGAGATACTTTTATGAGTAATGTTTTGATCTGGTTCCTATTTCTATTAATAACAGCTCCAGTGTACTTACTCATCTAGACTCCAAAGCCTGATGTTCTTTTTGACTTCTCCCTGTTACCGCTCAGTCTGTGCATTTATTTTATCCAATCCTTGTTTATCCATATAATTATCCATATAATAATTATCCATATAATAGGATTTGAAGCAACTTATAATAAATAACACTGAAATTGTGTATCACTGAAGTAAGTATTTTTAAAAGCTCTACAGTAAGTGAGGGAGTGCAGATATCCCAAGCTAAGGATTGTTATTGTAAATGAACCCAGAAATTAGTTTATCAATTCCTGGTGGCTAAGACATAAAAGGAAACAGAAAAAAACATAATTCTTATCCAATAAAAAAAAACATCAATTTGTTAACAGAGAAAAATTTTAGGAAGAACATCAAGAGATATCTCATTCATTCATCCAGCCAATCTTCTAAGTTTTTAAAAAAAATTTTAGTCAGGCTACCCCCACCATGGGGCTGAAACTCACAGCCCTAAGATCAAGAGTCACATGTTCTACCGACTGAGCCAGCCAGGTGCCTCTCATCCAACAAATCTTAAATGAGAACCTACCAGACTCCAAGTACATTCTCAGTCCGGAGGTAACAAAACATGAAAAACAAAGTAAAGGTCCCATCTTCATGAATCCTACTTCTAGTGAGGGAGCAAGGCAATCAAGAGTAAACACATTTTCCTGCAGCAGAAATGGCTGTGCAGAAAAAATAAGGAAGGTGTGTATGTATGGACACTGAGAGCCATGGGTGATGGCTCGGGGGAAAGCTCTCAGAGGAGAAGACCTGAAGGAACAAGTCATGAAGACTTTGGGGGGGACGTGAAGAGAAAATGGACAACAGAAGTTTGATATTCAATGTACATATCTGATCCTGACCCATCATAAAAGTAGAGGACACACCATTACATGAACAAAACCATGATTTAACATTCCATTTACGTAAATTCTGGCGCTGCCTGAGTTTCATTACTACTTTTTTTTTTTTTAATTTTTTATTTATTTTTGAGAGAGAGAGAGAGAGACAGAGCATGAGCAGGGGAGGGGCAGAGAGAGAGGAAGACACAGAATCTGAAGCAGGCTCCAGGCTCCGATCTGTCAGCACAGAGCCTGACGCGGGGCTTGAACTCACAGACTACAAGATCATGACCTGAGCTGAAGTCAGGTGCTTAACCGACTGAGCCACACCAGGCGCCCCTCATTACTACTTTCAAAATGAGCATTCACTTAACTGCATGCTCCACCAATCTTATCCCCAAGCACAACTAAGAACCAAGAGGGCACAGTAGGAAGGTTAACATCTCAAGAGGCCTACCTTGTACCCAGGCCCGGGGCCCACATGCTACTTTCTTTCCCACAGGTGGAGCTAGAAGAGCTGGACACCGTATCCACTCTGCGGGTCTCCAAGTGCCCTGCCATCATGTTCTCTGCAACCTGAACTCACACACACAGCCTAGATTTGTCACATCCTTGCTCAATCCTGGTGTTCTTCATGGATTTACATCTCTGCTCCCACTTCCTGGGTGCCGCTGCTTGCTTCTGACTAACCTTCCCTCCTCTTAGTGCCTACCGTGCCACGTGGCTAGTTTCTCAAGACTGTATTGGATCCTAGTGTCCAGGCTGCAGGTCCGTCCTGACCAGGTTTCTATGCAGAACAAATTGAATGCATGTAGTCAGAGAATATAGCTTCCAGGGCTACATTTTGACACAGGCAAAGAATGTCAAGATCCTACACAAAAGGTACTTAATTTGAGCTTCAGGGATCCCAAAAGTCACATTTGCTATGCACATCACATTGGCATTCTCTCATTTTTCCTTGCAAATAGCACTCTAATTCTGTTAAAGTATCCACTTCCCACCCTACTTCAACCATCACTCATGTGATTCAGACTAAGGTCTTCATTGGTCTAAGTGAATCATGGTGGACACATCCCTGCGCATTAATTGGGTTACATATGGGCACGTGACCTAGCCTGGACAATGAGGTGTGAAGGAAAATCTGCTGGAAGACATTTTGCCTTTGGCTATGATAACGATATGACACCTTAGAGTTACCGGAGCCAACTTGAAACCATGAGGGACTAGAGGATGAAGCCAAAAGCTGAAGTTGGCAGAGCAGAAAGATGAAAAGAATCTGGGTCTCAAATGATATCACGAAGCCAAAAAATTAACCACTCCTGGACTTTGTGTTATGTGCAAATGATTCATTCCTTACTGTTTAAGCCAGTGGGGTTGGGAATTTCTGTTATCTGCAGCCAAAAGCATTCTAACATATAATATGAAAAATGGAATGTTCTTTAAAAGTGTAGAGCACTTTGGGGTGCCCGGTTGGCTCAGTTAGAAGAGCATGCAACTTTTGATCTTGGGGTCATGAGTTCAAGCCCCATGTTGCATGCAGAGATTACTAAACAACAACAACAACAAAAAACAAAACAAACTCTAAAAACAAATAATAAAATAAAATAAAATAAAATTGTAGAACAATTCTATGTCAGTTTGATGTCTATCAATACACAGCCAGGAAAGTTGGATTCTCCAAAACAAAGGAACTTAAGATAGTATATGTTTTTTAAAGAGTTTAAAATCAATTTTACAACAAAAGGAAAAAATTAAACCCAATAATTTTCTTTCTTCCAACTGCAGTTTTATTTGGGACAAAAGCCTAGTACACAGCATGACTCTTATAGTATTACCATATATATAGAACTCTCCAAAGAGCTAAGTCATCTTTATACACAAGCCAACCTATTAAAAAAAAAAAAAAACACACACACAGGAGAGTAATTATTTTAAGTAGTAGTTCATGTGAAGGGTTTATATGCTGAGTGTATTTCCCAACCATTGACTAACCTATTCCATTACAAACTAAAACCCTAGGCTCTGGGAGACCTGCTACTTTTCCTTAGTTTCAGATTAGGCAACAAAACTTCAATTATCCCATCCAGGAGGGGGTTGGGTTTAGGGTGGGGTTTTTTTGCTTTTGTTTTTGTTTTTTGTATTTTTCTTTATCCAGATGAGAGGTGCTTGTTGCTTCAGTTGAAATTTATTTGAACAAGATTCCAAAATTCTAATGCACCTTTTGTCTTTAAGACAGCACATACTTGCCCCCTGACAAAGGAAGCATTCATTACCATCTGGCTGTTTCCTTAAGAATCTGTATATTATATGGGTTTTATTTTAAAAAATGGTACTGATTTCTGAATTTCCCACCTCCCCACCCATATCCAGAAAATACTCACCACGGGCTACGCTACTTAGACTAAGAGATACCCAAGAGAGCTGAAGTGAGAGAGACCACCATCTTTTCCTTGGGCATTTCTGAACAGCTTCAGGCAAATGAACACGGTAAGTCTCAGCTCGCTTTTACAAATGTTACTCAGCTAGATGCTAGTCACAGAGGTGTATCAGCTCTGATGACTTCTACTTTGTGCAATGATGATGACAACACCTGGCTATTTGCATCTCCGTGTTCTTTTCAGGAAGTCAGCAATAATCAGCCTTACTGAGATGTACACAGCTGTGCATTCAAGCAAACCAGTGAAGGATCTAGATTTGTTTGAACAAACTTAATGAAAGTGAGTAGCTTTGGAAGGTGAAAAATCAAATGCATAGTGAAAAGAGCTGAAAAACTTTTTGACCTGCCTATGACTTACTCGTACCAATTATCACCTATGTGAAAAGACTCTTAATAAATTAGGATTTGGAAGACTTTTTTTCAAAAATTTTAAGTTTATTTATTTTGGGGAGGGAGGAGGGACAAAGAGAGAGGGAGAGAGAGAGAATCCCAAGCAGGCTCCTCTTGTCAGTACAGAGCCTGACCCGGGGCTTGAACCCATGAACCGTGAGATCATGACCTGAGCCGATGAAGTCAAGAGTCAGAGGCTTAACCAACTGTGCCACCCAGGATTTGGAAGATTTTTATCAAGCTTTTTTTTTTTTTTTTGAATATAATTTATTGTCAAATTGGCTTACATACAACACCCAGTGCTCATCCCAACAAGTGCCCTCCTCAGTGCCCATCACCTACTTTCCCCTGTCCCCTACCCCCCCCATCCACCCTCAGTTTGTTCTCTGTATTTAAGAGTCTCGGTGGTTTGCCTCTCTCCCTCTCTGTTTTAACTATTTTTTTTCTCTTCCCTTCCCCCGTGGTCTTCTGTTAAGTTTCTCAAGATCTACATATGAGTGAAAACATATGGTATCTGTCTTTCTCTGACTGACTTATTTCACTCCGCATAATACCCTCCAGTTCCATCCACGTTGCTGCAAATAGCAAGATTTCATTCTTTCTCATTGCCAAGTAGTATTCCATTGTATATATAAACCACACCTTCTTTATCCATTCATCAGTTGATAGACCTTTAGGCTCTTTCCATAATTTGGCTATTGTTTGATCAAGCTTTTCAATGGTACTTTAAGTCTAGACTGATAGATTCTTTTATCAGGTCCCAACCCCCTTCATGGAGAAGCCGAGATGACTGTAGCAAGAGACACTTACATGATAGAAAGGTGCTATCAAATCTGAATTCACACAATCACTTTTGGAGCCAGGGACCTGCTGATTTCAAGGGCTCAACCATTCCAGTAGTTAACTGAAACAGGTCCTAAAAGTGAAAGTGAGAAAAGAGAATGCAACCGTTGGCCAAATCCTTACACCATCCAGTCAAAACTCCATTTTTTATGTCTGGTGACTTCTTTATTCCTTCTTTATTCTCTCCCTTCTCTCCTTTTCTTTCAATTAAAAAAAAATTTTTTTGAAGGCATAGAAATAAAGACATAAAACCATTCCTAAGTACTCTATTCGATTTACCAACAGGAAGTAAGTAAGAAATATCCCAGGCTGCTGGTTCATGTACTGCTGAGTAAAACCAGTTATATTTTTCAAAGATCGAATGAACACTTACAGCCAGCACTCCTCTGTAATCAGACGTTTACATACATCCAGAGGGATGCTTTAGTCCAGTGTTTCCCAAACACAAACATGGGCACGGAAATTGTGCAGTGCGACTTGATTATAATATAGGTACAGGTGATTCAGAATTATCATTAAAATGAAAATGCAACTTTTAAAAAAATCTTTTAGAGAATTCACAGACCCTTGAAATATATCAGAATTTAATCTCCGGACTTCAGTTTGAGAAATGCTCTTCCAACTAGCCAATTTAATAAAAACATTTAATAGGCACTGCTATGTGCTAGGGACTCCATGGGGCACTAGAGACTGAGAAATGAAAAGGATCTTGTTCTCATTTCTAGGAAACTACAGTTACCAAGTGGCACGAGAGCAACAGGGTGGGTGAGATTCTCTTCAGGGGAGACTTCTTAGAGGCGGTGGCATCTACATCAAATCTTGAAGGACAGTGAGGATTTCCATAGATATAATAGGAGGAGCACTGCAGGCAGAGGGAACTATGTCTGCAGAGTCACGGAGGCAAGATGGTGGGGGGAGAGCAAATGAAACGATGCATGTTCAGAAAATAGCAGCTGCGCCAGGTGACCGTAACGAAAGGGTGCACTAAAAGGTAGATATGATCAGAAATACCCAGCATCAAACCATGGTGGGCATGAAGGTAAGGATTTGAACAATGGATACCTGATAATGCTGTTTTTTAATGTAGGCTCCACACTCAACATGGGGCTTGAACTCACGACCCTGAGATCAAGAGTCACACGATCTACCAAGTGAGCCAGCCAGAGGTCCCCTGATAATCCTTTTTTTTAAATAGACTTTATTTTTTTAGAGCGGATTTAGGTTCACAGCAAAATTAGGCAGAAAGTACCAAGTTCCCATATACCTCCTTCCCATCTCTTCCCCTGACTCCCCAATAACAACATCCTGCACCAGGCCATATGTTTGTTTCAACTGATGAACTTACATCAACAGATCATGATCAGCCAAAGCCCATAGTTTACGTTAAGGTTCACTCTGGTGGTGTACACTGCATGGGTGGACGAATGTAGAAGGGCATGTATTCAGCATCATAGTATCATACACAACAGTTTCAGTCACCTAAGTATCCTATGGTCTGTCTATTCATCTCTCCCTTTGGGCTAACCCCTGGCACCCACTGATCTTACTGTCCCCACAGTTTTCCAGAATGTCCTATTGTTCCAACAATATCATATGGTATGTAAGCTTTTCAGATTCGCTTTTTTCACTTAGTAATAGGATTTTTTCTTTTAAGTTTATTTATTTATTTTGAAAGACAGTGAGTGGGGGAGGGGCAGAGGGAGAATCTCAAGCAGGCTCCATGCCACCAGGGCAGACCCCAAGGTGGGGCTCGAACCCACTAACCATGAGATTAAGACCTGAGCTAAAGTCGGGCGCTTAACCAACCGAGCCGCCCAGACACACTTTAGAAATAGGCTTTTAAGTTTTCTCCATGTCTTTTCATGGCTTGATAGCTCATTTCTTTTATGTGTTGAAATATTTCCACTGTCCAGATATACCACAATTTATTTATCTGTTCACCTACTGAAGAACATCTTGGATGCTTCCAGGTTTTGGCAATCATGAATCAAGCAGCTATAAACACACACATGCGGGGGAGCCTCAGTGGCTCAGTCAGGCATCTGACTCTTGATTTCGGCTCAGGTCATGATCTCACGGTTTGTGAGTTTGAGCCCCACGTTGGGCTCCGTGCTGACAGTGTGGAGCCTTCTTAGGATTCTCTCTCTCTCTCTCCCTCTCTCTGTCCCTCCCCCGCGCTCTCTTTTTCTCTCTCTCAAAAATAAGCAAGTACACTTAAAAATTACAAGAGAATAAAAGAAACACATGCAGGTTTTTGTGCAGATGTAAGTTTTGAACTCATGTGGGTAAATACTAAGCAGCACGGTTGCTGGATTATATGGTAAAGTTATGTTTAGCTTCATAGGAAACCGCCTAACTGACTTTCAAAGTGGCTGAACCATTTTGCGTTACTCCTTCCCCATTGTTCAAATCCTAACTTCGTGCCCTCTGTGATGTGATCCTGCCAATTCCTGGTCATATTCATCTTGCTGCATGCTCTTTATTACAGACCCCTGGGATGGCTGATTAAATATATGGCATATCCATTTGGTGGAATATCACTTGTCGATAAAAAAGAATGAAGCACTAATACATGCTGCACCATAGGTGAACTTTGAAAACATCATGCTAAGTGAAAGAAGACAGTCACACGCAAAAAACACACATGTATGATTTAATTTATAGGAAATGTTGGTAATAAGTAAATCAACAAATAAGTAAATAAGTACAGTCGTGGTTGCCTGACTAGTAATGGTATGTGTAGGGTTTCTTTTGGAGTAATAAAACTCCTAAAATTTATTGCGGTGATGGTTGCACAACCTTGTGAACACATAAAAAAATTTAAAATTGTACATTGCAAATGGGTGACTTGTACGGTAAATGAATTATATCTCAATAAAGCTGCTTTTTAAAAAAGCAAGTTTAAAAAAAATAATAAAAAAAATAAAAAAAGCAAGTTTTGAAACTAGGAGGGGTAGGAGAACTAGAGAATCTATTTTACAATAAAGCTGGAAAAAAATAAGTACTTCTATAAAAATCTTCACATAGTAGAAGAGAAAAGGTATATATATATATATATATACATACATATATAAGCAGAATCGGATGTGAAACACACTTCTGCCTTCTAAAAGCTCAGAGACCAAAGGCTTGCGGCGAATTCTACAGACAAATCACAATGGCTGTTCCCTTCAAACCTGAGGCAGGATATGCTTTGATGAGATGCCCACTCCAGGAACCAGACCCTGCCCTTGACCACCAGTCAAGCAGAACCCAGAGCTTTCCCACCGCTTTGTGAATGGCGCTGCTTCTGCCAGCTCTTTGCTTCCTTATTTGTCAGTAAAAGATGGTGCCAATACAATTTCGGTCTTTCCTAACTTCAGAGCTGGCAGTTTAATGGGTGACATTTTTAAAAACCTTCTAAATTAACTTTCATTGCCTCAGGTTTTTTTTTTAATATTAGTGTAATTCAAAAGAGGCAAGAAAAATATTGCAGATTTAAACCTAGAGGTCCTTCTATGTAGTAAGCCATTTGGTCCAATATCCTATCCTGAGGTATGGCTGTGCCAAACCACATTTAACAAACATTAACTCACGGATAGTTAAGACCTCCTGGAAATATTTAAAAACCTTTGGGGTCTAGGCTTTTTATTTTGTCCAAACCGAATTTCTTCTGCCCTTTATTTCCTTTCCCAATATGGACTCAAGGAGAGATAGGGAACCGGTCTTTCACTGCATATCTTTGAACTTCAATCTTATCTTTGGAGGCTCTCAGATCTCAACTACAGTCTTTAAACCCCCTCAGTAATCTGACCTGTTCAAGTATGCTCTTCCTCTATCCAAGATGGTACTCTCTGAACTTTCGGTTTTATATTGGGTATTTTGGGGAGAGAAAAAAAGTAAAGGTGCGAGACAGTTAAGGCATACAATCGACACTTAATTTTACTAAATCAGTTACCAAAAAAGATTCCGGAAGAACTGCTTTTCCTCTTATCTTGAATTCCCATTTATTCTAGAAGGAAAATGAAGAGATCCTTGCGGGGGGGGCGGGGTCCTATGGACACATGACCTCCCAGAAATACTGCTGCCCAATCAATAACGGAAGATGAAATATAAATCTAATTCTGTCCATGTACCCTGTTATGTCCTCTTAACATCTATTCATTTTTCTTGCATTTCAGAGCCTACAACGCTACATAACTACTGAAAGAAATACAGTTGAAGAATTACTGGTTTCTTGTAACACCTCATGGATACAAGTTATTGCCACATGTGGACCAGAGTCAACAGTGATGATAATTTCTGTCAAGGGCAGAAGGAGATGTGATTGACAAGGCAGATTCTGACAGGCACAATTTCCTCTCCAAAAGCCATTTAGAGAATTACATAATTTAAATGCAATTAATTTTTTATGAAATTCATCGTTAAACAAATACAGAGGTAAATTTTGATCTATTAACAACAATTACTTTTTAGCCTTGAATTTCCCCCGCAGCTCCGGGGAAATCATCTTTTCTGATTTCTGTTTCCCTTCTCCACATAGCCCTTTATGATCAGGGGAGCGATTCTAGTTCAGATGAATTATGCAGCTACAGATATAGGATGCTGTGGAATAAAACAGTACTGTGTGCACTTGTAAGCCTCTTTATCTACAAAGCCCTGTGCACCTATTATCTTGTTTGAACCCCACAAGAATCTGAGGTAGGTGGGGAAAAAGAATACTATTAACTCTGTATTACGAACAAGGAAAAGAAAAGTTTAAAACAGGCTGATTCGAGGTCACATAGCTACGGAAGGACAGACAAGTTTTCAAGATCAAGTTCTTGTCTCCAGGCAGAAGGTTGCTGCCATCAGGATATTTGCTTGGCTCTCCATTAAGATCAGAGGGAACTTCTGTTCTGAAACAAAGGACATAAATGTGGCCAGCGGACTCTCCCACCACATCTCTGACATTTCAGTCCTTGCAATTTTCATCTTTCTCTGTTTAACCTTATAAAGCAAAGGCACAAGAGAAGCCAGGGACTTAGTTCTTAAAACGGTGTACAAGCAACAGGCGTAATGGGAATAAGTTCCTCTGGTCCACGAGCAAACACCAGATTTGTCACTGAATTGTCTTGTGTAAAGGCTGGAATCCTATTAATTCTAGCCTGAAGAGAAGAACAAAACAAAACAATACAAATTAAAAAAAATTCCCCTCTTCTTTACCATTTTCAAAGTGGAAAAGAACGGAATACTCCCAATTTCCTAACAGTAGGAGGTGACTGACAAGAGGTTTTGTGAAAGTGGCTGAACCCCTAAACCTGATGCACATATTAGGACACTGCAGAGGGCTGGAGCCAAAGCCACCGTCTAGTCTTGATAGGACTTGCAAGGGAGGCAGGTCACAGTAGTCACTAAGCAAGAATGCTGGGGAGTCCCTGGATAGATTTCCCCCTACTGGTGTCTACATGTCAGGACCCACATTTCTCCCTAAGGCTAATCGTTCATCTGCTGCTTTTGGTTTTTCATTCATACTGTTATCCTTTTTAAGGTAATGTAACCAAGACATGACCCTGAGCTATGAGTAGGTTAGCAAAGATTTCCGGGGTTCTTAGCCCTCCCTTTCCCGGGTCTAGTTTCATTGTACCTCATCACACAGCAGGGAAGCAGGGATGGTTTCCACGCAAATTGTATGTAGGCAGACTTTGATAGGCTTAGATGTAACCAGAAGAAGACCCCTGTGGGACAAGTTATTAAATAAAAACAATGGGGCACCTGGGTGGCTTAGTTGGTTAAGCGGCCGACTTCGACTCAGGTCATGATCTCACGGTCCATGAGTTCAAGCCCCGCATCGGGCTCTGTGCTGACGGCTCAGAGCCTGGAGCCTGCTTCAGATTCTGTATCTCTCTCTCTCTCTGCCCTTCCCCTGCTCATACTCTGTCTCTATGTCTCTCAAAAATAAATAAATGTTAAAAAAAAGAATTTAAATAAAAACAAACCTGTTAGTGGGGCTATTATGGGTGCAAGTGACCTTCCAGATATGTTTTCAAGACACAGAAAGAACTTCTTGTCTCCCAACAGTTTTCTTCTTAGCATATTATACTGCCTCGGAATCTATTTAATGATTATGACTTTATTTCTTTGGGCTACACAGCCTCCCTATTTAAAATGCAAAATTCAAGAAGTGCAGCACAATGGGAGGCTGCCATCCTCCCTTAGTAAATATTAATATACCTGCTACCTCCTTTTTACAAGTGGAAAGGAACAAGAAAGATTTAATGGTGAGATAATTTCTGAAATTTGATTACTTTTAGTGATGGTCAAGTCTGTGTAGGAACCTATAGAGAGAAGTTTTAAATGGGAGAGAAGGAATAAAGAGTTAAGTGAAGGTAATGGGAGAAGCAGAGACCTGACCTAACACTTGGACATGCACAAGGATGTTTTCTTTCCTTGTCTTCAAATGACAGAGTGATGTGCAAATAAGAACCACAGATAAATATCTTTTGGATAAAGTAAAACAATGCACAGGAAATGCTTTGTACCAATGACTTTTGGCAACTCAATGAACTGAAGTAACACAGAAACAAAGAAACTTTGAAACAGGGGATGCGAAGACTTCTATAGTTATGTATTAACTAGGTTACTCATTCCATTTCATCAGCTCATTGAACTTCAAGATTGGTTTAATCAGTATATACACTATCGGTTTACACAAAGTCACCCTACACGGAAAATCTGCAGTAATTGACTCCACCCCTGTGTGTTACTGACAAGACAAAGAGAGTAGTTCTGCAAAATGTGCTTGAGACAGTAACAGACCTCAGAAACGGGGTGGAATGTTTTCCTTTTTTTTTTTTTTTTTTAAATAGATCTCAGGCCTAGCACAGAGCCCAACGTGGGGCTCCAACTCATGACTCTAAGGTCAAGATCTGACCTGAGACCAAGAATCAGATTCCTGGGTGACTGAGCCACCCAGGAGCTCGGGGACTTTTCTTGAAGGGTGAAACTAACAAACTAAAGCCCAGAAATGTGATCGCAAGAAAGGAGAAGTTCTAGGTTCATGGCAAGTTATTTTAAAAGATGAAAGGAGAAAAAAACTAGATATTTTAAATGAAGGAGATGCTCTTTACAATTCTGTAATGATGAAAGTATTAAAACCATGCCACTGACTTAATTAATTTAATTTGCCGCATAAATGTTCTAACTCGTTAAAGCATGCCCGAGTGTTAGTTAGCCTCATACTATTGACAAACACAAATCAGGAAGCCTGTGGCCTGAGAATATAACTTCATGTTTGAATTATTAACAGAACATTCCTCAAGTGTTATGGAATCAATCCCTTCTACAACGGTGGAACAAAAGGAAAATTAAGTTACAATTTCTTTCTGAAGGGAATATCATGTTTCAATTAGATTCATGGTGTATTCTCTTGTAAGTCCCTAAGTCAAAACGAATGCAAGAATCTATTTCAAGCCTTGGAAAGAGGGAATCAGATGCTTCACTGTCCTGTATCCTTTCACATACACACTCAAGGATCCAAGTTAATGCTTTGATTTGCTCTAAACTGGAATAGGGGAAGGAAATGAGAAGACAAAAGTATGAAGACACTGAAAATAAAAATAGCAGAAGAAAACGCAGAAGGATTCAAGTATAATTGTATTATTATCTTTGAAGAAAGAGCCCTTGCCAACGGCATCTTGTATCTACTGAGCTAATGATTCTTGCGGTTGGTGATTTTCAGAAAAGAAATGCAGTATCTACTCAAATCTATTTAAAGAAAACTAACTATAAAAGGTAAGGTTTCTGCTGTTTAGAATACAAAGCTTGGTTTGGGGCAGGAAAAGGACTTAAGAATGATTTGGAGGGGTGCCTGGGTGGCTCAGTCAGTTGAGCATCTGGCTCTCAATTTTGGCTTAGGTCATGATCCCAGGGTCATGAGATCAAGCCCCGTGTTGGGTCTGTGCTGACCGTGGAGCCTGCTTAAGATGGTCTTTCTCCCTCTGCTTCTCTACTCCGCTCGTATGCTCTCTCTCTCTAAAATAAAAATAGAAGAAGAAAGAGGAGGAGGAGGAGGAGGAGGAGGAGGAGGAGGAGGAGGAGGAGGAGGAGGAGAAGGAGAAGGAGGAGAAGGAGGAGGAGGAGGAGGAGGAGGAGAGAGGAGGAGAAGAAGAAGGAGAAGAAGGAGAAGAAGGAGAAGAAGAAGGAGAAGAAGAAGGAGAGAAGAAGGAGAAGAAGAAGAATGATTTGGAAAGATGAGTCACTTCCAAAGAGGTTCCAGGGAAATCAAGCAGTGATAGGCCGTCACGGAAACTGACTTACGTACTGGGATAAGGGTTACCTTGGAATAGAGGTCAGGAGACTTTCTGTAAAGAGTCAAAGAGTAAATACTTCTGGCTCTGAGAGCCATACAATTTCTGGGTAACTACTCAGCTTTGCCATTGTAGTGCAAAAGTAGCCACAGACAATACATAAACCAATAAGCATAACTGTTTCAATAAAACTTTACTTAAGGACACTGAAATTTGCATTTCATATTTTTACAACATCACAAAAGATTATTATTATTTTTTGCTCCCCCCTCAACTATTTAGGCTTTGTTATTATTTTTAAAAATAATCTCTACATTGAATGTGGGGCTCAAACTTATAACTCCAAGATCAAGAGTGGCATGCTCTACTGACTGAGCCAGCCAGGTGCCTCTTAACCATTTAAAAATGTGAAAACCATTCCTGCTTGCAAGCTGTGCAAAAATAGGCCAACAGCTGGATTTGACGCTCAAATATTTGTAAAGGATACCACATATATTATTCCATTTGAGTCTCTCAACATTACTATGAGAATAACAGTTGCTGGGTGGATTATAACTGCATCTCTACTAAATGTTAAAAAAAAACAGATGAGTCTCTTGTTTCTTGCTCTGAATTGCCTATAATCTCCACTTTTTCTCAGCATTCTCTCAGACATCCCTCTAATCAAACTGCTCATCAATTTGTGCCAAGGAATACCACAGCAGGCCTCCCAGCGATCTCTCGGGCTCTAGGTTCTCCCTTCTTCATCCATCTTCCACGCCCCTGCCACCCACACCTACACACCTCTCATGTTGCTTCCTTTCTTAAGAATTCATCATGATTCCCAAATGCTCATCATATGAAATCAAACTCTTCTGTCCAGCCTTCGGGGCTCTGCCCCATGCTCTCTATCTAGACTTTCTTCCCCAAGGCACTTAGCACAACCTGCTGTAGGAAGACATCTCTCAATTTGTACCACAAGCCTTCCACGTTTGTTCTGTCCTCATGCTTTCTTTTCTATGTGGGGACATCTTTTCTCCTTCTTTTTCACATGTAACCCCTGGTTGGGTATCCACCATCATCTCTTGCCCAGATTGCCCAAACAACACTCAAAGCAGGTTTCCTTGCTTCGGGTCTTGGCCCATTCTCATCTTTCCTGAGCAGCCAAAGTGATTTTGCTAAAATGTAATTATGACCAATTCTTCCCTTCGTAAAACCTTGCAGGGGCTTCCACTTAAGGTCAGCAGAAGTCCAAATCCCTTAACACAGCACATGCGTTTGTTCATGATCTTGGCTTCTTGAGCTAAGCCAGACCATGGAACCTGGTCTGAGTTTGAAGATGAATGAGAATCATGATTTCTTCTCTTTTTTAATTAATTATTTTTTCTTAAGTAAACTGTATGCCCAACACAGGGCTGAAACTTACAACCCCAAGATCAAGAGTCATATGCTCTACAAAGCGAGCCGGCCCGGTGCCCCTGATTTCTTCTCTTTTAGTTTTATTTACTCCTAAAGCAGCGAACATGCAGGACAAGGATATATGAGTTAGGTAAGGATTCAGGTGTGTGAATACAGCTTCTCACCGCCTCTCTTCAATCTCAGGGAAATGTGCTGAATGCAGAGACCAGACTCAAAGCAGCTTGCAGCTGCTGAAAGGCTGAAAGAACTGAACCGAGGTTTCAGCTGCTGCACATCACAGGCAAGACACAGTCTGCAGGTTGAGCCTAAGTTAACTGCCTGTTAAAACAAAACTTAACAGTGGTTGGTGGACCACAAAAGAATCCACAGTCTCCACAACATAGTACCCATAGTGTCCAGGGCATAATCCAAAATTAGTTGTTATACAAAAACAGGACCCATTCTAAAGAAAATCAAAAGAAGCCAATACTGAAATGGTAACAGTTATTTTAACTACCAAAATGGATTTTAAAGCAGCTACTATAGCTGTGTTCAAGGTAGTAAAGGAAAATACACTTCTAATAAATGAAAAGATAGGAAATCTCAATAGAGAAACAGAAACATATAAAAATAACCAGATGAGGAATAAAAAAACCCAAATATGAAATTCTAGAAATGAAAAACATCTAAAAAAAACTCACTGGATGGGCTAAATTCACAGGATGTCAAAGAAAAGAATTCCTGAACCTGAAAATGGGTCAATTAAAACTGTCCAATCTGAAGGAAAGAGAAAAGTTTGGGGAGGGGTGTGGGAAGGGGGGGTGAAAAGAACACAGCCTGAGAACAATAACAAAAACTTGTAGCATATATATCACTGGAGTCCTAGAATGAGGACTAAAAAATTAAACAAAGAGACAGTACAGCTAATAAGCCAAGAGCGGAGATTAAGAATGATAAAATACACTTGATCAATCCAAAAGAAATAAGAAAAAGAGGGAAAAGGGGGCAAAGAATAGATGAGACAAAGAGTAGGATGGTAAATGTAAATTCAAACATATCAAAAAATTTTTAAATATGAACAATCTAAACGATTTAAAAGACTGAAATTAAAAGAGATTGTCAAACTGGGTAAAAAAAAAAGTAAAAAAGCAAGACGAAAAAAAAAAAGAAAAGAAAAGTAAGAAACGTAAGACCCAATAATATATTGTCTACAAAAACCCACTTCAAATATAAAGACAAATACAGATTAAGAGATAAAGAATAGAAAAAGATATACACAAAAAATTACTAATTTTAAAAAGTGGGAAGACCATACTAACATGACAAAAATTAGAATTTAGAACAAGGAATGAGATACAAGGAGAGAGGTGTCAATTCACTGAGAAGACATAACAATTCTGTGTATGCACACAGTAACAGAAGTTCAAAATGTGTCAAGCAAAAACTGACAGAATTCAGAGTAGAAATAAGACACATCTACAACTGGAGTTGGAGATTTCAGCCTCCTTTTTTCAGTAACTGATAGGACAAGTACACAGGAAATTAGTCAGAATATCCAGGATGTCAACAAGTTATCAACCAACTTGATATAATCGATATTTACAGAACGTACTTCCAAGTGCACAGGGAACATTCACCCTGAGAGACCAGATCCTGGGCCATAAAACAAGCCTCAATACACTTAAAAGAACTAAAATGATACACAGTATGTTCTCTGCCCACAAAGAACTTAGAAAGCAACAATATAAAGTTACTTGGAAAATCAGTAAACATTTGAAGTTTAAACAACGAACACCACATTTTTAAGTAATCTGTGGTAGAAATAGAGATCTCAAGCAAAATTAGAAAATATTTTGAAATGAATAAAAATGAAAACACATCAAAATTTATGAAATGCAGCTAAGGTAGTTCCTATGGGATAATTTGTAGTTTTAATGTTTACTTTAGAAAAAAAGAAAGGTCCAAAGTCAGCGATCTAAGCTTTCGCCTTAAGAAACTAGAAAAGTAAGCCAATTAAACCAAAAGGGAATAGAAGGAAGTGTTATAGGCAACCTCTAAAATGGCACGCTATGATTCCCATCTCCTAATATTCATGCCTTGTGTAATTCTCTCCTCTTGAATTAGACCTAAACCTAGTGACTCGCTTATAACAAACAAGACAGTGACAAAAGTGATGGGAAGTCAACTCTGAGGTAAGGTTACAAAATGCCTACCACTTCTTCCTGCTTGCCCTCTCTTGCTCTCCCACTTGCTCAATCTGGTGACAGCTAGCTGTCACGCTGTACGTTACCCTACGGAGAGACCCACGTGGCAACGAATTGACAGAGGTTGCTGGTCAACAATTAGCAAAGTACCGACACCTTCCGTCCAACAGCTTGCAAACAGCTGAATCCTACCAACCGTGAGTGAGGCTGAAAATGACTCTGTTCTCAGTTTATTCTTCAGATGAGACCGCAGCCCAGGCAACATCTTAACTGCAGCTTTATGAGAGTCTTTGAGGCTGAGACACCCAGGTAAGCCAGGCTCAGATTCCTGAGTTACAGAAACTGTGAGATAAATGCTAAGTTTTGAGGTAAATTGTTTCATAGATAACTAAGACAAAAAATTAATTAAAGGCTGGTTCTTTGCAAAAATGACATTAATATAACCAATAAACCTCTGCTAGACTGACCGGGTAATGAGTAGCACTGTGTGGGTGAAGAGAAGAGGACTAAGGACACTGCCCTAGAGGACTCTGACCTTCGGAGATCTGGCAGTGAAGGAGGAGTCAGCAAGGAAGACCAAGGAAGAATAGAGAGATAAGAGGAGAATCAGGCAGCTCTATTGTCTGGGAGGCCTGAAGAGGAAGGTTTTTCAAAAAGGAAGTGGTGGCCAAACACATCGAATGCTACCGGATGATTAGGTAATATGAGGATGAAGAAGGGGTCAATGGCTTTTTCAATGTTTCTTCAATATTTTGGTGGATAAGGAGAAGTGGAGGATGGAAGTACCACTGGAGTGACTTGGGAAGAAAATGGTAAGGGAGGAAGTACAGCAAACGAATCGAGACAACTTTTTCTAAGAGTTTTACTATGAAAGGGACCAGAGAAACAGTGCAATAATTAGAAGGGGGTGTGGGTTTCTGAGAAGTCTTTTGTTTATTTGTTTAAAAATATATTAAGTAATATATAGAGATGGAAATTATTTAGTAGAAAGAAGAAACTGATGATGCAGGTGACCCAATTCAGAAGCACTTTTACTTCAGGGGCCTTGATCCTTGGGAAATCACTAGACATAAGTCCTAGTCACCCGTGAGCAGGGTCTGGGGGTCGGTGTGTCCCTGTTGGTCTTGCAAGAGAGAAGCTTGTTCCCAGGGGTCCCTGTAGCTTTCGTCCTTATGCATGAGTGGCGGTAGTACAAGCCTGGTCCCTGGCTTTATGCTAGAAGCCTGGTTTGGGTTCGGTTCCTTTTTTCCTGAGAAGGTTGAATTGTACCCACTGCTGTCTGGTGAAGCTTGAGGCTTCAGTCCCGGCAGAGTTAATACTTGGATCTTGAGGTAATATTTAGCATCGAGTGCTTATTATATAGCTGGTAATTTAATCTTACTACTTCCTGTAAGCCTCACGACAGCTCTCTGAAGTAGGCGTTACTATTATGATGATTTTACAGATGAGGAAACTGAGGCACAGAGGTGTTAAGTAGCTTGCTTATGGTCAGACATTCAAAACTCAGGGATTTGAATGCAAGTACCCTGACTTCAGAACCCAAAGGTTTTGCAGTAGTGTCTAGAGAAGGAATATGTGGGAGTAAGGGTTTATCCTGCAACACATAATAATTTGGGCACGCTAATCTAAAAGAATTCTCCATTGTAACATCAAAATGTGGACAGTGATTTAATTTTGGCAAAACATGATATATCACATTAAAATGCTTTTATAAATTTAATTTTTTTGTTGGCATTAAAATTTTAAATATGAGGGCACCTGGGTGGCTCAGTTGCTTAAGCATCCGACTCTTGATTTTGGTTCAAGTCATGATCTCTCAGTGAGTGGGATCAAGCCCCACATCAAGCTCCACACTGAGAGTGGAGCCTGCTTGGGATTCTCTCTCTCCTCTCTCTCTGTCCCTTCCCCTGCTTGTGCGCGCGCGCACACACGCGCGCACACACACATACACACACACACTTTCTCTCTCTCTTTCTCTCTCTCTCAAATAAATAAACTTTAAAAAAAAGTAAACGTGTTTGTTTTTAAAGCTGTAAATGAGCTAAAAATATAACCTAATTTTGTGTTTTTGCATATTTACTTAACATTATAATAAATATTATCTTAACCAAAAAATTAATGTCTGCTTTTCAAAAGACACAATTAAGAAAAGACTGGGAGAAAATGTTCACGATACATATATCTGACAAAGGACTTGTATCCACTCCATGTAAAGCACCCTCACAACTCAGTAAAAATAAATAGTACAATTAAAAATGGAAAAAGATCTGAAAAGTTACTTCACAAAAGAGATACACAAATAGAAAGTAAGCACATAAAAAGACATATGCTCAACATAATTAGTCACCAGGGAAATACAAATTAAAGCAACAGTGAGATACCACTATAAGTCCACTAAAATGGCTAAAAACTAAAAAATGACAGTATTGACAATGGGATGGCAAGGATACGCAGTCACTGGAACTTTCTATACATTGCTGGTCATAATGTAAAATGGTACAACTACTTTGGAAAACAGTTTGGCAGTTTCTTACACAAATACTGTATGACCCAGCAATTCCACTCTTAGTACTTAACCAAGAGAAAAAATATACATACATTCACACAGAGACTTGTACTAGAGTGCTCATAGCAGCCACACTCATAATAGCTCAAAACTGGAAATACAATGAGAATGTCCGTCAGTGGGTAAATGTGTGAACAAACTGTAGTATATTCATATAAAGAAATACTACTTAGCAATAAAAAGTAGTGAACTAATGACAGACACAACAACATGGATGAATCTCAAAAACACCGCGCTGAGCAAAAGAAGCAATCATATAGGGGTTCACACTGTGCAACTCCATTTACATGAAACTCTAGAAAAGAGATCTAATCTATGGTAACAGAATGCATCCGGGGTGATGGGGGGGAATTCATCTGGGGTGGGGTGTGGAATGGGAGATAATTTGGGCACAAAGGAACTTTTTGCGGTGATGAAAAATGTTCTCTACTTTGACTGTAGAGATGGTTACATGGATTTATATCCAATCTCATTGAAATGCATACTTAGGGGCGCCTGGGTGGCTCAGTCGGTTGAGCGTCAGACTTCGGCTCAGGTCATGATCTCGCGGTCTGTGAGTTCGAGCCCCGCGTCAGGCTCTGTGCTGACAGCTCAGAGCCTGGAGCCTGCTTCGGATTCTGTGTCTCCCTCTCTCTCTGCCCCTCCCCCACTCATGCTCTGTCTCTATCTGTCTCAAAAATAAATAAACGTTAAAAAAAAATTAAAAAAAAAAAAAAGAAATGCACACTTAAAACGGGAGCATTTTATTGTATGTAAAGTATACCTTGGTAAAGTTGGCTTCAAAGAAAGTAAGCAGAAGATTAATAGCATGTACTAATATAGTACATAATAGTACTATAGTACTATTACTATAGTACTAAATATAGTAATTAATAGTATTAAATAATAGTAATAGTATTAAAATTTAGTTTTATAAAAGAGGGAAAAAGCCCACATATGTTTGCATATATTTATAGGAGCACAGGAAAAGGCATGACAGAATATATATCAAACTATTATCATTGTTTACCTAAGAATAGTAAATGTAACTAATATTTGGGAGAGACTGGATTTTCCTTTATTTATCCGTATTGTTTGGCTTGTGGCAATAAGCACCACTACTTTTGGAAGTGTGGTAGTTAGTATACAGGTATGGCTGCCATCCCGGAACACAGTGCTGCTTCTCTCATAAAAAATTAGAGGCTACTTCCTCTCCCCTTGAACCCGGGCTGAATTTGTGACTTAACTTTGATAGGAGAACGTGGCAGAAGTCATACGAAGCCAGTTCTAGGTTTAGCAATTAATAGGCAAGGTAACTTCCAAACAGTGAGTGTCTACACGCAGGGAAGAGAAGAACCATGTGGAAGAACCCTAAGCTGCCCCAGTCAAGATCCCAGCTGAATGCAGCCTCCTGGGTGCGCCCAGCCTACACTCCATGCAGCAGAAGAACCGCCAGCTGAGCCCAGATATCACCACGTGAAGCAGACGGGCTGCCCTGCCAAGCCTGATACCTACTACGGAATTCTGAACAAATGAATGGCTATTGCTTTAAGCCATTAAATTCTGGGGTTGTTGATGATACAGAAGAAAACCAAAACATGTATTATAAAAGAAAAGCCCAAAAGTAAAATTTTTTCATCAGTAAAGTAAAAGTTAAAATATTTTTGGAAACTACCTAATTAGAATGCCCTTGAAGTGAATGATATAATGCTGCACCTTTAAAAAATTTTGTTGAGTAAGATGCTTCTAAAGCTGATTTGTCATTCCTTGACTAGTCTTGTAAATTGCTAAGAGCAAACTGTATTAACAATGTATTTCTTAAAACAAGGCTTTTCCCCCCATTGCAATCAAGACAAACAAAATAACACACAAAAAAGAACTTGCTTTGTCTGTTCCCTTTGAAAAACACCATTTTCAAAAGATATTTTTCTCTTTCTGACAACAGACACAGCAGGGGGTCCAAAGAGCTCTATCTCACCCACAATTTAGGAAGTAATCTGTCGGTATATAAACAATTTAAAATATAAACAGCTTTGGAGCCAGTGATTCTCCTTGGCAAATATCAATCTTACAGAAATAAAGACCCAGTACTTTAGCAGGTACATATATATGGAAAACACATATATACATATTAATATATATTTCTGTTGGCACGCATATATGAGAATTTATATTGCAGTCTGCATGCCAGAGGAAATACAAAACAGAAAAAAAACTGAAAGTCCAAGGACAGAGGAACGGTTGAATAAATGGTATAAATTAGCAATACATCCATACTATCACAATATTATAGCCATTTCAAAGCTCCTCCCCTCTACGGAAAAGGGGGGAAAAACAGGAGAGAGAGAGAGATAAACCACAAGAGTCTCTTAATGATACCGAACCAACTGAGGGTTGCTGGAGGGAGGTGGGTGAGGGATGGATATTAAGGAGGGCACTTGTGATGAGCAGTGTATGTAAGTGACGAATCACTGAATTCTACTCCTAAAGCCAACATTGCACTGTATGTTAACTATAACTTAAATAAAAATTTTTAAGAAAATTATAAAAGTTCCTCCCTTCATTTTAGTTCTCAGGCCAAACCAACTGGAAATCAGAGTAGCCTACTAGACAAATCCAATAATCCCATTTTCTCTTATTTTCTACAACTGGCTAAAAGAAGGTGGCTGTCAGAGTAGAATCTGGGGCTGAATTTCTTCCTCTCTGGGAAGAGGATAAGTTTTTTAATGTTTATTTTTTTGGGGGAGAGAGAGAGAGAGTGTAAGTGGGGAAGGAGCAGACAGAGACGAGACACAGAATCCGAAGCAGGCTCCAGGCTCTGAGCTGTTAGCACAGAGCCCAACGTGGGGCCCGCACCCATGAACCGTGAGATCATGACCTGAGCCGAAGTCTGACACTTAACTGACTGAGCCACCCAGGCGCCCCAGAGGATGAGTTTTCTAAAGTCACGTTATGGGCTTCCCCTGAGCTAGTTGGGATCCTGGGCTGCTCACCACTTGAATGAACTCTGAGGTAGCAGTGGCTGCTAAACTAAAACTTAAAAAATTACGCAGATCATATGGAAAAGTTGACAGAGCACATTCAATAAGGGTGTTTTACAGGCTTTAAGAGTTAGAAATACACCCTCAAGCACAGGACACACCCTTTCCACAGAATACAGAGTAATTTGAGAAAAGGTGCCTTTTAACCTGGAAACATAAGCTATTTTGCCCCAGTATTCCTAGGTGACACTACTTCCCATAGCATACTCTAACGGAGACAAGAGATTTGGTTCTCTCTCCTCATTCCTCATTCCAAATATTAATTCCTGATCTTTCCTACAGAGTTCACTGAAGGTAAATTCTTCAAATGGAGCGACGCAACTATGGCTTTCTATTTTCACTCTCGTTTTTAGAAGTTTCTGACCTAGAGTAAACTGGAACTTGTCTGAGCTTGCTGATTAGAAGACGACGTTTTGCCTCTAAAAATAATTGAGTACTGTTCTTTGTATATCATGATGACACTACCAGACCTGAGTTGCACTTCTGGAACAGAGTGGGTTCACACTGAGTCATGCACCCACCCTTCCATCCATCCGTCAGTCCTTCCTCCTTCTCCCCCTCTTTCCCTCCTCCCCTCGCTTCTTCCTCTTTTCATCCACCCGCCCACGGACCAACATTCTCTGACAGGCTCCTCCATTCATTCTGGGAGCAAAGTACACGTTTTGGAGATGGCTGGTTAGGGACAGAAGTTTGGTCTGAAGTCATGGAAAATTTTTTCCCTGTGAGACCTTAGCAGTCTCATTCACTGCTAAGAGTACCTATCTCTGGAGGACAACTTGGCACTAAATATGAAGAGCCTAAAGCACATGCATATACTTTGACCTAGTAATTTTCCTTGTAGGAACCAATCCTAAAGAAAGAATCAATGACTTACCAAAAGAATTTATGTAGAAGAATAATCAGCAGCATGCCTCATAATCCTCATAAAATTCCTCATAAAGTAAAGAACTGGAGACAACCTAATTAAACAATAATCTCTTTCTAAAAGATAATTAAATAAAATTATGATAAATTCAAGTTATTGATTATAATACAAGCAATAAATCTTATATTTTCAAAAACTTAATGACATGGATAAGTGCTTATAAGTAATGTTAAATGAAAAAAAGCAGTATACATACAGTGTAATTACAGTTATGAGAAAGAAAAAGAAACTAGAAGATAACATCAAAATGTGAACAAAGAGTGGTTACTTCTGATCGGCGAAACTATTAGTGATCACTTTTTTATATACTTTTTCATATTTTCCAAATTGTCCAAAATGACCATGGATTAATGATGCAATTAGGAAAAAGATCTATAAATAGATTTTAAAGTTACACGTCTCAAAAAAAATCGACATGAGTAAGAAAAAGAAGGAAGATGAGAAAAAAAATAGTTTTTCAGTCTGGGCCTTGACCTTCAATTCTGGCCAGATTAGTATTTCTAATTTACATTAATATAGATATTTGTGAAATTGAACCATATTGATGCTAACCTAGGCCGACTTGGCAAGAAGCATTTCATTTGATCCTCTGAATTTTGCTGAAAATGTTCTCCTTTTGGAATATGAAAACTCTAATCCTTGACTGTTGTTTATTGCTGCGGAAATCTATAAATACTCAACTCCCAGACTATCCAATTATTGAAATGTCCGACCTACCTTTTTATCTTAATTCAGACCTGTGCTGTGAGTTGAAAGTCTCTGAAAACTATCAGACAAAAGCTATTTTTCAAAGACCGCTTCCCCTATAGTCCCCTCCACAGGCAGGCCACCCGACAGAGATGGTCTGTGTGTGAGTCAATCTCTCCTTCTAAACTGTAAGCTCCTTGCAAGAAGAGACTTTGGCTTTTTCATGCTCTTATTTCCAGTTCCAGGTACAGAATCTGCCATCTAGTAGCTAATCAAAAAAGATTTCTGAACTGAACTACATTGATACCCCTACCTCCAAGATTAAAAAAAAAATAAGTATAGTCAAGGCAAACAAAAACAAAAACAAAAACAAAAAAACAAAAAACACAACTTCGAGTATTAGGAAGAGCTACCATATAACCCAGGAATTTATATTATTTAGAACTTGACAAAAGCTGGAAATTAAATTAGAATGCAGAAAATGTTTGGGTATTACGATGGGCAGAGAAAGAAACTGTTTTCCCATCAAGGTCTTCTGATTTCAGCTTTGGATTCAGATGAGAGCCATGTACAAACAAAAAGCAATTTCATGTATTCTTCTCTCTTCTAAGAATATGAAATAGATATTGGCAAAGTATATAAAATCATCCCTAAATATAAGAGATAATTTAAAAATATAATTTAGTTCATATTATGGTCCATTAAATGTAAAAGGAAAGCAAAAAAGGGTAGGAGGCATATATAATCACCTAAAAGGTGGACACAGGCTTTTTAATAAGCACAATTCCCAAATTCAGCAGGTATCAGAAAAGATACCACCTGAAATTATGCTCATAAGATGGTAAAAACTAGATAAGCCAGCTGCACAAGCTCCCACATCCAAAAGGATGTGTAAATATATTACAGAAAGGAATGGATAACTTTTTCAAACTCTCTCCAGTGAGATGGAAATCTAATACGTAACAGATGAGAGATAGGCTGGAAATTCGGTCAGGCCACCATGTTGACTGAGTACTGCACAACTCCAGGGCGTGCCATTCATACAACAACACCTCTCGGAACTTGTATGGCTGTGAACAAACTGAATAATTGTATGTAGTAATTCCAGATTTATCACATATGAGTAATGTCATAAAGCAGAAACAGAACGGTCCGCACGAGCTCTACAACAGGGTGTATCAACATGGGGCCCCACTGACATTCTGGGCCAGATCATTCTGCGCCGGAGGGGGCTGTCCTGTACCCTGTAGGCAGTTTAGGAGCATCCCTGGCTTCTACCCACTAAATACCCAGTAATATTCCCCTGCCCCACTTGTAACAATTAAAAATGTCTCCAGATATCTCCTAGGGGGCAAAATTCTTTCTCCTACCTCCCTATTTGAAAACCACTAACCTAGAGAACAAAGAACGGGGCAATGTTTGTTCAGCCCTGCGGAAGAGAAAGCAGATACTGCATCTGGCATGTGCGAGAAAGCTGTGTAGTCTACATCAGATCAGGAATAACGTTCCAGGAGGCCTCAGAAGGAAATACCCTCACGTATGTATTCAATCTTCTTCAGGTCAATTCTACTTTTTAAGTAATGCCCCAATTACCGATTCATTATCTTGGGCGCAGTAATTCAATGACTTATTTTTAAAAGAAGTTTTAAAAAATGCAATGACAGATAACGGTCCACGGGTTATTGTCAACATCGACATTGGGCCATATAAGAGGAAACATATGGAGAAACATTTGGAGTGATTGGTAATTTAGCAATGTGTTAAGATTAAATTTCTAAAAGTACAATAAAAAACTAAATAGTTCCTTAAATAAAAGAAACGAAATCAAAATCTCTCCACAACATTTTCTACATTGAAGAGTAGAGATTAAAACATACAGATTAATATTTATATAATCCTGGTTTGAGAAAGCCTTCCTATATGAAAGAAAAACCATAAAGGAGAAGATAGATAGATAAAAAACTTTTGTATTTCAAAAATAAAATGAAACAGAAAGTATGAACACAACTACAATGTAAACAACCCACAGAAAATAGTCACAACATAAATTTCAGTGGTTTGTGATTTTTAAATAGATAAAACTTTTATAAATCAAGTAATGAAATCATGCCCCCAACAGAAAGATGAAGAACAGGAAAATTTACATATATACACACAGCCTACACACACACACACACACACACACACACACACACACAATTTAGCCAATAAATATATGAAAAATGTTTAACCTTATCAGTGGAACTAACGGAAGTAAAAACAAGATAGGATTTCTTGACACATGTGTTTGATAAAAATGACAATACATAGCATATACAGTACTGATGAGGGTACAGACAAATATTCTCAAACACTGAGATATATACGGGCACAACCTCGGGGGAGTGGGATAAAGGAGAGCGGGAGGCAGGCTTCCATGGAATGAGTAAGTCACAAGAACAAAAGGCACAGCATAAGGATACAGGAAATGGTACTGTAATAGCATTATATGGTGACAGATGGCAGCTAGACTTGTGGTGAGCACAGTATAACGTATAAACTTCTCAAATCACTATGTTGTACGCTTGAAACTAATGTAACATCGTGTGTCACATATACTCAAATTAAAAATTTTCGATAAATACACTGGTGCAACTGTCCTGGAAGATAATTTAGCCATAAATATCTAAAAATATGCACATGCTTATAACAAATTCTACTTTTAGAACATTTTTTTCCTAGGAAATGATCATGAATCTGCACAAAGGTTTAGCTGCAAGAATATTCATCTTAATGAAATTCATAACAGCAAAAACTTGGACCAACCTGTAAGTTGGTCACTTGAAAAAATTATGGTACATTCAAATGATATATTACCATGCAATCATTAAAAATTACAGAGGATGTGGAAAATGTCCATGGTAATGACGGGGAAAAGATGCTTAATAACATGGGAGAATGTTCAGGATGCAATAGCGTTTTGGGTAATAAGACTGGGTCTGGAGTCAAGCTGTCTGGGTTCAAATTCTGGACCCACCATTAATTAGCTGTGTGACATCAGGCAAGTTAGTAACCCTCTCTGTAGCTGTTTCTTAATGTCTAAAAAAAAAGAAAAAAACCATACGACCCCTATGAAATAATGGATCTAGGCTAGAATTATCAATGGTTACTTAAAACCATGAGGAGGAAGGTTGATGGAGAAGTTTATAACAGATGTACCTGACTAAACACATCACTAATCACTCTCGACATCACTAAAATGAGAAAACCAGACATTATGTGCCTCCTGTTGTGAGATGGCAGGGAAGACAGTACACAGCAGCCCTATGACGTATTTTTAGCCCCCACATTTGACCCCGATTTACACAAGTGTCTAGATCTATCAGCATAATAGAAATATGGGAATTTAAGTCTATGAAAATGAAGTTTAAGAATAATCAAAATAAATGGATGATGATATTAAATTTAGAATAGTGCTTACCTCTGGGGCAGGAAGAGAGTAGGAAGGGACAAAAGGAAACTTCACGGGCTACTCGAAGTGTTGGGCATTGATGTTAGTGTACTTTCTATACTTCACCGTGTGTACGTGATACCTCGGGTTTTAAAAATGGGAAGAAAAGAGCTCCTGATTTTCAGCATCGTTGAGTGGCAGGAAGGAAAGCGGACGTGGTTAGGGAGCTAGACATGAGGCCAAGAGGAAGCAGCAGTGTCCTACACCCGGCTGCCACCTGCGGCCTCGCTCTCCTGTGGAACTCCCCCTGCTGCGAAGAAGAGCTGGGGGTAGGGACGGAGCAAGGCCGGGCCAAACCAGGGTACTTATTAGGGAAGCCTTACAGAGAGACTGTCCACAGGGATTTCCACATCACTGGTAAACTGATACTGGCTATGTTGTAAAATCGGACTTTAACTGCAGTTAAAGGATTTCAACAAGCCACCTTGTCTATGCACTTGGAAAAGTCGGCAATGTGAATTAGAAATTAGCAGCTAAAGCTAAGGTGGTATCTAAGGCTGGCTACCTAGAAGAGGAGGCTCCAGAACCATAAGAACTTTAAGAATTCACGGAGTTTTCTTTGAAACACCCCCCAAAAGACTGTTTGGGAGATTGGGCTAAGCATGGGCACATGTAAAGGGGAGCAAGGCCTCTCTCCCAGTCAGCCGAGTCCTTCATCTCCGCCCCCAGCCCTGGTCAGCGGGGACTGAGAAATGCGCATTTCGGCGTTCGCCATCCTAGCGGTAGAAGTCTACCAGCAGGTACGGAGAAAGCACATTTTACGCTGGTGCAGTCTGTCATGGCATCCGTTCCCGCTCAGCTCTGATAATCCCAACGAGAGACGCAAATAGAAGTCACAGGTTGCACTTGGACCTGAGATACTTTAAGCTTAACATTCACACCTCCCGTGAGAGGATGATTTCTTATAATGGTGCACTTGTCTGGTATGTTTCAGATCCATATTTAGGACTAAGGCAAATATAGAAAGTTGGTCTTTCTTGAAAGAGTGGAAAACATTTTTTTTTTAATTTCACTTTCACAAGAGTTTTCTTTCACTAATAAAAAGATTTAGGTAGAAAAAAAATTATGTAAGTGGTTGGAGATCTAAGTCCTCTTCTTGAGCCAGGCAGGGTGCCCAGAAATAAGGAAAATTCAGGGCTATATCTGAAGAAACGATGTATGGTTATTCAGAATCTTTGTAAATACTTTGCTGGTAAAGAAGAATTCAGTGTGATTTCTCGGAGCGAGTGGCGAAAAGCTAATTTGTTTTCCAAAAATCTTCCCCTATTGGGTAAAGAGTAAAATTTACAAGCTCACAGACAAATTACTCAAACTGAAGCTGAGATCACTTCTCTTTCTGCCTTAGGTCACAGGCTAGTGGATACATGATGGAATTACTGAAGGGCCAAGAACAAATCTATCAGTGCCGGAGAAGATGCTGATCGAGCTTAAAGAAGGAAAGAAGTCCAGCTCAGTGTGGCATTGTTTACAGGCCAAAATATTAACCACTGATGCTACTACACCTCTTAATGTAATCTGATACAGACATGCAGAGCGAGAATACGGCCCCCAAACACACCCTAATTCTCCAAGTTCAACACGGCAGCTGGCTGGCTCAATGGATACTGTATACCGCTGGCCCACACTTAAATGACTGGCTTGCCTTATTTTAAGGCTTCATGCTATCTATATTCAATGCAGCAGTCAATGGCTAAGTTTATGTAACTCAAGTTAAAGACACCCCTCCCGATTCTACATTATATAGCCCTATATAAAAAGAACAAAAGTATACTTTTTGACTTATGGAGAAATTTGTTAATTTACCTTAATTTAACCCCTCTCTTTAACATGAACCATTGTTTTCTTTGTCCTGACTCCCCAGTGTCCCATCTCCTAGCCCCTTAAGGGCACTCAATAAGTAGTAAATAATAAAGTATTTCTCTTCTTTAAAAAAGTAATCTTTCTTCTCAGCAAAAATAAAAATTTATTGAGCCTATACTGTGTGCTAAACACTATTCTAAGTATTACCTTATTTAATCCTTATAATAGCCCTATGAGGTAAGTGCTATTAATATCCTCATATTATACACGAGGGCGCTGAGGCACCAGGAGATTAAGAAATGTTTCCGTGGTCACATAGCCAGTAAGCAGCAGTTTGGGATTTGAACCCAGGCACTGTGACTCGGGAGCTCATGCTCTTACTTACAACTCTCAGCTTACGTCGTCTGGAGCAACTTCCTGTGAGTTGGTGGGTTCAATTCTCAGCACCACTGCCTACCAGCTGAAAGTGTCTTGGGACCAAGTGCTGAAGGCCTCTGCACCACCATCTCCTCGCCTATAAAATGGGCCTAAAAACAGCCTCTCTATAGGATATGTGGGGAACATTAGATGAGACTATACATGCAGACGACCCAGTGCACAGTAGCCATTCGACAAGAGCTAGCGCTATTCCTTCCCTGACATTCCTCCTGCCGCTGCTTGGCCGGCGTGAAACTTCTCGTTCCAGTTCCAGAGAAAATCAGGCCCCAACATAGCTAAGGGGCGGAGAAGAAGCAGTGGGAGGAAAACAGGCACTAGTGCTGCCGGTCCCTTAGTGGGCGTGGGGATTGTTGCTAAATCCTTGAGCAGGAAGTAGTTTCGTCTGGGCCCTGAAACTGTCCTCCCTTTGCCAGCATAAGAAACCTCCAAGGTGCACGGACTTTGGTTCCGAAGCCATACTGCCCCCCACCGTTTTTCCGACTGTGGAAAACTCACCTAATGCCCTGACAACTCGCATCAGGACTTCCCCGACTTTCATTCTGGTCTCCGGCGTGTGCTTGTCTTTACCACCGTCATACTGAGCCAACAGGCCGAGCAAGATATTCTCAGGGTACGCATCTGAGAGCAAGGCAACCCCTGGGGTTAAAAACAAAAAGAAAGGATTCATTATGGTTTAAAATTGGAAAGCAAATAAACCCAGACGGCCTGTGACGGGATGAATACTGAGACACTTGAACCCACCTCTGTAATTCCACCAGGAAGGGCTGCCCTTTATTTGGAATGACAGCATAGTGCGTGCAAAGAACAGGAATCTGGGAGTTCAGACTCCTGGATTCTTCTAGTCTCAGTCCTATGTGTTCTCTAGGATCACCTCCAGCACTGACATTCTATGATTTATGAATTCCAGACTCTTTTTTTTTTTTTTATTTGAGAGAGAGACAGAGAGAGAGTGCAAGCGGGGGAGAAAGCAACAGGGAGAGGGTGAGGAAGAGGGAGAGAGAGCAAGAGAGAGGGAGAGAAGAGGAGGGGGGAGGGAGAGACAGAGAGAGAGAGAGAAAGTGTTAAGCAGACTCCGTGCTTAGCATGGAGCCCCACTCGGGGCTCAATCCTACCATCCTGGGATCAGGACTGGAGCCAAAATCAAGAGTCAGATGCTCCGCCTGATGCTCAGCTGAGCCGCCCAGGCGCCCCTGGATTCTAGGCTCCTAAAGCAGAGGGTAGATGATTATATATTGTGGCAGGGATTCGCAGGCAGCAGTCGAAGACTGGATTAAAGACCCTCGAGGGAGCCCTCCAAGTCTGAGACTCTGAGGTTCTATGACTAGTATTATTCCTGCCAACATGTCAGCCCCAAGCGCAGCGCGCTTCCTGTCTCTGCTGCGGTTCTCTGTTCCAGTGTGAGTATTCTCTGTAAAACTGTCAACGATGAGAGTCATTGCCACAAGGAAATATCTTTGGAGCATTTTGGGCCTGATCTGTAGGAGATCCATGCTCATAGCTGAGTTCCCCGAGCAGAAGTGGGGAAGGTCCTCCTCTTGAGTCTCTCCTCCAAGTACGGGAGGAGCCCCCCTGCCCCCCTCTCCGTTATTCGCAGGGGATATGTTCCAAGACCCTCAGGGAGTTTCTGACACTGCAGATAGTTCCAAACCCTCTAGATTCTATGTTTCTTCCTATATATACCTACCTATGATAAATTTTAATTTACAAATCAGGCAGAGAAAGATATTAACAACAATATCTAAGAAAATAGAACAATTATAACAATTGTAATAATAACAATGACCGTCATAAGTGTTATGTGAATGTGGTCTTTCTCTCTCTCAGAATATCTGATTGTATTGTACTCACCCATATTCTGCTTGCGATGACGTGAGATAACAAAATGCCTACATGAGCGGATGAGGTGAGGTCAGTGACGGAGGCACTGGGACAGTGTGTGGCTACTGCCGACCTTCTGATGATTTAGTCAGAAAGGGGGTTATCCGCTTCCAGGCCACAGGTGACCGAGGCTAACTGAAACTGTGGGGGGCCAAACCGCGGATAAAGGAGGACCCCTTCACTTCCTAATGCCTTTTCCCGCTATAATGGAGTCATTACCTGAGCCCCGCCCCATATCGTGCAGACTTTATAGGGACGGAGAGAGGAGGGGATATATGACGTACGATAGGATTAGAAATAAAGGCCCTAGTCTCAAAATGATATAAATACAAGTTGTGTTACTTGGGACGAAAACGTTACACACTTCGAAAGAAAAGTGAGGAAGAAGAAAAGAAAAACAAACAAAAGAAATACAGGTTTCAAAATATATCCAGGAAGAGACTGCTTCTTTTTACTGCCTCTACCTCAACTACTTTCGTCCATCAATTTCTGGCCTGTTGATTTCCTTTTTCTCCCCCTCAATAATCTCCTAATTGGTCTGGCCACTTTTACCATTTACCTTCATCGCAGCTGGAACCATGTGGTTTTAACTAGTCGGGCCCCATCGTTCTTCTGCCCAAAGCCTTCAATGGTTTCCCTTCTCCCCTGCCTGTCAGCAAACCCCATCCCCGCTGCGTTTGCTCACCCTCCGACCTCACCTTTTACCAATACGCTCCCTTGCTCACTATCCTCCAGAACCTCTGGCCTCCTCACTGTTCTCAGAGGAGACCACGCTGCTTCGGGTCCAGGGTCTCCCTCTGACACCCCTCTCTGCCCAGGCTGCCCCTCCTGCAGGTAGCCTTACGGCTGCTCCCCAAGCCCCATCGTGTCTCTCTCCAAATATCACACTTATCACATATAAAATGGCAGCCTCCTTCGCCTACCACTCTTTCTCCCTCTCCTGCTTCATTTTGCTTCTTAGCACTTATACATGTTTATACGGTACTTCCTTATTTATCGGCTGCTCTCCTCCTCAGAATGTAAACTTTACAAAGTGAAGGATTTTGTTTTGTTCCCTGCTGTAACCTCAATGGCCAGGAGAGTGCCAGCACACAGCAGGTGCTCAGTAACTATTTGCTAAATGAATTAATTAACAAAAGGATTCAAAGATAGAGTCTTGATATAAATTTCAGGAATTAAGGAAGATGGGAAAGGAGTAATAGAAACGCTTAAGAAATCTTTAATCATTTTTCATCCGAGTTTACCAGTCTCCCATTTAAACTTGACATTCGTGCGGGCCAAGTCTACATACTGTTTTCTGTGCTATAGGTTGTGATTCCATTCTCTCGTCAGTCAGATATACACAAAGGCAGGACACCTGCTAGGGCCCGCGCCTGTCTGCTTCTTTTCTGCCGTCCCCACCCCTCCCTTTTCATTGCTTCCAAAAAGCCTGGGAAGTGCCTGCATGTGGTCCTAAACCACGTCTTCCTTTATGTGGTCTCTAGTGTTCTACAAGCAAAAGCTCTGCTCTTAAGGAAGTTTCAGGCTGTGACGGAACCCGAATTAGACAGTTCCCCTGTGGGCACAATGTGACACTGCGTTTGGAGTTAGCTCTATTATGCAAAACGATGGGGGAAGTTCTTGGATGTCCGAGGTGGAGTTAAAGATATCTTAGCAAAGGAAAACTGTCAGTGGCTAAGAAAAAGATGACTAGGGTTGCCTAGGTGGCGCCGTCAATCGAGCGTCGGACTTGATTTCAGCTCCGAGCATGATCCCAGTGTCGTGAGATCAAGCCCCCGTGAGTCTCCGCACTGAGCGTCAAGCCTGCTTAAGATTCTTTCTCTTTTACTCTCTCTCCCTGTGCTCCTTTCCTCTGCTCACTCTCAGAGAGAGAGAGAGAGAGAGAGAGAAACTGTTTACTAAGGGAGAGAAAGGAAACAGCGTCCAAATTTGAAAAAGCCCAGAGCAAAAGTGGACTGACTGGTAGGTGGTAACTGCCGTCCTGGCAGAACTGCATCGCCGATACACTGCGAGCTCCGGTACACACCGCAGACCCGCAGCAATGGAACTACTTTTTCATCAGCAGTTCCCCAGTGAGACATGCGGTGGATTTGTTTCCTTTTAGGAACATAGTTGTGACTTTATGGAAATGGGTGGGAAAATGGAATTTGCTTAAAAAAAGTTTGACCTATTTCTAGCTTTCCCGAAAAACATTCATTACTAAAGTCCCTCCCACTGCTGTTTATGCCTGTTTCCTCTCATTAATCTTTAGCAGAGAACACATATTCACCTCCAGCAACGCATCCTGCTATCTACTTCAAAACCAAACGAGTTCTTTTTTTTTTTTTTAATTTTTTAAAAATGTTTATTTACTTTTGACAGAGAGACAGAGTGTGAGCAGGGGAGGGGCAGAAAGAGAGGGAGACACAGAATCCGAAGCAGGCTCCAGGCTCTGAGCCATCAGCACAGAGCCTGACGTGGGGCTCAAACTCACAAACCGTGAGAACAAGACCTGAGCCGAAGTCAGTGCTCAACTGACTGAGCCACCCAGGCACCCCCCAAACGAGTTCTTGATTTCCTCTCTGTAGTAGACAGAGATCTGGTTGCACACAGCATCTACTCTGTCTTCTGGTAGCAACACCTGGTGGTCCTTTGGGAACTATCCTTTTGCTACGCTTAGTCTAAGTGGTTTAGGTGGAGCCAACTACCCACCTTCTCCCCCTTCACGTGTGGACTCATCTGGCCAGTTAGGGCATCCCACCCCGTCCCCACACAACGATGGGCTCAGCAGTGGGCAGTGTGACTCAGTTTCGGATACCGCGCTGGAACTACCAGGAAAGACATGTTTTTGGTGTGTGTGGTTTTTGTTTGTTTGTTTGTTTGTTTCCTGTTGAAGTTATTAGCCTGGAGCTGCGTGGGGCCATTATGCGGAGAAAGCCCACTCAAAAAAAACAGTCAACACAGAAGAGGATCGAGCCAAGAGAGGGAAAGAGAAAAGCAAGAGACCTGATGATCACGCTGGGAGCCTCTGGATTCAACTGTATTTCCACCCACTTAGACTCTCCACATACATAAATCAGTAAATATCCTTTTATGCATATGCCAATATGACTTTTTTCATCCAAAGGAATCCTAACATATCCTTCTTCAGATTAAAAAAAAAACAACGATATTTTATTTATGTATTTATACTTTTCCTATAATGCCAAGCTTTTAATTCCACCAGGGAGCTTTAAATCCTTCCACTCTTGCATTAAAAGGTTGCCAATAGCAAAGCCCAGTTTCCTTGTTTCCCGCAGTCCCAGGTTAGCAACTGTCGATCTTCTTGCTGGCCTGCTCCCCAGACTGCTGCCGAATGGCCCTCGGACTGTCTGAGTTTTACCTTCTAGGACACAGCTGCCACCTAGGAGTTTATAAATCCCTAGAGGACAAGGGCAGCTCCCTCCTCACTCTTACGCCCAGCAGCGAAGAGAATGACATACGATGGTTAAGACTGGAGAACAATTAAAGAGATGAAATTTTGTGCGGCCGTTTCTGTTTCTTATTGAAAAGCTCCCTGCATTTTGACAATTGAGGAAGCAGGGCCGTAACCTTCACATGACCCTTGGCCCCTCACACTTGATAATTCCTTTGTAATTTGAAAATGGGGTAACTTCTGGGTCAGCACGGGCTTCAAGGAAACACGACACATCCATCCCTTTGGCAATAAGAACCGAACGACTCTGAGAGAGATACCTGCTCCCGCTCTGGTCGCGGGAACGTGACGACGCATTTAACGATGGGGTAGAGAAGATACGTTACAGAGAAGTGACGGCGAGCCTACAAATGGCCGGGGTTTATGAAAGCATTCTGATCTGTATTTTCGGGCAAAGCTCAGGATACAGGCAAATTAACTCAACTGAAAAAATATTATTAAAAGTACATTATGCAACAAAATAGAGACGGTCAACTTTGTAAACTAACTGTTGGTTTCCCCAAAAGAATTCCTCTGCAAAGCCAGAAATGCATTCTAAGCCCAGCAGCACTGACTGCAAGATGATTCCTCAGCACGCCGTTCCCGGGTTCTGATCTTCAGCAGCAAAAACAGTCCAGGTATAGTCTCACCTTATCCGGCGCTCACACACTGGAGGGAAGACGGTCGAGCTCTAAATAAATGTCTTGGCCGACTGGCTCTTTCCCAAGGCCCTGCTAAGCCAATCTCCAGTCTGAAACTAACCTGCCTCCTCCTCCTGGGCAGAGAACACTCTACCTCCCCAAACGCCCACATCGACCTGGAAAACCACCTACTCACTCAAACCTCTCAGGTGTTTCTGCTGAGAAAATGGTAAGAAACATAAAACTCGCATCTCGTGTGATTCCATTTATATGAAATGTCCAGAAGAGGCGGATCTATAGACGGAAAGTAGACTAGGTGGTTACCTAGGGCTGTGGAAGGTGTGGGAAAACGGGGAGTGAGTGCGAATGGGTGTGGAGTTTCTTTCCGGAGCCGTATAAACCTTGTAAAATGGAGTGTGGTGATGGCTTCACGCTCTGTGAATATACTAAAACCACTAAATTGTATACTTTAAATGAGCAAATTGTATGGTAGGTGAATTATTTCCCAAAAAGTTATTATTGAAAGTATCATAAAAGCTATTTCATATCTATCCTTTTAGGTTTTTAGAATAGAAGAGAAGGGAAGAAAATAACATATCACATCTTAAATATAAAGGGAACTCCACTACCAAGAGGAAAGTATCAGCTTATTTTTGTACTCAAACCTATTTTGGTTGCCCCTGTAGGGTGAGGGTGGACAGAAGGAGAAAAGGATTTGTTAGCTGAATGGGAAAAAAAGTCAAATATTTCATATTTCACACAATCTGTCTTATAAGAGTAAGAAAATACATTACATCTGAAATTCCAAGTTCTGTTTTAAGCCAGATACTCTATTCTTGGAATTTGTCCTAGCGGATACACAAGCACAATTAGAAAATTACTTCTGTACAAAATCATCCCTCTACCACAATTGGTAAAGAAAAGATTGGAAACGAATTAAATATTCATCAACAGAGGACTGATTAAGTTGTGGTCACTCATACAATGGGATATAATGTGTCCATAAAAAAAATAAAAAAGCTTGTAGGGCACCAGGTGGCTCAGCTGTATAAGTGTCTGACTTCAGCTCAAGTCATGATCTCACGGTTTGTGAGTTCGAGCCCTGCATCAGGCTCTGTAGTCGACAGCTCAGAGCCTGGAGCCTGCTTCAGATTCTGGGTCTTTCTCTCTCTCTCTGCCCCTCTCCTTCTCATGCTCTATCTCTCTCTCAAAAATAAACATTAAGAACAATTTTTTAATAAAAAACAAAATAGTAAAATAAAAAAGCTTTGTAAGAACCATTATGGAATAAATCCTAAAATCTGTTAGGTAAAAAGCAAAGTCCAAAACAATGTGTATAGAATTCAACTATTTCTGGGGCACCTGGGTGGCTCAGTTTGTTGAGCGGCTAACTTCAGTTCAGGTCATGATCTTACGGTCTATGAGTTCGAGCCCCGTGTCAGGCTCTGTGCTGGCGGCTCAGAGCCTGGAGCCAGCTTCGATTCTGTGTCTCCCTTCCCCTGCTCACATTCTGTCTCTATGTCTCTCAAAAATAAATAAACATCAAAAAAAATTTTTTTAAAAAGAACTCAACCATTTCTGTACAAAAGGCAAATACGCACTCATAAAATATACAAGAAATTAATGATATTGGTTATTTCTGGGGAGGGAAATGGGTAAATATAGGAGAGAAAGTTTTTATTCTGTATCTTTTTCTACCTTTTGAACTTTGAGCTATGTAATACACCACATATCAAATATAAATTTTAAAAATATAAGGTAAAAAAATCTGTGATAAAGGGCATGGTCTTTTAAGAGAGAACAACCTCTTTTAGAGGTGAGAATGTAAGAAGGATTTGCAATCAAGTGATGTAGAAGGGCCACAAACGTTTGTATTCTCTTCCTCTTGAAATTCTACTAAAGCGACATGATGATGTATATTCGATATAGCTGTTAAATCCTTTGGAAGAAATGAGCAATGATTACACAGAAAACTAGGGGCGCCTGGGGGGCTCAGTTGGTTGGGCAGCTGACTTCGGCTCAGGTCGTGATCTCACGGTCTGTGGGTTCGGGCCCCGCATTGGGCTCTGTGCTGACAGCTCAGAGCCTGGAGCCTGCTTTGGATTCTGTGTCTCCCTCTCTCTCTGCCCTTCCTCTGCTCATACTCTGTCTCTATGTCTCTCAAAAATAAATAAACGTTAAAAAATTAAAAAAGAAAATAATTACACAGAAAACTAAACAAATGTAAAAGAAAGGAAGACTGAACCAGGGTCAGTAATGAATAATATCCAGGTAATCAACAGTAAACACAGCCCAATGATGTAGCCGAAACCCACAACGGGGAAAGGGCAGGAGGGAAGGGAAGTGTGCAGGCGGGCGTGTGTGTGGATGTGTGAGTGTGCGTCAAATCCTCATCCGACGTACGGAAGAGGCGTAGGCAAAGTCCAAAGTTTTTTAAATCACAAGAAATATGTGTGAGGATTTTATTTATAAATAAGGAGGTAATCACTAGAAGAAACTGCTTAAAAAGGGGTGCAAGGGGATGGTTATCTCTGGGGATTGGAACTTCCAGGGGAAAAGGAGCAGGGCAGAGGATAATCTTTTTGACTCTTTACAAACTATGTTCAAACGAATAAAAGTACGTTTATTTTGAAAACTACAAAGAAGATTCAATGCATACGTAGAGGAAGCTCACTGAAAGAATAATAATGGGTAAGAGGAGAGGCCGGGCGCAGGAGAATTTTCCTTCTGGTTACCAAGGATCATCACTCATCTGTGACCGTCCTTTCTTGCAGCTCTACCACACAGATACCCAAGGCTAAAACCTGAAGTAAAGGAAAATACCCTTCCTTTTAGCGAGGAACTTCGGTTGTTACATTTGAGACCTCTCATTATGATGCAAGCCAACGGTAATTTCAGCTCCAGGAATCCAGGAAGTTACACAAACTGGGGAAGTTGGTTATTAAATCAAGGAAGTGTGGAGAATTCCACTGGCTGGCTGGTCTGTCTTTATAATTAGAGTAAAAGACAACGTCTAGCATGCCAATTCGATGTTAAGGTTCTCGACGGCTCCAAAGCTCTGCTAAGTGTGGACAAGCCCCAACAAATTTGTAAGATTCAACAGGAGTTAGTGTCACCCAGGCCTGAAGAAAAAACAGGGTTAGACTAATAAACCGTCATAGTTCACAGCTAAAGATTTGTTAAGAACCGTACCTAGAGTCTATCTTTTTATATCGGATCTAAATGATACGTTCGAGGGGCGCCTGAGTGGCTCAGTTGGTTGAGCACCCCACTCGTGGTTTCAGCTCAGGTCATGATCCCAGGGTCGTGGGATGGAGCCCCACTTTGGGATCCATGTCCAGAATGAATTAAGAGTCTCTTTCTCTCCCTCTGCCCTTCTCCCTCGCTTATGAACTCTTTCTCTCTAAAAATAAAAATCAAATTAAAAAAAAAAAAGAATTTAAATAATACATTCAAATAGTAAAATAATGCCAGTGTGTTTGCTTAAATTGTTTTCTACTTCCCAAACGCCTGCATGGCTCAGTTGAGTGGGCGGCCGACTTCAGCTCAGGTCATGATCTCATGGTTTGTGAGTTCAAGCCTTGTGTCGGGCTCTGTGCTGACAGCTCAGAGCCTGGAGTCTGCTTTGGATCCTGTGTCTCCCTTTCTCTCTCTGTGCCCCTCCCCCGTGTGTGCTCTGTCTCTCAAAAATGAATAAACGTTAAAAAAATTTTTTTAATTGTTTCCTACTTCTCATTTTGGGGGAAATGTTAAGAGTGAATAATCTATATTTACTGACAGTTAACTATACTTGCTGAGAGCCATTTGCATCACAAAATATTACTGCAATAAATAAAAACCTAATAGCAAAGACAGCAAGATTCCTAACATTTACCGAGTGTTTTTAACATGCCTGTCCATTCTAAGGACTTCTACATGCATTCATCTATTTAATGCTTCCAATACTCTTTTGAAATAGGTATTACTATTATTGCTAATTTTATGAAGGGAGAAGCTAAGGACGAGACAGATGGGTGAAAAATATGACCCAAGATCTTTGGCACATGGCAGACCAGACTGGCAAACCTGCCCTCTACTACAACACAGCCCCCCCCCAGAGGCCATGGAGAAATTAACTTACATTTTGGGGGGTTTTTTGTTTCATTTTGTTTTTTAGTTTACTTATTTATTTTGAGAGAGAGAGAAAGAGTGGGGGGAAGGTCAGAGAAAGAAGGAGAAAGAGAAACCCAAGCAGGATCCCTGATGCCAGGATGGAGTCCGACGCAGGGCTCGAACCCATGAACCATGAGATCATGATCTTGGCTGAAGTCAGACAGTTAACTGCCTGAGCCACCCAGGCGCCCCAAACCTTACTTTTTCAAGTATACACTCTTAGCCTCACTCCATAAAATTTACTTTCTATTCAACTCCAGTGTCGGAGGAAGGAGAGGCACTCTGCACCCTGCATCCCAGAAGAGACAGGCCAGAATTCTCTACTGAGTCTATCTAGTTGGGCTTCCTAGCGACTGCTTCATTCCTAGCTGGTATCTTTATTCAGCATGTCAAAAAGGGAGGTAAGTGATGTTAATGAAATTCACAAATGATTCTAACTTGAGATGCTGCTGACATTAGTGGGAACAGAGGAGCCATACAAAAGGAAATTGACAGCTTGGATTTTCGTGAGTTCCAGTTTTTAACCAGTGATTCTCAAACACTTCCACTCTACCTGTAACTGCAGGTCCCCTAAATAATCTCTTACTCTACTATGCTCCCCAAATAAATAAAATCCAAAACAGCCCCAAAAAGCTTAGAATCCACCTCGTCATGCAGAGCTGCCTCTATCTATCCTGTGGGTAACAGAGAGGAAGGGGTAAGGAAGAGAGCTGAGAAAAACTGAGCCTCAGGGACACCACAATGACCAAGGGTTCTGTTGAAGGTGCTCAAATGTTGTATTTGAGCAGAAATACGCACAAAGCTGCCCTAACACTGGCTACAGGCCTAAGTGAGGAAGGAAGGAAAAGAAAACAGCAATTACCGCTGCTTTGAGGGTGCTCACTGCCCGACGCATCCGAAAAACCCACATTTCAGCTGTCCCAGGGCGAGAAATAAAAAAGCAGGATGCTATTTGTTTAATTCTCTTTATGTAGCTTTCCCAGAGTTTAAAAAAAAAATTAACATCCTCTTTATGATATCAAAATATTTGATGATAAAAAAAAAAAGAGGGGCTTCCAATTTTCCATAAAACAGCGAATGGTTCTCTTTTAGCTAAATCTTGGTTAAAAAAAAAAGTTGTTACATTTCCTCCCGATCCCAAGATGGGTGGTCCTGTAGGAGGAGTCCCTACCTAAACTGTGGACTCATTTTTTTCCCTAAGTTTCTACTGGCATTCTCACGGAGCGAAGAGAAGCTGCAGAACCAGCAGAACTGACGGATGTGTCAGGTTCTCATTCGCTCCGAGGGAGCCAGAGCCTCCCGGGGGAGTTGCTGCCTGGCCTGAAGCTCTAACAAGACAGGGCTGATCTTTCCCGTTCTCCAGTGTCTTGGGGCTGGGGACTTGCTCTGTGCTTTGGGCACCAAGCAGTGATACGGGCAAGATACAAACTCTAATGAAATGCTCCTTTTTTCCTTAGTTAAGCCTAGCAGACGTCCTGATGAGATGATTAGGCGAGTCTCTGTGATAGGCGCTCCAGGCTAGGACTTGCTTGGAAAGTGTTTGTTGTCAAATCAGTAACTATGCAGGTAGGACTTAAACTGTAGTTTCACATGGAAACCAGGCAGAGCTACTATAAATTGCACCCAAAGAGCCCCTTCTCCCCTGATAAAGGCACAGACACACACAAACACTTTGTCTATAATTTCTGGCAGTGACCAGACATAGTCATGGATCCTCTAGGAGTCCACACAGCCCTCTGGTTAAAATTCCCGTGCTAAGTAGGACACCCATAAATAGAGGAGAAAGGAGAAACCTTTAAAAATTTGCTTGCACAATCAAAAGAACTTGACTTTTTTCTTTATTTTTATCCCTGATGGTATAAATAATACACGGTCACAGTAAAAGATTCAAATACTAGAGAAAAGCAAAAGAAGAAAGTAAAATAAAAATTACCTTTGGGGGGACAGGAGGGAGCACTGAGGAGTGAAAGTTAAGGTAAGTGAGTCTGTTAAGATAATAAAACTGACTGTGGGGATAGAAGCTCAACACTGTGGACACACTAAGAGTTATCATAGTTGATACTTAGAAGGGCGTATTGTATGGTATATGAATTATATCCCAGTATTTTTTTTAATTACCTGAAATCAACACAAACATTTTAGTGCCCTCTCATTCATATACCATTCCTTGAATCAAACACACACACACACACACACACGCTCACACGCTCGCACACAGTTTTCATTATGGACAATTTCATTTTATTTTAACAGCTTTCTTCTTTATGGGAGGATGGGGGAAGATGGCACCCTCACCAAGATGGCTTTCACACTGGATAACTCGAGGTGCTCCAATGATAACACTGAACACTTTAATGGTACTATTATTACATAGGATGGTAGAAACAGAAAGGATTTCTTTCAAATTTGACTTTAGTTAAAGACAGGGAGAAAGGGGGCGCCTGGGTGGCTTAGTTGGTTAACTGGTCAACTTCAGCTCAGGTCATGGTCTCATGGCTCAAGAGTTTGAGCCCCTTGTGGGGCTCTGTGCTGACAGCTCAGATTCTGTCTCCCTCTCTCTCTGCCCCTCCCCCACTCTCGTTCTGTCTCTCCCCCCACCCCAACAAACAAACAAACAAACAAACACTGAAAACAAAAAGAGGGAGAAAGGGGAACACTTAGCTGGCTCATTTGGTGGAGCATGTGCCTCTTGATCTCGGGGCTGGGAGTTTGAGCCCCACAGTGGGTGTAAACAAACAAACAAAAATGAAATTAAAAAAAAAAAAAGAGAGAGGGAATGCAGGGGGGAAAACCCCCACCAAATCAGTTATATAAGAGCATATAGAAGTACTCTGCGCCTACGGCATAAATCATAATGTTTGGAAAATATTTTTAAATAAAGGCAATGGAAAGAATTCTTTCACCTATTAATAGTGTACTATGTACCAGATACTGTTACTAAGTGATACAAATGTAATAGACAGTTTCTGGCTAGAGAAAGAGACAAATTAGCCAATGACAACTGAGAGCGTGGGCTGACAGCTCAGAGCCTGGAGACTGCTTCCCATTCTGTTTCCCTCTCTCTGCCCCTTTCCTGCTCACACTCTGTCTCTCTTTCTCAGAAATAAATACACATTACAAAAAATTTTTTGAATAAAATAAAACAAAAAGAGTGTGGTTAACCCGCAGGTTTGGGGAAAAAGACAGCACAGAGAAAGAGGAGTCAAAAAATGGTGTGGGATGGAGGTGGGGCTTCCGGGAGAAGGGACAAGAGAGCGGTGCTGCAAAAGGTACTAGAGTCTTCAAGCGAGAGCTATGACCGAGCCCAAGAGCCAACTGCACTCAGTGTGGAAAAAATTTAATAGATCTTTTAGAAAGAACGACGACAGGCACCCACCTCCTATTTACACTCTTAGGGTACGCTCCTCAAAGAGAAATAACAGACTTTAAGGGCATAAACATTTTCTAAACTGAATTCCAAAAATATTCCCATTAGTTTTGCTACCAAGAGTGCTCAAGAGTGCATTGCCAGTACTGGATATTCTCTTTAAAATGTGTGTGTGTGTGTGTGTGTGTGGGCGCGCGCACACGCGCGTGTGTCTTGGGAAATGGCATTAAAAGTTACATTTAATTATTTTTTTTTAAATTTTTTTTTAACGTTTATTTTTGAGAGACATAGAGACAGAGCATGAGCAGGGGAAAGGCAGAGAGAGAGGGAGACACAGAATCCGAAGCAGGCTCCAGGCTCCGAGCTGTCAGCACAGAGCCCGATGCGGGGCTCAAACTCACAGACCGTGAGATCATGACCTGAGCCGAAGTCGGCCACTCAACCGACTGAGCCACCCAGGTGCCCCTAATTATTATTTTAATCTACCTTTCTTTGCTTATTAGAAAAGTCAAATATTTTACCAAAATCTTATTACTTTTATTTCTCTACCATGAATTGCCTATTTATTTTTATCCATTTGTCTACTGGATATTTCTATTATATTGATCTCTATGAGCTCTTTATGTAGTTAAGGCATTATCTGCTGGCTTGTCATTTTTGTAAAGAAACAGATTTACTGAAATATAATTCACGGGCCATAAAATTCACCAATTAGTGTGTATAATTCAGCAGTTTTTACTATATTCACACACTTGTGCGTCCATTATCACTATTTAAGTTCAGGACATTTTCATCGCTCCAAAAAGAAACCTACCCTTTAGCAGTCAGTTTCTTTTTCTACCCAGACTCCTCAGTTCCAGGCAACTTCAAATCTACTTTCTGTCTCTATAGAATGATGGCTGTCCTTTTTGCCACCAATTTTCCTGTAATCATATTTTGCAGTTTAATTAAGGTTACTTTTGGGGTGCCTGGGTGGCCCAGTCGGTTGGGTGGCTGACTTCGGCTCAGGTTATGATCTCATGGTCTGTGAGTTCGAGCCCCATGTCGGGCTCTGTGCTGACGGCTCAGAGCCTAGAACCTGCTTCAGATTTTATATCTCCCTCTCTCTTTGCCCTTCCCCTGTTCACACTCTGTCTCTATGTTTCTAATAAATAAATAAATATTAATTAAGGTTATTTTTTACATAAATGAGTTTTAAACTTTTAAGAGATCAAGTTCATTAATATTTCCTTTTTGACTCCTCCACTGGAAACTAAATATTGTCTCTCTGTGCTGCATTCTGCATAATTGTTTCCTTTCTACTTTATGGTTCATTAATTCTCTCTTCAGCTGCATCTGTTGCAAAACCCATCCAATATGTTTTTAATTTTTTTTTAAAGAATAGGTGTTAACTCTTTTTTATTATTATTCATTTACATTTTTAGAGAGACAGAGTGCGAGCAGGGGAAGTGTAGAGAGAGAGGGAGACACAGAATCTGAAGCAGGCTCCAGGCTCTGAGCTGTCAGCACAGAGCCTGATGTGGGGTTCGAACTCACGAACTGCGAGATAATGACCCGAGCTGAAGTCAGACGCCCAACTGACTGAGCCACCCAGGTACCCCTATGTTTTTAATTTTACTTATTCTATATTTTTATTTTTAGGCATTCTATTTGTCCTTTTCAAAATCTACTACATCAGTTTTTATTGTTTCCAATCCGTGAAGATATTTTCAAGTTTATCCTGCATTTCTTTTAATATACTAAGCCCGGCTACTTCCTAATCTGTGTGTGACAATTCTAATATCCAAGATCTTCTTGGGACCTTGTTTCCTTGTGCTTGGCTATTTTGTGACTACATACTACTTACTGTTCATAATGAAATGTAAAATAATTATTAATTAAATAATTATTATGGGTGGAGGGAATGGGGAGTTATTACTTAATTGCTATATGATTTGAGGTGACGAAAATGTTTTAGAAACAGAAAGTTATGACACAACAATTTTATGTGATATATATTACCATAATAAAAATTTTATTATTAAAAGTAAAAAGTAAAACTTATTAGTGGGGGAGGTTCTTTGGGGCCTAGGATAAAGGTGCCTTCCTCCACAGGAGATACACTCTTGTTTCTGAAAGATATCTGCAGACGTTACCAATGTAGACATTTTAAGCTCCAATTCCCTGATAGAAATTTCCGGAATCCCAATAATGCAAATCTGCAGAAGAGGTGGCCCATTCGGTGATTACAACCTCACAGGGACAGGTTTTCTTTCCTTACTGCTCTGCTTAGTGCCAAGACAATGCCTTCCCAGGCCCTTCTCATCCACCTGCAGATGTATTTACTTGGGGTCTAAGCATAAAGTTGGAGTCTTCTATTTGACTCCCCACTTCAGCCTGGATTTGGGCTTTCCTGTCTGCAACTTGCCCTTAACTCAAAGCTTAGTTTCATCGAATGCCCTCGGGGCAAACGCAGGTTCCTACACTCAGTTTACCTTTCAGGATTCTGACTTAAGATGTTGGTTTGGTAAGTCTCTGTCTTCTTGTTAGCCCTGTAATGCTTTTTAAGTGTTTTAAATATGTTACCCTGCATAATAGTTGTTTTCAACTGAGCTGTCTCATCACGATCAGAAATGGAAGACAGAAATGTATTTTCTCCTAGATTTTGCCTAGACTGAATTTAAGATTTAATGTTTTAATTCACCTGACAAATGAGGTACACGTTGAGGTTCCTTTGTTATTAGTAATGGTTAGCATATCAGATTTTCCAGTTATAAATTCTGGTATCCTAAAAAAAGCATCTTCACTGCTGAGCCCCTGCTTTAAGCTGCTGTCTCACTGAGCTTAATTTGGAGTTATTTTCACATTTTTCAATTTCTGACCCACTGACCTAACTGATCCTCTCAGCAACCTAATAAGTGTTCCGTGTCACAGCTCCTGATACACGCTGCTGAAAGATCAAACATGCTGTGCCACTGGAGAATCATAGTTAAGAGCAGAGCAGGGTGCTCTAGGAGCTGTCACTTTCCTTGTATGTCCTTGTCACAAACAGCATCTGGCAGACACATCGGGTGGAATTTTGCTGCTGGTTTAACCATTTGGTTGCTGAATTGCAAGACGAGAAATAATGAACATGTTCAATTTTATCTGATTAGTATTCTCTGACTTAATAATTTTGCAAACTGAATCAGTTTATAAACTAAATATAGAAAAGTTATTATTATGGTCTGGTGTCTAAGCAACCATTTCATTAACAAAAGCTCCACTTGGGAAGAACATCTGTTTGTCAGTAAGGTTGCTGCTGTCATCAGACAATTTCATGGTGAAAGAGCCCTGGTCACCCTGTGCCTTAGTAATCCCTAGTTGTGAAAAGGTCAACAGGGGGTACTACAACAGAGGGAGCCATCTGTTTCGATCTGTGCTAGTCCCTCAACCTTGCTCTCATGAAACGACTCGGTTTTCCTAAATGGCCACATGATTTAAAAATATGATCTTCCGATTATAAAAGCAATAAACGTTCATACTAATAAAGCAAAAAATAAAAAGCAAAAAAAAAAAAGGCATGAAGAAGCAAATAAAGATCACTCGACTTTGACACCTTCGCATTAGATCTCATTTGGAAAATGGATCCCACTGCTAAAAAAATTCTTTGAAAACCACTGGCCACAAATACCTCTCTATGCCTCTACCTTTTTCACCTGCAATTAGGATGTTTTTCATAATGGATAAGGGCCTAGTGTTGAAACTGAGTTCGGAAACTTGCAGAAATAAGAGATTTGCTGTTGTTTTGAAAGCAGCAGAACCTTGTTTTCACATGAAATCTTTAGAGGAGACTCAGTGAAAGAGAAAAAAGCAGAGCCCTCTAGTTAGAGGGGTTGACGGGTGCTACCTACCTCACTGAGCCTAGGGTCTCGCAGAACACACGCATCCGTGCGGTCCTCACTGTCCGCGGGCTCCTCCCTGCCACAGGACCGCGGCTCTGCTGTCCCTGCAGGCTGGTGGAACACTCTTTCCTCCCCGCTTTTCTAGATTCACTCCTAATCCTCCACCATATCTCAGCTCACCGGCCACTTTTTCCTCCCCCTCTCTGCCAGTAAAACGTCAGTAAAACACAGGCTCTCATGTCTCTGTGATTTTTCTCCACAGCACCTGTCAAAGCCACATTGCACATTCGTTCATGTGATTGCTGGATCACTACTTGCCTCCCGCCATCTCCTTCCCCATCAAATGTAAATTCAATGAAGGGAGGATTTTTTTTTTTTTTTAGCAATGTACCTAGCGCGGTGCCTTCACACAGAGTAGGTGCTCGATAAATCTTTATGAATGGATGAATAAACACTTGAAACCAATAAGAAAAGAAATCAATGGCCAAAGATATTTTACAATTATTTTTGTCCTTATCTAAAGTCAGATTACCAATAATGGAAAACTGAAGTTGGATATAAGGGTGCCTGAGTGGCTCAGTCGGGTGAGTGTCTGACTTCAGCTCAGGGCATGATCTCGCAGTTTGTGAGTTTGAGCCCCACATCAGGCTCTGTGCTGACAGCTCAGAGACTGGAGCTGCTTGGGATTCTTATGTCTCCCTCTCTCTCTCTCAAAAATAAACATTAAAAAAAAATTTTTTTTTAAAGTTGGACATCAAGTGCAAACCTGCTTCTAAAACAAACTTCTCCGAAGAAAGCAAACTTTAGCAATCATGCCCTGGCAGGTGGACAGGAGGGATGACCTAATTAGGTCTCTGGTAGCTCAGTGCTTGTGATCCATTCCTGAGGCTCAATGCATTCCCAACCTCCCAGCTTCCGCAAGGGACAGCAGAGAGGCCATAAGGTCAGGAAAACTAAGTACAAAGGTCTAATGTAAGAATCTAAAGATCAGTTGACAAAGGTCTACAGATACCATTTAAGTGCACTTTTCCCATCACTATCCAAGATCTCAACGTGACCAAAGAAGGATAAACTGATGCTTCAATCAGTTAAAAATGTTAAACTTATGAGTCAGCAACAAAAGGAACTATGTCAGGGTTAATAAAAAATATAATTGGGCTTATTAAGTGTGTGAACACTTTCAAGGATCATTTTAAACACATCTGGTGAGATTAGGAATTTTAATTTGTATTTCAACTAAAGCATAGGCTGCCTGCTATTTAGTTTGAGGGAGAAAAGCAAGGGCAGGGTACCCCTCTAGCCGCTACCTCAAAGCAGTTTCAATAAAATCCAGATGGATTCCTTAGAGAGTCCAGTAACAGCACACTTAAACAGAAGTCTAAAGACAAACTCGTTATTTTACTTGGGAGTTCTATCACTGTTTTATCTTCCTTAACTTGCCTTCAGATTCCAACTTCACTAAAAACAGGGTGGCTCCAGGGCAAAATTTAAATAGCTGTTCTGCAGAGAAGGTACTTACACCTTCTTAATAGCTTGTAAAGTAGACATTGAAACAACTGACTTTTATCCCTTTTAAGGTGTCTCCTGACTGCCTTCCTGGTTGTGAAGCCTGCCTTTGTGACTACTGGCTTGGTTTACATGAATAGGAGGTAAAACACTTGAAATGAACCCTGAAAACCATGAAACTAAGAAGTATTTACTTGCTCAGCTGAAAATGTCAAGATCCACTGGTTCCGTGGCTTAATTCACTGTCTGCGAGAGCAGAGGCCATGATGATTTTAGAAAGGTTAAAAAATAGAGGTGCCTGGGCGGCTCAGTGGGTTAAGTGTCCAACTTTGGCTCTGGTCATGATCTCATGGTTTGGGAGTTTGAGCCCCGCATTGGGCTCTGTGCTGACAGCTCAGAGCCTGGAGCCTCCTTCAGATTCTGTGTCTCCCTCTCCGCCCCTCCCCCACTTGTGCGGGCGCACATGCGCGCTCTCTCTCTCTCAAAAATAAACATTAAAAAAATTTTTTTTTATAAAAACTAGAAAGGTCATAAAATGGAATGGAGAGAGGAGGGAAGTACAGACACGTCGAACTTGGCTCTGGGGTTGATTCCAGTCTCCATCACTCACTGGTTGACCTTTTATTGGTAACAGCTTTCTCTGCATCCTTGTCAACATCTGTTGTTGCCTGAGTTGTTAATATTAGCCATTCTGACAGGAGTGAGGTGGTATCTCATTGTGGTTTTGATTTGTATTTCCCTGATGGTGAGTGATGTTGAGCATTTTTTTTCACGTGTCTATTAGCCATCTAGAAGTCTTCATTATAAAAGTGTCTACTCATGTCTTTTGCCCATTTTTTCACTGGATTATTTGTTTTTTTGGGTGTTGGGTTTGATAAGTTCCTTATAGATTTTGGATACTAACCCTTTGTCTGATAGGTCATTTGCAAATATCTTCCCCTGTTGGTTGCCTTTTAGTTTTGCTGATTGTTTCCTTCGCTGTGCACAAGGTTTTTATTTTGATGAGGTCCCAATAGTTCATTTTTGCTTTTGTTTCCCTTGCCTCCGGAGATGTGTTGAGTAAGAAGTTGCTGCGGCTGAGGTCAAAGAGGTTTTGCCTGCTTTCTCCTCTAGGATTTTGATGGTTTCCTGTCTTATGTTTAGGTCCTGGATCCATTTTGAGTTTATTTTTGTGTATGGTGTAAGAAAGTGGTCCAGGTTCACTTTTCTGCATGTTGCTGTCCAGTTTCCCCAGCACCACTTGCTGAAGAGTCTGTCTTTATTCCATTGGATATTCTATGCTCACCCCACTCTTGACACCCTCCTGCCTCTGCTTTTCCTTCAGGCCTGACTCTCGCACTCCATCCCAACACACCTCAACTCTGTCCATCCACCTTCAGAGTCCAAGGAGCTCCATGAAAACTACTGTTCTGAATTTTTTTTGTTAAAAAATTATTTAAATGTTCATTTATTTTTGAGAGAGAGAGAGAGTCAGAGTGCTAGCAGGGGAGGAGCAGAGAGACAGGGAGAGAGAGGGAGACATAGAATCCAAAGCAGGCTCCAGGCTCCAAGCTGTCAGCACAGAGCCCAATGCGGGGCTCGAACTCACGAGCCGTGAGATCATGACCTGAGCCAAAGTCCAACACTTAACCAACTGACCCACCCAGGGGCCCCATACTGTTCTGAACCCCTCTCTCTCCAGCCTCTGGCAACCACTCATCTAGGCTTTGTGTCTGTGTGGATTTGCCCATTCTGGACATTTCATATAAATGGAATCATGCAATGTGTGGCCTTTTGCGTGGAGCTTCTTTCACTTAGCATGTTTTCAAAGTTCATCCCCTTTGTGTGTGTGAATCAGTATCTTAGTCCTTTTTATTGCCAAATAATATTTCATTAGGTAAGCCATACCACATTTTATTTATCCATTCAGCAGGTGATGAATATTTAGGCTGTTTCTACTTTTTGGCTATTAAGAATAATGCTGCGATGAGCATTCATACATAAGCTTTTATACGGACATATGTTTTCATTTCTCTTGGGTATGCCTCTAGAAGTGGAAATGGCGGGTCATGTGGTAACTATGTTTGACTTTTTGAGAGCTGCCAGCCTGCTTTCCAGAGCAGCTGCGCTATTTTACAGTTTCCACAGCCATGTACGAGGGTTCCGCTTTCTCCACAGCCTCATAATTTGTATCATTTTAAAGTAAGTTAAAAAAAAATTTTTTTAAAGTAAGTTATTTTTAAATGTCACTTATTGGAGTCAGAAAAGCAACAAATATCAAAAGTTCTATACAGGGGCGCCTGGGTGGCTCAGTCGGTTGGGCAGCCGACTTCAGCTCAGGTCAGGATCTCACAGTCTGTGAGTTCGAACCCCGCATCGGGCTCTGTGCTGACGGCTCAGAGCCTGGAGCCTGCTTCCGATTCTGTGTCTCCCTCTCTCTCTGCCCTTCCCCTGTTCATTCTGTGCCTCTATGTGTCTCAAAAATAAATAAACATTAAAAAAAAAAAGTTCTATACAGAAAGCGACAAACAAAGTTTACCTGACCCACAATCTCTGCTAACAGAGCAAGGAAACAACCGTGACCGTCAGCAGGAAGAAAGGTGGGCAGTGTGAGGCCACACTCAGATTCTACTCATGGAAGATGAATTTCAAAGATACACATAAAGATTGCTTAAACATAATACTGTACACATTGCCAAATGGGCAAACACACACACACACACACACACACACACACACACACACACACACACACACACACACATCCCTCAAGCGCACACGAGTTCAGCACATTAAGTTACAGAAAGGGTTGATTTATAGTGAAACCACTTCCCACAAGCAGGCCTACTTCTCCTATACCTAAGACCACCTGGGAACTCAGCCCTTGTACCTGGGGACAAGAACGATGTGCTTACTAAGATTAATTATTTTTCCCTGTGGCAAGAGCATAGTTCTCAGAGCCAGAAGCAAATTCTGATGCTGACACTTAGTATCTGTGTGACTTTGGGCCAGTTTCTTAATCTTTTTGGGCCTCAGTTTCCTTATCTGTGAAACAGGGGTAATACCTAACTTGCAAGGTTGCCGTGACTGGCCCATAAGAGACACTAGTAAGTGGTAACTTCTGTAATATTTACTGCCATTTCTCTCATATGGCAATTTTCCAGGGCAATCTTGGGAAGTGAAAGTAACTAGCCTTGAAGTGACCAGTACATCTTTTACTTCCAGGCAAAAGTGCTAATATGCTAAATATCCTGATGCAAATCTGAATGTTTCAATCCTCAATGATAGAGAAAAGCACAGGATAGATATTGAAAAGTGAGGCTAATGTAAAACTCAAATGTTCTGGGCTCTGAAATGCAACCTGTAACTGGAGGAAGGGAGAGAGAGAAGCCATTATAAATATCTATCACCAGGGCTGCAGGAAGATAGGGTACAGTGGGCTGGGAATCCGAGAAATGGGTTTCCACCACCCCTGCCCTGAGTATAGCAAAGTCAATTATTAATTTATAAAAGGATTATCATATCTGCTTTTATGATATTTCGGGATTCTTGACAGAATCAAAGTTTTCTAGATGATTAAGCATTATTCAATTTTTTTAAGTTTATTTTTGAGAGAGACAGAGACAGCATGAGTGGGGGAGGGGGAGAAAGCATGGGAGAGGGACAGAAGCCCGAGCAGGCTGCGGGCCACGAGCATATAGTCTGATGCAGGCCTCAAACTCATGAAACCATGAGATCGTGACCTGAGCCACGTGCCCCAAGCATTATTCAATTTTAATAAATATTACTGATAATCATAATATCTGTTTTTTTTTAAGTTCATTTATTTTTGAAAGAGAGAGCACAAGAAGGAGAGGGCCAGAGAGAGGGAGACCAAGAATCTAAAGCAGGCTCCGCACTGGCAGCAGAGAGCCTGACGCAGGGCTCAGACCCACGAACTGAGAGATCGGGACCAGAGCTGAATGAAGTCAGACGCTTACCTGACTGAGCCATCCAGATGCCCCTGTTTTTAATCTTAAAACGCACAAAAATAGAGCCAATTTCTACCATTATTTGAAAAGTTCTAAAAAAGGAACCAAATACATTGAAGGGGAAAAAAACTCTTTTTTGGAAGGGTTTATTGAAGATTTGGAAGCCATGAACAAGGTTCAAATTGCTTGCTAAGTAATCTTAGAAAAAAGACTTAAGCTATCTATAAAATGGGATTATCTCTCTTCATACCACAAAATTGACTCAAAATGGATCATAGACCTAAATGTAATTGTGAAAACTAAAAATTCATGGAAGAAAACACAGAAGTAAATCTTCATTATCTGGGTCAGGCAGTGATTTCTTAGAAAATTCACCACAAGTGCAAGCAATAAAGAGAAAAACTGGTAAGTTCAACTTTCTCAAGAGTAAACTGTTTTGTGCTACAAATGACACCATTAGTAAGAGAAAAGACAACCCACGAATGGCAGAAAACATCTGCAATCTTACACTTAATAAAGCACCTGCTTCCAGAATATATCAAGAGCTCTTAGAACTCGATAATAAAAAGACAAAATAAATCAATTAAAAATGGGTAAAGAATGTAAACAGACATTTCTCCAAAGAAATGTGCAAAAGGTGTACCCCAGTGGTTCCGTCAGTTAAGCGTCCGACTTCAGCTGAGGTCAAGATCTCAGTTTGTGGGTTCGAGCCCCGCATTGGGCTCTGTGCTGACAGTTCAGAGCCTGGAGCCTGTTTCAAGTTCTGTGTCTCCCTCTCTCTCTGCCCCTCCTCAATTCATGCTCTGTCTCTGTATCTCTCTCTCTCTCTCTCTCTCTCTCAAAATGAATAAATATTAAAAAATTTAAAAAAAAAGAGAAATGAATAACAAGCTCATAAAAAGATGCTCAACATCATCAATCATTAGGGAAATGCAAATCAAAACCACAATGCGATACCACTTCACACCTAACTAAGACGGCTGTAATAAAAAGGACAGGCAATAACAAATATTGGTGAGTATGCAGAAAAATTGGAACCCTCCTACATTGCTGATGGGAAAGTAAAGTGGTGCAGTCACTTTGGAAAACAGTAGCAGTTCCTCAAAAGGTTAAACATAGAGTTACTATACGACCCAGCAATTCTAAGTATAAACCTAGGAGAAGTGAAATCACATGTCCATACAAAAACTTGTATGTAAATGTTCGTGTTATTCATAAAAGCTGGAAAGTAAAAACAACCCAAATATGACCTAAACTTATGAATGGACAAACTCAATGTGGTTAATCTATAAGGTGGAACACTATTCAGCCATAAAAAGGAATATGTACCAATCCACCACATGGAGGAACCTCAAAAACATTATTCTAAGGGAAAGGAGCCAGACACAAGAGCATACAATGTATGACTCTGTTTACACGTAACATCTCCAACAGGCAAATCCATGAGATGAAAGTAGTTTAGTGGTTCCCAGAAGCAAGGGGAAGTAGGAACGGAAATTCACCAATAATGGATATGGAGTTTCTTTTTGAGATGATGAAAAAGTTGTAAGGCTAGATAGTAGTGATAGTTGTACAACTCTCTCTAAACATACTAAAAACATTGAACATTAAAAAAATTTTTTTAATGTGTATTTATTTTTGAGAGAGACAGAGTATGAGCAAAGGAAGGTCAGAGAGAGACAGAAAGAGACACAGAATCCAAAGCAGGCTCCAGGCTCTGAGCTGTCAGCACAGAGCCCAAGGCGGGGCTCGAACTCACAAACTGTGAGATCATGACCTGAGCTGAAGTCGGACGCTTAACTGACTGAGCCACCCAGGCGCCCCTGAATTGAACATTTTAAACTGGTGAATTTAGGTATATAAATTACATCTCAAATAAAAAGTTTAAAAAGTAGGGATATGAGTTCGAGCCCCGCGACGGGGGCTCTGTGCTGACGGCTCAGAGCCTAGAGCCTGTTTCAGATTCTGTGTCTCCCTCTCTGTCTATGCCCCTCCCCTACTCATGCTCTGTCTGTCTGTCTCTCTCAAAAATAAACATTTAAAAAAATCAAAAAAAAAAGTAGGGATAATCCACCACCTACAGCTACTGTAAGAATTTACCCAGACGGCGTATATGAGAGACATTTGCTAAATGCTCATTTGTTAATTAGGTGGTACAAAAACCAGGTCAGGACATAAAAGCAATCTTCCCATTTCAAGGACATAAATGGAGACGATAAACTTTACGGGAACTGCATTCCAAACTTCAATGCCAGATCCAATTAGATGGTCCTGCAAGGGACAGAATTATGTTCAGCTAATGGTTTCCCAATTTACTGTACTTGACGTAGAAATCTGAGAATGAGATAGGGAGCTGAGCCTCTGACAAGTTAAGACTTGAAATCCTGCTCAGTTTGAAACTCGGTAAAGACAATTTCACCTTGTATCCACCTCTCCCCCTTCCCGGCCTTTTGCTCTCCCTCCCGTTGGCTCTTTTTGCCAGAGATGAAAATTGTTCTCTGAGAGAAAGAGGGTAGAGGAGTCGGTGAGCTCTGTCTGGGCAAGTCAGGACATCCAGGTTGTCCTCACTACACACTCGGTACACTTTCACCTCCCATGCTTGGCTCAGAGCCTAGGGTTTCTGTGCGCCTTTTCCGCCCCCCTTTCTCTTTTTCAGTGAGTCTGGTAGTTTTACCAAAGATCTTTCTGACACTGACGGGGATCACTTGGATCCCGGAAATGCATCTGTCTCTGGTTGCTTTCAAAATGCCCTTTCAATAATTCAAAGTGCCTGAGAGAATACGGGAGCAGGTCCACAATATGATAAATAACTTGGATATAAAAACTTACTTGAAGAATATCACTTATGTATCATATTCGTTATGGAACATCTATTGTACATTATCGAACCGAAATGTGAAAAATACCCAAACATTATGGAACCCTCGAGGCCATATTTTAACTCCTATTTTGGAAAAGTGGACTTCCACTTTTTACCTTATATACTTCCTTTTCAATTAAATGTTTTAAAACAACGAGAATGCATTAATTTGTGCAGTTAATAATGATATAACAAAGAATGAAAACAATATATATACAAGAAATCCAAAAAGGAGAGGCATTTAACGGCCACTGTCTGAGATTAGGCCTTCTATTTACGAACTCTGAACTGTACGTGAATGCAGCAACCTGCTACGGACTGCTCTGCCTGAACCCCTCGCTACTGAGTACCCCCCGGGAGCAGCTGCTGTGGGAATCCTCAACCATCGCTGTCTCAGCAGGACTACAAGGGGACGCAGACCGTCTTTCATAAAATTAAACTTTAACTCATAGGGAATTTAGTTCTCAGCCTGTTGCGATAGACAGGTAATACACACACCGGAAGTTCTGACATCAGGTATCAGTGAGACTCTGTTCAACGAGTAAGTTTAATTCCCCTCTGCTCTATGCACAGACTGCGCAGTTGGTGGAAACTTACAAAAGAAATACAACTTACCAACAAATTAAGCAAAAGATAATTGTAATTTTCACATGGAGACCGGGAGGCCAGAAAAGGAAAACTTAAAGACATGCATGCAAACGTGCATGAACATGGGAACATGTGTACACACACACACACACGTACACTCCCCACAACTAAAAGCTACTCGAACCGCAGCCACACACCCCTTGTACTGCAAGATGTTTACAAGGGGGCTGGTCTCGTCTGACTGGGAATCCAGAAGGCCTTGGCTCCGGAGTGCTCTTCACTCGGGCAAAAGACATTGGCAACACAGGTGGGAAAATTCAGCTCTTTCTATTCTTAATGGGAAATTCACCTAAGGCCTTGGCCGTTAAGTGCATGTTACAAACACCAAAACATCAATTAATTCAAACTTGTCCATTGTGGGGAGCTGAGAACAGAAATTACACTCTACCTCCCATGTTCTTCATCACCAAATTAGCTACTAACTGATTAGCACGCCAATTAAAATTACTAAAAACAAACATAAAACCAACAGTTGTGATTTTTATAGCAGACCCTAGAGGCTAATGAGCTCAACGGGCTAATCAGCCAAGAAGCTTACTCCAAACAGCAATGCTGCCACATGAGAAGGACATACCTCCCCTTCCCCCAAAATGCTGTCCATAAAAAAAAAAAAAAAATCAAGAAACATCTTCTTAACAGTATTACAGCTCCTTGAGAAAAGTCCTGAGTGACTTACTTCCTAAGACTTATTAATTATAGGCATTTGAGGTTCTCGCTTCATACCATTCAGGGTCATGTGACTCCCTGGGCCCCAGGCTTACCTCGACTCTGGGCCTCGTTGCCCATCGACCTATAGGTAGTTACCTTCTCTCTTTAAAACCTCTACTCTTTTGGCTTCTGTTCTCACCTAGTTGTCCATTGACCTCTTGGGGTGGTCATTTTGTCTCCTGTGAAGAATTTTCTTTTTGCTTTCTAACCTAGTCATGACAACTCACTGTTACAGTTTCGTATATAGTAGGTGCACAATAAGTGCTGAATAAAGAATGAATTCCAAGGCTCTGGCCTGCATCACTGTATCCTATCCCCTCGGCACTCTCTCTTAAGCTTCAACTACCAGATCTCTACAGAGCGTCCCCAAATGATACCAAGAAATAAGTAGCCAGTAAACACCTCGGCGTGCCTGTGTGGTCATAGAAAACCTCACCTTTCGGGAATAAACAGAACCCATCAGTGTGAAGAACTGAAAACTGCATTATTGGCTTCAATTCTTCACCTCTCCCTGCATTCGTGCCCTCTGTTCTCTGACCCGGCAGTATCCCACTGAAGGGAAACGGTGTATTTCTCTCTCTCTGGACTTTTGGGTTGGGCTGCCTTGACTTAGTGCAGCCAAAAGAACGAGGCGGAAGTGACAGGATGCAGATTCCAATTTTGGACCTAAAGAGGTCTCTCGAGTTTGTTCTTGTTCTTACGCTTCTGCCATCGCCACATGATGTCCCGGGGAGGCCGCTGGGCCAGGGGTGACCAAGAACGGGCACGGCAGAGCTGCCGCAGCCTGCCCACAGAAACATCCAGCTAAGCCTGGCCAAGATCAGCTGAACCCTATCGGTCTACAGATGTGCGAGGGATAATAGACGATTGGTGTTTTTTTTTTTTAATTTTTTTTTAATGTTTATTTATTTTTGAGAGAGAGAGAGAGAGACAGACAGAGCATGAGCGGGGGAGGGGCACAGACAAAGAGGGAGACACAGAATCTGAAACAGGCTCCAGACTCTGAGCTGTCAGCACAGAGCCTGACATGGGGCTCGAACTCGGGAATGGTGAGATCATGACCTGAGCCGAAGTCGGACGCTCAACCGACTGAGCCACCCAGGCGCCCCGATTGGTGTTTTAAAGTACCGAGTGCGGGGGCCGTCTGTTCCAGAGCGATAACTACCGGACCGAGTCTGCCTACCCAGACTTCAGGCCTGGGAGGTCACACACATTACCACGTTGCTATCTAGCAATCTAACAGTAGAAGCAGCAGTAAGAGGATGATGATAACACCAAAATCATAACAGCTAAACTTATTTGAACACTTACTGTGTGCTAGGCACTTTCAAGGTATTAATACTCATTTAATCCTAATAGTAACCTCCGTTCATAGACTTTTTATGATAGAATAGTTTTAGATTTACAGAATCACAGAGAAGATAGCACAGAGAATTCTCATATACGCCACACCCAACTGCCCTTATTATTAATTTTTGCATTAGCTTGGTACATTTGTCACAATTAATAAACTGACATTTTATTATCAACTGAAGTCCATCATTTACTCAGATTCTCTTTGTTTTTTCCAAATGTCCTCTTTCTGTTCCAGGAGCCTAACTACCACGTTACATTTATATCATCATATCTTCTTATTCTCTGACAGTTTTGTTCCTTTTATCCCCTTATTAAATTTTAATTATTTTTGGTAACAGTTTGAGATATAATTCACATAGCATAAAATTTGCTGATTTAAAGTATACAACTCAATGGTTCCTACAATATAGTAGGAACACGGTTGTGCAACAATCACCACAATCAATTTTAGAAGGTTTTCATCACCCCAGAAAGAAATCCTAACCCTTCAACTATTACCTCCCAACACTTTCCCCTTTCCCGCCAGCCCTAGGCAACTACTCATCTAGTTACTTAACGCTCCCCGACTCTGCACATCTCTCCTAAGGGAACCATACGTTACATGGTCTTTCGTGACGACTTCTTCCACTGACAAGGTTTTCAAGGTTCATCCCTGCTGTAACATGTTTCCCTGCTTCCTTTTTTTAATGACAGGATAATATTCCATTGTATGGATAAAGTACATTTTATCTACCCGTCGGTTGATGGATATTTGTATTGTTTCCATGTTTTGCTTGTTATGAACCCTGATGTTGTGAACACTCATGTACAGGGTTTTGTGTGGACATAAGTCTTCATTCCTCTTGAGTTTACACCTAGAAGCAGGGTTGCTGCGTCAAGCGGTGACTTTATGCTTATCTTTTTGACAAACTGCCAGACTGTTTTCCAAACTAGCTGTGCCATTTTGCATTTCTATTTAGTCCCCTTTCTACAGATATGAAATTGAATCCCAGAAGGATTAAGTAATTTGCCCAAGTCCGCACGGCTGAGCAGCACAGGGATGGAGGTGCTCTCGGGCGGCTGGCCCCAGAGTCCCAGCTCTTGACCATCACACTGCACTGGTGGGGCCAAGAGAAGCCACGAGATAACTGATCTTCTCACCATGTCTGACTCCTGCCCTTTCAGGAAGAATGCCTATTCTCTACATCCCTGTTCAAGAGGCCTCCCTCTAGATATGGAATCCACAAATTAATGGAGGTGGGGAGAACAACAAAGAATCACTAAGGAGAAATAAAATTATTGCAAAAAATATTTCATTGAGACGTCCCTGGGTGGCTCAGTCAGTTACACATATGACTTCAGCTCAGGTCATGACCTCGCAGTTTGTGGGTTCAAGCCCCAGGTTGGGCTCTGTGCTGACAGCTCAGATTCTGTAGTTTGGATTCTATGTCTTCCTCTCTCTCTGCACTCCCCTGCTCATGCTTTCTCTCAAAAATAAAATGAATGTTTTTTAAAAAAGTGTTTAAAAAACATTTCAGTGAAAAAATGGTATATATTCTGAGATTCTTTTAAATTAAAGGGAAAGCAAGGGTGCATCCTAGCAGTAGTCAGGTATATAAAAGGTTAAGGTAATGAGAGTTCATGCGTGAGCCATTCTCTACCTCCTTGAATGAGAAGAAATGGGTTTCAATCTACAGAATGACAAGGACTTCCTCATCATTATCGGACACAGGCTCTACTGGACCCCTTAGGAAGCCATCCAGGAACATCGTTATGATGACTTAAATTGAGTCCCAGCTAGGAGACAAGAAGATGGACAAAAGGACCAGCATCTTACGGTTCCATGACTTTACAGATTTTGTGCAAACATACATGCCACAATCTTTGATCCACAGACTCAGAGTCCTTTAAACGAGGACTAACTTACCCTGAATAGCAGACAGATATACAAAGGTGTCTTCATGCTCCAAGTTCTCCAAGAATATCTGGAACCACAAAATAAAGGAGTGATATGATTCACAAAGAAAAAGCAAGAGACAAGGGACCCTTATGGCAGCGTCAAAAGAATAAATGCTTTTCTTCTTTTTTGTCTTAACTAGACATTGGTCTGACTTGAGAATCTTGTAGGGAAAACAGTGTATATGTTTGAAGTCCCATTTTTTAACAACTATGAAATGGTACCGGTTAGAGGGAGATACTTTTTTTTTTTTTTAATGTTTATTTATTTTTGAGAGACATAGAGACAGAGTATGAGCAGGGGAAGGGCAAAGAGAGAGGGAGATATAGAATCCGAAGCAGGCTCCAGACTCTGAGCCATCGGCACAGAGCCCGACACGGGGCTCAAACTCACAGACTGTGAGATCATGACCTGAGCCGAAGTTGGTCACTTAACAAACTGAGCCACCCAGGCACCCCAGGGAGATACTTTTTGAAGTGGCCAAGTATATACCAGAAGTAGGCATGGAAACCAAGATCTGGAAGAAAACTCCTCAACGTTTGCTCCACTGGAGGCCACGGTGGACAACACTCTCACCTGTGACACGATAGACTACCAGTCAGGACACACAAGACGCCAAGTGTGGGGCTGTGTCCAAATGATGGCATGTTTGCTCTGATTTGATCCTTTTCTCTTGCATTCACAAAGTATATGGAAATGCAAGTGACAGATGTTACTGGAATAGCCTTGAATCTGTTCTAATTTCTTTCTTTAAATCTTTTGCACATTTTGGCACTTGGATGGACATTAGTTACCAATTATCTTCAAGAGATATCTCAATTTAGGAACGCACCAGGGTGTCAACTGTAGAGGGTACTGCTTATGTAGAAGATATGACAGTTGACATGTTACGTTTAGGCCCTAATACGAGGGCCAGAGAAAGACAGCAGCCATATGCCCATTTTTTTCCCGGTTGGGTGTCTAGGGGAAGGACGGGGGTCTCTGTTCCGTATCTAGTGATGCAACGTTTGCTGGCACAGCGATTCTTGACACCAAACTCTGCTGCTGGTCCCCACATCCGCAGCATGTTAGGGAGAGCTGGAAATTAGTTACACTGGAAAGAGGGCCAGGTTGTAAGGGGTGGGGATCACATAAGGAGTAAAGGAAGCTTAGTCCAGGGTGGTGGCCATGGGAATAAAGAGGAAGAGATGGAGATGTATTTGACAGACTTCTTGGAAAAAGAATTGACAGGACCTGACCAATCACGCACAGAAGATGAAGATTAAATAAAGAAAATCCTGAAAACGTTCCCAGCATTCACCACCTACTTAGGCGCATGAAGGGATATTTTCGGTGATTGATTACTCAAAGGAGGTACAGAATTTGAGGTTTATGGCAATATTTCAAAGGCAGCACGTCCTTGGCACATTTCTGGGCCTCGGTTTTCTCACCTTAAAATGGGGGTAATACCAATACTGCAGCTGTTGTGAGGCGTGGAGACAGTGTCTGAAAGGTATAGGACCAAGCTCAATATGGCAGTTGTTATTATTATTATACTATTGATTCTAACACTTTGAAGACTAGAGATAAATGTTTTCAATCAGAATTGTAACTCTTAATCTAATGGCTAGAGTATATGACAGAGATGATAATTACCATAATGGTGAGCCTTTTTTAGATGCTCACATAGTGCTTATCTCCACAATTAGTGCTTTATGTAGACTTTTTTTTTCAAGGTGTCAGCAGGACTGCATTCATTCCCTCTAATATATAAGATATATGATATATGATATATAATAAACGTATGCATTCATTCATTTATTTTAAGTAAGCTCTATACCCAACATGGAGTTTGAACTCGAAATTCTGAGATAAAGAGTAGCCTGCTCTATCAACTGAGCCAGCCAGGTGTCCCTACATGGACTATTTTATTTTAAATTGTAAACCTTTTTCTTTCTTATCTTTTCTTTCTTTTTTTCAGATTTTATTTTTATTTTTGGGGTGCCTGGGTGGCTTGGCCGGTTAAGTGTCCCAACTCTTGATTTCTGCTCAGGTCATGATTTCATGGTTTGTGGGCTCAAGCCCCATGTCAGGCTCCACATCGACAGACTGGGATTATTTTTCTCTCTCTCTCTCTGCCCCTCCCCCACTCACTCAGCACAGTCTCTCATATAAATAAACTTTAAAAAAGATTTTATTTTTAAGTAATCTCCACACTCAATATGTGGCTGAAACTCGCAACTCCAAGATCAAGGGTCACATGCTCAACAGACTGAGCCAGTCCAGGTGCTCCTAAATCTTTCAACATAAAGTGGGTCCTACAGTTATTACGCTCACTTTACGGATGTAGAAACTGAGGGAGGTGCATGGGCCGCTCAGTCGGTTAAGCCTCTGACTCTTGATTTCACCTCAGGACACAATCTCTCGTCCGCAGGATCAAGCCCCATGTCTGGCTGTGCACTGATTCTCATTCTCCCTCTCTCCCTGCCCTTCCCTCCTGAAAAATAAATAGATGTAGAAATTGAGGTTCAGAAAATTTAAAGGTCTTGTCCAAGAAAGTGATCTGGGATTTGACCAGTAGTCTCCAGACTCTTTGGTCTTAATCTGTAACCCATACTGAGGTGAGGAAAATTACCACAAAAGGGAAAAGATTCCCAACCAAGCATCTATTTCCTCCCGCATACATCTCTCTTATACAGAAGAGCCTTTTCACTGTGATGGAGGGCGAAGGCGGGAGTGGGGGGAGCCGGTTCTGCACAATTCCCCTACAAAAGGGGCTCAGAAAAAACAGGTGGCTCCTCTGGGAATTTGCCCATGCTGTTCCTTCCCCTTTTCTTTCCTGTTCATGCTCACCTGAGCGGTCATTATCAGGTCATTATCTAAATCTTTCCTGTGTCTAAGTCTTGCCTCCTCAGAACAATTACAATTTCCCTAAAGGTGGTCCAGGGCAGGGGCGCCTGGGTGGCTCGGTTGGTTAAGTGTCCAATTCTCAGTTTCGGCTCAGGTCATGATCTCGCGGTTTCGTGAGTTCGACCCCCACATCGGGCTCTGTGCTGACAGTACAGAGCTTGCTTGGGATTCTCTCTCTCTTACTCTCTCTCTGTCCCTACCCTGCTCACATTGTCTGTCTCTCTCAAAATAAATAAATAAACAAAAATAAATGAAAACAAAAAACAAAAGAAAGGAAAAAACTCAGGCTGTCCGGGGCAGTGCCTGATCCACAGTCGAGGCTCCTGGAAAGCTGCCCCACGCTGTGTGCACGTGTTTTCCCCAGTATGTTCTACTCACCTTGAGAAGCTTCTCTTGCATCTCAAGGGCTTTTGCTTCTCTCTGCTCTATCCAGCAGGAAAGAGTTCGCAGAGCAGCAGCCCGCGTTGGAACCTGAGGATCGTAAGCTGATAAAAGAACCTCCTGGAGCTGGTCTGTGGTGATGCTTCCAGATTTCTGGTTTGTAGCCGTTCTGGGCCCAGTGACCTCCTGAGGAATGGGTGAAGCATGAGATTCTGGGCCCATCTGCCTGGATTTCTCACGGCTTTGCTGCCATTCGAGGTCAGACGCATCAGTGTTCTTTTCATGACTGGTTTGTTGCTGCTCTTCTACTTTCCCTGCTGGGTCCTGTCTGCTCAGGGCGCTTCGGGCAGCTGCACTGACGGCGTCGGTGGAAAAGGCCCCGTGGGTAGAGATGGTGATGCGGAGATCGACGGCGAGCTCTTGGATGACGGGGTCAGGGTACGCACTGGAGACCGTCTCCAACAAAGGCAGCAGCCGCTTCAGGACAGCGAAATCACTTGACTTCAACTATGGAATGAAAGAAAAAATGCGGAACCCACATTAATACAGCAGATGTTAATACTGCCTGAGCACAAGGGACCATATTCTGAGAAAGATCTTATTCGTGGTGTAATCAGCATAGTCTAGCACTCAGTAACTATTGTTGAGTAATTATAGCTAACACTTATTAAATCCCGTGTGCAGGTATTTTTCTGAGTTAAAAATAAACTAGGGATGAGCATGATTACACTTAATTTTTACAACCTGGTGGGAAAAACACGGTTGCCTTATGGTTTTAATTTGCATTAGCCAGACTACCAGGGCTATTAGGCGTCCTTTCATGTTTTCTGGCTGTCTGCCTTTCTTTTTTCTGTGGACGCCCTGTTCACATCCTTTGTACCCACTTGCCTGTTAGACTGTTTGTCTCTACAGCTATTCTTACCATAGCAGATTTTAGTGCTCAGTCATATGGTAAAATTCTTTTCCAGATTATGATATTTTTAATTTTATTATCTTTTTTACTGCATTATTGTACTTTTAACTTCTGTGTACTTTCTATGTACCTTTGCTATGAAAATATGAGTTAATATTAGCAAAGTACTTAGTGTCTGACACACAGTAAGTGCTATGTAAAGGTTTTAAAAAGAAATATGATAAATATGCACATATTCATATCCCCAAGATCTAGTTATGATTATTATCTACCTTACATTATCAATGGGGGGAAATGAGGCACGGAACAGCTAACTAACATGTACAAGGTCACGCAACTGGAAGATGGTGAGCTATGAATTCAGTAAGTCTGGCTCCAGAGTCCATACTCTTACCCAATACCCTACAAAGTCTCGCTTGAACAAATAAAGCAGTTTTCTTTTAATGTTTGTTTTTGAGAAAGAGAGAGAGAGAGAGCATATGTGAGAGTGTAGGGAGGGGCAAAGAGAGAGGGAGACAGAGGATCCAAAGCTCTCTGACAGCAGAGAGACCTACATGGGGCGCAAACCCACAAAACGTGAGATCATGTCCTGAGCTGAAGTTGGACATTTAACCGACTGAGCCACCCACCCGCCCACGAATAAAGAAGTTCCTAACTACAATATCTAAAGTGGCTGGTCAGCATCCAAGGGCATCACAGGTCTGGAAGGTATTGCGATAATAATTGGCAAAAGGGAATTTCTCCTGGAAAGTGAGAGTGAGGGGGCACCTGGGTGGCTCAGTCGGCTGAGCATCCAACTTCAGCTCAGGTCATAATCTCATGGTTTGTGGGTTTGAGCCCCGCATCGGGCTCTTTGCTGACAGCTCAGAGCCTGGACTCTGCTTCCGATTCTGTCTCCCTCTCTCTCTGCCCCTCCTCCACTTGCACTCTGTGTGTCTCTTTCTCTCAAAAATAAATAAACATTAAAAAAAATTTTTTTAATAAAAAAAAAGAAAGCGAGAGTGAAAATTACATAAGATTTTATTCTCTCCAGAAGCTTTGTTCTATAATGCCATCTGCCTCACTAGGAGGAGTGCATGTGCAGGCAGGAGAGAAACGAGAATCAGTGATAATCCTTTTCTCTTTGAAAACACTAGAATATTATCATATGAGGCTTCACAAGTCCTTGATATTTGAAAACCTTCCAGGTCTTAAAATCCTTTTTAGAATAAGGAAGGGTATTTATTACTAACTCATTTACTCACTTTATTATCCAACCAACCAATCGACCGTCTGTGTAAGATCTATATAATATTGTCACTTAAACTCTAAGTCCACAGAACTATTACTGCTTATTTTCCCCTTCCTTCCAAGTAAATAAAAACTTGAGGTTTATGTCAGGTTTTACCTGTAGAATCTGACCATACGCTCCCCTCAGATTTCTTTGTTTAAACATTAGGAACTACATACAAAATCGGCAGAAGGTACAATGTCTAGCTTTGCAGCGTGTGTTAACCTACCTGCAGGTGCACAGCAACGGACCACTGCAATGTTACTGTATGTTACATTACATACAGGGGGAAGAGAATAGGTATGTCCAGAATAAAAATTACGTTATCTGAGAAAAAGGCCAGTTTTATCAGGAGTCTGTAGAACTGGGAAAGATATTTTAGTAATAGATATTTAGATAATTTTGTGAGTATTATATTATGCTAGACTTCATTTGGTGCCTCTGTAGTAGTAGGGACGTTTGTTTTTTCTTTAAGTGTCTGAAATGGGAAAATCTATTTATAGCTACAGTGTATGGCCTCTTTTTCATTTCTATGGTACGCAACAATTTCTTCTTAAAAAAAAAAAAACACGTAAATAGACAAATGGAACAAATAGAGAAACCAGAATGAGACCTATTTAAATATAGTCAACTGATTTTTTTAAGTTTATTTTTTTAATTGAAGTATAGATGCCGCACAATGTTACACTGGTTTCAGGTGTGCAGCACAGTGATTCCGGTGTAATCAACTGACTTCTGACAAAGAAGCAGAATCAGTACAACAAAGACAGACTTTCAACAAATGGTGCTGGAACAACTAGACATTCATTCAAAAAAAAAAAAAAAGAATTTAGACACAGACATTACACGATCACTAAAATTAACTCAAAATGGATCATAAATTTGTTTTTTTTAATATTTATTTTTTTTTTAAAGAGAGATAGAGAAAGTGTGAGCAGGGGAGGGGCAGAGAGGGAGACACAGAATCTGAAGCAGGCTCCACGCTCTGAGCTGTCAGCACAGAGCCTGACATGAGGCTTGAACTCACAAACCACGAGATGATGACCTGAACCAAAACCAAGAGTCAGATGCTTAAGCAACTGAGCCACCCAGGTGCTCCTAAATGGATCACAGATTTAAATGTAAAATGCGAAACTATAAAATTCCTACAAGATCAGAGAAAATTTAGATGACCTTGGGTATGGCGCTGACTTTTTTGATCAAATACCAAAGAAAAAAATTCATTAGAGAAATAACTGATAAGCTAGATTTCATCAAAATTTAAAATTCTTTAAACTTTTACTTTGCAAAAGACAATGTCAAGAGAAAGAGAAGACAAGTCACAGACTTAGAGGAAATACTCTCAAAAAGACTCATCTGATAAAGGACAGTTATTCAAAATACACAAAGAACTTTTAAAACTCAACAATAAGAAAACATGTAACCCAATTTACAAATGGGCAAAAGAGCTGAACAGACCCCTCACCAAAGAAGATACGTAGACATACGGCGTACGAAGAGATGCTCGGCGTCCCATGTCATCAGAGAATTGCAAATTAAAATAAGATACCATCATATACCTATCAGAAGGACTCAAATCCAAAACCCTGACAACAGCACAGCTGGTGAGGATGTGAAGCAAGAGGGACTCTCATTCATTGTTGGTGGGAGTGCAGAACGGTACCGTCACTTTTGCAAGACAGTTTGGCAGTTTCTTACAAAACTAAACATACTCTTACCATATGTTCCAGCAACTGATCTCCTTGGTATTTACCCAAATGACATGAAAACTTATGTCCATACAAAAACCTACACATAGATGTTTATAGCAGCTTGATTCATAATTGCCAAAACTTGGCGGGAACCAAGATGTCCTTCAGTAGGTGAGTGGATAAATAGATTGTGGTACATCCAGACCGTGGAATACTATTCAGCACTAAAAAGAAATGAGCGCTCAAACCCAACAGACACGGAAGAACCTTAAATGCAGATCAGTAAGTGAAAGAAGCCGGTATGGAAAGGCTACACGGTACGTGATTCCAAGCAAGTTACATTCTGGAAAAGGCAAAACTGTGGAAACGGTAAAAAGATCAGTGGTCGTCAGGGGCTGGGGGGAGAGGGGGATGAACAGATCGAGCACAAAGAATTTTAAGGGCAGGGAAACTATTCTGTAAACAGTATCATAATAGTAGATACATGTCGTTATACATTTGTCACAGCCCACAGGGGAGTTCACAACACCAAGAGTGAGCCGTGATGGAAACTACAGAGCACGAGCGATGACGCGTCCATGCAGAATCGGCGATGTAATAACTGGATCGCTCCAGGGCGGAATGCTGATCGTGGGGAAGCTGTGCTCTGGGGGGCGGGAGGGATACGGAAATCTCTGTATTTCCTGCTCGATTCTGCTGTGCACCTAAAACTGCTCTAAAGAAGAGTCTATTAATAAAATACCCAACCACCTTTTCTTCCAGTTTTCAAGCTTCTTAGTCATTGTTGGATTCATCTTATTCGAGTGAGCAGCTTCTCTAATCACCATAGGCAGGTAGGTGGACTCTGAATCAAAGAGTTTACGAGGCAATTAAAGTTAGGCATTCTTTCAGTTTCAGAAGCCTGCAGATTTCCCACTATGAGAATAATCAGGGAAATCTTAGACTACAGGTGCCAACTATTTTCTTCATAAACGTTCAAAAAATTTTTGAGGTATAAAGTAATATTCACTTAATTGTAGGGGAGAAAAAGGAGCCACTAAGTAATTATTAATTATTTTTCAAGGGTCACGGAGGGCCATATGGAGATTGAGAATTAACCAGAAAGCCCACATCTCTACTCCTGTCACTGCTTCTCAGCACAGGCCTCAAATCCAGACTTCAGAATCCTGTGGAGAAGGCCTGAGGCCTGAAGGAGCAGCCCACGGGTGAGTGACAGATTCCTTTATTGTCTGCCTCTCTTCCAGAGTCTCTGGAAGGCTCCAGGAGAGGAATGAGCAGAGCTACGTCAGCCCACGTCTCTGACTGCTTTCAGGGTGTCAAGAGCGAACCAGTTAGACGGTGACTTGTTCTGAATTTCTGCAAGCTTTCAAATTTAAGAACTGGGGGATGGCCTGGCAGGGGTGGGACTGGGGGCAGGGGTGGTGGGAGGGGGCATACCCGCTAAGGGAAGCATATGAGGACGAAAGTGACAACCAGAGGACAGCATGTATAGCCCCACAGGAGGCTAAGGGGCACACATCCCCTCATCCGGCCTTCTCCCGCTCCAGTGAGAATCAGTACTTTGGGACAACCTGAGGGTTTCTTCCAGCAATAAAATGCTGACCTAATTCCATAAAATATTTATGTGTATTCTTTGTGTTCTCATTTCTATACATCGCCTATGTTTCTTCAGATACTTTGCTGAAGAGTTTACATGTCCAGTTCTTATATATAATGTCACTGAATTTATTTACAAGTGGTATTTTTATTTGTCCTAAGTCAGCATGCAGCATGCCCTGTTTTATAATAAGCGGCACATAAAGATACACATAAGATACTAATATGAATCTTCTTTTAAAAACTTAAGAATTCGTTGAATTTACCACAGCCACTAGAAGGTAAACTCCATGAGGGCAAAGAGGCACATGATAAATATATTTTTTTTAGGTTTATTTATCTTTGACAGAGAGAGAGAGAGCAAGGGAAGGGCAGAGAGAGAGGGAGACACAGATTCCGAAGCGGACTCCAGGCTCTGAGCCGTCAGCACAGAGCCTGATGTGGGGCTCAAACCCACGAACCGCGAGATCATGACCTGAGCCAAAGTCGGACGCTGAAGCGACTGAGCCACCCAGGAGCCCCAATAAATATTTCTTGAATGAGTTCACCCTATGAAACTCTCAGAAAATATGGTATGAGACCTCAGGATTCGGGTTGGAGTCCCGGCCCCGCCACCCTGACCCTCATAGCGCAGATCAGCTCCATGCAGCAGTGCTACAGGGGACACGGGCCCCGGAACATCATCAAGAAGCCGCTTCCTGAGGGGACAGGGAAGTTACCAACGCCACACTTTTACTGGTGACCAACCTGGAAGTTTAGAAAATGAGTTTGGGGGGCACCTGGGTGGTTTAGTTGGTTAGACATCCGACTTTGGCTCAGGTCATGAACTCGCAGTTTGTGAGTTCGAGCCCCGCGTCGGGCTCTGTGCTGACGGCTCAGAGCCTGGAGCCTGTGTCTCCCTCTCTCTCTCTGCCCCTCCCCCGCTCACACACTGCCTCTGTCTCAAAAATAAATAAACACTAAAAACATTAAAAAAAAAAAAAGAAAATGAGTTTGGAATTATACTTGTCTTGTTAGCAGTCTTAGATCTACACTTTCTCCAGACTGACTCCTCTTCCTGGACACCATGTTCTAATAACCACCTTAATTACATAAATTAGAAAGGAAAGAAAGAAAGGCTTAAACGCTGTTAGATTCTGTTTCATTAGCTAAGACAATGAACTCTAATCGGAGATAGATATAGCATAATCTAGACTCTGAAGCAAAAGTCCCAGCCTGACAATGGCCACCTGAAAACCTAATTAAGAGTCACGGCTTTTCTTTTCTCATACAAAGACAGAAAACCCAGAATTACTATGGAAGCCCCTTATGAATCCACGAACCAAAAAAAATTAATAGATCTAGGGCAAAAGTACAGGGTGACGTGTTTATCCTCACTTAACGAAATGCAAAGTCAGAGGAATCCAGGATGTCAGCGGTGAGTCAGGATGGCTCATGGAAGGGCAGGGACAGGCAAGGGAGGTACATTTGCATCAGCCAGGTGACTCTCTCTTAAAACATGACTCATTTACATAGTCAGTCCCCCAACACCGGGCTTCGAGAAAGGGAAATGGAAATATCTGTGTTCTATTTTCCATTTGGGATGTGGGAAAAAAACTACAGGTGTTAAGTAAGAGAAAAGAAAAGCATAAAGACCATACTCTCAACTTATGGAGACAAAGACTATTCTTAATATTCAACCAGAAAAACAAAAACCAATCAGGCCAACTAAATCCAGTAACAATACAACTGAAGTAAAACTATTCCCCTGGTGAACCCTTCCTTGACCATTCAATGGCAGGGATACAGTAGGACTTCAGAAAATGAACCAAAATTGTTTTCTTCAGACTACACAGGAAATATACAATTTGGAGTGCCAAGAACATCTACCAAGAAACGGGCTTCGCGTTAACAACAGGCCCAAATAAAAATCCTCTTCCTCTTAAGGACAAGCTTTGAAAGGAGGCAAATTCTAATATATCACAAATCAGTATCAGATTTGAGTTTTCGAATTAAAAACTCCATTCCCAGAGGGTTCCCCACTCACTGCTAAGAGTCATAACTGGTCTGATTTGGGGTCAGATTTCATCATATTTGCACTAAGCTTATTCTGCCTTCTCGCAGTCTCCTGACACACACACATGCCCCCCTCCCTTCTTGTCTGGCTCCCCTCTAACCCTTGGTCTCTATAATTCAGCTACACACCGGCTTCCATAAGTGTTTAAATATACCAGGCTCTTTCCTGCTTCCCAGCCTTTGTATGTGATGTTGTCTTTTAGTGAGTTTCCTCCTCTGCACCACACACCCTCCAAGCTCCTATTCACTGTTCAAGTCTTACCTCAAACTTCCGCTTCCTCGGGAGAGACCCTCTCAGCCTAGGTTGGTGTTATGTCCTCTTGGTACCCTCCTCTTTTCTTTTCAGGCACTTGATTCTATTCTAAGTATATTCTTTGAATAGTTATTTAGTGTCTGACTCCCTCACTGGCTCTAAGCGTCATGAGGGTAAAGACCATGTTTGCTCTGTCCACGGCCGTATTCTCAGACCCTCAGCTCAATGTCTGCATGTAGCAGTAAGCAATAAATATTTTCTGAGTGAATGAATTTCCAAATTATAAGTATGTAAAAGACACATGCGTGGGACACAAAAACTTTAACAGGCCACATGAAATGGGTTGAACAATGGATCCTGTGCTAAAACAGAACGCTTCCAATCAGACGGAACCCTGAGCAATTAGCAGGTTACCCAAGTTCCCCCAACTACAGCAGTAGGGACAAGGGCTGAGCTTTGGAGAGTAAGGGACAGAGAACCTAGTATTCACCACAGATGCAAAGGTGCCAGTTCAGAAAGGGCCCTGCACTTCTGATAGAGAAGTCTACACAGGGGATGGGGTGGAAGTGGTTCGATATTCTCGTCCCCTGCTTTGGGGAGAATTCTCAATAACCACCTGACTTGTTTATCGTCATCCCCCTAAGTGCATCATCCATGCTGTTTTCTCACAAGGGTGAGAAGGGAAGCAAGAGGTTTCTCTCTTCTCTCCTCCCTCCACGCAGGGTTGGCCCATCTGGGCCACCTACCTGAACGGCTCCTCCCAGCATGACGGCCACCAGCCCCATGCACATGCTCAGCGTCTGCGACTCCACGACGCCCTCTGCCTGGTGGGCCGAGCTTGCGCACGCTCGCTGCAGGGTTGCTGCGACAAAGTCCACAACCTACCACAGAAACAGGATTTAGAACCAGTGAGGAATAAGAAAAACAATCTCAACAGGTGCCTGGGTGGCTCAGTCGGTTGAGCATCCGACTTCGACTCAGGTCATGATCTCACGGTTCATGAGTTTGAGCCCCGCGTCGGGCTCTGTGCTGACAGCTTCAGAACCTGGAGCCAGCCTTGGATTCTGTGTCTCCCTCTCTCTCTGCCCCTCCCCTGCTCAACTCTATCTCTCTCTCAAAAATAAATAAACATTAAAAGAAAAACAATCACAAAATTCTCTTTACATCTTATGTCTATATCCTTCACCTTCTTCCTCATCAACACATGAAGGCGAGAACCTGCGAGAACAGGCATGGTGCTCAGCGTCTTACATGCACAGTATCACCAAAATCTCATGTCAACTTGAGGAGGTAAGTGCTCCTGTCCTCATTTTTTTCCTTAAGTAAACTCTACCTTCAATGTGGGGCTTGAGTCTGGGTGGTTCAGTCGGTTAGGCTTCCGACATCAGCTCAGGTCATGATCTTGCGGTTTGTGAGTTCGAGCCCTACGTCGGGCTCTGTGCTGACAGCTCAGAGCCTGGAACCTGCTTCCGATTCTGTTTCTCCCTCTCTCTTTGACCCTCCTCTGCTTGTACTCTGTCTCTCTCTCTATCTCTCACAAAAATAAACATTAAAAAAATAAAAAAAAAGAATAAAAAATGTGGGGCTTGTACTCACAACCCCACAATCAAGAGTCACACTCTCTACCGTCAGCTAGCCAGGTGCCCCCGCCCTCACTTTTCGATGATGAATCTGTGAGCTGCTCAATACAGTTAATAAATGAGAAAGCCCATTTCTACTTCCCCAAAAGTTTTAATATACTAATCCAACTTCCTTGACTTTTCATGAATTTTGCCAGGAAATTAAAATGAAAAATGATTTGAGACTTTCTGACTGTCTTAGAGGGTCCTAGATCTGCTTCTCCTAATGAGGTTTTCTCCTCAAGGACTCCCCTGCCCCAACCCAGTTATGAAGGTCTGATTCCAGGAAGCAAAGAATGGGGGGAAGAGGCATTCAGTTTTATCTAAAACAATCTGTACGAATGATCCAGAGTCATTTTTTTAAGTGTTGAATATTTTTAAAGGATTAAGGTCATTCATATATAAGATTTTATACAACATTTGGCTAACAACTAAGCTTTAAATGGAATTAATTTGGTCAGCATCATTTTAGCAGCACTTGTATTAATCACCTTAAACAGAAATACCTTTGAATAAAAGCGACCGGACACACATCCGTGCTTGCGCACATAGACACGTGCACGCACGCACACGTGCACGCATATTTAGGATTAATGGCTCAAAAGGGAAAAATCATTTTGAAAGTGGTACAGCTGACATAGGTTATAATAAGCCTCTAAATACCATGCAAGCTTGCATATTTAATTCTCTGGGCAAATCACATGCTAGGCTAGAGTCTTTATTGCAAGCTTAAAGTAAGGAGAATGGCTTGTTAACACTTGTCTTTGGAGCAAGGCAGGAAACTAGAAAGGTTATTAAAAGTTCTACTTACTGAAACGAACAAATCCTGGTTGTGGCAATTTGCACCAGTCTCTCAACCCTAAGACTTTACTGATATTCGATGTTACGGACACTGGCCTTTCTACAGGAAATGCTACATTTCTAGAGAAAATGCTTGGGTCACCTATCGGTCTCTGAACCAAGAGTTTCCTGAAGAGTTTCCTAAAGCAGCCCTTGATTATGGGAAGCTTCTGTTTCAGCACAAATGCATTGTTAAATTGCTGGAACAGAACTATCCAGACTTTCCACTTTTTGTAAGTCCCTCTTCACTATATATATTTTTTCTTTGTTTTTTTTTTTTTAAGATGCCACAAAACAAGTAGTATGATCCTATTTTTGTTAAGAAAGAAACTATGGGGGCACCTGGGTGGCTCAGTTACGCTTCTGACTCTTGATTTTGGCTTAAGTCATGACCTCACAGTTAGTAGGTTCAAGTCCTGCATCACACTGACAGCGTGAAGTCTGCTTGGGATTCTTGCTCTTTCCTTCTCTCTACCCCTCCCCCACTCATATTCCCTCTCTCTCTCTCTCCCTCCCTCCATCCGTCCCTCTCCCAAAATGGACAAATAGAGGTGCCTGGGTGGTTCAGTTGGTTAAGTGTTCAACTCTTGATTTCAGCTCAAGTCATCATCTCACAGTTCGTGCGTTTGAATCCCGTATCGGGCTCTGTGCGGACAGTGCAGAGCCTGCTTGGGATTTCTCTCCCTCTCTCTCTCTCTGCGCCCCTCCCCAGCTTGCTCTCTCTCCCCATCTCTTTCTCATAAATAAATAAATAAATAAATAAACAAACAAACAAACAAACATTAAAAAATTTACTGTGCTGGGGCGCCTGGGTGGCTCAGTCGGTTAAGCAACCGACTTCAGCTCAGGTCATGATCTCACCGTCTGTGGGTTCAAGCCCCGCATCGGGCTCTGTGCTGACAACTCAGAGCCTGGAGCCTGCTTCAGATTCTGTGTCTCCCTCTCTCTCTCTGCCCTTCCCCTGCTCATGTGCTGTCTCTCTGTCTGTCAAAAATAAATAAACGTTAAAAATTAAAAAAAAAAATTTACTGTGCTTAATGGATAAATATAGGAAGAAAAAAAAGAAAAAAACTATGTTTGTATACATGTAAAAAATCCACAAAAAATAAAAACCGAAACACCAAGGAGGTGTTAAATGCAGCGTGATAGCCAGCTGTTATTGTCATCCCTGAAGTGCCCTTTCTCCCAAGCTTCTTTCTTGTGACAACAAAACCACCATACCCATTTCCCATTTGGACCACAGCTCCTCCCTGCTACTACTCACTTCCTCTGACTGGTGAGGCTGCCAGCCACAAGGACAGGTAAGTAACAGAACTGTGTTCTAGAATCTACATACAATGTGGAGACGGGGAGAGGCTTTTACTTTTTCCTTAAGCATTTTTGTGAAGTTACATAATCTAAAAAGCCAAATATTCCTGCAGGTTTATAATGGAAAACAGCAGCGCCCTTATCCCATTTCTCCCCGTCTATGGCTCTACGGAGGCAACCACTTCTAACAGTTCAGGTGTTTAATAATAACATTCAGCATTTACTATGTACCAGGTACCGTTCTGAACACATTACAGATACTAACTCTCCCGATCCTCCCGATCACCCCGCGGACCCGTATCAACCTGCCGCCAGCATTCCGGCAGCCGAGTGGAAGCGGGCCGAGGCCTCACTGTTGAGTCTGCAGACAGCAACCCAACCCCCTGGTTTTCCAGTTTGCTGCCGTCACCCAAGTTCAACCTCTCCTAAGAACATTCCTCAGGTCTTCTGCTGAGGGGGGAAGGTGTTTGAACGAAGCTGAGGAAGGAACCAGGAGTCTACCGAAGCTTGTAGAGCCTTTCAACCTGTTTTAGGCTCTAAATTCAGCTCCATCTTTACAGCTTAATCTAGCACCTCCAGTCTCTCTAGTGTTCTGCAAGGAGAAGTAGTTTTTTTTTTTTCCAAAATAAAATATTAACAGCTTTATTGAGGTACAGTGCATTCTTTCCTGACTTCTCCCATGCAGGCACTTAGCTTTCTGTTTTCTGAGGTGCTAAAATCAGCTCTTATTTTCCAGTTTCCAACTGGTGTTATTCTCTTTTATCTGCTGTCTCTCCTCTCCTTCTCTGTTGGCCCCTGTGGTTTCCAGAAGGAGCAGATAAACCCATGTGTTCAATATACTATCTTTAATCAGAAGTCCATAGTTCTTAAATTTTGCACTTCCTTGTTGTTTAAATGTTTCTACAATGAGCATGTGTTACTTATGTTAGAAGCGTTTTTAACATATGAGAGAGAACGATCATATAAACCACTTCTACTGTGCCAAGTACAGCGATCCAAATACAGAAAGGTGCAAAGGGTGGTGATTTTCTGAAAGGGCAGAAAAGAGGAAATCTTGCTCATACCATTCCATTTACCCTGGCCTTCTTGCTCAGCCGTCCACAATTGAGACGCGCTCCCTCTTAGCTGGGACACTCTTCCCCCCATGTGTCTCCCTGGCTTCCTCCTTCTCCGCTTCCAGATCTTTCCTCAGAAGTCATTTTCTCAGTGAAGCTCTCCACGACCACTCTGTTTACCACACTGCCTTTACGTCCCTTTTCTTTGATTTTTCTCTCTGGAATTATCACCACCTAACACACTGTGTGCTTCTGCTCACTTGCTTGTTGTCTCTCTCCCCCATGTGAATGTAATCCCATGAGGATAGATGTGTGTGTTGTTCACTGCTATGTCTCTCATACCTAGAAGTGTAGGCGGCACATAGTAGGCCTTCAGTAAATATTTGTGGAATGAAGGAACTTGGGAGTTGGTGTGGGGCACTGTATCTGTACACAGACCACTGAATACGTCATTTCTCTCTATAGCTTCTCTTATACCATCTGCCAACACATTTTATTGAATTTTTCATCTTTTATCCATAAATACTTCCATATACATTTCTAGCAAGGAGTTTTCTTTTTTTTTAACATAACCACCATATCAGGGATGCCTGGTTGGCTCAGTCGGTAGAGCGTGCAACTCTTGATCTCAGGGTAGTTAAGTCAGAGCCCCATGCTGGGTGTAGAGATTCTTAAAAAATAAAATCTTTTTTTTTAATGTTTATTTTAATCTTTTTTTTTTAATTTTTTTTTAACGTTTATTTACTTTCGAGAGACAGAGCATGAGCAGGGGAAGGGCAGAGAGAGAGAGACGCAGACGCAGAATCTGAAGCAGGCTCCAGGCTCTGAGCCGTCAGCACAGAGCCCAACGCGGGGCTCGAACTCACAGACTGTGAGATCATGACCTGAGCTGAAGTCGGCCGCTTAACCGACTGAGCCACCCAGGCGCCCCTAATGTTTATTTTAATGTTTATTTTTGAGACAGAGAGAGATAGAGCATAAGTGGGGGAGGGGCAGAGAGAGAGGGAGACACAGAATGTGAAGCAGGCTCCAGGCTATGAGCTGTCAGCACAGAGCCCGACGCGGGGCTCGAAGTTGTCACAATAAAATGCTGGGGGAAAAAACCGTCACTGAGCTGGATGTATTGGGCCTAATTACATTCATTACACCACACCCTAGTAGTTTTCACAGACACTGATTTATCACCCAGATCCATTATTTCATTAGGGGTTGCAAAATATAAATCTGGAGGTCTCTTTTGGAATATTTTGGCTGTGATTCTTATAGAAAGAAAATTTTTCCTTCATCGGCTATTTGGTTACACTGAAATATAGTGCTGACAGAAAAGGTAAGCTCAACCTTCTATGATCTTCCCTTTCATTTATCAATTCACAAAATAATGAGTTGATGCCCTAGCGACTTCCGAAGACGTTCAAAAGGGATTTTCGGGGTGGGAGGAGTGGGGGGAACTCAGGCTTTTGTAGCTTGGATGTGTTTCAGTGCATGGCTGGCATTAGTCTTTGTGATGCTCAAAATGTCCTATCTGTGGCCAACAGGAGACCTTCAAGCTGGCTCCAGAGAGCCACTAACACGACTTCGTTCATCTCAAGTATCTGCCTTTTATTTAGGTACAAATAGATGCCCCGAGGCTCACAGTGTACAGTCCTGCCCTAGACCTTGGATGAACCTTGACTCCAAAGAGCTTTGAGTTCTTTCAGCAGGACAGGGTATTTAGAAGCTATAATCTGGCGCTAAGGATGTTTACTGCTGCTGGGCTGTCACTGCTTCTTGACATGGACAGTGGAACGAGCAAGGAAATACCTATTTTTTAAAAAGAAAACATTGTGAGATCATATACTAAAACTTCCACTGAAATTCAATATTATAGGGATTTTTTTTCTTTGATTTTATAGTCCTAACTTTTTTTCTTACACTGAAAATCTTGGTTTCTAATGATATTAACAAAACTACTTATAACACGTATTATTTATAACTTATCCATATGTGTGTATATTTCAAAATAAATACTAAAATTACCACTAGCAGTAAACTACTAAATGTAATTTTTGTGTGTGTGGTTCTTTTCGTCTTGATGTATTTTAACATTAGCTGAAGGATGATTTAAGGGGAAAAATCACTTTTGTACCAGCCTAAAACCAATGTTCCTTAATTAGAAGCAAAGGGAGCTAAGTGCAAAAGCTCAAGTAATACAGTGTTCAGGCCATTTTCCCTCCAACTCACATCTTGAGACAAAAACCTAAGATCTGGGTGAAAACGTCTTTAGGGAGCTGATAAAAACACAGGAGAAACAAATCACCCTAATGGGTAACACGGGGTCAGGGAACTGAAGGAAGAGGAAGCCGAGAAAGAAATCATGAACGTAATTCTCATTAAACAGGCACAATAAGTTGGAGCTGACAGACAGCTGCAAATTTTCTCAGCAGGAGCTGTAGTGAAATGCTGCTTAGCAACACCCCAAGGCGGATGACAATGAGGACGGTACAAAGAGCTGAAGAATCAGATATGAGCGTGACCATCATACCATCTTACACCCGACTATTCACCAGCCGAGGAACAGCGAATTCTGTAATAACGACAGAATATGGTGACTGCACTGCTTGCACTTTATTACCTTTATTTCTTTAAAAAAAAATTTTTTTTTTCTGTTGAAGTAGGCTCCATGCCGGAACTCACGACCTTGAGATCAGCAGTCACATGCTCTACTGCCTGGGCCAGCCAGGCACCCCTCTTATTTCCTATTTTTAAAAAAGCTGGTAAATATAATGTCTGAGCCAGTAAAATGCAGGCAGTGATTCACATAGTTACTCTACCCTTGAAATATTTTAAAAAAACGTCTTAAAACTTCACAGGCTATTGTGGAGATAGGCTGTTAGGTAGACCTATAAAATTTAAAGTGATCTTATTAACATTAGCGGTTTGTTTTTTTTTTTTCAAATCTAAGTTTTGTAGAGGCACCTGGGAGGCTCAGTTAGTTAAGCATTCGACTTCGGCTCAGGTCATGAATTCGAGGTTCGTAGGTTGGAACCCCGCGTCGGGCTCTGTGCTGACAGCTCAGAGCCTGGACCCTGCTTCACATTCTGTGTCTCCCTCTCTCTCTGTACCTCCCCCACTCACGCTCTGTCTCTGTCTCTCTCTCAAAAATAAATAAACATTAAATTTTTTTAAATAAGTTTTGTAGGGGCGCCTGGGTGGCTCAGTTGGTTGAGCGTCCGACTTCGGCTCAGGTCATGATCTCACGGTTCGTGAGTTCAAGCCCCGCGTCCGGCTCTGTGCTGATGGCTCGGAGCCTGGAGCCTGCTTCGGATTCTGTGTCTCCCTCTCTCTCTCTGACTCTCCCCTACTCATGCTCTGTCTCTCTCTCTAGAAAATAAATAAACATTAAAAAAAAATTAAATAAGTTTTGTAATCATGCTCAATATTTGACACATATTAGAATCATTTATGAAGCATAAAAAACACAAATGCCCAGCCGTTAATGCCGACACACTGAATCGGAATCTCTACAAGTGGGCCGGGCAACCATATTATGAAAATGACTCAGAGAATTGCATTCGCTCCCAAAAATGAAAACCCTGTGATACAACACATAAAGATTGACACCAATTCTCAGAGTTTTCTGTGCATGAGAATCACCTCAGGAGCTTGTTCAACACGCCAGCTCCGGAACCTCTGGAGGTGTTGTCTCTGTCGGCCTGCTGTGGGCTCGGCGGTCTGCGAGCTTAAGCGGCATTCCAAGGAACAGCAATGCAGGTGTTACCAAACCACACTCTGGGCAACATTTTTTTTTTTTACATTTTTTGGAAAGCATGTAAAGAAACCAAAACAAACAAATACTACCAGCCTGGGATCTGGAATGTGGCATCCACTGACCTGAGTGATATTTGTGAATATCTGCTCAGACATCCTCTCGCACAGAACGGCCAACAGCTGTAGAACCAGCAGCTTCCGCCCCTGCTCTTCCACGAGGGTTTGGCGCTGCTCTAACTCCAAGACGCCGTTGCTGGAGAAGGGCTTTGTTTTCAACTCTGCTTCGTCTTCCATGGCCACATGAGTCAACTCCTATCCGCGTGGAAGAAAAGAGTGAAGACAAAGTCTGTAGAAACAAGGGCTTCACAAACATGGGAAAACTGTTTCAAATGTATATTTAAAGAACTAGTGTATGTTCACTGCAGCATTATTTATAAGAGCCAAAATTTGGAAACAAATAAATGTCCAGCAATAAGAGAAGGGATAACTAAACTGTATCTACTATTCTGTAGCAGTTGAACTAAATAAACCAAGTCTATATGGAAATCAAAAGGGAGAGGCCTCAAAAACAGTGTGGAGTGAAAAATGTATCATGATATCATGTATACGAAGATTTAAAACTTCATAATAAGGGGTGTCTGGGTGGGTCAGGTCATGATCTCACAGTTTATGAGTTTAAGCCCTATATCAGGCTCGATGCTGTCAGAATGGAGCCTGCTTTGGATTTTCTGTTTCCCTCTCTCTTTCCCTCCCCCACTCATGCTCTTTCAAAGATAAATAAAATATTAAAAAAAAACTTAAGGGGCACCTGGGTGGCTCAGTTGGTTGTGCGTCCAACTGTGGCTCAGGTCATGATCTCGTGGTTCGTGAGTTCAGGCCCCATGTCGGGCTCTGTGCTGACAGCTCAGAGCTTGGAGCCTGCTTCGGATTCTGTGTCTTCTGTCTCTCTGCCCGTCCCCAACTAATGCTCTCCCTCTCTCTCTCTCATTCTCTTTCTCTCTCTGCCAAAAATGAACAAACTTTTTTTTTTAAAAAGGTCTTTAAAAAAACTTTTTTAGGGGCACCTGGGTGGCTCAGTTGGTTAGGTGTCTGACTTCAGCTAGAGTCATGATCTCACAGCTCATGGGTTCGAGCCCCATGTCAGGCTCTGTGCTGACAGCTCGGAGCCTGGAGCCTGCTTCAGATTCTGTGCCTCCTTCTCTGCCTCTCCCCTGCTCGTGCTCTGTCTCTCTCTCTCTCTCTTTCAAAAATAAATAAACATTAAAAAAATTAAAAATTAAAAAAAATTTTTAACTTCATAATAAAAAAAAAACATATACAAAGAGAACGAGTTTGACAGACTTAATCAGTACTTTTTATGATGTCTACCACTAGCCTAGCAAACTGAGACCTCAGGCCACATAACATTTCAAAACCCTTTCTAGAGATTATTAAATGTTTTCAGCACCTTTTCCCCTAAGGTATTTAGAACTAAATCTCTACTAATAGACAATTCACTACTGTGAGTTTTGTAGGCTCTTCCCCTCAACTTCACTTTGTAAATTTCCTTGGAAAGGGGAAACCTTAAGTTCCTTGACAATTAATGCTTTACCAAAGTAACTGACAGCTTAGAGCAACGGTTCCTAACTGTCTGAGAAATTCTGCTCCTCAGGGGACATCTAGCAATGTGCGAGGACTTTGTTGTCACAATGGGAGTGATACATCTAGTGGGGAGATTCTACTAAACATCCTGCAAGGAGGCACAGGAAGCCCCCATCTCCCAACAAAAAATTCCCCAGCCCCAAATGTCAAAAGTACCAAGGTATAGAAAAACCTCAGTTTATAGCAAAGCTCTTTGATTTTTTTGTTTTTTAAACAAAATTTTTTTTTTATTTCTCCGTTTAAGAGCACATCTTGGAATGTTATTTACAATGAGCGGCTAAGGGACACCTTGGGTGGCTCAGTCGGTTGAGCATCCAACTCTTGATTTCGGCTCAGGTCATGATCCCAGGGTTATGAGACTGAGCCCGGTGTCAGGCTCAGTGCAGAGTGTGGAGCATGCTTGGGATTCTCTCTCTCCCTCTCTCTCTCTGTCCCTTCCCCACTCGTTCTCCCTTTCTCTCTCTCAAAACAAATGAACTTAAAAAAAAAAATGAGTGGCTAGGTAAGGGGAAAGAATGTGAATAGAGAAAGTGAGAAAAGCATCAAAAAAATTGGCCCCTATTTCAAGTTCTAGAAGTGTGTTAGCCCTTGCATTCCCCCACGACCACACCAAACTTAAACTCCAGAGACATTAACTTAGAAAAGACACCTTAGGGAAAATAATGGAGAAGGCAAGGCTGGAGGACAAAGAATCCGAGATCACCCTGCCTGCAGTCTCAAACAGCGCAAACAAGGAGTACAATACGGGGTCCGAGCTGCTGTCAGAGATTAGAGCAAGAGGAAGCTCCACCACCAGCACTAACAAACAGACCTGGAGAAGGTTTCAGGTGGTTACAAAATGAAATGAGAAAGGCAGAACTGCTAAATCTCCTTTCCGAATACCTGACAAAACAACAGTCAGAAAGGAGAAGGGATTACTCCATACTGTAAAACCTGCTATTAACTTCAAAAGAGTTCTTACTGTCAACACGGAGCAAAGATTAACCCTTTGGTAGATCAATAGCTACGCTTCGGTCACCTCTAAAAGTTCAGAGCAGATTACCTCAGGAAACAGTTCAATCACACGTGTGCCGCTGAAAGTAAGTTTTTTTCTTGTTACCAACCCAAAGGCTACTAAAAAACAAACTACTCTTACCTCCCCTTATTATTTTTGTTAGATAAGGACCCTTAATTTTAGGGGCTAAAATTATGATGGCCCTGAAAATCCAAAGGGGATCCTGGCACTTCCTTGAAACCAAGCTGACCGCGTCCTCACCCTGCGTGCTTCTTACCTGCAAGCAGAAGATGAAGAAGTCACCTGCCACACCACACTCCTGGCAGTGGGATAACAAGTCCCCAAGGTGCTCTACCCGGCACTGCTCTGACGACACCTTCTGGTACAAGGCTTCATCCTCATCTTCCTCACTGCACGGGGAAACACGGGGAAAGATTCCTCTTGGCAGTGTCACCCAGAGATATACTTTAGAAACTCCATAAAAATCTAAAGTAACATGGTATCAAGACACCTGGATGGCTCAGCTGGCTAAGTGTCTGACTTCAGCTCAGGTCTTGATCTCACAGTTCATGGGTTTGAGCCCCACGTTGGGCTCTGTGCTGACAGCTCGGAGTCTAGAGCCTGCTTCAAAATCTGTGTCTCCCTCGCTTTCTGCCCCTCCCCCCACTCACAGTCAATCTCTCTCTCTCTCTCTCTCTCTCTCTCTCTCTCAAAAATGAATAAACATGAAAAAATTTTTCTTAAAGATGGATGTTGACGAATTCTATTATTTCAATAAATTGAAAGAGCAAGGAGGAATTAAAGCATAGGTTGTATGAAGATATTCTGGTTCCGGAGGAAGAGCAGAAAGAAGTCTGCAAAGCAAGGATCAGATCGCAGAGGGTCCTGGATGCCGTTCAAAGAAAGTGAGACTGTTTTTTTTGATGAGCCTCTGAAGGTTTATGGGCAGTAAAGGAAAAATACACTCTCCCTACAGGGGGAGATGCAGTCCATTTCAACTAATAAGAACCAACGAGTTGAAAGAGGAACATGCATAAAGGCGCAGAAAACTGAGTAGGCCAAATATCCGAGTAATAAAATATGGCTAAGTTATTAAAAGCAGTGCCATGATTTCTGGAAAAAGTTTCGAGAAATTTCTCAGGAGGTACTAAGGCTTTTAGTTTTAATTCATATTAGTGAAAAAGCCAAGATACAATATTATCATACTATACCATGTAAACAAACACAGAGGCACAAAGATGTACTAGAAGACAAAACGCTAAAAAAAATGTGAACAGTGAACAGGACAGGGGTTGCTTTTTGTTTTCCTCTTTATGCCTTTTTGTATTATGCAAAGAAAGTATATTACTCTTATGATTAAAGAAGGAATAACATTTTCTTTTCAGGCCAAACTGAGAAAACAATGATAGATGTTGCTTCATCTCATTGAAAAGCACAATTATTAAAGCTGATTTGGCCCCATCCCACTGGGCAGCACGTCACAGTTTGCCTGTTCACTAATAACATGGCCTTTATATTCCTCTAGTAGACGAATAACCTATAAACTAAGCTTAAGATTACTTCCTATATTATCCCAGAATCTTCCCAAGTCCTTCAGATCAGTCATGTTCTCTCCCCATATTTTATGTTAGGAAAAAAAGCTGAAATGGGTGTCAATTCTAACCTTCTGTGAACCATCCTGTCAAAATGAAGTACTATATTCAAATACTTTTTCAAAAAGACAGGACAACAATAACCTTAAGAAGTTCTATTTCATTCATTCTTAAAATGTCAATGACAGAGTCCATCCTGAATACTGTAGTTATATGTAGTTCCGGAAAAATAAAAATAAAAAAGATCAAGAAATCTAAGGTTGCTCTTTCAGTGTTTCTTTAAACAAAGCTTTTAACCTGGGGCTCCTGAGCAGAATGATACGGGAAAGGTAAGAGGTGATACTGATCTGCCCTAAAGGGACTAGCACTGTGGTCAGGATCTTTAGAACAAAGATAAAATCACACACACACACACACACACACACACACACACACACACACACCTCTGTTACAGTGAATGTTAACTTTTTGGAGACATGGAGCATCTTTAGTATCGAATGAAAGCTATGGGCCCTATTTTCAGAAAAAAAATTCATGTTTGCACATAAAATATTTCTTGCATATAATTTCAGAGGCACTGCGGACCCCTAGAAGTTCATGGAGAAACCCTAAGTTAAGGATCTGTTCATCGCTTCTGGCTGTAAAGATTCGTTCAACTGCTGCCTATTCAATTTTTGTCTTCCATGAAGAGAAACTATAGCTTCAATAAGAACTGTTAATTTTGACATATGTGCACTGAGATGTACACTAGAGACTTGTTGAGATAGCAATTAACTTTAACTACTGATAAGTCAAATACTGTAAAATTCTCTATATAGTCACTAAATTAGTTCCAGAGTAAACTCTTCCAAAGTGTTTTTAAAATAAACATATTGAGAAATTTTAAACTCTTTCAGTTCAGGGGCATAGTTACAACCCCGAGACCTACTAGTGCTCAGTGGCTCTCAGGAAATCAGTAGCTTGCGTTTGTCCTGGTATTCTGTTTGCAGTCAATGTATGTTTTTCGTTTTCCTCGAGTCCATCATATTGAAAGAGTGGTTTTATAACTTTACTAAGTTAACCTTGAAGAAAAAATTAAATTCGCACTTTCAAAAACAGCCACACTTTGAACATAAGTAAAATGTGAGTAGCTGCCAGCAGGTGAGAACTATATGGACTCTGGTCAACAGGAACTTACATTCTGAGGTCATAATAGCTACACATATCACCTAGAAAATGGAAATAATTTAAAGCATACTTGCGAGATGTTGGAGAAATAAATTATCCATTCCACTACATTTATTAAGCACTTTCTAAAGGACCTCTAGGAGAAAGAAACCCCCATCCTAAAATTCACATAAAAGATAGCTACCAGACAATTTCCCTTAAGAGTAAGTCTGACTCTGAACATCCATGCACCATTTGGAGAGTCAGAGAACCGGAGAGCTGGAAAGGGAAGCGGATCGTTAGGGCGCGGAGGGTAAACTCGTGTCCGCCCTTTACTCTGATTCACTGGGAAAGCCTTTGTGAAGTAACTGGGCTTACGAGGCAGAGCTGTGAGGCTCCAGCAAATTGCACCTACTATTAGCTGGCATCCGGGGGGAGAGAAAACCTGCAGGATTATTTAAGGCGCTCACATTTCATTTAGAGATTAAAAATAGCAGCACCTCAGCGGCCTCAAGTCCTCGTTCTCGTTCTACCAGCGCCCCTTAGTGGACAAGTCAGGGAAGGGCCTTTTGGGTGCAATTCCATCAGAAGAGAGGGTAAAAGGATGGGTGGACTCACCAAATGGTCTCTTTGACGGTAATCACGATGCCACCTTGAGTGGCCGCTCTAAACTGACACAGAGAAGGAAGAGGGGACACAGATTTGTCCAATCCTGCAAATCCTTTCAGGCTGGCAATTGCCTTCTTCCTCTCTAGCTTCCCCAGAATCCATAATAAGATCTCTTGGCAAAGTGACCTGGCAGAAAAAAGCAGTTATAAATGAGCTTGTCATCTTACTCTACACATCTAACAAGCTAACATAAAAAAAGAAAGGAAGGCTGTCAGGTTCCACTGCATTCTAAATGCTGGCACGACCACCTAGTGATATTGAAGTGCAGGACTGGGAAGTATGCTTCCCGTGAATTTGAAACTACATCTAATATCCTGAAATTCAAGGAGTGACTGACTAATCTTTGGCCCTAGAAGCAACCCTGATAAGACACAGGAGCCCCATATGATTTAAAAAATAATAATTCCAAGCGTACCATTGCCTTTGGGCCAGGCACTGTGAATGAAAGTTTACACTCACAAAAACCATCTATGAATGGGATCAAGAGCAGGTGACCAAGAAACAGCTTTCCAACAGATTCTTGCTGATTCTTCGGCCCCTTTCATCTGTGCCACTCGGCTAGGAAAAGGACTGAATAAATGCTCACTTCTTCCTTCCCGGGCTCTGATGAGGACATGACAGTGCTGTGAGGATTTGGGTTTCAAAACTAAAACAATGGTTATTCTACGGACAGTTATTTGAAGCCAAATTCACATACTGATAGTCTCCATCTTCCACTGTGTTTTCTCTTGTAGCTGTTGGACTACAATGATGTGTTGACCAAAAGTGAGAGTCGAAGGCAGTATGTGAGCTTTGAAAAACATGTAGGAATGAGTACTTTCTGTCACCACTTAACAACGATGATGACATCGGTCAACTCTCAGCTATTTTCCAGAGACGGCACTAAACACTTCACTGCACAGTCGGTCTTCATAATAACCCTGTGAAGAAGGCCCTATTTTTGTACATCAGATTACACGTGGGCATTTTCCAAACACTAAAAGTCAGAATTCTCTAGGACTTTAAAAAGTCCCTTTAAAACCCTTATAAGGAGGAAGAAACAACATAAATACCTGTGAAAATGCAGAGCTGATACAAAATGAAGCCTACTTAAACTCCAATACAAAAGATTATTTTCTGGGTGATTAAGAAATCCCTTCATTCCCAACGACACTGTGCCCCGCTCGTACCAAATCCGAGTCTAAATTACAGGGTGCCGCATTCAGATCCAGATTTCCCCAACTTGGTTTCTCATTCCCCACAAGGTAGGGATGATCCCTTCCCTACTTCCTCCTTCCTAGACATGTAATTCCAGGATTTCTCACTGATCAAACAGGGGCATGTTTATACGTGTAAACAGGGGTTTCATCTCTGATGTCTGGGACGGAGGCTGAGGAAAGCCATGCTAAAAATTACATCCAATCCCCGACGATCTGAAAAGCACTCTTTCTTTCCCAGAGGAGCAGAACAAGAGGCTCCTCAGATGCTTTTCTGATTTCGAAAGGAAAAAACAATTACAAAGTGGCACTAAGTTTTATATTCAAAATAGGAATAAGAACAACATTCAAGAAAGATTTCGCTATTTATAAACAAATAAGGTTCTCTGGATTGTCTACCTTATGTGAGACACGCTTTGCTTGGTAAAACAGTATAGAGAGAAGAGCACACCCAAGACTGGAACCACGGAATCCACCAAAACCGTCAAAGGTTCGTTCCCGACCACGTACACCTAGGGAGGAGAAAATGGCGAGAGGCACCGTGAGTACGAGGCCCAAGGAACGGGAATCAAATACCACACACCAACTAGCAGGGCTTAGAGTCTTATCTTAAGCAACACTGTAGTCCTAAACCAAATAATTTTAGCTCTAAGGCTAAGAAAACTATTTGCAGATTGGCAGACAGGCTGAAGCACAGGGAGCCCAAACTGGAGCAGTGCCCTTCTGTGTGCAGCCTGAAGAACTGTCACACAAAATGGATAAATGAACCCATTTTCTGACCCCTGCCTTTCCTGCTTTTGACGACCTTTGTGTCTCCTGCTACTCTATTACTTACCTACGTAGCAATCCTCTAATTACCAACGGGCCTGCTCTTAGGAACTCACAAGCAATGTCACACAGAAAAACTTAAAATTAGATTTGAAAACCAAAACTAAAACCAAAAACATAGCCTGCTCTAGATTTGTCACTCTTGGGGTGTCTGGGTGCCTCAGTCGGTTGAGCATCCAACTTTTGATTTTGGTTCAGGTCATGAGCTTAGGGCTGTGGGATCAAGCCCCATGTGAGGCTCCTCAGTGAACGTGGAGCCTGCTTGAGGTCTCTCTGTCTCTCTCTCTCTCTCTCCATCTCTCTTCCTCTCTCTCTCTCTACCTCTCCACCCCTCCAGACTCGTGCACACATGCACTCTAGCTCTCTGTCTCTCTCTCAAAAAAAACAAAAAACAAAAAAACAAAAAGATCTGTCACTCTTTTTTTTTAATTTTTTTAATGTTTATTTATTTTTGAGACAGAGAGAGACAGAGCATGAGTGGGGGAGGAGCAGAGAGAGAGGGAGACAAAGAATGTGAAGTAGGCTCTGAGCTGTCACCCAGAGCCCGACACGGGGCTTGAACTCACAGACCGCAAGATCATGACCTGAGCCGAAGTCAGATGCTCAACCGACTGAGCCACCCAGGCGCCCCAGATCTGTCACTCTTTTTTTTTTTTTTTTTTTCAGATCTGTCACTCTTAACATGTAACTGCCACAGGGGCATGTCCTATTCTCTCCGGTTCAATAAACGTTAAAAGAAATTACAAGGTGCTCCTAACTCTGCACTGACTTTATGGGGTTAAGTGTGTGAGGATGTTGGTTTTGTTACTAGTACTTACGTCACACATTTTAGTTGTCACTTCAAAAAGGATAGCACAAATGCATTCAACAATCTTTATTCGAATACCCACTGGAATCAAAGCATGGTCTTAGGACTGTAGTAATTATAAAATTGAGTAAGAGTTGTTCTCTCTCGATTGCTTAAGATCTAACAAGAGGACTAAAACAAGGAGACCAATTACAATAATAATTCAAAACAGGTAAGTTAAAGAATTAAGAAGAGCAAAATACTATCTTCTTCAATATTCTTTCTATAAATCAGGGCCTCTTTAAGCTTCTATTTCCTCAACCTTAAAAATAAGACTGACCTTGGGAGACTGACCTTGTTATAATTTTTTTTCATAGGAGAGTGTTAGAGTTTTAATAAGCTATCTCTTTAAAGAACCTAACATAGAAGCTGGAAGATAAAAAAGCTGGCATAGTTCCGGGATCACATATTAAGAGCGTAATCACTGTCAGTTCCTCAGCTTTCTCCTTTTATCATCATTATCTGTGTCCACGCTATCGGGTTTCAATTAATTTATTAATCAAGTTGTGTTTAAGTGAAGGAGGAATCAATGCTGTTTTGTGGGATCCTAAAGGTCATGGAGGCAGGAGCTGGAAGGCGCTCTGCGCTTTTCCAGAGAACCCTGTCCCTTTAAGTCAACCCTAATTTTTCACACTGCTTAAGACTCAGCATCTCTATGGAGCCCGATAACCAAGGAGCCAGCTTCCTGTGCATGATCTAATCTCCGTAAGCCCCGCTCAACGGGGTGCATGGTAGGGCAGCGTTCACAGTAATATGCAGGCCTAATTATGATATCATCAATTACAAGTGGTAAAAAAAAAAAGAGAGAGAGAGAGAGAGATTCCCCCAGATCACGTAAGGGCCTATTGTTTGGCTCTGTCGTCTGTGTTCCCAGAAGTAATCCCTGTGGAGCCATCCTTCCTTATCAGCAGCTTTTATACAAAAACCAAAACCAAAAACCAAATGGAGTTAACTCTCCTTTATTTACCGGCTTGACCGACACACAGCACCTCAAATTTTAACATGAATTCAATCAAGCCCATTTCTCAGGGGTATGTGTTGTTATTTACAAATGCCTCCCATTTCTAAGTTCCCTTTGTTATACTTTTCTGAAGAAACAAGTACTGCTTTTGTATTTAGAAAAAATTTATCAAAGCATTTTCTCCGTGAGATCTCAAACAAATGGCCTCTTCTTGACACTTACAGATTGTCGCCTCCCTTCCAACATTAAGAGGAAACTTCTCGTACTGAGTCCAAAGCTACCTCTAACCTCCTTGATGGAGGCGCGCTTTTTTTTCCCCCAAAAGTTTTAGATGGGCCATTCAAACGTTCTACCTTGTCCACAGGTCTGCTATGTATTTGACTGTTCAACTATTCATCCATTCATTCACGAATTCAAATATTTAGTAAGCCATCTAACCACCATTAATGACTTTCCTCCTGGAAATTCTAATAGCACTTTAGAGCTTGTAACACAGAGAATGTGTATGGTTCTCTCCCACCTCTTTGACTAGTCTAGAAGGCAAAAGTCAAGCTCTCTGTTTCAGCGCCTATCGCAATAGATGATTCAGTTGTGTTACCTGAATTTTTGGTGAATAAGCAGTTGTCACAGAAGAATACAATTCAAAGGAACCACACTGTTACTGTTCTTGTGAAGTAAACAATAACTATCATTTTACTGCAACGTCTATTCAAGAATAAACTAAGTTATTCAGCTAAACATTTAACTTACAATCAATCCTCACCAGAGTCCTGCAGGTTAAGCATTTTTTTAAAATATTTATTTACTTTTGAGAGAGAGAGACAGACAGACAGAGCATGAGTGGGGGAGGGGCACAGACAGAGAGGGAGACACAGAATCTGAAACAGGCTCCAGGCTCTGAGCTGTCAGCACAGAGACGACATGGGGCTCAAACCCATGAACCCATGTGAGATCATGACCTGAGCTGACGTCGGACACTTGACTGAGCCACCCAGGCGCCCCATGTTAAGCATTTTTATTTCCATTCTAAAAATGTGGAAAACTAGGGCCCAGAGAAGCGAAGTTAGCTGAGCCAAAGTATTGTGTTAGTAATTGGCAGATCTGCCTGACATAAAATCCACGCACAATCCCAAGAGAGAGGGTAGGTTAGTGGTTGTAAGGGGTTGGGAGCAGGGGAAAATGGGGACTGACTGCTTTATGGATTTGGTGTTTCCATTTGGGGTGAAGAAGAAGTTCTGGAACTAGACAGCGATGATGACTGTGACACTGTGAATGGACTTAATGCCACTGAACTGTCTACTTTAAGATGGTTAAAATGGTAAACGTTATGTCATGTGTATTTTACCATAGTTTTTTAAAAGAATGAAACATCTCCTCTTGGCCTCCCAATGCTCACCTCCCCGTGGGCAAGATTTCATTGCTACAGTCCCTAACCCACAACCAACTTTATCCCAGCCATCTCCCCTCAGAACCAGTAGGGCCCCGATTGCCAGGCTATTAATAACTGTAGTCCTGCAACCTCTGCAAAGTAGGACCAGAGTTCCCGAGTGGCGCCAGAGCTCCGGCACCGCCTCCCCTTCCTCCCGCTGAGACTCTTCTCTATTACACAGCCGCCTTCTACCGAGTCTTCGGTAGATCTCAAGGGCCAGAGCGTGGCCTTTCCAATCGCCCTCCTTCCAGTCTCTTGCCTCGCACTCAACTCATATGCAGGTTAACAGTTTGGTCTGGACCTCACATTCAACATTACCCTCTCAGTATACTCCCAGAGAAGAATCTGGTTACCTCCCACTTCCTGTGGAGTCCTTGGATCAATGACTCATATCTGAGTTTGGTGACCTGTAAGGGACACAGGAGGCTGCACTGATTCACCGATCTCTGGCCGATAGCATGGACAATGACCAGATGCTCTAGAAAAAAAACAATAACGGTCCTTCCAATGAAGTCATACTATATATGGAAGAAACCATTAGGGTCAGTTCCTTCCAGTCTCCTTCATACTAGGCTGGTGACAGTATGGGCTGAGGAAGCAGTGAGGGCACAACGGTAAGCTGTGCCCTCCCCACAAAGAACAAGGCCCCACTACCCTGCGTCGCTGCCCCAACGTCAGGTGTGGTGGAATTTCCTTGGACTGTGCTCATGCATAGTCTCCTACTATTTGGGGTTCTTTCCTGCTCGCCTGGAGGCAGAGTGGGGTGGGAGTTCAAGTTCTGAAACAAAATCCCATATTGCATGTATTATTTCCACCTGTGGAAATTCCCTTTTCTCAGCAGTATACCTACTGGGTATATTTCACATAGGGTTGTTTGTAATGCTTCCACTTAACTAGCAGGGAACAAGGAAGTTGGTAAATCTATCGTCCTCTGACTTGACTGTAAATTTGCTTCTGTATCTTTCTGGTACTTCAGCCATTAAGAGGTAACGAAAAACAAACAAACAAACAAACTAGGTGGAAAACATGAAACAACCCTCCACCGCCCCAAAAATTTTCAAACACTGCAACTTGACCAAGATTTAAAAATTTCTAACCCTCCCCACATGCCTTCCCTTCTATTGGTTCCAAAATTAGAAATTTACAGCTGAAGTCCTGATTAGGTGAAAGATGTTCTGGTTACCGGAGACATCTGTAAACTAGAGATCACCAAACGAAATACCACCAGGCGGGAAAGCTGAAGCAGGGCAGGGAGAGACAGAATCAAGGAATCTTCAATTCTTCGGGGTGAAAAAGCCTCTCTGAGAGTAAGTGAAATGGTGCTTCGAAGAAAACTTGAACTTGCCCATCTACCCTTGGCTCTTCCAGAAGGACAGGGCTGAGGGGCAAAATAAGAGACCAATATGAATCTATCGAAAATCATAATGGCTCAGAACAGATCGGTTGAGGAAACAGACGGGTACCAGTGACCCACTGGCAGCTTGGGGATTTCCTCATTCCTTTCTGGGGATTTCCACATTCCTTTCCGAATGCATCTTGGCTTTGGCTTTCTATCACAGATATAGCCATGAGAAGAGGTGTCTGTGGGTAAGCCTCACAACCCTTCATCTAAGCTCAGAGATCACTCTTAACAAGTGACAAAGGCATGTTTCTGGGTACTGTTAACAATACATCACACATTACTTGTAACTCTTTGTTTGCTTGACTGGGGGCTCCTTGAAGGCAGTAATTGGCTCTTAATTGCTTCTGTATTTGTAAACCTAGCAGAGTCGCTGGCGTTCTGTATGTAGTACTTGGCAAAAAATTTTACTCTGACTGATTAACTGAATCAAAGAAAGAATGAACAAAGCACACTGAATGCTTTTTATTTTCTCAAAAGCTCTATTTTTGTGGGGGAATTACGATGTCCCCTGTATTTTCTTTTCTGTTGTTTAAGCTGTAGCTCGAAGCTATTCAACCAGTGTTAATTAACTGAAGAATCCTAGAACTTCAGCCGTGAACGGAGAGCAGACTGAACAAAAGGAGGTTTGATGTCATTGTTGTGGCTTAGTCAGTACCTATCTTCGATATCTACAGGACTTTCTCTGAATTTCTCTGGAAGGACTAACCAGAAATTTAAATTAAGAAGGAATGGGAAAACCCAGAGGAGTCAAAATGGTCAAAAGTATTAAGAATAAACATGTGTTTCTGATTCAAAGCAAAACAAAACAGAGAGCAGTCCTCACATACTCCATTTCTCATTTACTAGACTTCCAGTGCATTGTTAGGCCCGTCCCTTAGAGATCGCTGGAGAGCTGGAAGGGCACCAGGATGTCAGGAATCAGAAACGGGAAAGAATTTTGTTCCTGACACCTATATGATTGCCCCAAATCACATATTTAAGTGAGTGAACACGGATAAGACATTTAAACCTCCCTAGGATACAGGTTCCTCATTTAAAATGCGAGCGTTAAGCTTTTGGCACAGGTACCAGTTAAGATAATTCATTTAAAATACTTTATAAAATACGCAGCCCTATGCAAATGTTACGTTTATTCCTAAATACTTGCTGATGCTGCTGTAAATGGAACTGTCTTCTTAATTTATGGCCTTATCTTTTATAGGGATGTATACGTGTGGAAATAGAAACATGAATCAAGCTGACGGAGTCCTAACATTGAAATTCAGTACAGGCTGGGACTTGATTTTACCCCTGTTAAAGATTAAACTCGTCAAATGCTGCCTTCTAAAATATCACAGGGATCCTTTTGATAGTAATGTTCCAGAACTCCTAATGCACTTACTGAGTTTAATTAAGACTTGTGAGAAGCAAAGGACAAGCCAAGTTACCTAATATAGGATTTTGCACTAAGCATGCTTTCAGAGCGTACTGCATAAAATAATCCTTTTAAAAAGAGTTTCCTTAAACCAAAAGAGAACTGACAGTTTTTTGAGCACTTATCACTTGCTAAAGAATACAATGAACCTACCTTACCTGGTTTTAGCCCTGAAACTCAAGTGTTAAATAAGTCCCCTATAAGTCACCTAATAGTCAACCCTAGAGCCAGAGTCCAACCGAGGTCTGCTGGACTCTAAAGGCCAGGTGGTTTTCACGACACCGTCCCACAGAATCTGCATGTACCGTCTAACACTTGCATTTCCCACGGCTTTGAAGAACACCTCTTTTGGTCTTCTGCATGGTATTCAAGGTCAATTAGACTTGGAAACATCCGAAAGAATGACTGCCTTTAAGGAAGAGCCATAGGTGGGAGAAGACTAACTTTTTACTGCAAAGCCTTTTGCACTTCTTAAATTTGTACCATGTGCAAATATTAGCTTTTATAAACACAGAGTGAGAGAAAGAGAAGAAATGGAAGGATTGCTTCCTGGACCAGATCTGTCACTCACTAGAATGATTCAGGACAAGTCACTTCACGATTTTTTGTTGTTGTTGTTTTTTAAGTAATCTCTACATCCAACATGAGGCTTGAACTCACAACCCTGAGATCAAGAGTTGAATGCTCTACCAACTGAGCCAGCCAGGCACCCCAACTTCACAATCTTTTGGGGTTTGTTTCCTTTACTATAAAATAAGGGATGAATTTGTCAAACCCAAGGATTGGGCCACACCCAGAGCGAACTCTAACGTAAACTCTGGACTCTGGTGATCGTGTTGTGCGAATTTAGGCTCATCAAGTGTAACGAGCGTCCCACTCTTCATGTGACAGGCTGTGCACGTGTGGGGGCAGGAGATATACGGGAACTCTCTGTACTTTCTACTTGATTTTTCTGTGAACATAAAACTGCTCTAAAAAACAGTCTATTCAAAAACAAACAAACAAAAAAGAAATTAAATATTTCTAAATTTCCTTCCAGCTCTAAGATTCTAGCACAACAATTTACTCTACAAAAACAATTAACAATTCAGAAACAGGAGTCAAGTGGCCAATCTGAGAGAGTAACTTTAATTAGAAATTTGTTAAGATTAAATGGGGAAAAAAAAGACTTGGATAATTAAAGTCAGGGATTCCCTGAATCTGGAAACAGAGAGAGAAAATGGAAATGGGAATGAAGACTATAAACTAATTAGGTACCTTCTCGCCTTTCCTGCTCTACAATTTCTTCTGCCTTAGGGAGTGTCGGCAAGTACTGTGAGGAACACTAAAAGGAAACATTCCCCACTCCCACCCTGGCCCCACCTAGTATCAGATTCTGGCTGGTTCTCTTAAGAGCAAGAAAATGTTCAAATTGTAAAGAATTAGAATTCTGTCATCCTGCCCTACCCAGAACCAATCTGTATGCACCCCAGGCCTTTCTTTTACCTTTCTAGGCAAAAGAAAACCATTTATCCCTCTCACACTAGGGAGGACAAAAAAATTAAGTGTTCTAGGCTTAGGGCTCCCGACATTCAAAGTCAGAAGGAAACAGAACAGGGGCGCCCGGGGGGTTCAGTCAGTTAAGCACCTGACTCTCGATTTTGGCTCAGGTCATGATCTCATGGTTCCTGGCATCGGGTCCCACATCAGGCTCCACACTGACAGTGCAGAGCCTGCTTGGGATTCTCTCTCTCCTTCTCTCTCTTCCCCTATCCACCTCCCAAAATAAATAAATAACCATTAAAAAAAAAAAAAAAAAACACGGACGGGGGCCTGGATGGCTCAGTCAGTTAAGTGTCCAACTTCAGCTCAGGGCATGATCTCATGATTTGTGGATTCGAACCCCACATTGTGCTCGGTGCTGACAGCTTAGAGCCGGGAGCCTGATTTGGATTCTGTGTCTTCCTCTCTCTCTGCCCCTTCCCTGCTCATGCTCTCTATCTCTCAAAAATAAACAAACGTTAAAAAAAAATAAAAGTTATTTGAGCTGCAAATCCCCTTTTTGGCTTAAATAAGTTTCCCAGATGTAAGGTACACACATAGGAATGATGAGAATTATTTATGCAGAAGTACGAGTGGCCATGCCGGATTTTCAGTTCAATGCAGTGAGCACATCTGTGTGTACACCTGTGTGGCTGAGACCCTGCCACTGGCCCTCCAGAGCCACGCTGCTCCACCCCGTGCTGTGGGTAAAGGGTGCAAGCACAGAAAGGCCTTCTCTTATAATTGCTCCTGCCACACTTTCATTCAGCAAGCGGAGGGCTCATTCTTTAAATGCCAAAATGTATTTATATTTTACCTCTTTGAGAAGAAAGCATTTTTTAAAAGGAGTAGATGCAATCCTTGCCTTCTTAAAGTACACTGAGCATAGCAGTCCCAACATACTTTGTTTTTCAAATTACTATGCCCTTTGGAGTACTTTTTCCGTCTCCTTTCCTGATCCTCTCTGCTGGCACTCTCGTCAGTGTGCCTTAGTCTATCTACCTTCTAACTGGTTGCTTCTAATTCCACTACGGTCCTAATCAGAAAACCAACCTGATTTGGATTGTCTAAAGTCAAGAGGACACTGGCCCTGAGGACCTAAGGGACTCTGCAGTTATATACTGAGATGGCAGCCAGATGGGCACTGTTATGACACAGGTGACACAGGACGTTCAGTTGGAGATGCCAAGTGAGGCAATGAGATAAAACAGACTTAAAACTCCAACAGAAAATACCAGACTAAAATGAGAGCAGGACTAGAAAAACTTTCCATTCAGAAAGAGAGGAGAGAAGGAACAAATGTGTGGAGACCAAGACGAGACTGATGCGGAAGGTTTCTTTGGGGAGAGCTGTTGGTGAGGTTGAATCCAGCCCCCCAACCCACCAATGATAAAAAGACAAGTCAGTTTAAATATGGGCAAAGGAGGGACGCCTGGCTGGCTCAGGTCGGTAGGTAGAGCATGCGACTCTTGATCTCAGGGTGAGTTCGAGCAGCATGTTGGGTGTAGACGTTACTTAAAAATAAAATCTTAAAAAAATAAATAAATAAAAATGGGCAAAGGGCAAACCCACAATAAGATACTACTTTAATCCCACCAGCGAGGGTATAAGGGAGAAAAGGGGAGGCCAGGGAAAGAAGGAGGCAGAGAAGTGGTAGCGGTAGCGGTAGCGCTGGCCAGAGAGGATCAACTGCGTTCTCACACTCTGTTGATGGGAATGTAAACGGTGCTGCCACTTTGGAAAACAGTGTGACGGTATCTCGCAAAGTCGAACATGGTGTTATCATAAGATCCAGCAGTTTCACTCCTGGCTATACACCCAGGAGAAATGAAAACATACGTCCACACAAAAACTTGTACACGAATGTCTGTAGCAGCATTGTTCACAATAGCCAAAATGTGGAAACAACAAAAATTCCCAACGACTGACAAAATGCGGTATATCCGGATAACAGAATACCATCAGGCAGAATGAAATACTGCTTTATGCAACAAATGGATGAATCTTAAAAACATCCTGCTGGTGAAAAGTTGTCTACAAAAGACCACATATTACAGAAGTCCATTTATATGAAATATCCCTAACAGGCAAGTCTACAGACACAGCAAGTCGATATTAGTGGTTGCCGAAGCGTTGGGGGCAAAATTAGAAGAAAGGAGGGGAGCCTGGGTGGCTCAATCGGTTAAGTGTCTAACTCTTGACTTCGGCTCAGGTTGTGATCTCCCAGTTCATGGGTTCAAGCCCCATATTGGGCTCTACACCATCAGCTTGGGATTCTTTCTCTCTCCCTCACTCTCTGCCTCACTCATGTGCTCTCTCTCAAAATAAACTTTTTTGTTTTTAATTGGGAGAAGGGAGGGGCACCTGAGTGGCTCAGTCAGTAAAGCATCCGGCTTTGGCTCAGATCATGATCTCATGGTTGGGCTCTGTGCTGACAGCTCAGAGCCAAGAGCCTGCTTCAGATTCCATGTCTCCCTCTCTCTCTGCCCCTCCCCCATTTCCAGTCTCTCTCTCTCTCAAAAATAAACATTTTTTTTAAATGGTAAAAAAAACTTTTTTTAAATAAATAAAATAAAATTGGGAGAAGGGAGAGTGAATGGGTATGGATAATGGGTATGGGTTCTTTTAGGGAAACAATAATTTTCTAAAATCGGATTTGTAGTGATAGTTGCCCAATCCTGTGACTACACTAAAAGCACGGAGTTGAACACTTAAAATGTGTGAATTGTGGGGTACGTGAATTATATCCCAATAAATCTGTTAAAAAGAAAAGAAAAAGAAGAGAAAACCAGAGCTGGACATGTTCCCAAATGCTCTCTAAAATTAAACACCCGCTTGTACCCTCCTACTACCCAGTGAGCTGCTGGACCGATTCGACTCTCCCAGATGTTTTCCTTATTTCCTGCCTCTGAGCCCAGCTCTGTAATTTAGTATTAGCCGAAAGTTAATAAAGACAACACAGCCTTTGTTGCTAAACTTTACACAGTGTTTACCATTTCCCCCCAACATACACATTTCCTCTGTTTTCCCAGTGCAGCTGAGCTGCCAAAACCTCGCAGGGAGAATAATTACCCTTCCGCACCCCTTCCTGCTTTCATAACCGTCCCAATCTTTTGTGCATAATCAAGTGTTTACAGCAAACTAACGTTTCGCTTGCCTCTCTGGGAGGTTTTAAATTCACCAAACTGTTCGTCAAATTAGGAGGGTTTTTTCCTCTCCCTTTTTTGTGGGGCAAGAATAGGAACAATAGCAGGATTCACTATTTCTGGATCTCTCCATTTTTAAGAGGCTAATTTACTTTCCAGAAAGAAGCTGATTTGCTTTCTTTTTCCTCTAAAAGCTTTTTTTTTTTTAACTTCCCAGAAATACTATGAGGGGTTTGTACCAACGTGTAGTCACAATTAAGTTCTGCCCCTGACAGCATTTTCAAGTCTTTCTGACAATCCACACCCAACCATTTAATATTTTCATCATGATATTCCTCAGATGGTGTGTGACTGAAGACAACCTTTCTGAGAGTTAGCTGCGCCTTGTTCTCTAATTCAGAACATTTGCTTTCTACACTGCTCTATATCATTTCTTATCTTTCTATAATCGAAAATGTCTTTGCCAATATGTAAAACAGGATATAAAAACTTTCTTTTCATAAGTCTCTCAATGAGGCATTAAAAAAACCAAAAACACCATTATATTCATTAAGTCAGGTTTTATCTATAAGCAATGTGATGCTATATTTGTATTCCAGGTCAACCCGGTAAAAGGTGTTCTCTTTTTTTTAATAGTGAAATTAAATGAAAGGGTAGTAAACATCTTACTTTAGTAAAAAGTTGAGTGTTGTAGAGAATGAGTTTTGAATTTTTAAGCGTGAATTTTGTATCTACAAATCATTAATGTCATACATTAAGTTTAAAACAAAAGAAAACAGGGGCACCTGGCTGGCTCAGTTGGAAGAGTGTGCGACTCTTGGTCTTGGGGTCATGAGTTTGAGCCCCACATTGGGTGCAGAGATTACTTAAATCAGTAACACTTTAATTTTTTTTTAACGTTTATTCATTTTTGAGACAGATAGAGACAGAACATGAGTGGGGGAGGGGCAGAGAGAGAGGGAGACACAGAATCTGAAGCAGGCTCCAGGCTCTGAGCTGTCAGCACAGAGCCCGACGCGGGGCTCGAACTCACAGACTGTGAGATCATGACCTGAGCCGAAGTCAGACGCTCAACTGACTGAGCCACCCAGGTGCCCCAAATCAGTAACACTTTAATAAAGTAAAAACAAAATAAAACAAAAACAAAAAAAAACAAAATCAGATGCCTTCTTATCTGACAGATTATGACTTAAGATTTACTCTACACCCTCTAAACTGCTAGTACGGATGTAAGTGGTGCAGCCACTTTGGCAGTTCTTCAGATGGTTAAACACAGAAGTACCATAAGATCTAGCAATTCTACACTTAGGTATATACTCAGGAGAAATGAAAACATAGGTATGCACAAAGACTTGTACACAAATGTCCAGAGCGGCATTAATCATAACAGCTGAAATGTAAACAGAACCCAAACATATACCAAAGGATGAATGGATTACAAAACACAGTCTTTATCTGCAGTAGGATATTATTCAGCAGTAAAAAGAAATGACGTCTGGGGCATCTGATTGGCTCAGTCAGTAGAGCATGCGACTTTTGATCTTGGGGCTGTGAGTTTGAGCCCCATGTTGGGTACAGAGATTACTTAAAAATAAAAGAAATATTAAAAAAAAGAATGAGGTCCTGCTTCATGCTATAATATAAACCTTAAAAACATCATGCTCAGTAAAAGAAGCCAATCACAAAAGACCATATACTGTATAATTCCATTGACATGCAATGTCCAGAATAAGCAGATCTACAGAAAGAGAAAGCAGATTAGTGGTTGCCTGGGGCTGGAGGGGTGAGGAGTAGAGAGAATGGAGAAAAGGGTGGTAAAGGGCTTTGGGAACAGTGCGGGATTTCTTTTTGGGTAATGAACTATTCTAAAATCAACTGTGATGATGGCTGCCCAAGCCTGTGAATATGCTAAAAAGCCACTGATTTACATACTTTGTTTATTTTGTTTTTATTTTTATTTTATTTTTTAAAGTAGGCTCCACAACCAGTGTGGGGCTTGAACTCCCTACCCCAAGATCGAGAGTTGCATGCTCAAATAAAAGGCATCAGGATAGGCAAGGATGAAGTCAAACTTTCACTTTTCGCAGACGACATGATACTTTACATGGAAAACCCAACAGAATCCACCAAAAGCCTACTAGAACTGATCTATGAATTCGGCAAAGTTGCAGGATACAAAAATCAATGTACTGAAATTGGTTGCATTCCTATACACCAACAATGAAGCAACAGAAAGAGAAATAAGCGAATTCCATTCACAATTGCACCAAAAACCATAAAATACCTAGGAATAAACCTAACCAAAGAGATAAAAGATCTCTACACTGAAAACTATAAAAAACTTATGAAGGAAATTGAGGAAGACAAAAGGAAATGGAAAAACATCCCATGCTCATGGATTGGAAGAAGAAATATTGTTAAAATGGCAATACTACCTAAAGCAGTCTACACATTCAATGCAATCTCAATCAAAACTGTACCAGCATTCTTCTCAAAGCTAGAGCAAACAATCCTAAAATTTGTATGGAATCACAAAAGACCCTGAATAGCCAAGTAATATTGAAGAAGAAAACCAAAGTGGGAGGCATCACAATCCCAGACTTTAACCTCTACTACAATGCAGTAATCATCAAGACAGCATGGTATTGGCACAAAAACAGACACATAGACCAATGGAATAGAATAGAGAACGCAGAAATGGACCACAAGCATATGGCCAACTAATCTTCGACAAAGCAGGAAAGAGTATCCAATGGAAAAAAGACAGCCTCTTTAACAAACGGTGCTGGGAGAACTGGACAGCAACATACAGAAGAATGAAATTAGACCACTTTCTTTCACCACTCACAAAAATAAACTCAAAATGGATGAAGAACCTGAATGTGAGTCAGGAAACCATCAAAATCCTAGAGGAGAAAGCAGGAAAAAACCTCTTTGACCTGATCCGCAGCAATTTCCTACACAACACATCTCCAAAGGCGAGGGAAATTAAAAACAAAAATGAACTACTGGGACCTCATCGAGATAATAAGTTTCTGCACAGGAAAGGAAACCAACAAAACTAATAGACGACCGATGGAATGGGAAAGGATAATTGCAAATGACATATCGGATAAAGGACTAGTATCTAAAATCTATAAAGAACTTACCAAACCCCACATCCAAAAAACAAATAATCCAGTGAAGAAATGGGGGGAAGATATGAATAGACACTTCTCCAAAGATGACATCCAGATGGCCAACAGACACATGAAACGATGCTCAGTGTCACTCATCATCAGGGAAATACAAATCAAAACCACACTGCGATACCACCTTACACCGGTCAGAGTGGCTAAAATGAACAAATCAGGAAACTATAGATGCTGGCGAGGATGTGGAGAAGTAGGCACCCTCCTACACTGTTGGTGGGAATGCAAACTAGTACAGCCGCTCTGGAAAACGGTGTGGCGGTTCCTCAAAAAAATCAAAATAGAGCTACCCTATGACCCAGCAATAGCGCTGCTAGGAATCTACCCAAGAGACACAGGAGTGCATAGGGGCACGTGTACCCTGATGTTCATAGCAGCACTTTCGACAACAGCCAAATCATGGAAAGAGACTAAGTGTCCATCGACTGACTAATGGATAAAGAAGATGTGGTATATATATACAATGGAATACTATGCAGCAATGAGAAAGAATGAAATCTGGCCATGTGTGGCAACATGGATGAAACTGGAAGGTATTATGCTGAGTGAAATAAGTCAGGCAGAGAAAGACAGATGCCATATGTTTCCATGCATAGGTAGGCTTTGTGAGACCTAACAGAAAACCAGGGAGGAGAAGCAGAGGGGAAGAAAAAAAAAGCCACAGAGAGGGAGGAAGACATAACATAAGAGACTCTCAAAGACTGAGAACAAACTGAGGGGAGAGAGGGGTGTGGGAGCGGGGAGAGTGGATGATGGGCACAGAGGAGGGCACTTGTTGGGATGAGCAGTGGGTGTTGTATGGAAACCAATTTGACAATAAACTATTAAAAAAAAAAAAAGAGTTGCATGCTCTACTGAATGCACCAGACAGGTGCCCTGATTTGCACACTTTAAATGAGTAAACTGTATAGTACATGAATTATATTTCATAAAGCTGTTTGAAAAAAGAAAGATCTATTTTACATCCAAATGTCCATCAAGTGATGAACAAAAAACCAAATGTGGTATATTCATACCGTGGAATACTACTTAACAATTAAAAGGGGCAAAATATTGATATATGCAATGACCTGATACACTTCAGAAACATTATGCTAAGAGACTGCCTGGCTGGCCCAGTCAGTACACTTAATCAACAGTCCATGACTCTTGATCTCAGGGTCATGAGTTTGAGCCTCATGTTGGGCAAAGAGATTAAAACAAAACAAACAAAAAAAAACATGAAAACACAAAAAACAAAAAACCCCCATCATACTGAGAGAAGCCAGCCACAAAAGATCAAATGTTCCATGGTTCCCTCCCGTGAACCAGCCACAAAGAAAGGAAAATCCATGAAGGTAGACAGCGCATTAGCGGTTGCCTGGGGGTAAGGGTGGGACCTAGGAGTGACTATAAATAGGCACAGGGACCTTTTTAGGGTAATGGAAATGTTCTAACTTGTATTAGTTTCACAACTCTGTAAACTTACTAAAAACCACTGACTTGTACACCTAAGACACTATTTTCTGGTCTGTAAAGTATATCTCAATAAAGTTGTTTTATAAAAAAAGATTTATTCTAGGAGCGACAGGGTGGCTCAGTCGGTTAGGCTTTCGACTCTTGGTTTAGGCGCAGATCATGATCTCACGGATTGAGGGTTGAGTCCTGAGGGGGGCTCTGCGCTGGCAGCTTGGAGCCTACATGTAATTCACTCTCCCCCTCTCTCTGCCTCTCACAATTCATGCTGTCTGTCTCTCTCAAAATAAATAAATAAACTTTAAATTAAAAAAAAAAGATTTATTCAAAAAAATTTTTGAAGAGGAAATTTTTAAAATGGACAAAACATATGACTAGGCAATTCATAGAAGAAAAAATATGAATAAGCCAAGAACACAAAAAGATGCTCAACTCACTAGTAATAAGAGAACTGTTAATTAAAACCACAATGTACCTTTAGGCGGGAAGCCGCAGAAATGTGACCAGGGATAGGTAGATAGAAGATTTCAGCCGAAGTGGTAATGTTTAATTTCTTAAGCTGAGTGGTGGGTACATGAGTGTTTTACTCTGCATTTCTTGTAATATTTGAATTATTTCATAAAAAACTATACATGTACTCTAAAATGCTTAATTTGTTGCCATAGAAAAGAAATGAGAAATGCAGAATATAATTTTTTAAATTATTGATAAGTAATTTACATGCCATAATATTCACTCTTAAGGGGTGCCTGGGTGTCTCAGTTGGTTAAGCGTCCAGCTTCAGCTCAGGTCATGATCTCATGGTTTGTGAGTTTGAGCCCCGCGTCGGGCTCTGGGCTGACACTTCAGAGCCTAGAACCTGCTTCTGATTCCGTGTCTCCCTCTCTGCCTCTCCTCTGCTCACGCTCTGTCTCTCCTTCTCTCTCTCAAAAATAAACATTAAAAAACAATTCACTCTTAAAATGTACAAGTAAGTGGCTTTTCATGTATTCACAAGGTTGTATACATACCACCACTGTCTAATTTCAGAACATTTTCCTTACCCATTCCTAATTCCCCAGCACTTAGTAACCACTAATCTACTTTCTATCCATGAATTTGCCCAATCTGAATATTCTACGTAAATGGAATCATACAATGTGTGGTCTTGTGTTTCTGGTTTCTATTAACATTTACAATTCGTTATTTTAAAATGTTTGTCTCTGTCATGGCATGTGTCCATACGTCATTCCTTTTAATAGCTAAAAAAATATTCCATTATATGGATATATCACATCTGTGTATCCATTTATCAGTTGATAAACATTTGGGCCGTTTCCACGTCTGGGCTATTATGAATAATGCCGTGATGAACATTTGTGCACAGATTTTTGTCTGAACATGTTCTCATTTCTCTGGTGTCTATACCTCAGAGTGGAATTACTGTGTCAAATAGTAATTCCATGTCTAACTTTTTGAGGACCTGCCAAACTATTTTCCAAAGCAGCTGCACCTTTTTACATGGAATACAATTTTGGAAGCTGTTTAGAGTGTGGATATTTTTCACAGTAAAATACTATTATAAATTTATTGAAATAAACTTTAAAGAAGAGTATTTACCCCAGCTCCATCTGGCCCTAACCCAATGGATTTCATTTTTTGTCTAAAAATATATGTTTCATATATATTTATAAGACTGTAATCATAGAGAACATATATATATATATTTTTCATTTTCAGTAATATATTTAGGTAGTCATTTGCAAGATTCACTTATTCAGACTGACTTTTATATGATGGTGATTACTTTCGAAAGATATAAAGTAGATTCAATATTATCACACACTTTTGGAAACCTATAGCCCCGCAAATGCCACCGTCAATTTCTTCAAAAGACATGCTTTCATCAGTGATATGTACCAGTTAGAGAAGCTAAACTGTTTAACATTCAGAGTAAATGATGAAATTGACAGTTTCAAAATGTATCAGCTTTTTTACTAACAGCTTATACTTTCCAGTTTTCAAAGTGAAAAACCTGTGACAGTTTGGAATTTTTTTTTAATGTTTATTTATTATTTTGAGAGAGAGAGAGACAGAGTGTGAACAGAAGAGGGGCAGAGAGTGCTCGCTTCGGCAGCACATACACTAAAATTGGAACGATACAGAGAAGATTAGCATGGCCCCTGCGCAAGGATGACACGCAAATTCGTGAAGCGTTCCATATTTTTAAGAGGGCACGTGTTGGGATGAACACTGGGTGTTATATGTAAACCAATTTGAAAATAAACTATTATAAAAAAAAGAAAGAAGAGGGGTACAGAAGGGGAGACACAGAATCCAAAGCAGGCGGCAGGTTCCGAGCTGTCGGCACAGAGCCCAATGTAGGGCTCGAACTCACAGGCAAGATCATGGCCTGAGCCGAAGTCAGACTGAGCCACCCAGGCATCCCAGAAAGGCAAAAGTATTTTATTTTATTAAAAAAAAATTGTTAACACTTATTTATTATTTTCGAGAGACCCAGAAAGACAGAGTGTGAGCAGGGGAGGGGTAGAGAGAAACAGAGACACAAAATCTGAAGTAGGTTCCAGGCTCTGAGCTGTCAGCACAGAGCCTGATACAGGGCATGAACTCATGAGCCAGGAGATCATAACCTGAGCCAAAGTCAGAGGCTTAGCCAACTGAGCCACACTGGTGCTCCAGAAAGGCAAAACTATTTTAAAAGACTATGTGTCAAATACCAGCTAAAAACATTAGTGATTCAAATTACTAACCTTAAATATGTCCTCAATACACCTATTAAGTTCTTCTTCTGTCACCAAAATGGTCCCTGGCACCATGTCACTCTCTGGAATCTCTAGAGAACAAAAAACAAAATCACCCATATTCAGTGCCTCATGAATAGAACTCAGGACTTAAGGAAGAAAGTATTGCTAGAAAGATAGTTTTGTAAGTAACACTTAAAATTCAACATGGTTACCAATGTATAATACAACACCAAATACAGTATTTTATGAAATCTATGCCAATGATTACAAATGTTCATTGTTACTTTATTTATCGCAAGAAAGAAAAAAGCAAGTAACCTATGAAATACTATGACTTGAAATTTTTTTTACTTGTAAATTTAATGAACGAAAAATTGGGGCTCAGATTAAATGAAAATGACAATCAGTGGTTATGCTGAGGTGACTGGTACAAAGGAATTTATTTTACTTTTCTCTATAGATGGATTTGAAAAGTTCCCTTTAAAAAGTTTGAAAATAGGGTGCTCAAATGGCTCAGTCAGTGGAGCACAGGACTCTTGATCTCCAGGCTGTGAGTTTGGCGAGCCCCATGTTGTGTGTAGAGATTACTTAAAAATAAAATCTTAAAAAAAAATTTTTTTTAATAGATTTTATAAAAAGGATCGGAAGAGGGGAGGGAGGTCCGTGGAGGAATGTGTGAAATAGGTGATGGCGATTAAACACTACACTTACCATGATCAGCACTGAATAATGTATAGAATTGTTCAATCAGTATTTTGTACACCCGAAACTAATACTGCATGTTAAAACAATACGGAATTAAAATTTAAAAACTTAATAAAAAAAGCATTAAGAGAGTTCTTTTAGATTTATTTAAACAATTTTTTTAAATATCATTCTTTTTTTTTAATATTTATTTATTTTTGAGACACAGAGACAGAGCGTGAGCAAGGGAAGGGCAAAGAGAGGAGGGAGACACAGAATCTGAAGCAGGCTCCAGGCCCTGAGCTGTCAGCACCAGAGCCCGACACGGGGCTTGAACTCACAGACTGCGAGATCATGACCTGAGCCGAAGTCGGCCGCTTAACCGACTGAGCCACCCAGGCGCCCCTAAATATCATTCTTTATAAGCTATATAATTAGGATAAACAGAGTAAGAATTCTGAAAACTCCAACTCTTCTGAAACATTTCAACACCATTACTGATATCCACATTTTGCCATAATACATTGTCCTCTGTGCCACCAAGGGTGCAGGTGATGTGAAATTTCTTTTTTTTTTAAGCTTTATTTATTTTTGAGAGAGAATGAGTAGGGGAGGGGCAGAGAGAGAGAGGGAGAGAGAGAGAATCCCAAGCAGGCTCTGCGCTGACAGCACAGATCCCATTGCGGCGCTCGAACTCACCGACTGTGAGATCATGCTCTGAGTCGAAACCAAGAGTCGGACACTTAACCAACTGAGCCACCCAAGTGTCCCTATGTGAAATTTCTTTAAAGTTCACCACTCTAGGGGCGCCTGGGTGGCTCAGTCACCGACTACTGAAGGCGTCCAACTTCAGCTCAGGTCATGATCTCAGGGTCCGTGGGTTCACACCCCACATTAAGGCTCTGTGCTGACAGCTTCGGATTCTGTGTCTCCTTCTCTTTCTGCCCCTCCCTGTTCGTGCTCACATACGCACTCTCTCTCTCTCACTCCTCTCTTTCTCTCTCTCCCTCTCAGAACTAAATAAAACATTTTATTAAAAAAAAAAAAAAGTGCACCACTCTACTGTTGTCGTCACAATTTTTTCCTGAGTCTCTGACGTCCATTCTACGAGTTCTCACGCTCACGCGCAGGCACAGACAATGCCATGATTACCACCCAGCCAACAATAATTATGAGATGCATCTTGATATCAGAGTTGTTACAATGTGAAAAATGTTTCCAAAATTAAATTTTTGGGTATTTGTTTTGTTTTGTTTTGGTTTGGTTTGTTTTTTAAATAGGATCCACGCCCAACATGGGGCTTGAACTCACAATCCTGAGATCTAAAGTTGGATACTCTACTGACCAAGTCAGCCAGGAGACCCCCCAAAATTAAAGTTTTTTATGTTAAAAACATGTGCACCTTAGAATTGATAAAATATGGTAATTTACCATAATTACCACATAGTCTTAACAACATGATATAATATGAAAAACAAAATACGAAAGTTTATATTTTAGGTTTTTTTCCCAGTGGCAATGATGTGGCTATCTATATAAAACTAGTCAGACTATCGTACACTCCTTTTTGTTATCCAGACACTGTCACAGCAAAACATGTAGCTGGTGTTACGAATACAACCTAACATATGAAGACATGTCTGGCAAATAGATGTCCAATAGGAATCGACAGTGTCCAGGACAATAATAAGTGGTCACAAATGGAACGGATCTAGGTATCCCAAGAACAGTGCTCCTAGACCAGTGCTCAAACTTGAACATGCATTTGAATGACCCCGAAGGACCTGTTAAAACACAGGTTGTTGGGACCCACGCCAGCATCTCTGACTCAGTAGGTCTGAGGAGAGCCCAAGAAGTTGTATTTCTAACAAATTCCCAGCTGCTGCTGCTGGTCCTGGGGCCACACTATGAGAACCACTGCCTCAGACTACAATACCTAATTCAGTCATAGACAGGAGATCAGATTACTAACAGAGTGTACTCTTAATACATGCAATTAGATATAAAAGAATTCCTAGACCCTAATGCTGAAGGCCAACGGAAACAATACTTCATTTTTTTAAACCATTGTTTTGTTATGTTTTTGTTTTTTATTTTCTTAGAGAGAGCATGCAAGCAGGGGAGAGGGACAAAGGGAGAGAAAGAGAGAAAGAGAGAGAAAGAGAGAGAGAAAGAGAATGAAACCCAAGTGGGCCTCACGCTTCGTGCAGAGGCCAAGGCAGGACTCAATCCCACAACCCTGGGATCATGACCTGAGCCGAAAACAGGAGTTGGAGACTCAACTGACTGAGGCACTCCTTGAGCCATTTTTTGAAGAATATACAGACTCTAGACTAGATTTCTATCAAATATATAAAGAAATTTTAATTATTTAGTCAAATACCATGTTTAGTTTGGGCCCATCCATGGAAACCAAAAAACAAACAAACAAAATATATATATATTTGGTGAAGTTTTACTATACACAAGAATTGGGCTTTCTCTATCCCCGTCGACCTCACCCCCACTACACACACCCAGAAAAATGTTTACTACAGATGACTGCTTGAAAAGTTCTACAGAGAACTAAATTTGGTTTAACATAACATCAAACTTTACCTACATTTATAACCTTAGAAACTACTATCTAGAAAGGTTTTTCATGTTTTTTCTTTTAACAAAGAATGTCGAAATGATATCCTGTATCCAAGCATTAAATTCAGTAAAGTACGGGGAGGGAGGGGGGAATTCAGTAAAGTATAAAAAGATACTAAGGGAGGTGACGAGGTGGTGAAATGTCATCTTCTAAGACGTTAAAACAGAACAGAACCCGCCAGCCAAATGTGGGAAAATCTGAACATCAAAATGAATGATCAGAGGGGAGCCTGGGTGACTCAGTCAGGTTAAGCGACCTACTCTTGACTCTGGCTCAGGTTATGCTCTCACTGGTTTGCCCTGACAGTGTGGAGCCCGCGTGGGATTCTCCCTCCCTCTCTCTCTGCCCTGACCCTGTTCTTGTGCATGCATTCTCTCTCAAAATAAATTATTAAATATTTTTTTAACGTTTATTTATTTTTGAGAGACACAGAGACAGAGTATGAGCAGGGGAAGGGCAGAGAGAGAGGGAGATACAGAACCTGAAGCAGGCTCCAGGCTCTGAGCCATAGGCACAGAGCCCGACGCGGGGCTCGAACCCACAGACCGTGAGATCATGACCTGAGTCGAAGTCGGCCGCTTAACCGACTGAGCCACCCAGGCGCCCCCAATTAAATATTTTTTAAAAATGAATGACAAGAATGGTAACTCACTGAATAAAAAACAAAATCTTAAAAAAAAGGGACGAGGCAAGGAGAAAGAAAAGCTTTAGAATACCAACCTAACAAATTAAAATAACAAAAGAAAGTCACCATTTTACCGGCAAGAATCATTAATGGATACCAAACCACAGCACGAAAGACTTAACAGAAAACAGGACACACAGTCTCAGACTATCAGCCATAGATTACTTATTAATTACAGACAGAGGTATGTTAACAATGGAAAATCAGGCTACTAATGAAATGATCAAATTTAACATCACCAGTAATGGGATAAACTGATTACATGTGCCCCCTAATCTGATGGAGACTGAGGAAAAAAATACTGTCATCCTGTGTAATACTGCCGCTGAAATGTTTATTAACCTGGATCTAATCATGAGGAAACAATTAGACAAATACAAATTGCAGAACATTTTAAGACCGAGGCTCTTTAAAAAGGCCATGGTGGGGGCGCCTGGGTGGCTCAGTCGGTTGGGCGGCCGACTTCAGCTCAGGTCATGATCTCGCGGTTTGTGAGTTCGAGCCCCGCGTCGGGCTCTGTGCTGCTGGCTCAGAGCCTGGAGCCTGCTTCCTAGTCTGTGTCTCCCTCTCTCTGCCCTTCCCCTGTTCATGCTGTGCCTCTATGTCTCTCAAAAATAAATAAACAAAAATTAAAAAAAAAAATGCCATGGTGACGATGGATGCCAGCGCCCAGCCTGACCCCCGCCCCGGCATGCGGCTACAGCAGCGAGAACAAGGACTTGGACCAGGGCCGAGAGGAGTAGAAGCTGCTGCTAGACCCTAGCAGCCCCCCTACCAAAGCCCTCCACTGAGCTGAGCCCAACTGCCCCAGCCTGCCTTGTGCTCACACTGATGAGGGGCCCTGCTCTCCTCCATCCTGGCTGGCACAGCCGGCGACACCACCGAGGCATCTGCTGAGCGCTCCCAGCGCCTCCCGGGGCACCGAGCGGCACAAGTAGTCAGAGCTGGCAAGCTGTACAGCGCCCACTGGGCTGTGCCGAGCAGCAGCCTAACGCACGGGAAAAAGCGGGTGCTGCTGCCATCCCACGCCACGCAGCCCCACCAAGGGCAGGCCAAGCGGGCCCATCCCTTCTCTGACTTACACCTGCTCCTGCCTACAGTGCACTTTTCAGACCTCAGTGGATGCAAAAGAGGAGGGGGGGGGCGGGGGGGGGAGCGCCTGGGGGGCTCAGGCAGTTGAGCATCCGACTGTTGATTTCGGCTCAGGTCATGATCTCACCCGTTCATGAGTTTGAGACCCGAGTCAGGCTCTGTGCTGACAGGGCGGAGCCTGCTTGGGATTCTTTCTCTTTCTCCCTCTCTGCCCCTCCCCTTGTCACACTATCTCATTCGAAATAAATGTTTAAAAATTTATTTTTGAGAGACAGCGGGAGACAGAGTGCAAGTGGGGGGTGGGGGGGAGCAGAGAGAGAGGGAGACACAGAATCCAAAGCAGGCTCCAGGCTCTGAGCTGTCAGCACAGAACCTGACTGTGGGGCTTGAACTCATGAGCTGTGAGATCATGACCTGAGCTGAAGTCAGAAGCTTAACCGACTGAGGCACCCAGATGCCACCAAAAAATTTTTTAAAAGAGGACCTGGTTATACACTTTGGGATCCTATGAAGACAGGGATCCTTAGACAAATCTTTTTCTCCTCTCTTCACCGCATCTGCACCCTGACTCCCTTGGCCTCCACCCTCACTGTGACTTGAACAGTACCCTAACTTACTACTATTCACAGAGAAAAGTCTAGAGGAGGAGACGAGTGAGGCTGAAAGACCAAGCAAGTTAGGATGGAGCAAGAGAGGGTAGAATCATTTGGGAGTGGCCTTCAACGCCCTGGCCAGGCGTGGTCAAAAAGTTGGGGCCTGGTGAATCTTCACTGTCTCTGGGAAGGTGGAGGTACCACTGTGAGGCTGATCCCTAGGGAGCCTATGGGGGCCCCCTTCACGCCCTTTCTCTTGGCCTCACTCCTGTCCTCCTCTCCCTGACTTGGTGTTCACATGCGCCTCACTAGGGTTTGTGACTAGGGTCCAGATGAGCTTGAATTTGAATGAACCGAGTTTGTACTTCTAACACCCTGGGTTTTTACATGTTTGGGGTTTTGCGGTTTTGCTACAGTTTGTCAACCTTGAGAAAGGAAGTGTATTCATCTGGAAAAAAACCGTCATGGTGAAAGACAAACGAAAGGCTAGGGAACTATTCTACATTAATGGGAACTAAAAAGATATAATAAGTAAATGCAATGCATCAGTCTTGACTGGAATCTAGATTTAAAAAAAAAATAGCTACAAAGGAAATTTTTGAGACAATTAGAGAAAATTGAATCAAGTCTGTATATTACATGATGTCTGCAACTAACAAGTGCTGATGTACCTGCTATAAAAAGGGAGAAAGATAAAGCACCTGTGGCCAGGATGTGAACAGCTGGTCAACCCAGGTAAAGTGTATAGGGGTGGTTCGAGGTACTCTTCTTGGAACTTACGTGAGGTGGATTTTTCAAAATCAAAAGTTGGCGAGAAAAAGAGAGCAAAACTGGAGACAATGAAATACGACAGACTTAAGTCACTGGAATCTGAAACCCTGAGGAAGATCCTTGACAGGGACACAGCCACCAGACTTCCCCCTTTACCTGCGGTGTTTAAACATCGATGGAGAGGGGCTAGCACCGGCTCAAGCAAATACTTCGAAGCCAACTGTGGGCGTTCTCTCGACAGAGTTATAAAGGTAGTGGTGGCAACCCTCTGAAACTGTCGCGCTGTCAATTTATCTTGAAAGTGAAATAAATCTAGAATCTACGAGAAAAAGTACAAGAGGTAAATACAAGACTCTTTGCAAGGAGCATGACATTAAATAAAGAGAAAGTGCTATTTCTTTAAGTCAAAAAACAAACCTACTGCAATAATGCTGATTCGATAGAATTTTTTTTTTACTTTAACAACCCAATATCAGAGGGTTTATTAAATAATGTTATCAGATTTAGAAAATAGATGCTCATTGTAGAAAATTTGCAAAATAAAGTTTTAGGAAGAAAAATCATCCCAGATCACTAAAACAATTATGGTATACTTTTCCCAAGATATTTCTGTATAATTTTTTTCTTTTTAATTAAGATCCCACTTAATATTCAGTTTTACATACTGTTAAAATCTTCTCATATTGTTAATTTCTCAAAAATATTATATTTAAGCTGTATGTAAGAATTTATTAAATTATTCCTTAATACCCAGACATTCGGTTTTCTCTCAAAATTTTGCTATCATAGTACACCTGAAATGAATATAACACTGTATGTTAATTATACTGGAATTAAGGTAAAAAACTTAAAAAAAACTTTTTTTGCTATTATAAATAGCACCACTAAATGAAATTTCTGGATCAAGGCATATAAATATATTTAGGGTCTGAAGAGCCTGTCGTGCCTGAACTATACAGAAAGGAGTCTATTTTATTCTCAGAGATAAACACAGATCTCCCATGCCTTTAAGTGGGTCACTCTAGTATAAAGAGCCAATAAAGAGTGCATTTCTCTTTCTGACTTAAAAGTGAATCTTGCACTTTTTTGCAGACAAGAGTATCTTCTGTCCAAAAACTGTATGTGACCTTTGACAGTGCCAGAGAGAGACTCAGCAGGCATGAAACCTGTGACTTGTTTCATTTTGTCAAGAGCCAAAACTATAGCTACTAGATCCAGAAAATACTTACTCATCGTTACAAATACGAACTTTGTCCTGTAGGAAGATTGATATTTAGTATTTTTCAATATAAGATCTTGGCACTGTGATATTCCGTTCTCACGCATGCCTACCCATGAGAACCCAGGCGCCCTCTCCAAGGTACATTGTTCGAGCCCCACATCGGATCTGTGCTGACAGCTCAGAGCCTGGAGGCTGCTTTGGATTCTGGGCCTTCCTCTCTCTCTACCCCTTCCCCGCTCATGCTCTGTCTCTCTCTCTCTCAAAAAAAATGAATAGAAAAAGTTAAAAAAAAAGAAGCAAAATGAAAAACTGCGTGTAGTATGTTATCATTCAGATAAAAATTAGAATATATATATAGGTACACAGACATATAATTATATATACATTAATACACAGAATATCACTGGAAAATGAACAAGAAATTGGTAAGAGGGACTGCTTCCGAGGGACTAGAAAACAGAGATGAGAGAAAGACTTGCTTTTCTGTTTACTCTTTTGGGCTTTTTAAATTGTATACCATGTTAATTTACCTTGTTTACTTAACACCTGTTTTTTTTTAAACTAACTAAAAATACACAGAAAAGATAATGAACATGATGAAATTTTGGTTTCATATTTCAGCTCTGAGAGTAAGCTGAGCTACCCATTTAACAATGGTGAGGCGTTCTTAAACCTAACAATTAGGCGGGTCTCTTTCACAGGCGTTTATTCACTTACTTAACAAAGTCCCTCACTGAACAATAAACTTAAATGTTATATTGCTTTCACCTCCACATTAGATGGGGCGCCTGGGTGGCTCAGTCCCTTGAGCATCCGACTCTTGACTCTGGCTCAGGTCATGATCCCAGGTTATGGGACCAAGCCCCACTTCAGGCTCCGTGCTGAGCATGGAGCCTGGTTAAGATTCTCTCTCTCCCCTCTGCCCCTTTCCCCCGCTCATGCTGTCTCTCTCTCAAAATAAAAAAAATAAACATTAAAAAAAATTCCTCAAACAGTGAAGAGAAGCAAAATTGTTCACCTGGGGGCAGATACCCCTGTAGTAATCCTCTGGTGAAAGAGACTGCTGGGGACAAGATGCCAGGATCTTTGCAATCAAGTCACACTTCTTCCAGTCAGCAGCCGTCGCCTCGGCGTCACTCCCGCCAGCCGCCCCGGCTGTCAGAGATGGACACAGATGTCAAAAACTCATTCCTAGTTCCCGTATGTGGTCCTTAAAATTCTGGCAAAAAAGTATTTTTTCTCTACTGAAAAGTGTTTCTTTCTTTCATAAGATAATCTACCTCTCTGTACTTTCCTTTTGATGTTGGCTTCTGCGAAGTTCAGAGAAAAAAGTAGCGGCTTACTCAGTGTAATGTTATTATCCACATAGCTTAATACTAGCTTCCTCTCAGTGCTTATTACTTTTATTACTTTTATTATCATTATTATTTTATTATGTCTCTTTATATGCATCATGTCAATGAAACTGCTTTAAACCAAAGCAATGCAGTAACGGGTACCAGATGTACCTTACCACCTTGAATTACTGGAAAACTGGACAAAATATATAAACAATGGTTTTCAGACACCGGACAACAGGCAGCCCAGGACACTGACCCCTGAGAGAAAAAAGGGAACAAGGTGAGCCCCATGGATACGCTAGCCTACTATCTGGAGAAAATTTTAAGGCCACTGTACAGGAAAGTGGAGCCTGGCATCTTGAGTCAAAGAAACCTAATTTAGAGTTCAGGGAGGCCAAGGCAGGTAGAATTTTCAGGGTCAAATACCAGAAGGCAGGTATATAAAGAGAGAGTTCCAAAGATCTGCAAAGGAGTCCTCTCTCAAATCTCTGGTAGACCAGAACCTGGGTATATGTGCAAAACACAAAACAAAACAAAACAAAACAAGGCTGGGGCAAGAACCACCAGAAAAAAGTAGGGGGAAAAAATCCCTCAAGTTCACACAGAGCTGATGCTCTGTTTTGTGTTGTTGTTGTTCCAGTCTTCTTTTCTTTCTGTCTAATTTTGTTCCCACTAGTGAGCACGGAAAGACCTCCACATATGCAGAGCATCGAGGAAAATCTCAGAATGGTATTGCCTCAGGAGTGCAGCCAAATTACTTCAGATTAAAGGCTACTCGAGACCCACAGTTACAAAGCTGAAAAGCCAGGATCAAAGGGATCAAACCAATTCTAAGAAAATCAACTGCATCCCAGCACAAAGCCTAACAAAGAAATACAACAAAATCTAGCGACCAACAATATAAAATGAATCTCCAGTGGCCATTCAAGAATTTGCAGGCATATGCATACTATGGAACATTATTCAGCCATAAAAAGGAATAAAGGACTGTTCGTGCTACAACATGGATAAACCTCAAAACCATTATGCTAACTGAAAGGAGTCCAACACAAAAGAGCACACACTGTATGATTCCATTTGGGTGAAATATCCAAAACGGGCAGACTCACCGAGACAGAGACTAGGTCAGTGCTTACAAGGGGCCGGGGGAGGATAGAACGGGGAGTGACTACTAGTGGGTATAAGGTTTTGGGGGGAGGAGGAAGGTGCAAATGTTTTCGAGCTATACTTTCATAATGGTTGTACAACTGTGTGGATACACTAAAAACCACTGACCTGTACTCTTCAAAAAAGTGTACACGTGTGAGTAACATCTCGATAAAAAAAAATTAGCAGGCCTGCAAAGAAGGAAGAAAGTATGACCCATAATCGGAGGACAGATCACAGAAACAGATCCATTAAAACAGAGATGACAAAATTAGGAAACAAAGACACTAAAACAGCTATTATAAATTTATTCCCTATTTTCAAAAACGTAAAGAATGATCAATGATGAGGAGATAAATGGAAGATATAAAAAAGACCAATAATGAACCTCTATTAATGAAAAAGAAAACAGAGGCACCTGGGTGGCTCAGTCGGTTAAGCATCCAACTCTTGATTTTGGCTCATGATGTCTCTCTTTGTGGATTCAAACCCCATGCTGGGATCTGTGCTAACAGCACAGGGCAGAGCCTGACTGGGATTCTTTCTCTGCCCATCCTCATTCTCTCTCTCTCTCATTCTCTCTCTCTCCCTCTCAGAATCAATAAACAAAATTTATAAAAAAGAAAATATCTGTAATAAAAAATACATGGGATGGGATTAATAGCAGATTAGACCCTACAAAAGAAAAGATCAGTAAACTTGAACACAAAGTAATAGAAATTACCCAAAATTACACAGAAAGAAAAGAAAACTGAAAAAAAGAAACAAAAAAAGAGCATCAGTAACTTGTAGGACAACCTTTAGCATAATATAGGTATAATTCAAATTCCAAAAAGAGGGGCACCTGGCTGGCTCAGTTAGTACAGCGTGTGACACTTGATCTCTGGGGGTGTGAGTTCAAGCCCCATGTTAGGGGCTCGAGTTTACTTTAAAAAAAAAAGTTAAAAAGAAAAAAAGAGAGAGAAGAGAGGATAGAAAAATATATTTGAAGAAAATGTCTGAGAAATTTCCAAATATGAAGAAAACTATAAATTCTCAGCTCTAATAAGCCCAAGAAACACGAAGCAGAAGAAACATGATAAAAATCACCCACACCACGGCATACCATAATCAAATTTCTAAAAACCAGTGACAAGGAGGAAAAGCTTAAAAGCAACCAGAGGAAAAAAGATATATAAAGAACAAAGACAGATATGACACCAAAAATATTTTCAAAAAGGAAGGTGAAATTAAAGGCTTTTTCAGGAATTCACTGCCAGGAGACCTGCACTACGAGAAAAGCTAAAGTCTTCAGGCAGAAGGAAATTTGAATTAAAATTCGGATCTACACAAAGAAATGAAGAACATCAGAAAAGGCAAATGTGTGAGTAAATATAAACTGCCTCAAATCGGTTTTGAGAAGAAACAAGATTTAAATAGATAACAAAAAAATATACACACGCATAAGTAGAGGGGAAAAAAGCTCATAGCAAAAATACAGTTCTAAGCGTCTTATAGCAGCTCTCCGACTTGCACGGCCTTGGGTGAACTCGAACTTTTCTCTGGAAAAAGGGATGCAAGGACCTATTTGCACGTGGCAACTTCTCGCAGGTAACTGATCATTTGCCACTTCACTGGCCCCAGGATCCGCGCCAGAAGAACTGGGGAGGCAGCACTACAGCCCCTCGAGACCAAACCTACCGACCTCTGCCAACCACGCTGACCTCACCTCTGTCTGACAGGACCGTGGTACCTTTACCGGACTAGAAATGCAACGTCAAGATGGATTCTTCTGTGTCTCCTCTTCCCTCCTCATACACCCGGCCCTTCATTAAGTTCTGGCAATGCTACTTCATAGATACCTCTTAGCGTCATTCATTTCTCTCCAATTCCACTGCCACCGCATCGATCCGAGCCACTGTGATCTCTCGGATGACACTCCTTACCTGATCTCCCTGGTTCTGCTCTTACCCAGCCCACTCTTCACGGTACATCCGGATAGCTACTTCTAAAATGTAGATTTGATCATGCCTCTCTCCTTAAAACTTTCCACTGGTTTCTCATCGCACGCAGAATAAAGATCAGTGCTCTACCCACACTGAAGCCTCCTCAAAAACACTATGCTTTTCCTTATATCCATTCCTTCATACGTGCTATTCTCTCTGCCTATGTGAGTCTTCTCTCACTCTTTAATAAATCCCGACTCAGTCTTCAGGGTTCAGTTTGAATGTCATTTCTGTCAAAAAGGCACTAAGCGTGTGGTAAACTGTCACATCAGCAACAGGAAACAAATATGCCCGGGACACAGGAGATAAGGGACTAAACACAAAAGAAAGGCGAAGGAATCACCGGGATAAAGGTGAGGGGAGATCCTGGGATGTCTGGTATGTGACAGGTAACTAGTCCAGATTAGAGAAGACTCAGAGAGAGAGATGTCTCCAAGATCAAACCAATAGAATATCAGGTATATTTGAACATATTGAAAGGAGACGTACAAACCTGGAAGGGAATTTGAAAACGGATGAGTGAGACGTACATAAAAAACTACGCAGAAAAACAAAAACGGTTACTAACTGCAAGAAGTACGAAAGTTGTGTAAAAAAAGAAAAGTAATGGGGTGCCTGGGTGACGCAGTTGGCTAAGTGTCCTACTCTTGATTTAGGCTCAAGTCACGATCTCATGGTGGTGAGATCGAGGCCCTCGTAGGGCTCCACAGGCGTGGAGCCTGCTTAAGATTCTCTCCCTCCCTCTCCCTCTGTCCCTCCCCATGTGCGTGTGCGTGTAGTCTATCTCAAAAAAATTAAAATTTAAAAATTAAAAAAATTTTAAAAAGTAGTCATGGCATACCACAGAGCTCAGCTGTGAATACTAATGACATAGTTAGAATATAAACCCTAACTATTGCTCTAACCAAAATTAAGACATGAATATTTAGGAGATGGGAGTATGCCTGGCAGGGATGGTGGTAGGGTTTTTAAAGAGAACAAAATCCTCTTCCACGCACAGTGAGACGTTGATAGATGAAGCCAAAAACTCAAACATTCTACAAATGCCTCAGCAGTAAAGACCAGAAGAAACTGGCCAAAAGAGGTCAAAATGGCTGCCTCTGAGGCAGGGAAATGGACGGGAATGTTCCCAAGGACGGACTGCTATTGTTCTCCATTAGCCTAGTAGACCGATTTGACTCTTTAAACTATGTATAGGTATAATTTTGTTGAAAGAATTTAAAAATATAGGGTGTTTGGGTGGCTCAGTCAGTTAAGCAACCAACTTTTGATTTCGGCTCAGGTCATGATTTCACAGTGAGGTCGAGCCCCAAGTCGGGCTCTGTGCTGACAGCCTGGAGCCTGCTTGAGATTCTTTCTCTCCTCTCTGCTCCTCCCCTCCTCGTGCTCACTTCTCACTCTCAAAATAAATAAACTGTTTAAAAAAATAATAAACTGTTAAAAAATTTTTTCAAATATAAATTAAAAACCACTACCATGCTTAGCACGATAATCAACATTTTTCTATTCATGAGGACTTAGAGAATATAAATGGGGAAATGAATCTACAACTCCGCCCCACAGTACACTTCTGTATGGTCTCTCTAGCTTCAGAGAACCGTCTTGTATTTTAGGTCTTGAGGTGAAGTATTTGCAGCATCCTGGCACAGAGCCCTGTCCCGTGGAGAATTCCACATTTTCTTCTGAGTTTTACTTTTTCTGTGCAATATTTCCCCCTGATAATACAAGCTGTTTGAAACGGCCAGTGACATTAGTCACGAATGTGAACAGTCTATTTTAGAAAAATGGCCAGAAAATGAGTTTCTGTGAAAAAGAAGCTCATTAAGGCTGAGTCTCCACATCTAACCTCCTCAGCCTCCACAGAGGCGGGCGAGCCTCAACCAGGTTTACAGTCCAAGGCCAAAGCCCAATAACGCACCCTTACTCAGAGGAAACTGGACACCAAAGTCACAGAAGCATTTTATTTCTTACCACCTGCTCCTTCCAGAATGCCCCGGACTACTGCCTGAACACCACTGGGTTTCATCAACCTTTCAGAGAGCAGCTGCCCACACAGACGCCGAAGCCAAGCGGGGGCCCGACACCTCACTTGTGTCTTCTCATCTGCACAGGACTGAAAAAGAGAAGGAATGTATGAATTCAATGACAGTGAAATAGATAGGTCGTGTAGAAATTATTAAAATATATAAATCTGGGGCGCCTGGGTGGCTCAGTCGGTTGGGCGGCCGACTTCAGCTCAGGTCATGATCTCGCAGTCTGTGAGTTCGAGCCCCGCGTCGGGCTCTGTGCTGACGGCTCAGAGCCTGGAGCCTGCTTCCGATTCTGTGTCTCCCTCTCTCTCTGCCCTTCCCCTGTTCATGCTGTGCCTCTATGTCTCTCAAAAATAAATAAACATTAAAAAAAAAAAAAAAAAAAAAAAAATTAATATATAAATCTATACTGAGTCGTACTGACTGATATCTGACATACTGAGTCAAAACAGTGTGATAAACAGACTTCAGAAGAGCAACATTTTTTTTCCAAAAAGATTCTCTTCTAGAAAACCTTCTTCAGCACCACCTTTTAAAAAAGTGGAAATGCCATGAAACTTCCGGTGAAATATCAAGCGAAACTGCAAACTCAGAAATAGACAAACACGTAGGTGAATAAACTACAGATTTTAGAGGGGCACCTGGGTGGCTCAGCCGGTTAAGCATCCGACTCTTAATTTTGGCTCAGGTCATGATCTCAGAGTGTGTGAGATCGAGTCTCACGTCAGGCTCTGGGCTAACAGCAGGGATCCTGCTTGGGATTCTCCCTCTCCTCTCTCTCTCCCCTTCCCTCACCTCAGAATATACGCTCATTTATTTCTTTTAGAAACACAGAGTTAACGTAACCAGTCTCTGAATGCAGTCCTTCCAGTCAAATCCAGCCTCCATACAAGAGTCCTGTGAACATTACTCACCACCAGGAGGACAGCTCACGACAGTAAGAGGACACGCTAGTCCTTGCCTCACAGTCTCAACTACTCAGACTCTGTGGCACATCAGTTTCAAAAAAGAGTTGAATTTCCTCGAGCGCTCCTATTTTAAGAGCTCCATGGAGCCACAGCACAATGGACTCGGGAGCTCTTGTTTTGGGTCTGCAATGTGAACTATGTTGCCGTCAACCAGTATTTAACTATGTGAACATAAAAATCAGCGACGGTCACATTTAATCCTAACTAGCCTGTCCCCTTTTATTTAAGGACTAATAATGACCACTTACTGAGGGGGTTCTGATTTGCCAGGCGCTGTGTTAAATATCTGCTACATAATCTCAAAACAGACTTGCAAGGAGTTACTATCTCATCGGTAAGGAAACTGAGGCATAGAAACATTTACTGATCCACACAACTGCATGCTGGGGTCGAATCCCAGTGGGCTGACCACCGGAGCCTTGGCTTTTTGCCACACTCTTATTAACGCACTTGGTTTTCTCTGGCAAACTGTGGAGTCGTGCAGAGAAGTAGAGCGTGAGGCCAGAAGAGCCCGACAGGAGGCGACAGTAATATTCTAGGATGAGATGAAAATGACTTCGCTGAGGAGGTATCTTTGCACGCAGCTTCAGCTAGTCCTTGTTCCTGACCTGCCACTAATTTCTTTGGCCCCTCACTCTTTTTTTATTTTTTAATTTTTTTTAAGGTTTATTATTTTTGAAAGAGAGAGAGAGAGACAGAGAGCAAGTAGAGGAGAGGGAGACACAGCATCTGAAGCAGGCTCCAGGCTCTGAGCTGTCAGCACAGAGTCTGATGAGGGGCTTAAACTCATGAACCATGAGACCGCGATCTGAGCTAAAGTCGAGGCTTAACCGACTGAGCCGCCCAGGCGCTCCTGGCCCCTCGCTCTTTACTCACCCACATCCAAAACCAAATGTGTTGCTAAATGTATTAGCAAGTAGGTAACTCCATCTACATCAGATTAAAACATTTCAGAAAAATAAATATTTTTCAAGAAAAAAGGAACTATCTTACGCCTACCAGAATATATACTATGTTTTCAAACAAAGGACATAAAAATAGTCCCAATAATAGCCCTAATTTTAATTTCTTGACTATGTATATATTCCATTCAAAAAATAAGATGTCAAAATACTTCTACCAGAAGAAGGTATTGTCAAACAGCCAAATTTTGGTATTAAAAAAAAAAGAGTTCTAGGGCGCCTGGGTGGCTCAGTCAGTTAAACATCCATCCCTTGGTCTTGGCTCAGGTCTTGGTTTCAGGGTCATGAGTTCGAAGCCCACATTAGGCTCTGCGCTGGGCATGAAGTCTACTTTAAAAAACATTTTTTTTTTTGAGAAAAAAAAAAAAAAAAAAAGAGTTCCAGTTTCAGAATGAATAAAATATATGTTAAATAAAATTGCCATAATCCAGTTAAAAACATTTTCTTAATAAATAAATAAATAAATAAAATGACCATATTCCTGGGAAGAGTGGCCATCATTCCATTAACAGAAAAATGCTTAAAAATTATGCTAAGGGGCAGAGTACCTGGCTGGCTCAGTCAATACAGTATGCAACTCCTGATCTTGGGGTTGTAGGTTCAAGCCCCATGTTGGGTATAAAGATTACATGAAAGTGAAATATTTTGAAAAATTGGGTGGCTCAGTCGGTTAAGCTTCTGACTCTTGATTTCAGCTCACATTATGATCTCAGGATTGTGAAACTGAGCTCTGTGCTGGGCGTGGAGTCTGCTTAAGATTCTCTCTCCCTCCCTCCCTCCCTCTTCCTCTACTCCACCCTCCACCGCTCATGTACTCATGCACACACACACTCACTCTCTCAAAAAAAATTATCCTAAGGGTCAGTGTAACCTAGTTTTACAAATATCGTTTAATGGATGTAGGAAATGAAATAAGACTCACCTAGATTAGCACATGTCCCAAGAGAAGACAACATTCTGCACATTATCATTTATGATTCACTCACAAGAGCCCCCCAAGTCTGAATACCTGGGGTGGTCCTCCCTGGAGGATGAGTAATTCTCGGACTGCTAATGGCTGATACACTTGATCCAAGATGTCTCTCAAGGCCTCCCTAGAAAAGGTTCTTTCCTCTTCTGTTAAAACCTAAAAGAAATATGTACTTAGCTTTAGCAGGCACTAGAAAGCAATGTCTTACAATACTGTGCAAAAACACCTAGGAGAGGAGGGTAGGCTTCTTTTTCCCCAGGGAGGGAGTTAAAATACGGAAACACTCCCGGCCCCCTCTCCATCCCCTCACTCACTCCTCGGCAGGAGATCTGAGGCACTTGGCTTACTGGTGAGTTTGGAAAACACTTGCTCACTGGGGAGCGTTGGCACGTACCGCTCAGCTTGTTCCTCTTCTGTGGCTTGGGAGTAAGTGCACGTTCTGCTCTGCTCTTGTTTGCTAAACATTTTACAGAGGCAGAGCCGTGTAGATGGCCAGCAGTCCTTAGAACTGGGTGAGGGGCAAGTGTGTCTAACTCTGGAAGGCACCGTTAGGAAGCCCAACTGTCCCCAACAAAAGGCCATATCCCTGGGGCGCCTGTGTGCCTTAGTCGGTTGAGCGTCTGACTCTTGATTTCAGTTCAGGTCATGATCTCAGGGTCATGAGATTGAAACCCATGTCAGGTTCCACACTGAATGTGGAACCTGCTTAAGATTCTCTCTCTCTCCCTCTGCCCCTCTTCCCAGCTTGCATGCTCTCTCTCTCTCTCTCCCCTTCTAAAATGAAAAAAAAAAAAAAAAAAAAAAAAAAAAGCTATATCCCCAACTTTGTGCCTAGGAGCAACAAAGGCGACAATTTGAGTTTTCAATTCATGGACTCTGTTAACCGTCTTTTAATTCATTCCGAAGTTGGGCAGCAAAAAGGGGTTGTATTTGTTGGGTCCCCGTGAACCCAACTGTCCCCTTTGGGTAAAGCAGTCAGGGTCGTGCCCATTGCCAAGGAGCAATCTGCCCCATGGCTTGGGGCGGCTCCTGAGGCTGGGACTTGCCCAGCTTCATGACACGCCCACTGCGTTGCCCCTTCTGTCCCTCTCTCTCGCCTTCCACTCGGTCCTTTCTGTGTGCTTCCCTGTTTTCCCTCCTGCGTGACACTCTGGGGCACTGCTTAGCCCCGGTAATAGTGATAAGACCAGGCAGCCCAGAGCCCCCTCAGAGAAGTAGAGGCAGCAGCCACTGACGGCAGCGTCATCACCCACACCCTGTAGTAAAGAGCCCAGCACACTGCTCTCATGACACGAAGCCACCAGGGAAGCTCCTATGTCAGTCACTGCCCAGATGGTACAGCTTTTAGACAAATGTTTATACACATATGCAGGAGAAAGAACAGAAAAGGGAACAAGCAGAAAAGAAACAAGTTTGCGGGTGCCTGGGTGGCTCAGTCAGTTAAGCGTCCGACTCTTGGTTTCGGCTCAGGTCATGATCTCTCGGCTCGTGAGTTCAAGCTCTGCATCAGGCTCTGTGCTGACAGTGCAGAACCTGCTTGAGATTCTCTCTCTCTGCCCCTTCCCTGCTCATACGTGCTCTTTCTCTCAAAGTAAATAAATAAACTTAAAAAAAAAGAGGGTTGCCTGGATGGCTTGGTCTGTTGATCTTCCAACTTCGGCTCAGGTCATGATCTCGTGGTCTGTGAGCTTGAGTCCCGCATCAGGTCCTGCAGTGACAGCTCAGAGCCTGGAGCCTGCTTGGATTCTGTGTCCCCCTCTCTCTCTGCCCCTCCCCTGCTCACCATTCTGTCTCTGTTCCTCAAAAATAAACGTTAAAAAAATTTTTTTAAAAGAAAAGAACAAGTTTGAAGGGTGACACGGAGAGAAACGAGGTGGGCGGGCATTGTGAGTCTGGCTGCAGGGGCTAACAAATTGCCCCACATCGGAGCCAAGCTGACTTTCAATACATTTGTATCTTAACGGCTTCTTCTGGGTAGGCTCCTGTGCTGACGGTCCTCTCCTGGGGGAGGAGTGATCCCTGCTAAGTCATTCTTAGGAGTCCTGTCTCCTCGGGTAATGGCTTATAGTTCTGTAACCTCCACAGCACTTTTTTATAGCCCAGGGACTCAAATCCTTACGATGTCAGCAAAACACAGGTACTCGCCCCTAACAGCTAATAACAACAACAAACACTGACTGAATTACACCGTGTACCCTGTGCTTTACCCACTGCACTTCATTCCATCTTCCCAAGAACTTAATGAAGGAGAGAGGAATAGTTTAATACTGATATTAGCAGTAATTACTTTCGGATGAGCACGACTGGGGATTGGGTTAGGTACTTTATACACGTTATCCTTAATCCTCACAACCACCTTCCAAGGCCGCTATTATTATACACATTTTATTAAAAAGGAAACCGAAGAGGGGTGCCTGGGTGGCTCAGTCGGTTAAGCATCTGAATTCAGCTCAGGTCATGATCTCATAGTCCGTGGGTTCAAGCCCTGTGTCGGGTGCTGTGCTGACAGCTCAGAGCCTGGAGCCTGTTTAGAATTCTGTATCTCCCTCTCTCTCTGCCCCTCCTCCCCCCCAGCTCATACTCTATCTATCTCTCTCTCAAAAATAAATATACATTAAAAAAATTTTTTAACACTTTTTTTTAAATTTTTTTAACATCTTTATTTATTACTGAGAGACAGAGAATGAGAAGGGGAGAGGCAGAGAGAGGAGGAGACACAGAATCTGAAGCAGGCTCCAGGCTCTGAGCTGTCAGCACAGAGCCCAATGTGGGGCTTGAACTCACAAACCATGAGATCATGACCTGAGCCAAAGTTGGACGCTTAACCAACTGAGCCACCCAGGCACCCTCAAAAAAATTTTTAATTAAAAGGTAACAGAAGCTCAAAGAAATAGCCTACAGTAGTTGTTGTGAAATGACCAGAAGAAAGAGGCTATACGGACTGTCTAGGCGCGCTAAGGACTAGCATCTAATAAATGAAGCCCCAGCCCTTGTAAAATATTCATTTCTCTGTTGGATGTGCTTTGGCATTCAAGAGGAATTCTGGACCTTTCCAACAGCGCTTTTCCAAAGAACTACGAGTCGTCTTTTATAACCACGCACAGGAATACACACGATTCACACAGACACACACACACACAGACACACGTACGCTCAATCTGTGTTTACCTCTCCCTCAGGGCTGAGTGGTTTTCTCTCGGTCGGGCAGAACCCCAGCTGACACAGGCCTGCTGCAATATCGCCAAAATGGCGGCAGAAAACCAAGCTCCCCAGAGATGAGTGACGCGCGACACTGAGAAGAACCCCGCAGCTGGTGTACAGTCTCCGGGTGGCATCGGGGGGAGCGGAGAGACACACCGCCTCCTGAACAACGGCACCAAACTCAGTCCTGCAGCTCAGGGGGACGCCGACACCAGGCACGAGATACGGGCAGACACCCAAGGTGACTACAAACTGCAACGCTGACTGGACAGTCTTCTGCTGTGAGATGCTGAGCGTGTCTGGGCTCAGAGCAGGAGCGGCTTCCGGGGTCCTCGGGTTGGGTTTCCCCGGGTTGAAACCAGCTGCAAGGTGGGTCATGGTTTCCTTCAAGCACAAGAGCAACAGTAAGGCTTGAGAGGTAAAACGCCAGGTGACGTCCACAGACTTTTGTGGCCATTCTGCCTTATTAGCAATTTCGTCCCTTAGGAGTTTCAATTTCGTCCAGTGAGGATCCTTCAGCAATTTGTCCTCCAAAGCAGACAGGCTGGAGCTTAACGTAGCCAAGAGGACATCATGTTTTGTGATCTGTAGTGAACTTGAGTCCGATGCTTTTGAAGAAAAAAAAAAAAAAAAAAGGATTATCCACATGGGAAATAAATTGTACTCTATGTGGAATGCCCGGCCCCCTCCAGCTCATCCCCCGGGCCCTGGCTCAGATGTCACTGTTCCTGAAAGCCTCCCCAAGTTGTGCCACCCAAGCCCAGGCAGAACTCAAGACCACACTTTCTGTCGACCACAGCACTTCGGGATGTAGTTAGAAAAGTGTACCTAACACGCTTCATCTAGTTTGTTTCTTTTTTTTTTTTTTTTTTTTTTTTTTTTTAAATTTTTTTTTAAGCCTTTTTATTTTATTTTTGAGAGACATAGAGACAGAGCGTGAGCAAGGGAAGGGCAGAGCGAGAGGGAGACACAGAATCCGAAGCAGGCTCCAGGCTCTGCGCTGTCAGCACAGAGCCCAATGTGGGGCTCGAACTCACAGACCGTGAGATCATGACCTGAGCCCAAGTCGGCCGCCCAACCAACTGAGCCACCCAGGCGCCCCCATCTAGTTTGTTTCTATTCCCCGTGTGTTCTGAGGGCAGAGGCCACGGCTGTCATCTTAGTGGGCTTAAATTTTAGCCGGAACAGAAAACAGAAAAATAAAAGGCTGAATATTTACCACAGAAAAGTCATTCAAACTGTTGTAAATGCCAGAGATAAACCACTGAATAAAGCAAAATCCCTTCCCTCAGATACTTACATTCTAGTGAGGCAGATTGGAAAATACCCGCCTAAGGTTCAGAGGGATTCATTCAATCACCGTCTGCGCCACAAAGTATCTGGTCTCAACGCTTCCTGAGCCTAATGTGGTCTTTTCCGCCCTCTACTGGTGAAGGAGTGCTCACATGCTCACAGCAGTAGGGGAAATAGTGGACGACTCCCTCCTTGACACACTCTTCTCTACTTTTTAAAAAATGTTTATTTATTTTTGAGATGGTGGGAGGGGCCGAAAGAAGGGGACGGAGGATCTGAAGTAGGTTCTGTGCTGACAACACAGAGCCCAAAGTGGGGCTTGAACTCAGGAACTGCGAGATCATGACCTGAGCTGAAGTCCAACACTTAACAGACTGAGCCAAAACACTCTCCTCTCTTAGCTTCTGAGACCCCTCAATGGCCATCCTTCCAGGGCCTTCTCTGCCAGCTCCTCCTCTACATTCTCCAGGGTTTATCCTGAATTCTGTGCTCCCTTCCTCAGTGATCTTCGCCAGGCCCGGGTCTTTCAAAACCGTCTATAAGCTACCAACTCCCAAACGTGCGTACCCTTTAAGTATCAGGATAAGTAAAAAGAAACTCACGTCTATGCATATTATCATCAATTGTTAGAACGAGAGGGAAAGAGAAAATCTTGGAAGCAGCCAGAAAAATATGACGCATTATATAGAAGGGATGACGCTGCGAACGACCCTGAACTTACCACAGTGACTGCTAACAGATGGTAGAAACTCATCTCTAAAGTAGAGACAGAAGGAATAAAATGCCAACTCAGAATTCTATATCTTGTAAAAATTACCTTCAAAAGTCAAACACATTTAGAGCAATGAAAATCAAGAGAACTGACTGCCAGCAGATAAATGGTAAAGGAAACTCTTCAAGCTGAAAGAAAATAATACGAGATGGAAACCGGGATCTTCAGGAAGGAATGAAGAGCATGAGAAATGCTGATTATGTGGGTGAATACAGAAGACTAATTTTTCCTCATTTCCTTAGATACATATATGTGTCTAAAGTAAACTTCATTTTAAGATTTTTTTTTTTTAAGTTATCTGCACCCAGTGTGGCTCTCAAACTTACAACCCTGAGATCAAGAGTTGCACACTGTGCCAATTGAGCCAGGCGGGTGCCGCTCTAAAGAAAACTTTATAAAGTTGAATTATGGATTTATAACTTACATAGATTAATAATAAATATGAAAACTATAGCATAAAGCCCAAGTGAGGGAGTGGGAGCACTAAAATGACCCTGATAGTCGTAAGGTCCTTAATTGTTACGTGAAGCAGTACGATATTAATTCTAAGCGGACTGTGAAAAACTAAGAACGTAGATAGTAATTTCCCCAGGATAACTATTAAAAACACAATGCAGAGGCACCTGGGTGGCTCAGTCGGCTAAATGTCCAACTCTTGATTTCAGCTCAGGTTATGATCTCACGGCTCATGAGTTCAAGCCCCGAATCAGGCTCTATGGTGATAGTGGGGGACCTGCTTGGGATTCTCTCTCTGCCCCCCTCTCTCTCTCACTCTTTCTCTCCAAAATAAATTAAAAAAATAAAATAAAATAAAACCACAACGCAGGGGTGCTTAGGTGGCTAAGTCTCTCCCTCTTTCTGCCCTCCCCCTGCTCACACACACACACACTCTCTCTCTCAAAATAAATAAATAAATGTGAAAAAAATTTTTAGAGGTACCTGGGTGGCTCAGTTGATTGAGTGTCTGACTTCAGCTCAGGTCATGATCTCATGGTTTGTGAGTCAGAGCCCCACATCGGGCTCGCTACTGTCAGTGCAGAGCCCGCTTCACACCTCTATCCCCCTCTCTCTGCCCTACCACCCAACTCTCAAAACTAAATAAAACATTAATTTTTTTTACCACGATGCAAAAATAAGGGTTATAGTTATAAAATCATAATAAAATGTTGAAAATGTAAACAAAAACAAGCAGTAAGACTTCAAAACTAAAGTTAATATACCTTCTAAGAGGCAAATTAGAAAGGGGGCACCTGGGTGGCCCAGTTGGTTAAGCAGCCAACTCTTGATTTCTGCTCAGGTCATAATCCCACGGTTCGTGAGTTCAAGCCCCATGTCGGGCTCTGTGCTGACAGCTCAGAGCCTGGAGCCTGTTTCAGATTCTGTCTCCCTCTCTCTCTGCCCCTCCCCTACTTGCACTCTGTCTGTCTGTCTCCCAAAATTAAATAAACATTAAAAAATAAATAAATAAATAAAAAAGAAAGGATTAAATGGAATAATAACTAAACGAACGCTCAACAGTGCATTACCTGCAACAGCGTAAAATAAGAAATACATATCCAATAACAGGAGACGGGATGAGTAACCTGCAGGTCTACCTGTACCTAACATACTATATGTATGTATAATATTTATTTTGTTCATTGTCGTTTCTCTATAAACTAGAAAAAAGCTGCTTGAGGACAGAGACGTTGCCCGTTTTGTTCACTGCTATGTTCTCCTTGCCGGAACAAGGCCTGTCTGATATGTAGTAGTTGTTCAAAGTAAGTAGCTGTTGAATGAATGAATAATAGAATATTTACAGCCATTGAGTTATATTGAGGGGCGTCTGACTGGCTCAGTCAGTAGAGCATCTGATTCTTGATCCTGGGGTTGTGAGTTCGAGCCCCACAATAGGTGTAGAGATTACATTTTTTAAAAAGTTACACTGAACATTATTTAATGGCATACTCGTCAAATATATTCTGAAATGAACAGAGTATAAAACACTATATGAGCAAAAGATAAGAACGGTTTATAGAAAAAGAAATGCAGGGGCGCCTGGGTGGCTCAGTTGGTTAAGCGGCTCACTTCGGCTCAGGTCATGATCTCACGGTCTGTGAGTTCAAGCCCCGCATCGGACTCTGTGCTGACGGCTCAGAGCCTGGAGCCTGCTTCGGAGTCTGTGTCTCCCTCTCTCTCTGCCCTTCTCCTGCTCATACTCTGTCTCTATGTCTCTCAAAAATAAATAAACGTTAAAAATTTAAAAAAAAAAAAAAAGAAAAAGAAATGCAAATGACTTCTAAACATGAAAATATGATCAACCTTGCTCATAACAGAAAAGGAAATTAAAACTGTGCTGAAATAGCACTTCCCACTTATCAACTGGCTAAAATCCAACAGTTTTGTAACACATCATGTGGCAAGGTTTTGGGAAATCACACACTCTCGTACATCGCTCTTAGGAACTAAAATGGTACATTCCTGAAGAGAGCAATTTGGCAATATCTAGCAAAATTACGTACGAATTTAACATTTGGCCCAGCAATGCTGCTTTTTAGGAATCTATACTACAGATAAATACGCAGACAAAAATGCAAAATGACATACACACAAGCCTACTCATCGTGGTGCTTCTTACGTTAACAAAAGACCCGAGACAACCCAAACGTCCATTAATCGAGAACTGATGAAACAGACAAGGGTATATCCGGATCGTGGCATGCTCGTAAAAGAGAAGATTTCTGTGAACCGCTATGTAAACCTCCAAGACATAGTGAATGTTACAAGTAAGGTATAAAAGAAAGTCTATCATACACTACCTTTTGTGTAAGAAACGGGGGGAGTATAAAATATATTATTTGTTTTTTTCAAAAAGGCAGTGAAAGAATAAAGTAAAAAGTAAAATGAGTTGTCTACAGAGAGAAGAGAACAGTGGGGAGGAGCTACGGATAAATTGATCCAGGTCTATAGTTTTCATTTTGGGACCTTTTATGTTTTTCAAGTTAAAAAACAAGTAAATAAAAATTTTTCCAAAATTATTCCTAAAAATTAAAAAAAAAAACCTAATAATTCTGTACTTTATGTCCAAGGTTGTCAAACTGCGATCTGTAGGTCAAATCTGGCCCACCACCTATTCCATAAATAAAGTTTTATTGGAACACACTCATGTCCATTTCTTTATATGTCATCTTGCTTTCAAGCTACAGCAGCAGAGTTGAGTAGATGTAACAAAGACCAAAATATTTACTGTCTGCTCCTTTACAGAAAAAGGATGCAAACTCCTGCTCTATACTAAGTTAGCAGCATAAATGCAGAGAATTATTTCAAGTGACTTGAAATACAGAACTATAGGGGCACCTGGCTGGCTCAGTCAGTGGAGCGTGTGATTCTTGATCTCGGGGTTGTGAGTTTGGGCCCCACACTGCATTTAGAGATTGTATTCAAAAATAAAACCTTAGGGGCGCCTGGGTGGCTCAGTCGGTTGGGCGTCTGACTTCGGCTCAGGTCATGATCTCACCGCTCCTGAGTTCGAGCCCCGTGTCGGGCTCCGTGCTGACAGCTCAGAGCCTGGAGCCTGTTTCAGATTCTGTGTCTCCCTCTATGTCTGTGCCCCTCCCCTGCTCATGCTCTGTCTGCCTCTCTCTCTCTCTCAAAAATAAATAAACATAAAAAAAAAAAAGAAGACTAACAAAAAATAAAACCTTAAAAAAAAGAACTTTATATATCCTGAGGTCAACAAACAAATAAAAATACTCTAGCACCAGTAGGTTCATTCATGATGGTAATGTAGATCTGTTATTTTAAAATATTATATGCATATCTGTGTGTGAATGTGTGAGCATATACTGATATATGTAAGTACATATATGAAATAAGTAAATAATTACATTAAATTCACTGAAACCAATATTTTCAGATAAAAGAAATACAAAAAATATAAAATATAAAAGGACGGCTAGGTGGACAAATATGTGATGAAGAAAGTATCTAGGTCATGGTACACAGGTTTTCACTGTAAAATTCCTTCTGTTTTTCTGTAAGCTTGAAATTTTTCAGGGCACCTGGGTGGCTCAGTTGGCTAAGTGTCCGACTCTTGGTTTCAGCTCGGGTCATGATCTTGTGGTAGTCAGACTGAGCCCCATGTCCAGCTCCACGTTGAGCGTGGAGCCTGTTTTAGATTCTCTCTCTCTTTCCCTCTGTCCTTCTCCCCTGTTCATGCTCTCTCTCTCTCTAAAAAAAGGAAAGAAAAAAAGGAAATTTGCGTAACGAAGTGTTAAAAAAAGTTTTAACTCCATCATATTTCACTTTAATTAGAATATCAGTAAGAACTGGGGCACCTGATGGGGCGCCTGGGTGGCTCAGTTGCTTGAGCGGCCGACTTCAGCTCAGGTCATGATCTCATGGTCAGTGAGTTCAAGCCTCGCGTCGGGCTCTGTGCTGATGGCTCAGAGCCTGGAGCCTGCTTCAGATTCTACGTCTGCCTCTCTCTCTCTCTGCCCTTCCCCTGCTCACGCTCTGTCTCTCAAAAATAAATAAATGTTAAAAAAAAATAAAGAAAAAAAATAAAAAGAACTGGGGCACCTAAGTGGCTCAGTCAGTAGAGTGTCTGACTTCGACTCAGGTCACGAACTCGTGGCTTGTGGGTTTGATCCCCATGTCAGGCTCTGTGCTGATGGCTCAGAGCCTGGAGCCTGCTTCGGATTCTCTGTCTCCCTCTCTCTCTGCTCCTCCCAGCTCGTGCTATCTCTGTCTCTCAAAAATAAATTAACATTAAAAAATTTTTTCTAATAAAAAATAATAAAGTTATAAAACAGTATGTAGTCTATGAGACCATTTTTCTTAAAAAGAAAATAGTATTTCCCAAAATGCAATCTCCATATAGTGGAGATTAAGGTCATCTTAATGTTCATTTAGTTTTTCTTTTTTTTTAATCTTTAAAGTTTTTTAATGTTTATTTCTTTTTGAGAGAGAGACAACACGAGCAGGCAAGGGGCAGAGAGAGAGGAAGACAGAGAATCCAAAGCAGTTCCAGGCTCCGAGCTGTCAGCACAGAGCCTGATATGAGGCTCGAACTCATGAGCCATGAGATCATGACCTGAGCTGAAGTCGGACACTTAACCAACTGAATCACCCAGGCACCCTAGTTTCTCTATATTTTAAAAAACTTTACTGTAAGGAATATCAACTACTTCTATAAAAAGAAAAAAGAAAATAACATTACTTGTTAAGAACGAGAATCAGAAGAGTAAGAAGTTTTCACTACCTCTCTGGGACCGTCCAGGGCAAGCGTTCTGACCCTCTAACATGAACATCCAGTTCCTTTAGCTATTATATACCTAAAAAGGAAATGAGTGCTTTCCTAGCTTGTCACCACTAACCATTAATATCACTAAACAACCTCTTAGTGACTTCCTGTAACTTTATAAGATCTTTGAACCCAAACATGGGACACAAAGAAAGTGATTTCAAACAAAAGCTACAGGCTGTTTTTCAAGAGCCCGTTAATAAAGTAGTCTTCTCTGCCCTCTACTGGTGAAAAACAAAATCTACTTGAAAATAAAGGCGTCCCCTAAAGCAGCAGTATTCAAAGCGGGGTACGGGGACTCAGGTTTTTAGCGGTTTCAGATTTGCAGGGATTCTGCAAGTTCAAAACTATTTTCATATTAATACTAGGCCACTATCTGCCTCTTACAGTCTCATCTCTCATGAGTGCACCAAGTGTGAAAAGTTCATTCGGTTTAGGGGGCGCCGAGGTGGCTCAGTCAGTTAAGCGTCTGGCTCAGTTAAGCATCCGACTCTTGACTTCGGCTCAGGTCATGATCTCATGGTTCCTGGAATCAGGCCCTGTGTAGAGCTCCATGCTGAGAGAGTGGAACTTCCTTGGGATTCTCTCCCTCTGCCCCTCCCCACCACGTGTGTGCTCTTTCTCTCTCAAATAAATAAACATTAAAAAAAAAAGTTCATTCAGTTCAGATTCCATATTGCAACTAATCTATAAGAAACTACCTCTCATTCAGTTTTAGTACAGTATGAAAAAATATAATTTTCTGAAAAGGCGACTGAGTTCGTCCTTTTCCAAGTACATATCTATGGGAGTCTGGATTTTCTTCATCTGTTTCAATCAAAACAACCTATCATGACAGATTGAGCAGAGAAGCAAATATGAAAATCCAGCTGTCTTCTAGTAAGCCAGACATTAAGGAGATTTGCAAAAATGCGAAACAATGCCACTCTTCCTGGTAAGTGGAGTCTTGATCACTACATTACACTATGCAGCCTCAGCACGTGCTCTGCGCGCCACCTACGGCCATCGCTATCACACTTCAGGACGTGCTGCCCTGAGGGACAGCAGTATTCACTCCTCCCAATCGCCAGTTTAAAAGCCTGTGCCTTGTGACATGTAAAAGCAGACTTCGCAGCCTGGGTGGTACTTTTTATTCTGCTCAAAGTGCAAAGCAACATGGCATGCGAGATGAAGTATGGCCCAGCTTCATTATTTACGGATTATTGGATTTTCCAGCTCCTTCCCCACAACCTATTCAAACGGAATAACAGAATTCAGTCTATATTTAACATAGATTTTTTTCTCGGAAAACTATTGCTGAGATGGCGTCCATTTCTTACAAACAAAACTATATTAAAATTGACAAATCCCTTTCAAATTCTGTTCAGTACATTTCTGAACAACAGAGGTGGAGAAGCGATAATTCACCCCGTGACTGAGAACAGAAATGGAAGGCAGAGGATGAGAACAGGCTCAATGCAGCAGAACATGTGATGACTCACAAGTGAAAGACTACTGGCCTCTTTCTTCCTTTCGATATAATCCCCACCGAGACTGAATTCCTCTTCCTCTTGGAGCCTTCCACGCCTCCACGCACGGGTGACTCCTCGTCTACCCAGCTGCTGTCTGCACTACCCTTTCACCACCAGCGTCGTCCTACTGTGTGAAATCTCTCTTAATCTACACCCACAGTACCATCTCCCCAAACAGACAAGATACCTGAGAGCACAAATTTCTATGTCATTTTGTTTCTCCAAGAGCAGTGAGGACAGACTACTGTACACAGATGACTCCTGGGGCAAATGATCTCAAAGGGATTCAATTTAAAGACAGATCAGCGGCACCTGGGTGGCTCAGTCGGTAAGGTGCCCGACTCTTGATTTCTGCTCAGGTCACAATCTCATGGTTCGTGGTTTGAGCCCCAAATCAGGCTCTGTGCTGACAGCATGGAGCCTGCTTGGGATTCTCTCTCTCTCCCTCTCTCCCTGCCTTTTCGCGCTCACACTCTCTCTCCCTGTCTCTCTCAAAATAAATCAAATACAGTTTTACTGTTTTTAACATTTATCTGTTTTTGAAAGACAGAGAGAGAGAGAGCTTGAGCAGGGGAAGGGCAGAGAGAGAGGGAGACACAGAATCTGAAGCAGGCTCCAGGCTCTGAGCTGTCAAAACAGAGCCCCGAGTAGGGTTCGAACCCACGAACTGTGTGATCATGACCTTAGCCAAAGTCAGATGCACAACCGACTGAGCCACCCAATCAAAGAAACATTAAATTTTTTTTAACGTTTATTTATTTTTGAGACATAGAGACAGAGCATGAGCAGGAGAAGGGCAGAGAGAGAGGGAGACACAGAATCCGAAGCAGGCTCCAGGCTCCGACTGTCAGCACAGAGCCCGACGCGGGGCGTGAACTCACAGACCGCGAGATCACGACCTGAGCCGAAGTTGGCCACTTAACCGACTGAGCCACCCAGGCACCCCAAATCAAAGAAACATTAAAAAAAAAAGATCAGGGGCGCCTGGGTGGCTCAGTCGGTTGGGCGGCCGACTTCGGCTCAGGTCATGATCTCACGGTCTGTGAGTTCACGCCCCGTGTCGGGCTCTGTGCTGACGGCTCAGAGCCTGGAGCCTGCTTCCGATTCTGTATCTCCCTCTCTCTCTGCCCTTCCCCTGCTCATACTCTGACTCTATGTCTCTCAAAAATAAATAAACATTAAAAAAACATTTAAAAAAAAAGATCAAAAAATTTTAACCAGCTGCATGTAATTTTAACCAGTCCTTTCGTCCTGACTACTCAGTGCATCAGGGATATCTGCATACTCGTGACGCACAGGTATTTTTAATTCCCTCAGCAGCCGATATGTGAAAAGAGCAGGCAAATGCACACGATAGACAACAGACTGTCAGTGCAAAATGATATCATTTTACCACAGTACTTAGTTTTTTCCAAATAGGAATGCTGGAATTCCTGTACGTTCAATGAGCACACGTCTGTAACCCCCCCCACACACCCTTCCCGATTTAGAGAAACTCTTCTCTGTGCTCTGGGTACATGTGCTTTAAGACAGTTGATTACTTCCAGATTTTTTGTTTATTTAGCCTTGTTCTCAGTCATTTCTAGATAGCTGCAGTTACTAGACAAGTGTCTTCTCAACTAGAAAGGAACACTGTCCTTTGGAGTTTACTTCTTCACTGGGGCAAAGTAGCATAATTATCATCCTACAGTGGAAGGTCCCTGAACTTAAATCCTGGCTCTATCAAAAAAGAAAAAAAAGTATCCAAAATATATAAAGAACTTCTACAATTTGACACCCCAAAACAAGGACTCCAATTTATAGATGGGCAGAAGGGGCGCCTGGGTGGATCGGTCGATTAAGTGTGTGACTTCAGCTCAGGTGGTGATGGCGCGGTCGTGAGGCTGAGCCCCACATCAGGCTGTCTGCTGTCTGTCGGCCTGGAGCCCGATTTGGGTCCTCTGTCCCCCCACCCCCTGCCCTTCCTCCTTTTGTTCTCTCTCTCAAAATAAATAAATAACCTTTAAATAAGTAAATAAGTAAATAAACAAGTAAATAAATAAATAAATAAATAAATAAATAAACAAATAAAAATGGGCAGAAGACATGAACAGACATTTCTCCAAAAAGGACAACTAGGGGTGGCTGGCTGGCTCAGTTGGAAGAGTGTGCAACTCTTGCTCTCAAGGTAGTGAGTTTGAGCCCCATGTTGGGTGTAAAGATTACTAAAAAAATAAATAAACTTAAAGAAAAAAAGATATCCACATGGCCCACAGACGCATGAAAAGATGCTCAGCATCACTTGTCATCAAGAAAATGCAAATCAAAACTACACTGAGGGGACCTGGGTGGCTCAGTGGGTTAAGCATCCAACTCTCAGTTTTGGCTCAGGTCATGATCTCAGTTTGTAAGAAGGGGCCCCGCGTCTGGCTCTGCACTGACAGCGTGGAGCCTGCTTAGGATTCTCTCGCTCCTTCTCTCTCTGCCCCTCCCCTGCTCACTCTCTCTCTTATCATAAATAAATAAACTCAAAAATTATCTTACTGAGTTATCACTTCACGCCTGTCAGAACAGCTAAAATAAAAAACACAAGGAACAACGAGTGTTGCCGGGATGTGGAGAGGCACCCTCGAGCACTGTTGGTGGGAATGCAAACTGCACGCCACTGTAGAAAACAGTGCGAAGGCTTCTCAGAATATTAAAAATAGAACTACCCTAAGGGTGCCTGGGTGGCTCGGCCGGTTAAGCGTCTGACTCTTGGTTTTGGCTCAAGTCACAGTCTCAGAGTTCATGGGATCGAGCCCCACGTTGGGCTCGGTGCTGACAGTGTGGAGACTGCCTGTGATTCTCTCTCTGTCTGTCTCTGCCTCTCCACCGTTCACAAGCTCTCTTTCTCTCAAAATAAATAAACATAAAAAGAGAAAATAGAACCACCCTATAATCCACACTACTGGGTATTTACCCAAAGAAAAAGGAAACACGAATTCAAAAGAATATATGCACCCTATGTTTACTGCAGCATTATTTACAATAGCCAAATTATAGAAGCAGCCCAAGCGTCCATCAATAGATGAATAGATAAAGATGGATAAATATGGCTGATTATTATTCAGCCATAAAAAAGAATGAAATCTTGCCATTTGCAACAACATGGACGGAGCCAGAGAGTATAATGCTAGACAAAACAAGTCAGTCGGAGAAAGACAAATACTGTATGATTTCACTCATGTGGAATTTATGAAGCAAACAAACAAAAAAAGCAAAGGGGAAAAAAGAGAGAGACAAACCAAGAAACAGCCTCTTAGCTACAGAGAACAAACTGATGGCTACCAGAGAGGCTGGACAGGGAGAAGAGGCGATGGGGATGAAGGAGCGCACGCGCGAGGGTCACCAGGCCGTGTGTGGAACTGCGAATCACTACGTCGTTCGCCCACGACTAGTGTAACACTGTATGTTAACTATACTGGAATTTTAAATGAAAAAAAAAAACAAAATAGGGGCACCTGAGTGACTCAGTCATTTGAACGACTGACTCTTGATTTTGGCTCAGGTCATGATCCCGGGGTCATGGGATTAAGCCCTGTGCTGGGCTCTCGCTGAAGAAGATCCTGCTTGAGATTCTCCCTCCCTCTCCCCCTCTGCCCCTCTCCCTCACTCACACTCCTCAAAAATTAAAAAAAAAATTTTTTAAATATTTGTTTAGAGAGCTTATGTGTTTGCTTTGTGTGCACATGCAAGCTGGAGAGGAGTGGAGAGAGAGAGAGAGAGAGACAGAGAATCGCAACCAGGCTCTGTACCGTCAGGGCAGAGCCCGATGCAGGGCTAGATCTCACTAACCCAGAGATCACCACCTGAGCTGGATGACTGGGGCACCTGGGCGGCTCAGCCAGCGGAGCAACCGACTTTGGCTCAGGTCAGGATCTCACAGTTCAGGAGCTGGAGACCCGTGTCAGGCTCGTTGCTGTCAGTGCGAAGCCCACTTCAGCTCCTCTGTCCCCCCTCTCTATCTGTCCCCTGCTTGCGCTTTCTCAAAATTAAAGAAACATTAAAAAAAAAAAAAGTTGGATGCTTAATTGACTGAGCCACCCAGGCACCTGCCCCCTCCAAAAAAATTTTAAAAGAAAATAAATAAATTGTTTCAAACTCTGGCTATAACGCACCTTGACTAGCTAAGTCAGCTGAGGTTGCTGAGTTCGAGCTCCAGGTTCCAGCTCGACCACTTTACTAGACTGACATTGGGCAACTTCCCCATACCTGAGACTTAGTTCCTTCATCTGTAAAATGGAATACAAGTAATACCTGTGTCGTGGAATTGTGAGCATGAACTAATGTATGCAGGGGCGCCTGAGTGGCTCAGTCGGCTCAGCGTCTGACTTCGGCCCAGGTCATGATCTCACAGTTCGTGTGTATGAGCCCCACATCAGGCTTTGTGCTGACGGCTCAGAGCCTGGAGCCTGCTTCACATTCTGTGTCTCCCTCTCTCTGCCCTGCCCCCCACTCGCACTCTGTCTCTCTCTCAAAAACAGTAAAAAAATTTTTTAAAAATTAAAAAAAAAAGGGGGGCGCCTGGGTGGCTCAGTTGGCTGAGCGTCTGACTTCGGCTCAGGTCATGATCTCGCAGTCTGTGAATTCGAGCCCTGCATCGGGCTCTGTGCTGTCAGGTCAGAGCCTGGAGTCGGCTTGGGATTCTGTGTCTCCTTCTCTCTCTGCCCCTCCCCCACTCATGCTCTGTCTCTGTCTCAAAAATAAATAAACGTTAAAAAAAAAACTAAAACAAAAATTAAAAAATATACATGTAAACAGCATACTATTGGGCCTGATACTTCGTAGACACTGAATTACTATTAATTTTTGTTTTTTGAGAGAGAGAGAGAAGGCACACGTGAGTGAGGGGCAGAGGAGGGACAAAAGGGGGGGGAGAGAATCAGGGCTCATTGGAAGCAGGGCTCCATCTCAATAACGGTGAGATCATGACCTGAGCTGAAGACAGATGCTTAACCCACTGAGCCGCCCAGGCGCCCCTCAATTACAATTATTAATGACTTCTTTTTACTTCTCCCAGATATGACATAATGTTTGTGGGAGTTTCTGCATTTTGGGGAGTACCTTAAAATCTGAGCCTTGGAACATGACCTCACGGCCCTTCATGTACCTCACTTTGCTCGCCGTACAGACCCCTTCTTGCACGTATACAGTCCCTATCTCTCGTGTCCTTTCTCGAAACTTCAGACAACATCAGAGGCTCCACACTGAGTAATTAGCCTTGATTTGAGAAGGGAGTTCGGTAGACCTCGGCTCTAGGTCCGTATTTTGCCCCTAATTTGACCACATAGTCTGTGCCAGGTCACTTTATCTCTTCCGCGAGACTTAAGTGTTCCCAGGTGTAAAAGGAGAGTGCCAGGCTAAACCAGTGCCAAGGTCCCTGCAGATTCTACATTGGGGAGATCTTGTCAACTCGCCACGAAAGACTAAAAGTGACTGTAAATCCCTAAATACTGTCCCCAAACCCAGCTCAAAGGCTGCTGATTCCGTCTTCGGCACGCCTCTCCATTCTGTACAAATCTCCAGCGTCCGCATTAGAACTGCGCCCTCTGGAGGTGGGACCTTGCTTAACGCGTCAGGAGCGCTACCCTCTCGCAAGCTCTTGCCGCGGTCCCTACCTCAGAGGGTGACAGTAGGGACTGAATGGAACCATGTACCCAGGGCGCTTAACAGTGAGTGCCTGGCACAAGGTTGGCGCTCAAGAGACGTCGTTACCATCAGTATTCAGCAAATCCCATCCCCTCCTTGGGCTTCAGTTTCCTCAAGTAAAATGAGGCTGGACGGACAATGCCCGAAGCCCCCAGGAGCCTCAGAGCTGGGGGTCCCAGAGAGGGCCTGAGAGGCGCACGCTGCGGAAGGCAGGGCAGCCAGGGAAGACTGGTGGCCCTGAGAGTCCCGGGTACAGCCCGGCGCCGAGATCCGTCCTCTCACCTCCCGGGCTCAGCAGCAGCTTCAGCGCCTCCAGAATGCTCTCCAGACCGCACGTTGCCAGAGCCCCGCTGCCCGCGACCTGTCGGGGGACCGCCATGACTGGAGTGGAACGCGCCACTGGCGACCTGCTCAAGCGCTTCTGCGGACTGGCGTTGCCGCCATACTGAATGTGGCGGAAGGCGCTAGGGGTGGGGCCCGCCGCAAGGGGCGGGGCCGACGTGGTCGGAACGCCGTTTTACGAGGGTTTTCTTAGTGTTTCTTCCCTTTTATTCCTTTGGGGGAGAAAAAAACAGTTAAAACAACCAGCCTACGTGCCCAATTTCAGAACTCAATCTGATTAACCACTAAGTAAAGAAGGAGGAGAGAAATATATTAGTTTATCATGAAATGATACCTATTTCGCTATGAAAATAATTGGGTATCAGAGCACCAAAAGACATAGTGAAGTAAACAGATGCTGATGCTGTGCCTACTTATAATGAAGTTTGGATACATAAAACATCATTCCACTGAATATTTTTTAATTTCTTGATGAGTGACATTTAAAAACAAGTACTGGCGGCGCCTGACTGGCTCAGTCAGTAGAGCGTGCGACTCCTGACCTCAGGCTGGGTGAAAGCCTACTTTCAAAAAAAATTGAAATAAGTGCTAAACACAGACACACCCATTTTGAATAACCACAAATATTGTTATTGGTGATATGATTTGTGAAACGTAATAATTACCCATCCCAATAAAATTTCAATCGTTGCTGTATTTATATTCTTGGAAAATTCTGGGTATTTTAAAATTGTGTGCTCTCCGCATCTCATTGTGTTAACAGGTAAAACAGAATTCATTTGAGAGTCAGCCCATCAGGGACAAGCTTTCACCTACATGAAGGCTGGTGGGACATTCTGAAGTCATGTTGTCTGAAAGTCATGCTACAGATCTAGGAGAGAGCTTCTGAGGGCGAGACCTTTAGTGAGCCTGCCTCTCCCTTCACTAAAAGCCAGTAATCCCTCATATCACTGTCACGACCACCCCCTCCACCCATTTTCTGAAAGTTCTCCCAGACAGGCTGATCCCCTGAGCTAGCCTGAGTTCAGGACTGATGACTGTCCTTCAGCAGTTAGCTGCTGGAAGTCTTAAGTGGGATGTGACCCCTTCTCTGTGGCCTTTCTCAGAGGTCATGTTACCTGACTGGCTATAGTACTTTGCACGCAGCGGGTACTTTGTAAACAGTTTAAATTTCTACAGAACCATTTTATCTTTATTTTTGAGAGAGAAAGAGAACAAGTGGGGGAGGGGCAGAGAGAGAGGGAGACACGGAATCCAAAGCAGGCTCCAGGCTCCGAGCTGTCAGCACAGAGCCCGATGCGGCCTTGAACTCAAGGACCGCAAGATCACAACCTGAGCCTAAGCTGGATGCTTAACTGAGTGAGCCGCCCAGGCGCCGCCCCCTCCCTTCATTTATTTTAAAGAAAAAAGTTTCTCTCTGTAGGACCACTCTCTTTTGCATCAATCAGATATTTATCAGAGAGAAAGAACTTTTCTCTCTCCTCTGAGGTTCTGAATCGGAAGGCCTGTGACTTAAAGAGACAAAAGACAAATCAGCGAAAGAAAAGACAGATTTTTATTTACATCCAAAGGAGTTCGTAGAAAAATGTGACGCAAGAAGTGGTCAGAATTTGGGGGTTTTAGTCCATCTTCACAGGGGAAGGGAAGAAATAGTTTACAACCGATCTTAACAGGAAAAGGGCATTTATGGGAAAACACATGACTTTGAAAGAAGGTAAATGAGATCGAAGACACGATTTTTGTGACGGTATCTGGTGAGGTGATTTCTTATCCTAGGGTGCCAACTCCCAACCTCTAGTGGGAGGAGTCAATCCTCCCTGCTTATGAAACTCCTTGGGAGATGCTTTATGACCGCCAAGTTCGTTGAAGAGGCTCTGCTCTTAGGTAGATAAGGGGAGTCCAGAAAAATCCTCTTCGCGGTGGCTATATTCTGGATCCTTCATTCCTATTTCAACGGCCAGAGACTCTTCACCATCTCGGGGACCCTCTCCAGGCCAGCTCGTCGCGCCTGCAAACAGATGCCCTCTTCACAGAACACTGCTTTCCATCACATTCTTCTCCCGCTCACAACACTTCGATTGTTCTCTCTGACCCACTGAATCCAGTCCAAAACGGAACGCTTGGCCTTTTCTCTCCAAACACGCGGCATTCGCTCAAGTGCTTCTCTACCCAAACTCCCTTCTTGTGCCCCTGATTCGCAGTAAAAACGAGAGCTCACATTTCACAGAGCACTACCGAGTGCCAGGCACTCTTCCAAATGCTTGAACACATCAACTCTGTTCACGGCCACCCCACAAAGTTGGTCCATTTCTCCTTTTGGAGACAAGGAAATCGAGGCAGAAAAGGTGAAGTGACTTGCCTAAGCTCACAGGTGGAAAGGACAGGCTCGGGACTGGAATTCAGGTTGCACGGCGACAGCGACTCCGAGTCTTCTCCATATACTGCCTGTCCGTACCGGCGGGACCCACGAGAGGGAAACCGAGACACTGTCCTCCAGGCTTGATGCAAACCCCTTCTCTGTGGCCTTTCTCAAAGGTCATGTTACCTGACTGGCTATAGCACTTTGCACGCAGCGGGTACTTTGTAAACAGTTTAAATTTCTACAGAACCATTTTATCTTTATTTGTCCTCATTTATTTCCCCCCCTGACCTTTTTGGATGTGGCCAAATAGACACAACATAATGTCAAATCCGACGTCACGATGTTTTTCTCCCATTTTCTCTGAGGGTTTTATAGTTGTAGCTCTTATGTTTTAAAAAGTCTTTGATTCACTGAGTTTATTTTTTGTATATGGTATAACAGTACGACTAATTTCATTCTTTTGCATATGGACACCCAATTTCCCAGCACCATTTGTTGAAAACACTGTCCTTTTGGCAGAGCTGAAGGAAAACAGTCAATGATATTGTAATAGTGATGAACGGGACAGATGGCGGCTACGCTCGCAGGGAACAGAGCATAATGCATAAACTTATCAAACCACTAAGTTGTAACGCCTAAGACGAATGTGCCACTGTGTCAACTATAATCAAAATATATAGTTTATTTTTGAGAGAGTCTGAGCGCAGGCGAGTGGGGGAGGGGGAGACAGGGAAAGAGAACCCCAAGCACCCTTCAACGCTGATCTGTCAGCAGAGCCAGACATGGGGCTCAAACCGGAGGATCATGACTCAAGCAGAAACCAAGAGTGTGATGCTCAAACAACCCAAGCTCCCCAGTACTATTATGTACATGACATCTTTGTGTTACCCAACACCCACTCCAAAAAACGTGCTTTTCCTATTAAATAGTCTTAGCACCCCTGTAGAGTATCATTTGACCATATATACAAGGGTTTATTTCCAGCTTCCTTATTTCTCCCCAACTTTTAATGTTGAAATACTTCAAACTCAAAGAAAAATCAAATAGTACATGAACATTTAAATGCCCTTCACCTAGATTTAGTCATTGTGAACATTTGCCCCATTTGCCTTCGTACCACCACTCTTTACACTTTTATGTTGAATCATTCTTAATTTCCAGATAGAACACTTTATCCCTAAATCCTCCATCATTTATCTGATAAGGTTCTCTTAGTGAACTCTGTCTCCAAGAAAACTAATGTTTAGGGGCGCCTGGGTGGCTCAGTTGAATCTTGATTTTGACTCAGATCATGATCTCAGGTTCTTGAGTTCAAGCCCCTCTTTAGGCTCTGTGCTGACAGTGCAGAGCCTGGTTGAGAGTCTCTCTCTCTGCCCCTCTCCCACGCATGCTTTCTCTCTCAAAATAAAAGTTAAAAAAAATATATGAGGTGCCTGGGTGGCTTAAACGTCTGACTTCAGCTCTGGTCATGAGTCTGTGAGTTCGAGCCCTGTGTCAGGCTCTGTGCTGACAGCTCAGATCCTGGAGCCTGCTTTGGATTCTGTGTCTCCCTCTCTTTGTCCCTCCCCTGCTTACACTCTTGTCTCTCTCTCAAAAATAAATAGTTTGAAAAATGTTTATTCAGGAATATCATGTACTCCAAGATCGTTATCAAACTTCACCCGATTTCCAAAAAAAAAAAAAAAAGTCTTTTATGGATCTTAAATTTTCACTCCTGGACCCAGTCGAGGTTCTCTCAAACTATACATGGAATTTCCATATGACCCAGCAACGCTCCTCTTGGGTTAAGAGCCAGAACTGAAAACAAATTTTGTCTGCAAGTGTTCACTGCAGCATCATTCCAAGCAGCCACAAGGTAGAAACAACCCAAGATGAATGGATAAATGACATGCGGTATATACTCACGACGGGATATTGCTCAGCCGTAAGGAGGAATGAGTGTTGATATGTGCTGCAGTGTGGACGACCCCTGAAAACCTTAGGCTACGTGACATCACCGAGTTTAAAAGGACATATACTACATGATGCCACTTATAGGAGATACCTAGACTAGTCACATTCATGAAACAGAATGTAGAACGGAGGTAACTGGGGCTGGGAGAGGGGAGAATGGGGAATTATTTATTGCCTATGGTTAGAGAATTTGTTTGGGAGGATGAAAAGGCTTCTGGAAATAGAGGCGATGGTTATACTTTTTTACTGTACTTAGTATCATTGAATTGCACACTTGAAATTAACACACATTCAGTAGAAATCATACTTCAAATTTTGATCTTTTCTGGGCTAGCGATAGGTGGTCGGACTTCCTCGTAGTGCTGGGCAGTGGCAGCCACAGCATGTCAGTCCTGTGATCAGGAAGACAAATGACAGGTACGCTTACCATTCTATTTCTCATCGTTCACGTTCAGTCAATGACACGAGCTCTTCAACACTTCATTATAAAATAGGTTCTGTGGGGCGCCTGGGAGGCTCAGTCAGTTAAGCACTTGACTTCGGCTCAGGCCATGATCTCACAGTTCCTGAGTTCGAGCCCATCGTTAGGCTCTGTGCTGACAGCTCAGAGCTTGGAGCCTGCTTTGGATTCTGTGTCTCCCTCTCTATCCCTTCCCTGTGCACGCTCTGTCTCTCTCTCAAAAATAAACAAATCTTAAAAAAAAAAATAAATACAATAGGTATTGTGTGAGGGGCACTTGGGTGGTTCAGCTGGTTAAGCATACAGACTCCTGATTCCAGCTTAGTTCATGATCTCACGGTTCATGGGATCCAGCCCCATGTAGGGCTCTGGGGTGACAGTGTGCAGCCTGCTTGGGATTCTTTCTCTCTCTGCCTCTCCCCCACTCATGACATACTTTCTCAAAATAACTATTTAAAAAAATTGGTTTTACTAAACTGTAGGCTCATATAAGTGTTCTGAGCACGCCGATGGTTTATTGGGATAGAACCACATAAGTCAAGGAAGATCTGTATACACATTTGACCACCACTTAAACATTTTTTTAATATAATGTCCTACCCCTCCAGCAGAGGCAAGTCACAGAACTGTAACAGGGTTTCTCAGCCGTTACAGTTTGACATTTTGAGCCTGATGATTCTTTGGTGTGCATGGCTGTCCTGTGCATGGCTGGAAGGCCAGCAGCATCTCTGGCCTTGACTTGATGTCATCACAATCAAAGGATCTCCAGAAATTGCACAATGTCCTCTGGGAGAGGGAGCCATGTTCTTCCCCGGTGGGAACCACTGGACTGTGCAAACTTCACTGACCGAATGTTGTCTGAAGCTCTGCTTGGTCCCTCAGCAATGCCCACAGAAGTTTTTCCATTAACAAGACAATGTTGATGGCTTCTCCACATACTATCTGGATAGTTTTCAAATAAAGTGACTTTGTAAATGCAGTTTCCCACGCTCTGCCCACAACGGAAGGACACAAGTTCTGGAGGAGTCATTTCAACATGAAGCTTCCTTCTCCCTGTCCTGAATAAGCCCAACTACCTTTGGTCTTGCCTGGAATTGTGGTATTTAACCAAATAAAACAAGTGTTTCACAAAGTTTAACAAAATTCTTTAATAAAATTTATAAAAATGAACATTTAAGAATTCTTTCAGCTTGAATTGTTTTCCTTTTCCACTCCCAAAGAAAATACAAAATTATCAACACCCACACACATATACACTCAAAACTATAGTGACATTCTCTGTACAGGACTGCATTAGAGGTTAAATTGTTGAAAAATCAAGACAATTACAAGATGTGATTGCAGGGATGATTTGTTTTTCTTCAAAAAACAGCTGACAGACAGTAAAGCAACTTAGGTAAAATTATTTTCCATGGTTGTCAAAAGGTTCTTGAAGTTCACATTTCCACTAAAAGAAGATCCAAATCCAAGTCCTCCCCACACTCCCCTTACTAACAGCTTTTCTTCCTGTTCCTAAGGGGAAAAAAAGGATTTCCTAATATTCTCAGTTTTCAATGCATGCTTGGAATTTGGGGCAGACATTTCTAGATCAGCCAGCATATTTCGTGGACATCAACAACAGCACCATTTGGGGGTTCTGGGCTTTCAGGAACAAAGTCTGGTACAAGGATCCTGACTGGAGACGCACGCTGAGATTCTTCCATTCTTCAGAATTTTTAGGAGCAGAGTAGGGTCACCTCAACCATCCTCAGCCTCAGTTTCCTAAATTGCCAGGCTCAATGACGTATCTGTCTCCTGCCACCTTCAAACCCATTTTTCACGTTGCCCTCAGCTGTGACAAACACCTTCTGTCATTGGCTGCGGCACCCGAGGCACTACTGTAAGTGCTGGAACAGATGACTCTTTTGTTTGAGTGTTAAATGAACATGAGACGTGGAGTGGCACCTGAAAACTCACCACCCTTTCTGGCCAGGGCCCCCTGTTTAGAACCAAAGCACCCGAGTAATGACATACAGATAACAAACATTCTTATGCAGAACAAGTAAGTAGATGGATACCTATTTCAAGTTGTATGTTCAGAAGATTAAAGGTCTTAAGAGTAAACAATACCCCTAGTCACACTAGGGCCAGACAAAGACCAAGTCTCTTACCCTCTTACCTCTTACCCTAAAAGGGCCCAATAATTTCTGCGTCAGAGAACCCCTCTCTGGGGCAATGTAAGTTCAGAAGGAGTAAGAGTGGATACTAGAACAGGGGGCGCTATGCAGTGATAGGAGGAAAAAAGCACACGAAATAAAAATAATTACACATACACATACATACACACATGCACAGAATAATAGGGCAGTTGAGCCCTCCCTTCCCTTAAAAAATAAGACGAAAGCCTTTAAGGAAATCTCCAAGTTGCTAGCAGAACCTTCTGAGACTGAAGCTATTGTTCTGAAATATTAACATACGGGGTCATCACCATTTAAAGAGGGATGAAAGAAAAAAGATTTAAAAAATAGGTCAAAATCATTCTAACACACACAGATTAGATCTATAAAGTGGAAATCCCAACTATCCTAACTGCATCGGTGAGCAGTCTCTCTTCCCCAGAAACTCATCTCAAGCGAAGGGAGCTGAAAACCATTTCCCCTGCATTTACTATCCCGTGGTGAAGGGGCCCATCTCCTTCCCCAGTTGTCTCGAGTCCCCTAGTCATCCTCACCACCTCCGTACATGTCTGCCAACTTCTTGAAGCGATTGCCCCATTCATTTAGGTAGTCATAGTCCTGATCTTGGTCTGACTCTGAGGAGTTTAAAGAGCTCAGGCTAGCAGCTTCAGAACCGCTTCCTTCATAGTCAAACACAAGCAGAGAGTCGTAAGGAGGAGCAGTGGGGTCGCTGTCCGCTGCCTTCAGGTTCTAAAGGAGGAAGACAATAGGATCTTTCAATGAAAAGAATCGCACACCTGTCATCTTAGGCAAGATGCCTCCTCTAGGTGCCTCAAGCGACAAGTATGCATGACCATGCAACCATCCTGTGACACCAATATATATAAACAGGCAAGGAAGACAAATCTAATATATTGTTCATGAAAAGAGAACATTACGAGTGAATATGCAGAATGTTTTCTCCTAAACTAATGATAAATCATATGTAGGTAGGAGAGAGACAAGCCCGTCAAGATGGACAGAGGCTGAAAACAGTCACATTGGTCCATCTGGCATTTCCACCTGCTGAGATGGGAAGGAAGGATGCGAAACTATTAATGGTTAACGCTGGAGAATAGGGTTGCGGGCACTGAGGAAGGACTTGCTTTTTACGCATTTTCATAATTTATTATTTTAAGTAGTAAACATTATTTTTGTAATTAAAAAAAAAAAAGCTACCATAAGATGAATATAAATGGAGGAAAGAACCTGAACTCAGATGTATCTAAAAGGGAGGGTAAACTGGCCCTGCCCCTTTCCAGCTTCCTCGGGCACCTGGGTGGCTCAGTTGGTTAAACCATTTCCAGCTTCCTCTGGACCCAGCGGCTAGAATAGATGTGGCTTGGTTACTTCCAACAGTGCCGTGCTTTGTGTGGTTTGTGGTGAAACTTCATGAGAAACTAAAGCAAAACCAGCCTCTGCCATGAAGACTCAGTGAGGCCACTGGACCAGCAAGACAAGCCCTGAAAATCGTTCCAGTAACTGAGCAGGTGATCAGGGAACATAGTTTAAGGAAATAGATCCTGTTGGACTATTATTTTACTGGGTTCTTTGCTCGTCCCCACCCCCAATTTGTCCTCATCTTCCCCTAAGCTAACTAACATAATGCCTTACTTCTCATTCTCCCTTGCAGTAAGAACAATTTTGTGACAATTCTGGCCAGTAGCAGATAGGATGAAATCCGTACTTGGCAGTAACAGTTTGCTTGAACAAAGGATTTTTGGCCTCTACCCTGCCCTTCCTACTTCTTGATTGGAATACAGACCCAAGGCCTGGAAGTGCGGCAGCCATCTTGTGATCATGAAGTAACAAGCACAAAAGCAAGGATGTATGAGGTTAATCTACTCATATCTGTTTAAGCTTCTGAATTTAAAGCCAAATGCATTTCTGACCTATACAAAGGGAAGCTATTTTCCTGGCCCTTAGGAAGACTTACGATACACATTTAATATCACATCCCAACCAGGAGTGGTATGCAGGGGCAAGAACACCCATTAGTGAAACCAAACTGGATCTACTCTGAATTCCTTTAGTTTCGTTTCTACTTTTTCTAAATCCTTTTAAGTCATTCTTGGTTTTGCCATATGGACTTCGCAATTCACTAGGAACAATTTAAAGTGCTCTAAGTTCTGAAATTCAGATGAGACACAAATAAAAAATAGCATTCAGGGATCAGACAAGGAGAAAACAGAGTAAAGCAAAGAATCTAAAGACTTTTTCCTCACTTTCAACACAACTGCTCCTGAGTTTAGAGATGAACTGCACACTGGCTTTTGATTTTTCTAACTTACTTCATCAATAAAGTTTCCAATCTCATCAGGATTGGCAGGGCGGGGCCGGTACTGGGGCATACTCAGGAGGGTTGGTGCCACATCATTTCGAGTCACTTCAGGCCGAGCATCCAGGCCCCGGTGCAACTGGCTCAAGTCAAAGTCCTTTGGAGAAAAAGGTAAAAATAGACCAAAGAGTGAAAAGAAACAGTCACCAATAAGGGGCTATATTTGGATTATGGATTCTTGTATCAGATAATGTCCTGTCAACCACATAACAGTTACAAGCATGTGTCAGTGTAAACTAAAATGACAATTTTCAACCTGAGAGTTTTCAAAGTAGCCCTAGAAGGACATACGGCATCAAATGATCACGAGGAGCACCCGTGCTAAGGATGTAGGCTGTTATACCTTATTAGCTAAGGCCTAGCCCATCTACAGATTCTTGTGAGTCTAGCTGCCGTAGACTCAGTATCTGGGTCATTCGCAAAATTCACACATTGAAACCCAGTGCTCAAGGTGATGGGACTTTGGGGAAGCGGTTAGGTCAGGAGGGTAGATGGAGCCCTTGGGAATTGGATGAGTGCCCTGATAAAAGACATTCTAGAGCCCCGCTTCTGCCATGTGAGTATGTTATGGCTGACGATGAATGAGCAAGCAAGCCACCACCACACACCAAACCTGCTGGTGCCTCGATCTTAGACATCATAGCCTCCACAACTGTGAGAAACGAATTTCTGTGGTTTTTAAGCAATCTATCTGTGGTATCTTGTTATAGCAGTCCACACACACTAAGACAGTAACTGAAATGAGCAATTGCCTCATAAATGCCTGACGGAAATTTCTCTGTACTCTCTAATATGTTGTGCAAAACAGGCACTGAAATTCTAATCAATGGCTGTTCTTCCAGACCACATCTCTCAGCAAATGTGCTCATACAGGGCGGGAGTCAAAAGTAGAGCTGAGTTGGGGCCAAGTTTCTCTTTCTAAATAGAATACACTTTCAAAAATTCTCCAGAGAAAGGCGCCTGGCTGGCTCAGTCAGTAGAGCATGTAACTCTTGATCTTGGGGTCCTGAGTTTGAGCTTCACACTGGGCATAGAGGTTACTTTAAAACAAACAAACAAACAAACAACTCCAGGGCAAGGTAAGATCATCTCCAAAATCAAGGAAAATAAAGAAGGCCTAAAGATTTAATATCTACAAAAAAAAAAAAAAAAAAAAAGTTTAGCATACCTATATACTCAAGGACAAAATATCACAACGGATTGCTTTATGTCAAAATAATTTGAAGTTCATATCCTGAGAACAGCCATGAGGAGAACAGGCTCGAGTCAGACTACCTGATTTGACTACGACTACCTACCTGTGTGACTTTGGGTAAGTTACTTAACTGCCCTTTGCCTCTGTCCATTCATCTGGGTGCTGAACAGACAATGCTTTTTTTAAATGTCTACCTTCTCCTAATCAGTGCTTCTTCCAAACAGAGATCGCCACATAGCTTTTTACCGCGGTGTTAAAAAGATACCTGATCCTCTTCTCCACCTCCTTCTTCATCATAGTAATAAACATTGTCCCTGGTGTCATCTTCTGGGGGTAGTAAGGGCTCTTTGACCACCGCTCTCCTCCGAAGAAACAGCAAAAGCAGCAGAATCAGGACTGGTGTGGGGAAGAGAGAACAAGGAGAGCCACAGGTCAGGAAGGCCATAAAAAAGCAGCTATCAGAGGGCACCACTGCCTTGCCTACCAGACAGATGGCTGTCACACAACCCACATGGTGACGCTCATATACCTGAAGTTAATATGCAGTATAACATAGTGGACAATTACATGGGAATTCAAGTGTGGTCTTTAACTGGACTTTTTTTTTTTAATGTTTATTTAATTGGGGGGGGGGGGAGAGAATGAGTGGGGAAAGAGCAGAGCAAGAGGAAGACAGAATCCGAAGCAGGTGCCAGGCTCTGAGTTGTCAGCACAGAGCCCAACATGGAGCTTGAACTTATGAAATGTGAAATCATGACCTGATCTGAAGTTGGACCTTACCAGACTGAGCCACTCACCATCCCTAAAATAGACTTACTAAACCAGTTTCCCAGAATCTGAGCTAAAATGCTCCAGGCAGAGGCAATGGCAGGGGGACAGGCCCTGAGGCAGGAGCATGACTGGCATGATTAAGGAAAGACAAAGTCAGCATGGTCATAGCAGGGTGAGTGAGGGGGAAAGAAGCCAACAGAGGGGTGGCAGGGATATGTCAACTACGAGAAGGACTTCGGCTTTGATTCTGAGTTGGAATCATTAAAGGTTTGTGAACAGGCTTGGGTCAGCCTAAATGTGATTGACAGATGCATATTATTTTTAATCAGTTCTGAGGAATGGGACACAGACCATATAATTGCCTGGTATACTCCCTGATCTTAAGATAAAAATCAGGGGCACTTGGGTGGTCCAGTTGGTTGAGTGTCTGACTTCAGCCCAGGTCATGATCTCATGGTTGGTGAGTTCATGCCCCGTGTTGGGCTCTGTGCTGACAGCTCAGAGCCTGGAGCCCAGCTTCAGATTCTGTGTCTCCCTCTCTCTCTCTACCCGCTCCCCTACTTGCACTCTGTCTCTCTCAAGAATAAATAAGCATTAAAAAAAAAAAGTAAAAAAAAAAAAAAAAAAAAAAGATAAAAATCATGTGGGCAAGCTCTAAAATCTGTTTAATTTCTAAAGTTTTCATCTGATCATGGGATATTTCTAGGATATATATGATTAACAATTGTTAAAAACTTTTAAAACTATTGTGAATGAAAAAATTATGATTCAATGTGTTTTCTTTATAGGTGCTTGTGCCCAAGCATCTCTAAAGGACACCCTACTGGGGAAAAAAAACAAAGATACCCAGCTGAAGTGTAGGATTGAATGTAGGACTGAAACAGGAGGTTGAATAGACCTGGGGAAAAGATTTCTTAGAAGTACCCAAATTCCCTATTGTTTCTGAAATCAGCAAGTTTCCAAGACCTTATTCAGATAAGCAACAAGACTTCCTTGACCACAATCCATAAACAGGAATAGTGAGCACTTGCTGGGGCAGCCTAGCCCTGTCTTAGCACCACGGATACAGCCCTGAAAACCATGATGCTAATAGTGCCCATCCACGTGGCGCTTAAAGAAAGTAAAACCAAGAATCTGGTTATCATTTCCAAGAAGATGTTACTTATCAAACATTACTTCAATGTTATACTTAGAGGAAAATAACTAAAATATGTCAAGGTGTTACTGCTTCAGGAAGTACCACCCCACACACTATACCAAAACCTCAGTAACCCCAGTGGGAACCCATAAAGCCTGGCACAAAGCAAGCAATCAAATACTGAGGGATTACATAAACACCCACATATCCTGGCATCATCGTAGAACCATCTTTAGAAGTCTAAGTTCAACGCTTGCCCACAAGGAACAAGAAGCTGGAAGTGTGAATCCTGGCATTGCCTCTGCTTTCAATGTTGTTCCACATGTGAACGTTCTGTTGCCCTTGGCCTCTGGGTCTAATGAAATATACCCCAAAGGAATGGAGGTAAGACGATTGCTAAAAAGTCAGTATTTTAAGTGTGAACTACAATCTTTAACATTTTCCTCAGAATGAAAGTACTAGTTAGTAATTGCTGTCCCCAGAGCAGACTGGCCCATTCCAATGTAACTGGGGTAGGAAGTAAGTGGGCAGGCAAGGCTTGTACCGTCACGTGGATGGCAGAGGAAGGTGAATTAACCTCATTCCACAGTGGCAGTAAAGCCATGTGAATTCTGAGGAACACAAGTCCAGAAAGCTCACTGAATTCTAAACACTCTCCTTCCTTCTCGGTTTTGAGATGACACAAGCAGCAAAGGGAGGAGCAAATGAATGTGTTGAAGCAGTGGCAGAGGCAAGAACACCTGTGCTTTGAACCCCAGAGTTGGCCCCACTGCTCCCTCTGAGAACGTTCTTCTACTCCAGCCACGCTGGTCTCCTCCCTGCCTTCCCTTCCTCTCAGTGCCTTCGCCAGTGCGGGAACCCTCATGAAAAATCCCTCTGTCCATCTGGATGTCACCAGTTCCCATCCCAACCATCCTACACCTTCCACCAAACCTGCCTTGAGGCTCAATTAACAGCCTCCTCTTCTGAATGCAGAGGCATTCATGACCTGGACCGCCTTTTCCAACCCCTAATTATACACTGTCTTTTCCCCGCTCTGTCCTTATAGTTACGGATACTCACTACTCACCCTGCACTCCACTCCCACTCTCTGCCAAGCGTTAAATGGGCACACGGCCACCCAGTTATGGTAGGACATTCTAGGTGTGGCTGTGTCTGGGCCATTGGAATGGGAGCCAAGGTTCACTCTCCAGATCTGTGCCTTCCACTTCCTTTCTCATCCCTTCTCCAGGATGGAAGGTGAAGGTGAAGGTGGAGGCGGAGGTGGAGAGCTGGTAGCTCCAGCCATTCTGATGAGGACGGCACCCTAAAGCCTTGCTGCTCTGGGTTGGTTAAGGACCTGCAACATCTGTACCACCTGGGAGCTGGTGACAAAGGTGGAATGTGATGTCCCACCTCAGATCAGAATTCTCACGCAGGCGATTTGTATGTACTGTCCTGAGCGATTTAAAGGACACAAAACAGAAGGACTGGGTTCCTGTTGATTTAATATAACAGGGCTCCCTTCCAGTCTTGGCGAACTCAACTTTGAAATGTTCAGTAACAGATAAACCTCCCCCCTTCTAGAAGCCAAAGGCTGAAATGCTTGCCAGGCAGGCTTACTTAGTAAAGCGAGGATTCCTCCGAGAATGCCCAGAATAGCAGGAACTTGCAACCCTGCTTCCGCATAAGGCATGGTCCTCTTGCAGCTGTTGACAGGCCCTTCGCAGTCGCAAATGTACACATCTAGGGTGGTCACCTGGTCCTTGTTCTGGTTATCCATGAGTTTGAGATTTATTTTGTAGTCACCCAACTCTAAGGTTTTCTTTGGCTTCAAAATTATAGATTCGTGGGCTGGAGGAAGCAACAAAAATAAATGATGGGACCAGAGGAGAAACAAAAAACAAAACAAATGACCTCATTCTAGAATTATTAGAGTAAGGAAAATGGAGTTGCTTGAGTGGCAGATCACTGTGCAGTATGTCGGAGAGTCAAGGGAACTTTGGTGGGACGCCTCAACTGTAGAAGGGGCAAATAAATAAACAAAAGAGGTGACATTTGAAGCTGAGAAGGGGCTTTCAGAAGTGGGTGGGGGGCAGAAGCAGAGAAAAGCATGGGGTCAGAGCAAGACTCCAGTTCCCACCTGGGTCATTGTACTCAATGGTCCAGTTGACACTTGCCCCATGTGTTAGTTCTGCTGTGAAGGGAGACGTGTTGGGGGGAAGATCTGGATCATTGATGTTGATGATATGAGGCTGTGGATTCTTCTGGCAGAAGTCCATACTTCGAGGTTCTGGTACGGGCCCATTGTCATTCACATCAGAGAGGATCAGGAGAAGGGTTCCTGTTCCAGTAGCAAGTGGAGAACCTAAGAGAAAATATATAGGAAATACCACAGCTCAGGAATATTCATGAAGCTCTACTTCCTCAAATCAGACCAAATCCCAATCCTGGCTTGGCTCTTCAGAGATCCATCACCAGGCCCCCCTCCCACCCCCCACCCCCGCCCACCTGGGGCGATTTCATTTCTGCTCCGCAGCTCTCCTACACGCTATTCCCCACTCTGACAATTATTCAGGCTATTCCTCACGCTAAGGACAGGCTCCCCACTCTCTTGCATGTACCTTTATGCATCCATTAAACTTGAACCACTCCAAGAATTCCTCTTTTTTCCCCAAATCTATTTTGAAAATCAACTTGCAACTTGTAGCAATTCAAAAAGCTCAACCCTTTGATAATGACCTTAAAGCCATAGAAGTTCCAGGAAGGGAGAACTGGTAGGTGGGGAGCAAAGACTTGGATACTTCTGTGTGCCTTTCTTTTTACATTCTGACATATGTATTCTACCATTTTATGCTGGCATCTACCTCCCTCTCTCCAGCATAAAATGGTAGAAAGAGTAGACACTCAACCGTCACCATTAATGTTAGTTGTTTTTTTAATTAAAAAAATTTTTTTAACGTTTATTTATTTTTGAGAGAGACAGAGCATGAACAGGGGAGGGTCAGAGAGAGGGAGACACAGAATCCAAAGCAGGCTCCAGGCTATGAGCTGTCGGCACAGAGCCTGACATGGTGCTCGAAGTGAAGAACCATGAGGTCATGACCTAAGCCTAAGTCAGATGCTTAACTGACTGAGCCACCCAGGTGACCCTTTAATATTTTTTTTAACATTTATTTTTGAGACACGGGGTGGTGGAGGGGCAGAGAGAGGGAGACACAGAATCCCAAACAAGCTCCAGGCTCTGAGCTGTCAGCCCAGAGCCCCACATGGGCCTTGAACTCACAAACCATGAGATCATGACCTGAGTTGAAGCCGGACACCCAACTGACTGAGCCACCCAGACACCCCAGGTTTTTTGTTTTGTTTTGTTTTGTTTTTTAAGTAGGTTCCACACCCACCATGGAGCTCAACGTGGGGCTCCAACTCACAACCCTCATCTGAGATCAAGAATTGGACACTTAACCAAGTGAGCCACTCAGGTGCCCCAATATTTGTTTAATATAGAAAAAAAACCGCACATGACTGTTATCTCAAACCTATATAAATAGTCATGCTTGGGTGGCAAGAATGTGGTGATTATTTTTTCTTTTTATCCTTAAAAAACTCTGGTGTAAAAAAAAAAAACCCTACATAGCATAAAATTTACCATTTTAAAGTTCATTTTACATTTCATGCTCAACAGTGTAAGTACATTCACATGGTGAAAGGGTCATCTTGCCAGACTGAAACCCTGCTTTACCTCTCCTCCCAGCCCTGGTTACCCCCATTCTACTTTGTTTCTACAAATTTGACCGTGTTCACACTTTAACTGAAACCACACAGTATTTACCTTTTTATGACATGGCTTTTACTTGGCACAATGCCCCCAAGATTTATCCATGTTTTAGTATTCCATTATATACATATATACCATATTTTGTTTATGCATTCATCCATGGATGAATCTTTTTACCTTATTTAAAACAAACAAACAAACAGCAGGGGTCGTTTAAAATTTTTTTCTTATTAAGGGCGCCTGGGCGGCTCAGTCAAGTGTCCGACGTCAGCTCAGGTCATGATCTCACAATTCATGGGTTTGAGCCCCATGCCGGGCTCTGTGCTGACAGCTCAGAGCCTGGAGCCTGCTTTGGATTCTGTGTCTCCCTCTCTCCCTGACCCTCCCCTGCTCACACACACACACACACTCTCTCTCAAAAATAAATGAACATTAAAAAATAATTTTTTAAATTTTTTCTAATTAAAAAAACTCTTAAATTCAAATAAGCCAATAGATTTTCTAAGATACCCCAGTCTCTGTTCTCTTAAACCTTACGTTAGGAAGTATTGAGTCAAGGGGCACCTGGGTGGCTCAGTTGGTTAAGTGTCCAACTTTGGCTGAGGTTATGATCTCATGGCTCATGAGTTCAAGCCCTGCATGGGGCTCTCTGTTGTCAGTGCAGAGCTCGCTTTGGATCCTCTGTCCCGTCTCTTTGTCCCTCCCCAGCTCGTGCTCTCACTCCCTCTCTCTCAAAAATAAATAAACATTACAAAAAAAAAATTTAGAAAACAAAGACAAAATTTTTTTAAAAAGGGCATTCTGCAGATGGGACCCAATCAAGGCCTAACTTGCCTTGCTCACTAGCTCCAAAATTGCAGTTCCAGGAATGGGCATTAGATTCTAACAGGCTTATCCTTCCCCAGCACATTCCCAATGCGATGGAGGCTGCTTCATTCCCTGGCCGTCCCTCCAGCCCCATCAGGGCCTTACCCACCTTGCTGGGCTTTCTAGATTGTCAACCACTTCAGAAAGCTGATGGGTTAGCGAGGAAAAGAGACTCAATCCCAATTCCAGGAAGTGAGCAGTTTCTAACAGTAACTCTGTTTCTAAATATCTAGCACATAGAGGCATGTGCAAGGATGTTTACGTATGAAACTCTTGGAAATCACCCACAAGTGGAAACCATCCCAGTGTTCTTTAAAGTGTGAACAATTAAATTATGCTATAACCAGGTAACAATTTACTATTTCTTAATTATAATTTATTTTTTGAGAGAGAGACAGCGTGCACTCACAGAAGAGGGGCAGAGAGAGATTGGGGGAGAAAGAGAATCTCAAGCAGGGTCCACACCGTCAGGGCAGAGCCCTATGTGCGGTGGAAACTCACAAACCGTGAGAGTATGACCTGACCCAAAATCACGAGTTGGATGCTTAACCTACTGAGCCACCCAGGCACCCTGGGTAACATTACTTTATTACCAAGAGGTAAATCTATGAAGTGCTAAAGTAAACCTATGTCTGAAAGACATACTGTAAATAATAAATTACATATCAAATAAATGACAATTTTAATAAAATATGGTTTTTATAATAAAATCAGGGTATAAACCAGAGAGTGGCTTTATAATAAACTATAATCCATATGCATAAAAATGAATTCAAATACACAGAAACAGTCCGGAAGGAGCCACTTTCACTAATGATGATGATGATAAAAATAACGATAGTCCTTATAAAGTAGTACTCTGCAGCAGACACTCTTCTAGGCATGTTAACACAAATGAACTCATTAAAAATCTAGATGGGGTATTATCATTCTGTCAGGTAGAGGAACTGAGGGACAGAGAAATTAGCTTGTAAGTCCAAAGTCACCCAGGTATTAAGCTTTAGTCCTCGGATCTAGACCCAGGCAGTCTGGCTCCCGAAGGGGAAGGAGCGGGTTCAGGTATAAAGAGGGAATGGCAAAAAGCACTTTGACTTGACCTAAATTATTTGTCCTCTTGAAAATCACATAGCTTCTCGGTCTTTTGGCTAAGATCAAGCGTGTACTCTTGAAAATCGTATGTTTTTGTTTAAGGATAAAAGAGAAAGAATGAATGTTTGCCTCTAAAAGAAAGGCAGGGGGCAAGGAAGCAAACGAGCCGGGAGGGTGAGGCAGGCAAAGACCCAACGCTAAGGACATCCTTACCATTGTCGGTGGCTATGATGAGGGCCGTGTACGTGCTGTTCTTCACATGCTCTGAGTCCTCTCTGTCCAGCTCAGCCCGAGTGAAAATGGCACCAGTGTCCGGATTAATCTCCAGCCAATTGGCAGCATCCCTCCAAATCCGATACCTGAAAAGGCACAAGCTCTGGCTTAGAATACAAGAGTGAACAGCACGTAGCTAAAGAAGGCTAAGGTTCCTCTTTGCTGATCGTTCACGCCTACGGCAAAGTGTGACCATCCACGTCCCCTCACCTGGATTCACCCGTTGTTGAACCATTTGAGAAGTTGCAGACAGCATGTTCTTTTACTCATAACTACTCCAGCGTGTTATTCCCTCAGAACAGAGGCATTCTCTTATATCATCACAATTTGATTTTCAATTTCAGGAAATGTAACGGTTAATATATGGCACATACTTAAACTGTTGATTTCCCCAAAACTGTCCTCCAGAGCATCCCTGCCCTGATTCGCGATCCGTCTATGCATGACATTTAGATGTTATGTTTCCTTAATTTGGAAGCATTCCTTAGCCAAATTGTTTTCTTTCTCAACCCTGATATTTTTGAAATATGTGGGCCAAATGTTTTGGAGAAAGCTCTTCAATCTGGGCTAGTCTGATTATTCCCTTCTAAGAAGACTCGATTTATGTGAGAGAAGGTGAGGCAAGAGCACTGGATAGGTGCTGAGCGTCCTTCTCAGCAGAACCTTAGGAGGCACATGACATCTGTTCCTTTCTTGGTTGTGTTAACTTTGATCACTTGGATAAGGGAGAGGCCATTTCTACACATTAAAGGTACTTTTTCCTTTTAGAAATTAATCTATGGTCTGAAGGGAGAAAATGTGACAATACCCTATTCACCAACTAACTTTCACCCAATAGACTTAGTATCTATGGATAATTCTTGCCTGAAGCAAGGAGTACTATGATCTTTAAGGTTTTTTGAAATGTATTTATTTTGAGAGGGAGAAACAGACTGTGCAGGGGAGGGACAGAGAGAAAGGGAGAGAGAGAATTCCCCAGCAGGATCCAGGCTTAATCCTACAAACCATGACATCATGACCTGAGCTGAAATCAAGAGTCGGACACTTAACTGATGGAGCCATACAGGTGCCCTTCTTTATGTATTTTTAAAAGCAGAGTCTTACAGGCCAGCACCCCAAAGGGTACAGTGCTCAAATGGTGGCAATATGCCACTTGATACCCCCACCATGAACATTTGGAAACTCCGGGTTGACACAGTGACTGGAGGATGGGCTGCACAACTGGCCTTTCATGGCAGGCGCCAGAGAAGCTCAAGCTCCTTGTGGCCTTACGAAGGGAGAGAAAAGTTTTAGTCAAAACGCCAGAAAGATCCATTAAGCTATATCTACTCAGGAGTACTAGAAACAGTCAATCAGAGAAAACAAAGGCATGAAAAACAGAGATATACTGTCCAGCTATCTGCTGCGGTCATGGCAAGGCTCAAAAAAAGGAAGCAAAGAAACCTAATGAAGAAAGGGCCCCGGATACCTACAGGCATATCCCCACTTCCTTAGAAGAGGCAAAGACATGAATTTATAAAGTGGTCTTTATTCCGGAAATAAGGGCCTCTACATACACTAGAAAGACTTGGTCCCCGTACTTGCCCAAAGGGAAGCTTTAAATGACTCGTTACTACCGCAAGCTAAGGCGTCAACTGGACCTGGGAAGCATACAATCTAAGGCTTCATCACTCAACAAAAGCCGTACGAGAGGTCTTTGGTTTTCCACTATAGTTCTCAACCTTGATTAAAAATACATCTTACTAGCTCTTATAGTTTGGACCACCTAGAAGAATCCTCGGATTATGAGCAGTACATTGGATACATGTATGAATTCAAAGTATTTTCAGAACGGCAAAAGTGTGGGGAACGGGAGTAAAATGGAATTTAAAAAAAAAGGTCTTGCACCAACTGATGATAAAATGTTATGAAGAAACTATTTTGTACACACACATACACACATACCCAGTTGTTCCAAGTCTGTTCAAAAATCCTCACACTTACGTTATCTTCTGTTCCATAAACTTGTCCGGATCCTCAGCAGTGTAGGATGTGATTTCCAGGCCCACGCCGAAGTCTTCGGGTATGTGCACTTCCTTCACAGGAGGCACAAAGATGGGGGGTTCGTTCACATCCTCCACGTCCACGGTGACTGTGGCTGTGGAGGTGGAGAGAATGACCTCAAACGGGGCCACATTCTCCACGGCCACGTACAGAATGTATTGCCGCTTGGCCTCAAAATCCAAGCCCTAAGGAGCAAGAAACAAAGGAGTTCGAAAATACGTTTTATGTTAGTTGAAAAAAATAAATAAAATTAAGTCCGTAACTACTGCTTTTGGATAGCAATATCCTAGCAGTTCTCAAATCTAGCTGCGTTAGGAAGAATTAGCTTGAGAACCTTTGAAGAAAATGGAGGCCTGCACTCTAACCCAGTAACCAGCAGTGTCTGAGGGTGGGGCCCGGACATGGGTAGTTTTAAAAAGCTCCCAATGACTATCATGCAACCATAGTAAAGATGAGAACCCTAGGAAAAGGATAAAAACAAACTCGGTGACATGTCAAACAGCAAAGCCCAGTGAACAAACACTAGCACATTAAGTCATTCATTATTCAAGACCAGTAAGAATGTTCATATCCCATGTGACATGCCATCCATGCCATCCAGATGGACAGAAGACCCTGCTTGTCCACCTCAATGACCTCAGTTAAGTTTAGTGACAACATGCAGAATCAGTCAGCAACCAGGTCAAAGCTCAGTTGGGCCATATCCTAGCTGTGTGATCCAGGCAACTTAACTTCTGGGTCTGTTTCCACATGTAAATACGTTGGAAAAGGAACTACTTCATGGAGTTGCTGGAAGGAATAAACTGGGAACTTTGATGAAGGACTCTGTGGATGGCAGGGACTTATTTTACTAGCTTCTTTCTTTTGTTGGTAGCATAGAAAATGTTGACATCAGATGGTTAGGGGGAGATAAGATGATGTAGTAAGTAATGCAGAAACGAATGGTCTGCTCGTTTGCTCAAGAGAAAGCCAAAGCTTTGGGGCTGATTCAGGGACCCATTAACTCTGAGTAACCTCAACAAGGAAATCACCAAACTTCCTAAGTTTTCAGGTTTCCAAAACATCTCTCAAAAAGTCATTTGTCCCAGTTCTAAAATAATTCAGCAAAATGTCAGTGACTGGTAAACCGTTTTCTCTCTCATTTGCAAAATGGATATGGAGGGGAGGAGCAGGGACATGACTCGGGGAGCAAGCCTTTTAAAACAGATGGTATTTTCTTTCTCTTCAACCTCAAGGAGTCTCACATGTGCCGGAACAGTCACTGCAAACCCCAAATGGTCCCACAGATCCCGAGAGAGCTTCCCACCCCTACCCCACTAATGCCACGCTACTCCTACATCTGAGAAGACACCAGTGGACAAGGGAGTTTCCGAGATACCAGTTTCTGCATCTTGCCAAGCATCATACAAACCTTAGCTGTCTTCAAAATGCCATCGTTGGTTACTGGGTCTGTAGTGACAACAAATTGGTCATCCTTATTGTTCAATATGGTGTACACAGCCTGCCACGCTGGGGTATTCGGGACATCGGCGTCAGTCACTTTGAGTAAGGTGATTAGGACATTAGCTTCATTCTCAGGCACCTGGCCGTGGTACTACAGAGCAAAGGAGAAAATGGGCCGCTTATGACCTCCTGAGACCCAATAGATAAGCCAGACCCCAGAGGGCTAAGGGAGTCCTTTCTGAACCCTAGATTCAAGGAGGAAAGTCTCAGAGAAAGTGCCCACCCCATCAGTAGAGCCTCTATTTCCTATTGGTGGAGCAGGCAATACTGCTCAAGGAACATCATCCTTCATGACTACCTGAAGTAGCTTCTTCAGGCCCTGGCTACCTGAGCCCCTCGGCACACTCGGACCCAGGTGATGACTATGATCTGAATCAAATTCAAGACACTCTGGCTTATTCACTACTCCCTGTCATTCCCAGTGGTACCAATAATTTTCTGAAAATGAAAGTCTGGTCAGTAGAGTCCTTTGCTTAAAACCCTTGATGACATCCCTTTGCACTCAGGATAAATTCTAAAAGGTTTACCTCAGTCTACAATGTCCTGCAGGACCCAAACTCATTTGGTTCACTTCACTGACTGTTTTTCAGTTCTTGCTATGCATCAAGCTTTTTAGTGATTCAGGACAGATTGCATACGCTGCTCCCTCTGCCTAGAGCCCTCTTCCATTGTCCCCTGTCCCACGCTGGCCAACCTCCTTTCACATCCTACAATAAATGTTACTCACAATGCCTAGGTTAGGGTGGCAGACACTGCTAATTGCCTACTAAATACCCATTCGCCCCTTCTTCACGAACTATATTGTTGGAGGCAGCAAAGTACCCAGACAACATATTTTATTTCCAATCATCCTCGAAGACTGCAGTTGCTAGTAAGAGGTAAACGGAACTTGTAGTAGGAGTCTGCACAGAAGTAAGAGGATTTCACTCAGGAAAATGCCTTTTGCTCCCCATGTCCTTGCCTCCTTCCTGAACGAAGCACAGACATAGCAGGAGCTCCAGCAGCCATCGGGGGCCACACGGGGACACTGAGGATGGAAGCCATGCACCAAGGATGGTGGCAAAGTAAGATAAAAGAGGTTTCATTGACAGTGTAGATAATCTAGCCCTGGACTTTTTGTGACACTAGAAAAAGTCTACCCTATTTGTTTAGGACATAAGAATCAAATCTCTGTTATTAGCCATTGAGCTGATTTCTAACTGATGTATTAAGGATCCGGGGCACCTGAGTGGCTCAGTAGGTTAAGCATCTGACTTTGGCTCAGGTCATGATCTCTTAGTTCTTAAGTTTGAGCCCCACGTTGGGCTCTGTGCTGATGGCTCAGAGCCTGGAGCCTGCTTCTGATTCTGTCTCACCCTCTCTATGTCCCTCCTTGCTTTCACCTGATCTGTCTCTCTCTCTTTCTCAAAAATAAATAAATATTAAAAAAAATTTTTTTTGAAGATTTAAGGTTCTTTCATGTGGCTTTTAGGACCTTGTCTTCAATTACATCTAAAATAATTGTACACAATAATTTGTACAGGTTGTTAAACATCTCCCTAGCTAGACTATCAAGTCCAGTGAGAATAGAATCTTTCTCTATCCTGTCTGTGGTAGAATCTCCAGTGTGTAACACAGTTCGTGTGTTATAAACTTAGAAAATATTTGTTCAATGAATATACAAAACCTGGTAGGATTTGTGGCCAAGATGCCCAAAATGAGGACATGAATTCAACCGGTGCCCCCCCCCCTTTAAAGTAATTTCTATACCCAACATGGGGATCAAACACACAACCCTGAAACCAAGAGTCACATGCTCCACTGACTGAGCCAACCAGGCATCTCAGGTGCCATTTGCAATTTCACGAACCTGGGCAAATAGGGCCCAGGCTGATGGTGACAGGGACGACTGCCACCCAAATCTGCTTGCTTCTTTAAGTTCAGTAGTCTGGGGAAAGCTGTCAAAGAGCTCACCCATGAGCACTGTGAAACAACAGAGGATCTTTCTTTGGAAACCAAGGGGCTGCAAAATTACCGTGGTCGGTTTGAAGATGGGGGGGTTATCGTTGCTGTCAGTGACCGTGATCACGGCTGTTGCGGTTGTACTTAAGCCTTCGCCTTGCAGGTCAGCAGCCTGAACCACCAGGGTGTACGTGGGGACACTCTGCAGAGATCAAACACATCTGAGTCAGGACCAAGAGCCACATCCGGCCTAGCCCAGAGCATCAAAACAGTTTATTTTATCCTTTATTTGAATGCCAGCCTGCCTTCTAGGTATAAAATCTCTAGACAGACCATAAACATACTATGTGGCAACTGGTCTCAGCAGAGTTTTGCACGGTCCACGTGATTTAGCTGATGTAGATTTGCCCTCAACCCCCTCTAGGTGCTCCTGACCCCTGACCTCCCGGTCCAGTCCGGTGGTGACCACGCTGATGACGCCTGTTTCCCTGTTGATGGTGAACATTGTGCTCTGCGGCTGCGGGGGCTCTTGGGTGAGGATGGTGTACGCGATGGCGGCATTGTAGGTATTCTCATCGTCGTCTGCATCTGTGGCCGTGACCTGCATCACCGGCGTTCCTGGAAGTGCCGAAGGAGAGGAAGATTCAGTCAAGATGCGCTCTGGATTTCATCAACATGTTGCTCAGCTCGATTCTGTCCAGAGTGTTCCAGGAGGAGCTGAGGGATGGGACCATGTCATGGCTCTCCATTCTCTAATTTCCCAAATTCTTACCCACATGGTAGGGGAGGAGGAGAGCATTCCACCAAATGAGCAGTGTTCCAAGGACTCCGCTTTTCCAAAAGAGGGTTTGGATGCGGCTGGAGGTGAGGACTACAGGGAATAAGTAACCTTAAACTGGAACCCTGTGCCGTGTCTCTCAAGCAGAGTCAAAGAGGTGAAACACCGGAAAAATCCCACAAATTTCCAACTTGGCTTCTCAGTCAGGGCCTCGCCAGAGAGAATGGTCATTTAAGATCACTGCCTTCGAGGTGAAGAGAATACTTACAGCACCTGTGACTGACAAAGGACTAGTGCTCATAACATCAAGAAAAATTCTGTAGGGATCACTAGGAAAAGGAAAAAAATAGCCCAAAGGGAAAAAAAGAGCAAAAGATTTGAAGAGACAAGTCATAAAGAAGAAACCCCAAAGGCCAGCAAAGATACAAAATGCTTAGCCCATTAATAAACCAGAGAAATGCAATTTGAAGTTGAAAGGATATACCATGCCTACAACTGAGCCATCCATTATTTGGATATATACCCTAGAGAGAGCCTTGCGTGTTTCCACCAGGAGATATATGCGAAGGATTACTAAAGGGCAATGAGAATGAATGCCCCGGGACTGCTATAGCTACCAACACACAGAACTGTATGTACATAAAGCTGAATGAGAGAAGCATGCCACAGAAATACATGTAGAGTGAGTGTGCTTCCATGCACATAAAGTTTGAAAACGTGCAAAACAAACAAGATACTATATAGAGATAAATATACACACGGTGAAATAGATAAATGAAAGCAAAGGAATGACAAAAGTCAGGGCAGTGGTTACCTTTAGAGGGGAGAGAAAAGAATGTGGTCAGGAACGGCATGCATCCATTTCTTAATCAGGGAAGGTTCTTAACCTGCTTCTATTTTATAGTACACATTTCTGTAGAAAGGATGTTTTTACTAAAGAAGTTCCATCTCTATGAAGGGCCTGACCCCAAACACCAGCCTCAACACTTTTAAGCCCAAAGAATCTAAGTGCCTTTCTGGGAACTCCACGCCTTGTTATTGGCCATACCTGGAAGAGCGCCCTCCATGACAGATCCTTCAAAGACCTGCTGGGTAAACTCGGGCTTGTTGTCATTCTGATCTGTCACCGTGATCACAATCTCCATTGGGTCTTCGATTGCTTCCCCATTTGAAGACACAGCGTGAGAGTAGAGCTGAAACAGCCAAGTGAGGGTTACGTGGGCCCCAACCAGGGGAAAGAAATGCGGGGGAGTCGTGTGACTGGCCTCCAATCCCTCCCACTCTCTAAGACCCAAGGAAGGACCCCCCCCCCCCCAGCAGAGAACTTTTCTTAGACGTGTGCTGCTGTTTCAGTGATGTCATGAAAATGTTTGAGGTCATGATATGTAAAGATTTGTGGACTGGAGAACACACCTACCAGGTCAGAGCTCCCACTTCCCACAGGAGGGCTGGGGAGTTAGGCCTAGAGACAACGGTGGAACCCTAAAACACTCTGATTTATTCCCAGCAGGGTAATGTTTGCTCTGACGGCTCCAGTCTAGTGTCTCTCCCAGATTTTCCTGCATTTGGCCTCAGTGCATCACCCTTCAGCTCTCCAAGCTCACTCTGATACCAAGGCCTAAGAATGGCTTTTGCTCCCCAACATCCTCACTGGCCTCTTCCTCTGGGTCAGAGACTTTTGGCCCCAAGAAAAAGTTCTATCTTGGGTCTTACTTAACCCATGCATAAGGGCTCTCCTCTCTTTATTCCTAACAAGGAAAAAATTAACACCCGACTCTCCTGTCATCTCCCTTTATGAACAGGTATAGAACTATCGAATTAAGCCGCACACACTCAGAGCATCTGACCTAGGGAGCCAACATGGGTTGACCAAGAAATTTTGGGAGGATATGACCCCATCATTAACAGGCTTCTGAGAGATACTCACAATGTACTTGGCAATTTGCTCTCTATCCAGAGGCTCCGTCACCTTCAGCCATCCTGTTTCTCTTTCAATAACAAACACACCAACGGGAGGTGTGTCGGCCCCTTGGCCAGTGATGCTGTAGAAAACTTTGATTTCTTTGTCCCTGTTAGATTTGATCTGAAGACCAAACAGAAAGAAACAGAATTATCAAGGAAAGAACCTGACATTGGGGCTTTTCCCTTCTTCTTGGTCCTTGTCTGACAAATTTCTCCCAGAGAAGTAAAGAATCTCTTTTTCTCTACCTGAACCAGATTTTTAGGAAACGGGCCTTTCTCATTTTCTGGGCAGCTGATAGGAGGGATAACCCAGTCTCTCTTCTGTCTTCTGAGACCATGGTGGGAGTTGGGAAATAGGAGTACTTCTGTCTGCGTTTCCGAGACAGTGTCCTAAAAGGAAAGGAGATGAAGAACAAAATCAGAAAATTCAGGAGAAATAATACAGCCCAACAGCTCCACCTGCACAGCCAGCATCTCCAGCATTCCGAGGGCAGTCGATGGTTTTAACTTAACAACAAAACACAACCCAATGAACCTATTTGCCATATAATAAAGACGGTGTTTTCTTTTGATCCTTCTCATGTCCAGAGTTCAAGCCATCGTTATGCATACACAATGATCCATTTGCAAGTTATTTCAAGCCTATATCTATTATACTTGTTGTTTTTAATAGAACATTACACTCTGATGATTTAATATCAGGGCTTATTTAACAACTGGATATTCAAGTGTTTCCATTTCCTTTTGTTTTTCCTAGGGCTATAGGCCCCCAAAGTGGAGTTATCAGCCAAGATGAGGTAAGTTTTAGGAATTGGTGCTAAGAACTACTTTGTGATCAATACCAATTCTTTAATCTCACTGTGTTGTTTTATCTATTCAGTTTCCATTTGTTCTAACAGAAGTCGTTGGGATAGGAATCAAACACGCCCCTTGAGACTTGTATTAGACAGTTTTCGCGTGTGATAAAGATAACTTTATGCACACACAGGGAAATCAGATAGTCGAAGATGGAAGGAAAGTTTCTTCCAAATTGTTTAAGTGCTTTAAAGTGATTAACAGTAATACTGTAAGGGTTCCAGAGGACAATTCCATCTCCCACTCCCCACATAATCACGGATCATTGTTTGCCAAATGTGATTTAAGCACTATTTCCTGGCTTGTCAAATTTGTTTCATGATAGACATGAGATAAGAACTCCTTCCCAGTACTGCATTCCTACATACTGGTTACTCACACACCCCTGAACACACACACACACACACACACACACACACACACACACTCACTCACTCACACTCACACACTCTCTCTCTCTAGCCTTGGATTAATATTCTACAGAAGTAGCCCATCCTGAGGCAAGGGCAGGCCGTCTAGCTGTAAATCCTCGCCGTGGCACTTCCTCCTCTTGGGCAGATTATTTTTCTGTGTTCCACAGTTTCCTAAGGTCTAAAATGGGGTACTATTGGAAGGATTAAGTGAGATACTAGCAATGTATATAAAGCGCTTAGAATGCTGCTCAACAAGTGGTAATAAAGATGGTTGGACTGAGTTACAGTTTTAATGAAACGGAGTTTGGGATTGATACAACGCCAGAACAAATGACTGTCCACAACGCATCCTGGGCCTAAAAATGAGCCTTTTGCACAGCCGTGGTGAGCAGACAGCACTGGGGGATGAACACAGACTCATTTGCCATACTGAAGAGGAAGACGCGGAGAATGCCCTGGTGACATCGGAACTGCAGAATATTTTCAGAGAACGATAATAAAGAATGATGAACACCGGCAAAAGAGAATATTAGCATGTTCATGCGACATTAAAGGAACCATGTCTAAACATACTGAGCATGGAATTCGTCCCTCAGAAAAACCACCAGGCTGAGAAAACATACCCACAGATAAAGCACTGGGAAATTAAATAAATCTGGTCTCACCAAACTTACTGAGGTGTAGCTGACAAATAAAATTTTAGATTTTTACACACACATGTGCGCACACACACGCGGTGTATAGCATGTTTTGATATAAGATCTATTCTTATATGAATGATAGAGAGAGGACTGTCACCCTCTTCCCTAATGCAAGACCACAAGGGTCTCTTGAACTAGAGACAAAACAAAGTGAACCTCAAACCAGATGTGGCAGTGTTGCCACATACCACTCAAAATCCATTCTTCCTTTCTTATTTAAAAACAAAAATCCCTCAGGGGCACCTTGGCGGCTCAGTCAGTTAGGTGTCTCTTGGTTTCAGTTCAGGTCATGATCTCATGGTTTCACGAGTTCAAGTCCCCCATCAGGCTCTGTGCTGGTAGCTCGGAGTCTGCTTGGGATTCTCTCTCTGTCTCTGTGTATGTGTGTGTGTGTCTCTCTCTCTCTTTCTCTGCCCCACCCCCGCTCAGGCTGTCTCTGTCTCTCTCAAAATAAATAAATAAAACTTACAAAAAAAAAAGTTTCCCATTGATTCTTCTCCTCCCTTCCCAAGACTCCCCCCACTAGAAACACAAAGGTAAAATAAAATGATCAGAGAATTGATCTCTTGCTCATTCTCCCTCCAAGAAAAAGACAGTTAACAATCACCGAGTACCTTTCTATGCCCAGCACAGTGTAGCATTTCACATGTATTAATTCATCCAGACATTATTACCTGCATTTACGGATAAGGAATTTCAAGCACAGAGAGGTTGAGTAACTCTCCCAGGGCTATTCAGGCAGCGAGTGGCAGGGCTATGATTCAGTCCCAGACAGTGTCCATGCTCTTCCCCACTATTCTACACTATTCTACACTTCCTGCAGAAGATACAGATATTCACACCATGCCATCGTTCTAGCTGATCCCTCCCCACCCAAACTCAAAATAATTCCCAGCAAGAATTAGTTCATTAGACCAATGGTTCTCGACTAGAGGTGATTCTCCAACCCCCGGGGGGTTGGCTAGCTGGGGACATTTTTGGTTATGACAGCTAGGGAGTGTGCTACTGGTATCTCTCTGGTGGGCTACAGTCAGGGATGCTGCTAAACATCCCAACAAAAAACTATCCAGCTTCAAATGTGAATGGTGCCAAGGGTAGAGAGCCAGCATTAGCCAGCAGACTAAAACAAGAGCGAACTTCCAAGAAACACTCCGACATACGTGATGGTGGCGGTGATGGTGGTGATGCCCCGCTGCCTTCAGCGTAACTTTGGTGGAGAGCTTCCTGCGGCTGGAGTCCCAGGCGTGGACAAGAAAACTCATCTCCGGTTTATGAAGTTGCAGAGGCCGTTTAACGGTAACCACACCATCGGTGCCCACTTTGATTCGCGTGTCATCAGAAAAATAGGCTGTCCTCGGCTGACCGGTGCATCCTTCAAAACTCACTGCAGGGCATACATCACAGTGATTAGGAAATGGGGCAGCTGAAAGACATGAGTGTCCCTCCTCTAAAAAGTGAACAGGATTCGCCCACCAAAAGCCTGACTCACACAAAACAAGGCATCGTCTGGAGACAGAGCAGCAAAGACACCCAAGTAGTCAATATTATCATTATCACAATTACAGGGAGACTGTTCATTGTGGTCTGATTTTCTTTCTTTTTTTTTTTTTTTTTTTTAATGTTTATTTATTTTTGAGACAGAGAGAGACAGAGCATGAGTCGGGGAGGGGCATAGAGAGAGGGAAACACAGAATCCGAAGCAGGCTCCAGGCTCTGAGCTGTCACCCAGAGCCCGACGCGGGGCTCAAACTCACAGACCATGAGATCATGACCTGAGCTGAAGTCGGACGCTCAACCGACTGAGCCACCCAGGCGCCCCTGATTTTCTTTCTTAACTACTCGTAAGATCTGTCTAGAAAGTGACTTCTTTTCTGTAACAAAATAGGGACCTTTCCTTCAGCTGGCTGTTGACAATATGAAAACAGACCACTAAGATTACTGAGACAGAATGCTTGCTAAGTCCAAAAGTTAGAGACTAAGGTATGGTGAGATACCTGCAGAGTCTACATTTAAGTAACAGTTGGGGTAACCGAGCCTGGGGGGCTCAGCTGGTTAAGCATCTGACTCTTAATTTCAGCTCAGTTTATGGTTCGTGGGATTAGGCCCTGAGTCATGCTCTGTGCCGACAGCATGGAGCCAGTTTGGGATTCTCTCTCTCTCCCTCTGCTCACACTCACACACACATACACTCTCAAAATAAATAAAATAAACATTTTAAATAAATAAATAAATAAATGTTGATATTTCAAAACCAGTGGCAGATAATACAAGACCACACACCGCATACCATCATCCCACATGGCATTATGGTAAGGAGTATGGACTCTGGGGATGCCTGCCTGGGTGGCTCAGCTGGCTAAGCACCCCACTCTTGGTTTCGGCTCAGGTCATGATCCCAGGGTTGTGGCATCAAGCCCTGGGTCAGGCTCTGAGCTGAGTGTGGAAACTGCTTGAGACTCTCTCTCCCTCTCCCCCGCTCACACTTACTCTCTCTAAAATAAAGAATATGGACTCTGGAACAGACTACCTGGGTTCAAGTTCCAGCTCTGATTATTAGCTCTGTGACCCTAGGCAAATCACCTAATCTCCCTGTGCCTCAGTCTACCCATCTGTAGAATGAAGGCAACAAGAGCAACCACCTACTAGGGTTGATTTAAGACACACCTCCACGTGCCTGGCACATAATAAACACTATATTCAAGACTGTCCCATCAACTTTTTAAAAACAAATAAATTTGGTTAATCATTTATTCAACCCTCATGAGTATCCCACAGAAGACACTGATAAATGTAAATACTTACTGAGTGCTAATTCTACTCTTATTATCTCAGGCACAGAGAGGTAATGCCCACTTGCAATCTGACGCAGATGAGAAACTGATCATTGTCAGGGGAGACAATGACAGTTACAGAGGAAAGTCTCCAACATGATCACAGAGGGCAGCAAGACAAATACAAAAGACAGGGAAGGACTACTTGGGTCAGAGAATGTTATGACCAACGACTTCGAAACTCCACTTAAAACTTTTTAGCTATTGAGGTATTAAAACTTAAAAACCACCAACACCCAAAGCTGGTGACACTGTGGTGGAAAATGTCCTAAAGGACTCATTCTCCAGGTTTTCACCAAGCTCTATGCCAGAAACTGCACTGAGCTCAAGGATAAACTTGTAGACAAGCCAAGCCAAGCACTGCTCCTCACTGAGCTTACACTGTGGTGGAAAACACAAATACAGAAATCAATCATTTCAGGAAGTGAGCAATGCCAGATAGAAAGGAATTAAAGATGGTAACACAAGAGTGATGGGAGGAGAGGGGGATTCAGACAGGTGTAACTATTAGTGGAGAGTGAGAGCAAACCCCTCTAGGTGGAGGTGGCTGAGCCGAGAACTGAAGGAGGCCGTCTTGCAGAAACCTGGCTCAAGAGCCTACTAGCCAGAGGGACCGGCTGATAAAACAGCTCTTTCTGGGAAACTCTGAAGGTGGCCTGTTTCCGTCTCTTTCAAATACTTGCCCTTCATTTCTCTGGTGGAATTTTTACTTTGTCCGGGTAGATCTTGTATAAAAATTCCTGCTCGTGAGCCTATTTCACAAGGTGAGACATCTCTACCTTCGTGAAGATCACATCTCTGCCACAAAGTCCTGAAGCCACCCTTAATGCCTGGGCTGCAGTTTTCACTTTCTTCCACCAGGGGCCACCCTCGCCAATGTTTCTGAAGCCAGAAGCCACACCCTTGCCAGAGAAAATAACACCTGACTGTGGGGGGCGGGGGGGAGGGGGAGGAGGGTGAACACCATGATCGTCTCCATTTTGATGATGAAGAAATTCAGAAGATGAAAAAATCCAGGCTCGGAGAGCTTAAGAAAATTGCTTGACATCCTATAATTAGTGAAGAGCAGAGAGCTGGGACTGGCCCTTAACCTGAGTTACTTAGTCTCATGACCGCACTCCCTTGCCCTGAAGAGACCGTTAGAGCCCTGGTTATTTTAAAGGATGGTGTTGCCTCCTAGCTAGAACCCAAGGATGACAGAAATCTGGGGTCACCTTGTGCAAGTAACTGGGAGTCGCCGTCCAGCCAAACAAACGTAGTTCACAGGAAGGGAGCTGGGTCCTTCTAATAATCACCCATCCACCCTTCCTTCCTCTCAGTTTATAAAAACAAAAATCACACAGCCATGCTCCCACCTCTACCTTCACCTTATAGGCTGGTTCTGTATCTATTATCTGTGACCAGATAATAAACCCAGATCGCACCATGTTCTTGCTGAGTGGCCTTAAACAATATGCTTAACCTCCCTGGGCCTCGGTTTTCTCTACTGGGACATTAAGGATACCACCACTTATGGAGCCTACCTCTTCAGGGTTTTTGTGAATTTTAAAAAGACAGTGAATGTGATCATATTTTGGAAGAGAAAGAGCAGTGAGAGCAGAAGATCGTGATTATTTTTTCTGTGCATTTGGGTAGACAAGCTAGAAGTATTTGCTAAATGAACAGGTGAACCATAAAATGAGAAGAGAAGCAAGAACAGAGGAAAGGCCTTGACGGACGGGCAGAGGCTGCCTTTTAAGTCTAAAATAGGCACTCCATCTCAAACTACATGTTTTTCAAACAACCCTCCCCCAAACGCATCCCGGCAGAAGTAATGGGGTGACCTGAGTGCGTGTGCGTGTGTGTGGGGGGGGGTGGATTGTCACAGAAACAGGGACAAGAGCGCTAGTGTATCACCCAGACTTCATTCCTCTCCCCAGCTGGCCCAAATCTGGGCAGTGAAAGTTGGGACAGGCAGGACTGGGCTTGCCCAGGGTGGCAGCCTGAACATTTTTAAATGGTTCTGCAAACAGCTTTCAGCCAAGGCGCTTAACCTGCTTGGGTCATCTTGTCTTAATGGTGGCTAAGCCCCACCCCTTGAGAAGTGACAGAGAAGTGTGCACAGCCCCAACCTGAATTTCCAGGTGCTCATTAAGGCCCATTATCTTTCTGTGTAATCTGATCCTCTAGGCTGAGCAACCAGAAATTACAGGAAAGATGTGGGAAACTCCAGGGCTCCAGGAGCCTCTGCGAAGCTCGCTTCAACCCCAACAAAGTCCAGGCCGGGCCTCAGAGCCACAGTGACCACTAATGGCAGCAGAGGGGAGTCAAATAAGAAAAAGAGGATCGGTCCACAGGGACTAGGTATATTTGAACATTTCCACAATAAAACATTAAACAAAAATAAAAATAAAGCCAGCAAGGGATTAAGTATTCTTTAACTCAGGACGACCTCCTTTCCTAAAACCTGTCATGTGGTCTAGAAACCAAAATCCCAATGACAAGAGGCAAGAACCCAGGTTGCCACCTCTAGGTGTGGACATCTTTTCACTACAATAACATCATTGCCACCATAGTGAGAAACCACGGCCTCAGCTAATAGCTTCAACTACCTTTTATGTACCATTCTCTTAATATTTTTAAATGTTTGTAGAACACTAAGGGTCAGACCCCATTCTAACCACTTTACAAACATTAACTCACTTCACTCCAGAACTCTGATGGTGATACTACTTACTAGGGTTACCTTTTTACATGTGGGGAAACTGAGGCAGGCCATAAGGCACAGAACTGGGACTGGAACCCAGGCGGTCTGAGAGTTCTTGCTCCTAACCGTTCTGCCTCGCGTGGCTCTCTACAAGCCAGACCCTCGCACTGTGCTCTTTGTGTTCTGGTTTAGTTCCTCCCCACGTCCCACCGCCACCCTTTGGGGTAGGCACCACTCACTACCTCCACTTTCTTAGTCCTAAATAATATGCTTGTGAGCGGAGGGGCTGAGCTGTCTGGCTCCAAAGTGAGTGTTCCTCACCACTGCTTCCATTTGCAAAATCCACCATTGCTGGATATGCATATCCAGCAATAATAAAAAGGAATACGTATTAAGAAAAAAGATTTTTTTTTAAACATCCCAGAACAGGAGGGAACTCTACCCACCAGGAGGTTAATGGTGGGGGGGGGGGATTCAAAGTGTGGTTGAAGTAGGGGCAGGAGGCGATTCTGATTTCTTAAACGTACTTTCCTTCTATATCTTTGTACGTACTATATTGTATATCACAATTACAATGAATTCCTTTTAAAATGACAAAAATAAGAATGACTTTTAAAAAGCATCTTTTTTTTTTTAACATTTATTTATTTTTGTGAGACAGAGACAGAGTGCAAGCGGGGAAGGGGCAGAGAGAGAGGGAGACACAGAATTGGAAGCAGGCTGCAGGCTCTGAGCTGTCAGCACAGAGCCCGACATGGGGCTCAAACTCACAAATCGTGAGATCTGACCTGAACCGAAGTCGAGCCACCCAGGTGCCTCTTAAAAAGCATCTTTAACACACTGTGTCTTTTGCGGGTCAGGCATCCTGAAAGTGCCCTATTTCTAACTCCCGTGGCACTAAGTAGTAGCTTTCATCAGAAGACCCTGGAAGAAGTGACTGAGGGTCAATGAAAATTAAACCCAAGTTGGGGGCACCTGGGTGGCTCAGTCGGTTAAGCGGCCGACTTCAGCACAGGTCATGATCTCATGGTCTGTGAGTTCGAGCCCCACATCGGGCTCCGTGATGACGGCTCATCAGAGTCTGGAGCCTGCTTCGGATTCTGTGTCTCCCTCTCTCTCTGCCCTTCTCCTGCTCACGCTCTGTCTCTATGTCTCTCAAAAATAAATAAATGTTAAAAAAAAATAGAATCATTAAAAAAAAAGAAAAGAAAAGAAAATTTAACCCAAGTTCATGAAAAGCTTCTGGTCCAGGGGCAGGGCTTTGAGCGCTGAGCAACATTCTTTGCTTGGAATTGCCATTGTGGCTCAAACAGTCCTGCTTCAAGGATTCCGTTTCTTCTTCCACCCCCGCCCAGCCCCACAGCTGGAATGTGAGTGGGTAGAAACCAGACAGTCTTAGAAGCCTTCCTGTATTTCTGGGAGACGTTGAGATTTAAGGACAGGGACCTACAATCAAAGTCGGCTAACCAGAGTTAAGTTATTTGCTAACTAGTGGGATAACCCGATCTCTTAGCGGCAACTACTTGCAAGCAGAGTTTTCCCCACGCTACACACAAAGGCATGCATTATGGATTGTTTCTCTCTCGTTGGAATGCATTTCCCACAGCCAACACCATAGAACCCTGTATTTAGATTTATTTCAAGGATCATTTGAACTTGAGCACTCAGCCTTAGGAAGACCAAGTCACACAAACAAGAAGATCAGAGAGCCTCCTGAGGCCCCTGGAGCTCCGGGGGGTCATGTTGCCATTGCATACCCCCAAACCAAGGACTTGGGTTTCTACCTTAAATACTGAAAATACAAGACAAAAGCTTAACTTGAAGGATGAAAGAAATCCTAGGGAGATAGGTAGGAATTTCTTTTTGCTGGTTAGGCGTGGTGTTTCTAACTCCAATTACAAAGCCATAATTCTCCACAGATACCACTGCCTATAAAATTTCTTTCTAGGTTCCATTTTCTTTGATGACACTGGGTGATTCTGGAACATTTTCCTTTGATGGGTGTCCATGAAATCACTCACCATTATGGGTTTGCTAAGCACCCATGCTCAGCAAAGAAAATGCATGTTTAAAAAATGGGAAGGTGGGGCACCTGGTGCCTCCGTCGGTGGACTGCCCGACTTCAGCTCATGTCATGATCTCATGGTACATGGGTTTGAGTCCCATGTCGGGCTCTGTGTTGACCACTCAGAGCCTGCAGTCTGCTTGGGATACTGTGTCTGCCTGTTTCTCTCTCAAAAATAAAATAAACATTGAATGAATGAATGAATTACAGGAAGGAAAGGACTACCAGGCCTCTATTTGAGATTCAAGTTGTACCAAGAAGACCATTCTTTTAGCCCCTGTAAGTCTCTACATGTGTCCATTTGCTATGGGAGAACTAGCAACCTAATAACACAACGGAATAGACTTACTAGACACACTTGCCGTGGGTGGTAGGAATTTAGCAGCCTGGCTAATAAATGAGGAAACTGAGGCTCAGAAGTCTCAGTGGAGAGACCTGGCCAAGCCGCAGGGCTATGGAAGTGGCAGAACCTGCGGTCTGAGGTGGCTGACAGGACTTAACCACCTTAGTATCGATAAGCCATTTGTCAACTCGTTCCTAGCTGAGTGAGTAACAGAAAGTTCCCAAGTAGAACAAACAGGACAGGCGGAGCAACGGTAATAATAACAGCAAAGTGTCCCCTGTCTCTGCCTTCCCCTTAGACACATATATTCTCTCTCTCTCCTTGAAGGAATGTTGTGCCTTGTAAATCCAGCCCCAAGGCCACAGAAAAACACAGGGACAGCCAGACAGACACGTGAAAGAGGAAGTTTTAATTGAGATCCAAGAATGTTCCGCTGTAGGTCACGACATTACAGAGCTAAAATGAAGCGAAGTTCCTCTCATCAGTTATAGCTCAAACCTCAGACATTTTTCTGGGGAAGATAAGCAAGCTTATCTGTGTCCACAAAACCCGAGTGACGTGCTCCAGGAGTGCTGTCAGCTGGGGTGCCTGCACCCCACCCAACCTCCGGTGTTAACAGGCGACTCCCATGGGATCTCGGGGATGGGAAGTGTACTTTCATGAAGTCTACCATGTTCGTTCTACCAGCCTCTCAACATTACAGATTACAGATCAGCCAGAACAGATTATAAGTAGTCTCAGATGTGGTGTAGATAGATAGATAGAAAGAAATAGATATAAAATAGAGTATTACTCAGCCATCAAAAAGAATGAAATCTGGCCATTTGCAATGACATGTATGGAATTAGAGTATATTATGCTAAGTGAAATAACTCAGTCAGAGAAAGACAAATACCATATGATTTGACTCATGTGGAATTTAAGAAATGAAACAGATGAACATAGGGGAAGGGAGAAAGAAAAAAGAGAGGAGGCAAACCACAAGAGATTCTTAGTGAGAGAGAACGGAGGGTTGATGGAGGGAGGTGGGTGAGGGGTGGGATGACTGGGAGATGGGGATTAAGGAGGGCACTTGTGGTGAGCACTGGGTGATACATGTAAGTGATGAATCACTAAATTCTACTCCTAAAACCAGTATTACACTTATGTTAACTAACTACAATGTAAATAAAAACTTAAAATAAATACATACATACAAATTATAAAAATAAGCAATAAATAAGTGGTCTCTCTATTTATTTTTAAAGTGCAGGCTCAGGGGGCACCTGGGTGGCTCAGTTGGTTAAGCATCTGACTTTGGCTCAAGTCATGATCTTGCAGTTTGTGGGTTTGGCCCCATGTCAGGCTCTGTGCTGACAGCTCAGAGCCTGGAGCCTGCTCCAGATTCTGTGTCTCCCTCTCTCTCCTCCCCTCCCCTGCTCGCATTCTGTCTCTGTCTCTCAGAAATAAACAAATACTGGAAAAAAAATTTTTTAATAATGTGCAGGCTCTATTTTATTTTTTTTTAATGTTTATTTATCTATTTTTGAGAGAGAGAGAATGTGAGTGGGAAAGGGGTAGAGAGAGAGGGAGAGAGAATCCCAAGCAGGCTCCTTGCTGTCAGCAAGGCACATGGCTTGAACCCACAAACTGTGGGATCGTGACCTGAGCCAAAGGCAGATGCTTAACCAAATGAGCCACCCAGGTGCCCCTCTTATTTTTTATAAAAATTTTAAAGTTATTTATTTATTTTGAGAGAGAGAGAAAGCACCAATAGGGTAGGGAAACAGAGAGAGAAAGGGAGAGAGAGGATCTCAAGCTGCCTCCACACGGCCAACACGGAGCCCAATGTGGGGCTCAAACTCATGAACTGAGAGATCATGACCCGAGCAAAAGTCAGACGCTTAACTGACTAAGCCGCCCAGGCGCCCACTCTGTCTTCATTTAACTAACACCCTGAAAGCAGACTTCAGTGGTGATCCTGGGCTGGGGAGGAACTAAGGGGCAGCTTCCTTCACATCTGTTTCCACCAAAACCTACTGAGGTAAGGGGCCCCCGACTGGTTAGTCAGTAGAGCAGATGACTGTTATCTCAAAGTTCTAAGTTCAAACCCCACGTTGGGTGTAGAGATTAAAAATAAACTCTTAAAAATATAAAAACCATACAACAGACTAAAGTGGAGAGCAGGGTGTATCATTGCACAGACAGAAAACGGTGAGGTTACAGATCAAGGAAAAATTAGCCCCGGCGCCTCCTCTCCAAAGGGGAGCCAGCAAGGATAAAGGGGTGACCCAACACCCTGGGATTCCCCCGCTTCGTTTGAAGGTTACTCACGCTGACTGGGTCACCCTGGCAGTGGAGTTTGCTTCCCAGCGGCGTTTCCGCACAGGCTAACAGAGCAAACCCAAGGATGCCGACCACAATCAGCACAGTAAAAAGTGTCATAAACGGCACTTTTTTTTTCCTTTACCAACTGCGGGTTGGAGTACTTCGCCGTTAGCCATTGCGAAGACTTTATAGTTGTACATTGTGTGAAGAGGGTCAAACTGAGCCAGGTTCCAATCCCCACTTTGCTTCCTATGTGCCACCGCAGGCGAGTTACTTTGACCCCCTTGAGCGCCGGTTTCCCTGTTCTGTAAATGGAGACGTCCGTCTATCTCCGTGGAGGGACTGCTCCAAGGATTCTTCACCCGACAAATATTTACTGAGCACTTACTCCTCGCCACGCATCACACTAAAGCCGGGGAAATACAGCCAGCAGAGAAAGTAAGACTCCTGTCCTCATGGCGCTGACATTCTGGTGGGGAACGATCATTAACAACTGTTAACAAATGTCATGAATGAAAAGTGTTAACAGAGAAAAATAAGCAGGTAAGGGGGTTCCAAAGCTTCATGCGGCAGCCAGGGTGGAGGCGACGATTTCCTATAGAGCATTTGGGAAGGCCTCAAGAAGGGGCATTTGAAGAGCTTGTCCGGGTTTCTGGCTGCCTGCCAAAGCAAGGCCGGGAGCCCTTCGGGAAACAGTCCCCGCCCTCCCGGGCCTACTTTCTGGTGCAGAGAAAGTGGTGTCAGCACGTGGATCCCACACGGGCAGCAGCACCGGCTCCCGCTTCCAGTCTGGAGGGCCAGAGGGCCTCCCCAGCCCCAGTGTCCTTTTGAGATCAAGGGCAGAGAACAACTGTCTTAAATCCTTTGCCTTCCCAGGCCTCCACTGGACAGTTGAGGCGAGAGCCGAGCCAGCACCCGTTGATAAAACCTCACACAGTTTAATCTCAACATTCCTGCCTTGGTGGGGCTCCCGTGGCTCAGCTGGGAGAAGCGGGGGCTGCTGCTCTGCTCGGAGTCTGAGGCCGAGGGCTGGGCTTCGATTTGCCAGGGCAGACGCTAACTGGCAAACAGGAGTCTCATCTCAATTCGTTTAAAAAAGGGAAGTGTGCAAACACTGAGCTTCGCTCTAACAGGAGCTGGTGGCTTGCCTGCTGCAGAGGTGGAGCGGGGACTTCTTCCCTGACGGAGGGAGGGAAACTTGTTTGGTTTCATCCAAAAGAACAAAGAGAATGGGGAGGACCTCTGGCTTCCACACTGAATTGGGGTTTTACTGTCCCCGCTTCTGGCTGCATGTGAAGGACACAAACACCCAACCGCCTGCCTAAATACAGAGGCGATATCTGATCACTCCCACAGGCTGCAACCCAGGAAACATTCCTGCGGCCGGGTTGGGCAACTCCAGGTTATTGATTAGAAAGAAAGGCTCCCTCTCCCACCGCAGGATCTGCCCACTTTTCCTTTCTCTTGGTTTCCCTGAGGCTGGGCAGGGCATCCTGTTCCGCATTCCAAAGCAGCTGAACCCCTCCTCCCTCAGCTCACAGGCCTAGGGTAGGGGGCTAGGTCCTGGCCCCTAAGGCAGCAGGAAGGGCCCACCTGTGCAATAAAGCACCTTGACCAAAGTATCTCTAACTTGATCTCCAACCAGGGTCTAACATGTTCTGCACATAGGTTCTCTGCAGTGCTTTGTAAAAATACCCAGGCCTCAGCATATTTTAAATCTGCCTCAGGTGCTTAGACCCAGTAGGGGTGGAGAACGGCTCTTCCAGGGTCAAGGGCTCCGTTTGGGCAAGGCCAAAGGTAGAATAAGTACTTTACATTATCACAACAATCACTAAGGGAAGGATCACTCTCTCAATGTTATCAGTAAAGGCCCAGAGATGTTAAGTGACTCTCCCAAGGTCGCACAGCAATGAATGGCAGGGCTGGAATTCAAATATAGGTCTAAGTGAACCCCGAAATCCATAGTCTTAACCCTTGCTTACTCTGGCTTCTCGACAGCCTGACTTGTTTGGGGGCCTCCTTCTCTTTCCTTCACCACTGTCTGGCAGTAAGACTTGGGCATATCCGGTGATTTCCTTCCGATCTACCCTGGGCCACTGAATGCTGACATGATGGGGAAAACACACACCTCACATTTTCTCAGTCACTTTTTATGAGGGTGCCTTGTGACCCACACCAACTCCCTACCAAAGCCTAGTTTTTATGACCTAGCATTTAAGTGTCCCTCAACTGATAAATGAATAAAACGTAGTCTATCCATATAAGAGAATATTGTTCAGTAATAAAAAGAAATTAACTGCTGATACATGCTAGACCATGGATGAATCTTGAAAACATTTCTTTAAGGGAAAGAAGCCAGTCACAAAAGACTGTTTTTTATAGCTCAATTTATACAACATGTCCAGAATAGGTAAACCTATAGACCAAAAATCAATTCAGGGCTGCCTAAGACTGCTATGGGTTGGGGTGGGGAGAACCGAGGAGCGACGGCGATGGAGATTTCATTTTGGGATGATGAAATTGTCCGAGGTTGGACAAACTGTGAATATATTTGAAAAGCCACTAACTCTTTTTTCTTTGAATCCTATGTTCTTGTTTGTTTATTTATTTACTTTTAAGAGACAGAGGAAAACTGAGCAGGGGAGGGGCAGAGAGAGAGAGAATCCCAAGCAGACTCTGTGCTACAGCCCGATGTGGGGATTGATCTCATGAACTGTGAGACCATGACCTGAGCCAAAATCAAGAGTCTGACACTCGACCGACTGAGCCACCCAACCACCCCTGAATCCTACACTTTAAATGGGTTTAATATATGATGTGAGAAGCATATCTTAAAACAAGCATTTAATTAAAAAAAAAAAGAACAAGCCAAAAGCACAAAGTCCTCGCGCTCCTGTTCATACAGAGAAGCCACTGTCCATGCCTGTAACTGGTTCCCTCAGATTCGGGTGTACAGTCCTCTTCTAATCACTCATTTCCTCTGTCCTGCAATCGATTGACGGCCTGCTTTCTTTCTTTCTTAAAGTTTATTTATTTTTGAGAGAGAGCAGGAACAGGGGAGGAGGGGAGAGAGGGAGAGAGAGAGAGAATCCCAAGCAGCCTCCACACTGTCAGCACGGAGCCCAACGGAGGGCTCGAATTCATGAACTGTGAGATCATGACCTGAGTCGATATCAAGAGACGGACTTAACTGACTGAGCCACCCAGGTGCCCCTGATGGCCTGTTTTTCTAAAATTAGGGCATGAGGACACCCGTCTGGCTTAGTCTCGAGAGCATGTGACTCTCGATCTCAGGGTCATGAGTTGGAACCCCATGTTGGGTGTAGAGATTACATTAAAAACAAAAAAACTTACAAAAAATAAAAGTAAAATTAGGGTATGGACTCTACTATACTTTTAAGAATCTTCTTTCCTCACTTTCTTTCTCTCTGTTTACCCATTTTAAAAAAATTGCAGGGTCACCTGGGTGACTCAGTCATTTGAGCAATGAATGGCAGGGCTGGAATTCAAATATAGGAGCATCCAACTCTTGACTCTTGATTTCAGTTCAGGTCATGATCTCACAGTATAATCAAGCCCTGCTTAAGATTCTGCGCCACCTCCAACTCACGTGTGTGTGCTTTCTCTCCCTCTTTCTCTCTCTCTCTCAAAAAAAAAAAAAAAAGAAAAAGAAAAGCTTTTTTGATCTATGCGGTTATCAGGACAGATGTGCTATAACTAAACTGCTCTGCCACGGAAGGAAACACCACCCCGCCCAGGGCAAGAGCACTGATGAACCTTAAAAGCATTTTCCTCAGTGGAAGGAAGGGACCAAGACTGGAAAAGATGGCCAGCTCTGGAGGATAGGGTTCAGTTAGTCTGGGGCACGGCGCAGGCTTGGTTCTTTCTCAGAAGTGCACTAACGAGTACCTTCTTACTTATGGGAAAATTCTAGAAAACTAGAGACAGAAAGCAGAAGCGGCTGGCTGGAGCTGGGGGGTGGGGTGGGCACGAGGCTTGATTGCCAATAGGCAAGAGGGCACTTGAGGGTAACGAAAGCATTCCAAAACCGGATTGTGTGGATGCCACACAGCTGCGTACATTTATAAAAAGTATCTCTCTGTGCATTTGCTGCGGGTAAATTTTGCGGTATGTAAATCGCATCTGGAGGAACCTCTAACAAAAATAAGTTACTTGGGGCTCCTTGGAGTCACCCATGGTTCAGAAAAGATACAATCCATGCACCCCATAATGCCAAGGTTAGAGTGCGGAGGGAGAAGAGAAGCCATAAATAATTCTTAATTAACAGCAATTACAAGAATAAATATCCAATGTAAGGACTGTCATCGTGCCCAAGCTTTGGGCTGAGCACGTGACGAACTCGGACTCCTAAGCTGCTCTAAAACAGGTGGCATACTTTAATCCCTGGATGCTGATGAGCCAGAGGCCCAGAAAAGCCCAAGTCCTTTGCTCAAGGTCACAGAGCTAGTCATTCTCTGAAGCAGAATTCACAGCCAGGACCTGCCACCGCGGCTTGCCTTGAGGAAGGAGAGGGGCTCCAGGGATAGTCAAGAGCAGCATCAGATGGCTGCAGAACCGTCCTGGGCACAAAGACAGACCGCTAAAGCCAGACCCACTCCCTGTGAAGAACGCAACCCAGAGAGACATCTGCCCGCTCTGGGGCCCGCGTTTCCCACGCGCTGCCTGACACAGAAATGCGCTGAGGTGGCTGCGGAAACACAGAAATCTGCTGCAGAGTTCGGAGTGTGGAACCATTCCGCAGTCAGGAACAAGGTCTGGAAACCTCTTTCCCAACACAAAGAAGGCTTGCACCTTCTCCAAGTGTGGGTTGTGCTGGAAAAGCTTGGGGCCTTCTGCCTCTGACATTTGCAACAAAACTCCCAAACCGGTTCCAAAGAACAGCTGGAAGCCAAGCCTGCAGAAGTGAGGCATTTCCCACCGAGCCTCCGGGTCACATGCATTTGCAGATGACTCCGAAACAAGTGCTCGCTTGTGCAATCGAGCTTACAAGAGGAGGCTTTCTCTTCTCTAATAGATGCTAGCATCATTTTTCATTATCAAGAACAAATAAGCATTGATGCGAAAGGGAGTTGCTTCCAAGAGCGTTTGCTAAATCCACGCGGCTGGCTCGAAAGGTAAGCGCTCAGGCCCCGCGTGTGCGCCCTTGCACAAGACTCCTGAGAAATCGACCCTGCGGCCAATCCTGCATTCCTCCGAGTACCAGGAAAAAGCAGAAATATCTCAGATTGGGGTGCTCACTGCAAGAATTCCAAGTAGGATAAAAAAAAAATGACATGAAGACCAGGCCGAGGGCGGTCGAAGTGGACTGTGCCATATGCTGGGGCAGAGCCACAGGCCATGTGGCCACTCTCGCAAGATGCAACTGTATGGTGGCTGCCACCACAGTGTCTGTGGCACCTGTCCCAGCAGCAGCTCCCCAACTTCTCGTTTTCCTGATTGTAACTCTTGCAAGACTCCATGGTCCTTTTACCCAAACTCTGACCATTTTCCAGTGGGATCAAAACTGCAATATTGCACACATGCAAAATGAAATATGTACCATGTTATTCATTAAGGCATTGTTTGTAATAGCAAAATATGGGAGACAACTCATGCACCCATCAAGAGACAGTCAGGGGGCACCTGGGTGGCTCAGTCGGTTAAGCATCTGACATTGGTTCAGGTCATGATCTCACAGTTCGTGAGTTCGAGCCCCACATCCGGCTCTGGACTGATAGCTCAGAGTCTGGAGCCTCCTTTGGTTTCTGTCTCTCTCTCTGTCTTTCAAAAATAAACATTTAAAAAAATAAAATAAAAGAGAGAAGGTCAGTTAAATAAACTATGGAATTTCCTTAGTTTCCAATGAAAAACTATTGTGGCTACAAAACAAACGAGAAAGCTCTTTATGGGCTACCATGGAATGAAACTTAAGACATGTTGTCAGGTGATAAAAGGCACAAAGCAGTACACAGGATAATATATATTCATACTTCCTTATGTTTGCCTATACAAGCTTCAGAAGGAACCCCTAGGCAAGACTACGGGGGTGGGAGTGGGGGGGTGGGGTGGGCGTTATTGGACCAAAACAGGACAGGGTGGGAATTCAACTTTTCATTGTGTATACTGTTTGTACTGACTGCTTTTTCAGCCATGTGAACTTATTACTCATTCCTAAGTTAGAGAAAAGAAAAAAAGAATTGTAGGGGACCATAAAGAAATTGTTTTCTGTTCATTCTACAGGAGAAGAGTTTATATTTTTGCAAAACCTCAGAAGACTTGTTCCCAGGGAACCAGGACCCCTCTGAGGATCTCGGCAGCCGAGGATGCAGGAGACCACAGGGAGGGGTCCACAAGGGGGGTGCGAAGAAAGGGGATGACTCGCACATGACCAGAGAAGGAAGGGGTGCTGCCGGGGAGGACTCTAGTCAGCCGGCCTAGTGAGAAAAATGCTGGATGCCAAGTCAAGTGACCAGATTCTCTCGGGAGTTTGTCAGGAAGAGGAGTATTCGGGCAAGTCCTTTCATTATTCCTGGGTTTGTTTTCTCATCAATAACACGCACCGTCCGAACTGTATCAGCAAAGATGTGGGCTCGAGGGTCTTCTTGGACATCGTGGCAAGTAGGACCAGTACGCCTTTTTTGGAGGGCATTCTGTTCACGTTTAAAGATTTTACATTCTTACCACCTCTTGTCCAGCAAACCCTATGTCTACGACCTCACCCCACAGCCAGACTCTCGCATATGAACAAGGATACGTGTCTAAGGAGAGTCAGTATAGGCGTGGGCACAGTGGCAAAAGACAGAAGCGGCATTGACAGTGGACTGGCTAAATAAACAACAGGCATCCACTCCACAGAAGATAGCGCAGAAATTACAAAGAATGAAATGGTTAAAAAGAATCAAGTAGGGGCGTCTGGGTGGCTCAGTCGAGTGTCCAACTCTTGATTTCAGCTCAAGTCATCCCCGCATTGGGCTCCATGCTAAGTGTGGAGCCTGCTTAAGACCTCCCCCACCACCACTCACTCCCAGGCACTCTCTAAAATAAAAATAAAAATAAAGAATCAAGTAAATCTATGTGTAATAACATGGAAATACTTGTCTTTAAATAAAATCAAAAAGCAAAATGGGATGAAGAACACACTTACAATATCTTTAGAAAGAGGGGCACCTGGCTGGCTCAGTCGGTAGAGCATGTGACCCTTGATCTCAGGGTTGAGTTCGAGTCCCATGTTGGGTGTAGATTACTTAAACGGATAAACAAATCTTTAAAAAAACAATATTCAGAAACATACAAGAGACTGGTAACTTTGGTCGTCTCTAGAGGCAAAGCGCTGATGGGAAAGGTGGGAGGGAGACTTGCTTTTATGTCCTTTTGTACCATTTGAACTGGGTCGTGTTTGCTTTCTATCTTCACGTTAAGCTGACAGTTTTCTTTAATGAAAGAGTTAAACTGAAGAACGGATGCTATTTAGTCAACGAACGTCAACAGGACAGCCCTGCATTCAGGCTTCCAAAAACCCCTAATGCAGACTTCAGCTGCATTATCAGAAACAAGACACTCAGGCTATGAGAGGCTATCTGGTCCTGCTCTAGCCAATTCCATCTGTGGTTTGAAAAGTACATTCTCAGGGTCACAATCTAATGAGCTAAAGGATGAAGGCTTTTTTCTTTCCAAAAGTCATGCTTTAAGAGGGACACTGACCCCTGGAACCGGTCCAGAGGCAGAGGGGCAAGGATGGCACATTGTCCTCTACAGAGTGAAGGACAGGCTGGGAGAAGAGACAGACTGTCGTCGAGATGTACAGCGCTGACTCCTAGAAACGTTGGTAACAGTGGCACCAGAGGGCAAGATAAGGGCCAGTGGGAGAACGGAAATAGTGAGCGCACTTGAGAAGGAAAGGAAGCGTCTCAGGCTAAGAGAACTGGGCTGCCGGCCTCCCAAATGCCCCTCACTTGGCTCGAGCACAGATGGCTTCAGCAGATGTCGCCCCCGTGCAGCTGAGCTACATCAACTTGGAGGTGCGGAAACGTGAAGTCCAGAGAGATCTGGATTCTAATCTCGACTGTGCCTCTAACAAGCTGTATGAACATTAACCCTTCCATCTCAGTTTCCTCCATTTTAGAAAGAATGGTCCCCACACACCATGGAAATCTGTTGGGAACACGGGAGTTCCCATCAAGCGCTCGCCCAGAGCCTCCCATGCGGCTGAGCTGTCAACTCGGCTGCAGTTATCGCCACATGATGGACACTGGGAACTGGAAACTTGTGCGGCTGCCTCTGCAGCCACCCGGCAGGAAAGGCAGGGCCACGAAGGTGGTGCAGGCTCTGTGGCCCTCCCAGGAGACTAAAATCCCATCGGTCCCTCCCTCTGGTCTCATCCATACCCCTCAGGACCTGCCACTCCTGCTTTTGGGTGTGGTGGCCCCTTCCCTGTGGGCAAGATCTAAAGGTGAGAAAGTTGATACTTTCCCATCTTTTCTGATCAAAGTTCAGGTAACACAGGGAACAGTGTCCTCCCTTCTCAGGCCACCTGGAAATAACTCCACGCCTGTGAACCAAAGTTTCCTGTTACTGTTCTCCCTTGCCGCGTCCCTCCTGAGAGAACTCATTAGCCATGAGCACCTCTGAACGTTCACGGTTCTGGTCTGTGGGGGAGTCCCTGGAATTACCGGTAAAGATGCAGACACCAGTAGGAGGCTCCATGGCCTTTGAGAATTTCCTGAAGGGGTCAGAGATTCCCAAAGCAGAACTCTGGCCTGAAGACACATTGGGTGCGTGAGTGTTCGGAGGGAGAATGAGAGAATGAAGGGGCTCAAAAGACGCCACAAAGATCGGTTGTTGCCAACGCCGCCCCAATCCTCCAGGCACCAAGAGAGAAGTAACTCCAAACCTCCTGCTAGCATGCTTTGAGTGCTATGAATAAGAAGAACAAAGCACAGGTGAGGGATTGGGGCAGGGAGATCAAAACGGGAAGCGAAGAACCGTGGTGACAGCTAAGCAAAGCACTCAACGCTTATTTCTTCTACACCCAACTCATCTCTTGACGCCTGGACCATTGCCGTTGCGTCCTGAAGGTCTTCCTAAGCCTGGCCCAGGTCCCCGGGGCCTCTGCTCCACACGATGGCCTGATACCTCCAGTCAAACCAGGATCTGCTTGTGATCTACTCGAAGCCCTCCAAGGATCCCCATTTCTTCCTAAATAAATGCCCCCAACTCCCTGCCGTCAGGTCCCAGCTACTCCTCTGACTTGTCACCGACTACCCCAACCTCACTCACTCTGTTCCTAGATTCGCTCCTAAGTCATCCAGATTTGCTGTTTCCTCTACCCAGATGACCATGAGCTTCATGGCTCCCTCCTTCCTTTCCTCTACTCAAAGGTCAAAGTCAAGGTTCCCTTCAATGCAGTCCTTGAACTTTCTAGTTAAAACGGAACTCCACTGTTTCTAGTATTCCCTCCTTATGCTTCTTCTCTTCGTTTCTTCTTTATGGCATTTACCACCTCATTATGTATTTACCAGACCTATTTACTTACTATTTACCTACTATCCTCCCAGCAGAACCTCAGTTCCATGAGGGCAGGACTTTTGCCTGCCCCTGAAATGTGTTAATTCCTGTATACCTACAGCACGCTCCATGCTGCCAAGCATTTAGTACATACTCAATAAACATTTGTCGAGTGAATAAATGCCTTTTTATCTTCCCTAAACATGGTCAGATATTACAGGCCAGATGGCCCCAAAGCCAACCCAAGAGCAAGTAAACCCTGAACAAGTAGACCAACAGAGGTGAACATACTCTCCAGAGACCAGGGTGGAGCCTGGAAATGGCCAGATATTGAAGGCTGTGAATCCCCAGTTTTAGACACTGACTGAGGGACTTGGGGGCAGCCCCAACAGAATAAGGATAAGGATGCTTATAGTCAGGTGTACCCCTGTTTACTTCATGAGTCTTTGCAAACAGGCTAGGACAGTATGTTATCATAATGATTTCATGCCTATGGCTACTAGTTAGGCGTTCAAGTATTAACCACATGACAAGCACCTTGCAGATTCTTAATTAATCCTCACAATTCTAGGAGGTAGGTACCATGGTCCCATTTTACAAGTGAATAAAAACCAAAACTCATAGAGGTGAAATGACTTCCCCATGGTCACACAGCAGGCAAACATGCAGAGATGAGAAGTGAACTCAGGCCAGTCTGACCCCAAAGCCCATACAGCCTCCACTCTGCCCGTACAAGGTCACCAAATGGGAGTGTCAGGTTCCAGACAGGAACAGTTTGTTTCTCAGAGAAGCCACGGGGCGTTTCACGAAAGTTGGCACTCCAGGTAGAAGGCTAAGTGCTGACGGGGAGGGCAGTCAGTTGACATCTGACGAGGCCCATTCAGATGAGAACTTTGGCAAATTTCAACAGCACAGGAACTGCTCTAAGAGCTGTAGGTCAAGTTGGCTCAACACTTTGGCTGGTACTGGGCCTCGCTGACCCGAGTGAAACCAGAGGGGCGACCTGGCCATCCCCAAAGGCCTTAATCGCTTAGATGAGAGTGCGACTTTTGGGTGTCAATTCCCAGAGAACCTCCTGCCTTCTGACAGAGGAGGCATGCCAGAGGAGCCAGGGAGAAAACCTCCTTTCATCCATCAGTTCCATGGAAGATCCGTGCATCAACCAAACTGCGTACAACAACGCAAAGATATGCCATTGGTGCCAGCTTTAAATGGCGCCCTACACATTCCCTTCACGTTCTCGTGCTCCATGGCTGCTGACTGGGCAGGAGTTCAGAGCAGTCAGGATATACTGTTCTCTTTCAAAACACCCTTTTAAGCCATTAGCTTAGGCTCATCTGGAGAGCCTGCCTGCCTTTGGATTACACAATACATCAAATTTATCTTGGGTGTTCATTTTCTTCGGCAGGTGGGTGGCTGTGGTTTCCCAGAATCCCTTCAGGGTTCTTCAGGGAGTGGGGCTGTGTGGAATCACCCACATTTCAAGGTTGTTTACCGAAGGTTCAGAGTAAGAGCTCTACTATTTCAAACAGGCACTGTTTCACTATTATTTTCTACTCTTTGACTTTTTAAAAATCAAGACATAATTCGCATAACTTAAAATCCACCAATTCAAAGTGCATAATTTCATTGATTTTTAAGTCATTCCCAATATTGTGCAGCTATCACCACAATCTAATTCCAGACAATTTCCATCATCCCAGAAAGAAAACCATACCCATCAGCAGCTCCAATTCCTCTCCTTCCTCCCACTCCTGGCAGGCACTCATCTGTTTCCTGTCCATATGGATTGGCCTATTCTGGACATTTCATATAAATGGAATTACACAGTATGTGGTCTTTTGAGTCTGGCTTCTTGCACTCAGCCTGCTTTCAAAGACATCCATGTTGTACCAGGGATCACTACTCTGTTCTTTTTAATGACTGAAAAAGATCCCATTGTATGGGTAGACCATATTTTGCTTACCCATTCATCAACTGATGACCACTTGGGTTATTGTTTTTGTTTTGTGGCTAATACAAATAATGCTGTGAACATTCATGTCTAAGTTTTTGTGGAGACATATGTTTTCAAGTCTCTTGGGTATGTACCTAGGAGCAGAATTGCTGGCTCATATAGTATTTATGCTCAACTTTTTGAGGAAATGCCAAACTCCTTTCCACAACTTTACATTCCCACCAGTAGGGTTTGAACTAATTCCTCCACATCCTTGCCCATACTTGTCGTTTTCTGTTTGGTTTTTATTTTTTTATTTTTTTATTTTTTTAATTTTTTTAACGTTTATTTATTTTTGAGAGACATAGAGACAGAGTATGAGCAGGGGAGAGAGGGAGACACAGAATGTGAAGCAGGCTCCAGGCTCTGAGCTGTCAGCACAGAGCCCGACGCGGGGCTCGAACTCACAGACCGTGAGATCATGACCTGAGCCGAAGTCGGACGCTTAACCAACTGAGCCACCCAGGCGCCCCTCTGTTTGGTTTTTAAAGACTTTATTTATTTAATGTTTATTTAGTTACTTATTTTTGAGAGAGAGCGAGAGAGCATGAACCGGGGAGGGGCAGAGAGAGAGAGTGAGGGAGAGAATCCGAAGCAGGCTCCTCACCGTTGGCATAGAGCCCAATGTGGGGCTTGATCCCGCGAAACATGAGATTATGCCCGAAGCTGAAGTCATACATTTAACTGAATGAGCCACAAAAGTGCTCCTAAAGACTTCATATTGATTGATTGATTGACTGATTGATTTAGTATTTTATTTTTAAGTAACTTCTAAGCCCAATGTGGGGCTTGCACTTATAAACCCGTGATCAACCCAGTAAGTCAGTCAGTTGCCCTTCTGTTTTTCATATGATAGCCATCCCAGTGACTGAGTGGGAAGTGCTGTCTTGTTATGGCTTGGCTAATAACCTTTTAAGGAAACATGTCACCTCCCCTAGAAAATCACCACCTCAGAGACACAGGGCTGCTGTGAAGGCAACCCTGGCTAAAGCCTTTTAGTGGTGGTAATAACTACTATTTCTCCCCCTGACATTTTCTGCAGCACGAACTATTACTGTCACCACCACCATTTTGTATAGTATATACTATGTGCCAGCCTCATTGTATCAGACATCTGATCATCACAATAACTGTAAGAAAGGCTAGCATTATCTCCATTTGCCAGGTCGGAAAATTGAGGTGCAGAGGGGTTGAGTAACTTGCTCAGTGTCACACGAATTCTAAGCTGCTGACATGAAACTGGAGTTTGAGTACAGGCTGTCTGGCCTCAGCACTCTTGATCACTATACTTCCACAGACGGTTTTTGGGCACACGTAGTTTGTGGAGAAATCCTGGAGGTGGCACAGGAAGCTGACAAGCCTGACCACCACACCCTATAAGGCTTATCGACACCAATATTACATTTGTGACAGGGCTATCCATGGGAGGTACTACTGCATGGTAGTAATAAGTCACACACATCCAGACTTCCAGACCTCCAGTTCAAGTTATTAACTCATTTGCCCTTCCCCAGGCCTCAGTTTCCTTATCTAGGAGATGGGTCTAATGGCAACCTCTTAATCTGAGGATTAAATGAGAAAGTGCAGACAGAAAAAGACTCTAGCAGACCTACAAGCCTGTTAGACTTGGATTTTACACACAGGTTGTTTTGCTAAGAATGGTGCATAAATTGGGGCGCATGGGTGACTCAGTTGGTTAAGCACCAGACTTCGGCTCAGGTCATGACGCGCGGTTGAGCGCGAACCCCGCATTGGGCTCACTGCTGTCAGTGCCGAGCCTGCTTTGGAACTTCTGTCTGCCCCACTCTCTCTGCTCATTCCCTGCTCGTCCGCACATGCGCTCTCTCAAAAATAGACATAGAAAGAAGAAGAGCATAAAAAATCCTGCATAAATCAAAACGAGTTAAGTTTTCCCGTAAAAGTAGATACGAACGATTCTTATTCTTTAAAAATTGCAAACAAGGGGCGCCTGGTGGCTTGGTCAGTTAAGCAGTTAAGTGTTCGACGTCAGCTCAAGTCATGATCTCACAGTTCATGAGTTTGAGCCCTACATCAGGCTCTCTGCGGTCAGCACAGAGCCCACTTCAGATTCTCTTCCCTACCCCCTCCCCACCTCTCCTCTGACTGAGCTCTTTCTCTGTCTTTCTCAAAATAAATAAATAAACTCTTATTAAAGTTTTTTTTCTAATTTTTTTAAATGTTTATTTATTTTTGAGAGACATAGAGACAGAGCATGAGCAGGGGACAGGCAGAGAGAGAGGGAGACACAGAATCTGAAGCAGGCTCCAGCCTCTGAGCCGTCAGCACAGAGCCTGGCGCGGGGCTCAAACTCACAGACCGTGAGATCATGACCTGAGCCGAAGTCGGACACCCAACCGACTGAGCCACCCAGGCACCCCTAAAGTTTTTAAAGAGACTTGACTATGTAAAACATTTATAGGCAAGTTCAAGTCCGAGTGAGTCAAGTCCACATGTGAGCGCATGTGGTACAGCGGCTAGCACTGAACTCCGGGCACATCAGGATGAATACTAAGCATTTTATCGTTTGTGTACATAGAGAACATAATTATTCAAAATAGCAAATTTACAGGAACTGTCCTTGTCACCTGCTACTACATTAAATGAAATCAAAAATAGCTGTATTTGGGGACTTTATGACTTTCACTGCTAAATTTCCTCTCTTTTGGGAGTCTGTGGAATATAGATAAAAAGTGGAAATGGGGTATTCAGCTAACACTAAACACCCAAGCATCATGAGTGAGTGTTCTAGAAAACACTTTACACCAGAGTTTCTACTGTCTTGACCTTGAGGTCTAACTTCAGGGCTTATTAAATCATAACCTTTTATTCCTTTTAAATGCAGCATGCTGACTCCACCAGCTCTGTTTACTTCCCGAACCTTCAGATGTAGAAGTGCCAGCTACGCTTTATTACAGGGGAAGGAAATATAATAAGTCTTTTAAAATTACAAACTTGAATTACATGTGTGGCTGGTGTGTATGTGGATACAGCATACTTGAAACTCATGGACTTATAAACACAAAAACAGAAACTTCCATCCCCTCCTGGCAACCAACAGACTCTTTAAGTTCTATCCCTAAAAAGGGAGAAGAGAAGGAAGCAGCAGCTCTGATCCGAAGGGAAAAATGCCACCACTTCTTCTCATGTCCCCTCCTGCATTCACGATGATCAGAGAAGCCAACGTTTTAAATGACTTGCATGCAAGATTCTACAATAAAAGACATTCCTGGGAGAGTTGGGGGTATTTTGAACATGGAGCACCTGTTAGAGAGACTTTAAATTTTCTTTATTAGGACAGTGGTGATTTTTAGTTGTGGTTCAAAAGGAGAATGCCCTTGCTCATTGGAGTTACGGGCTAAAATATATAGTGGTGATACTATGTCTGTAACATACTTTCAAATGGCTCACAGAGCAAACCTAAATACACCTGTGGTAGACAGGACGGTGCTGATCGTACAATGAAAAGTATTCAAGTGTTCACTGGACTATTTCTCAACTTTTATGTATGTTCTAAGCTTTTCATAATTAAAAGTTGTGGGTGGGGGGGGGGGAAGAGTCTACAAGAAGAACTAACCAATCTGACCGCGTACTTACTGAGGATGCAATGAGGACTGAAGTTCAGCTCGGACGCACCGACAGCTGCACCGATGGCTGATCTGCTGAATAAGTCCCCTGTCAGTGGGTAAGCAGCCTCTATCCCGAGCCTCCTGGGGGGCTTCCCCCATACCCAGCTCCCCAGGATCTGTTTGAGCACTAAATGCCCGGCATCCACACTCTGATTGCAAAGGGTCCATGCTATAATGGTCATCATTCAACATTCTAACCTCCACTCCTGAATACTGGTAACTCCTGGCCATTTGCCAAAGACCATTCTTCCTTCTTAGGTATGTTCCAGACTCTCTGCTCTTGGCCAGCTCTGCTGACAAAACTTGCTTCCCCTGAACGAGAAGAGGAAGTGCCCCGTGGCACAGAGCATTCAGGCGAACGCGAGTGTGAATCCCAGCTCTGCCATCTCCTGGCTACATAAGCCTGGGCCGGGCAGTCTAGTCCTCCAAGACTCAGTTTTACGTCACTGCGAGATAGAGGTAATACAGTCAGTTTCATTATCCTTGTTTCGAAAATGCCAATGTGTTCCAACATGAATGACTTATTAGGGAACAATCTGAGCATAACTCCAATTTCAAGTTTGTTCATGTGTGTCATTCTGTCTGTGAGAAACACTAGGTGAATACAGAGCAGTATACTCCGAAGGGTAGGAAGGCACAAAACACGCCCAGCTCTGCCAGCCACACCCACTCGCATCTGGTGTTACCACTTTCCGTCTGACTTCGGATTATCCTCCTTCCCCGAGAACTCACAAGATGCAGCCCCATCAGACCTACTCCCACAGGCAAAACTTTCTTTTTTTTTTTTTTTTTAATGTATCACAATGAAGTGTTTGAGTGCTGGGCCCCTAGCCATTTCCCCATAAGCCCTGTGGTTTTTACTGGTGATTTTGCAGTGTGGTGGTTTTCAGGAAGGCCTTTGTCCTGTTACAATGGAGTAGTAACAGTACTTGCTACCTCACAGAGTGTGGGGAGATACATACGAGGTACATGCAGAGGGGCTGGCTCAGTCAGTGGAGCGTGAGTCTCCTGATCTCAGGGGTTGGGAGTTCGAGCCCCATGTTGGGTGTAGAGATTACTTAAATACATAAATAAACTTTAAAAAAGGAAAAAAACTAAAAAAAAAAAAAAAAAAAAAAAAAGACACACGGAGGGAGAGTTGAGTCCAGCGCTGGGCACACTGTGAGCGCTCAATAAATGTTGGCTAACATCCATCTCTTGCTCTGAATGCAGATCTTGGCGCATAAAAGATGCTCTGAGAACACTTATTGAACTTTCCTTGGAAGGTCTATAGTTTATTCATCTCAGTCGACTAATTAAAGAGACTTATCCTTCTCTCCCAAGAGGTTGGGAGGGGTAGTAACTGTCAGACCATGAATTAGAGATGAGGCATCGCAGAACTCATGGGGCCCTTCCTTTCCATGCCTGGCCTGGGCAGTCATGAAGACAATGACCCTGTCTGCAGGGAGTCCGGGACATAAACTCTTGGCCATCATATGGCAGTGTGAGGGCGACTGTGAGACGAGAATCCTCGAGTCCTACAGGAAGTCCCACAGCACAGTACTAAGTGGTTAAGAACCCATGTGAGAGGTCAAATGACTAAGTTCAAACCCTGACTCCATCACTTAGCAACCACCTCCTCCCACGGTACTTTGCTTATCTGGAGAGCAAAGATCACAATGGTCCCGGTTTCCTAAAGGGGTGAGATGATTCAACAAGCTAATCCACATAAAGCTCTTAGCGCAGGGTCAGACACAGAGAAGTTCAGTGAACACTAGCTGCCCTTTCAGTCCTGGAAGAGAAAATCACGTGCTATCTGCAACAGAGCTGGAGCTTTCGGGAAACCGTGTGTGTGTGTAGCAGCCGGGGGTATGTGTGTGGGGGGCGGGGAATCTGAGTGGAATTGAGAGATAGGATACAGTGGGTAGGAACTCATTTTCCTCAACCGTCCACTCCAAATCCTCTGACACAGCCTCCACGTACTTAGCCATATTCGTGGAATAAACTTCATGTTCTGGTTTCCTAAACAAATAGAAAGAGCCTCCTCTAGGTGAGGGCAAAGGTGGTTCCCTGATTTACGAGCAGGATAAATCAGCTGAATGGAATGGTTCTACCCTTTCATCTGGGTGGAAGCTGACATGAAGTTATTTATCTGTCTTTCAGAAAAGACTATCTTGACAAAGCCATAAAAAAGAATGAAATCTTGCGGCGTCTGGCTGGCTCAGTCAGAAGAACATGAGACTCTTGATCTCGAGGTTGTGAGTTCGAGCCCCATGTGGAGTGTAGACATTATTTAATAATAAAAAAATTTTTGCCATTCACAAGATGAAATGTAAATATAAATATATTTTTAATATAAATATTTTTACACATTCTTTTTTAATGTAAATATAAATGAATGAATGAAGGGACCATCTAACCCAGGGACAAGATCTGGTCTCTGCCTACCCCACCAATGTGGTCTCCCACCTGTTACCACGACACGTCCCCCAGGCCCTTGCTACACGGGCCTCTTCCTTCCTCAATACACTGTGCTCTTTGCTGTCTTGGGTTCCGGGTCCTGGCTGTTTTCTCTGCTTCCAACAGTTCTTTTTCTGGCATCCTCCCCTCCAGCCCTACACGTGACACACACTCCCTCCTAACAATTGCCTGACCCACTCTTGGCTACATGAGGCCCCCTCCTCACTCCAGTTTCTCTCTACCCCATTTCTCTGCTTTATTTCCTTCATAGAATGTGCCACTCCTGAAAGCCTATTCATTTACACGTTAATGTCTATTTAGACACTAGAACTGAAGTTCCCTGAAGGCGTGGGCCTGGTGCCGGCAAAAGGCAGGTCCTGAAAAATATAGACTGACTGATACACACTTGATGGCCGATGCGGAGGCATTCATCCATCCATCAACATTCCTTGAGTGCCCACCCAGTGCCAAATTCTGTGCTTGGGGCTGGGGGTCAGGGTAGGATAGAAAAGAGACCCAAGTCCTTACCTGTGGGGGTCCTTCCAGTCCCTGGGAGAGAATGTAGGCAGAGGGGACCTGGCCAGGGTTGGCACCCATCCGAAAGAGGCCTGAGTCCAGAAGGTGACATTTTGAGTATGGGAGGCAGAGCTCCCTGAAGCTCACCCCAGGTGGTAGTGAGCAAGACTCTCAGCACAGCAGGTAGGAAGCTGAGCTTGACCATCTAGGCCAGAGAAAGGGGTGGAACAAGTGTCCCCCGAGAGCCCCTCCAACTACTGATTCTCGGACAAAGGTGAAGAAAACATCACAGTGGCAAAGACAGTCCTGAAATTTGTATGGAACCACAAAAGACCCCAAGTAGCCAAAGCAATCTTGAAAATGAAGAATAAAACGAGAGGAATCACAATGCCAGATTCTGAGATACACAGAAAGCAACAGTAATCAAAAAACTATGGTACTGGCACAAAAACAGACACATAGCTCAACGGAACAGAATAGGGAGCGCAGAAAGAAACCTACAATTTTATGGTCAATTAATCTACAACAAAAGATACAAGAATATACAATGGGAAGAAGACAGTCTCTTCAACTAATGGTGGGAAAACGGGGCAGCCAGAGGCACAAGTATCCAACTAGATTACTTTCTTACATCATGCACAAAAACCAACTCAACAGAAATTAAAGACCTGAAACCACAAAAGTCCTGGAAGAAGACACAGGCAGTAATCTCTTTGACATCAGTCGTAGAAACATTTTTCTAGGTATGTCTCCTTTGGCAAGGTAAACAAAATTATTGAGACTACACCAAAATAAAAAGCTACACAGTGGTGTCTGAGTGGCTCAGTCGGTTGAGCATCCAACTTTGGGTCAGGTCATGATCTGGTGGTTTATGACTTTGAGCCCTGCATTGGGCTCTGCGACAACAGTGCGGAACCTGCTTGGGATTCTCTCTCCCCCTCTCTCTGCCCCTTCCCCACCCATGTAAATTCCCTCTCTCTCACTCTCCAAAATAAACATTAAAAAATAATAATATCCAAAATATATAAAGAAATTCTACAACCGAATACCAAAAACTCTCAATTATTCAATTTAAAAACGGGTAGAAGACATGAACAGGTATTTCTCCAAGGAAGACATGCAGATGACCGACACATAAAGGGTGCTCAACATGACTCAGCATTAGGGAAATACAAATCAAAACCACAGTGAGGGGCAGCTGGCTGGCTCAGCTGGTGGAACATGCAACTCTAGATCTTGAGATGGTGCGTTTGAGCTCCAAGTTGGGTGTAGACATTACTTAAAAATAAAATCTTTAGGGGCACCTGGTGGCTCAGTCAGTTAAGCATCCAACTCTTGGTTTCAGCTCAGGTCATGATCTCACAGTTCGTGGATTTGAGCCCCATGTTGGGCTCTGTGCTGACAGCTCAGAGCCTGGAGCCTGCTTCGGATTCTGTGTCTCCCTTTCTCTGCCCCTTCCCTGTTTTGCATGCGCTCTCTTTCTCAAAAATAAACATTAAAAAAAGAAACTTTCAAAATGCTTACTCATACTCTGTGTAAGTTTAAAAAATTAATTAATTAAATTAAACCCACAATGAGCCATCACCTCACATCTGTCAGAATGGCTAAAATCAGAAACACAAGAAACTGTAAGTGTTGGCAAGGATGCAGAGAAAAAGGAACCCTTGGGCACTGTTGGTGGGGATGCAAACTGGTACGGCCACTGCGGAACACAGTACAGAGGTCCTTCAAAACATTAAAACTGGGGGCGCCTGGGTGGCTCAGTCGGTTGGGTAGCCGACTTCAGCTCAGGTCATGATCTCGCGGTCTGTGGATTCGAGCCCCGCGTCGGGCTCTGTGCTGACGGCTCAGAGCCTGGAGCCTGCTTCAGATTCTGTGTGTGTGTCTCTCTCTGTCCTTTCCCTGCTCACGCTCTGTCTCTATGTCTCTCAAAAATAAATAAATGTTAAAAAAAAATTTAAAAAAAAAAACACATTAAAACTGTAATTACCATATGATCCAGTAATTCTACTCCTTAGGTATTTACTCAAAGAATACAAAAATGCTAATGCAAAAAGTTACATGCATCTCTATGCTTACTACGTCATTCCCAATACCCAAGACACAACAGAAATTTGCACAGCAACCCAAGTGTCCTTCCACAGATGGATGGATAAAGAAGATGTGGTATATGCACATACAGAATATTACCCTGTCATAAAAAAAAAAAAAAAAAAAAAAGGAATGAAATCTTGCTATTTACCACAAAATGGATAGAACTATGGGTATAATTCTAAGTGAAATAAGTCACACGAATATCTTATGATTTCACTCATACTGGAATTTAAGAAATAAAAAACGAACAAGAAAAAGGCAAATAAAAAAAGACTCTTAAATACAGAGAACTGGTAGTTGCCCAAGAGAGGGATGGTGGAGGCAAGATGGGGGACAGACATGAAGGGAATTAAGAGTATACTTATTGTGGGGCGCCTGGGTGGCTCAGTCAGTTAGGTGTCCAACTTCGGTTCAGGTCATGATCTCTTGGTCATGGGCTAGAGCTCAGGGCCGGGCTCTGTGCTGACAGTGAGGAGCCTGCTTGGGATTCTCTCTCTCCCTCTCTCTGCCCCTCCCCCATTCACACTTTCTCTCTCTTAAAATTACTTTCAAAAAGTCTTAAAAAATAATTTTAAAAAAGAGTATACTAACTGTAATGAGCACTGAGTAGTGTATAAAATTGTTGAATCAGGGGCGCCTGGGTGGCTCAGTCGGTTAGTGGCCGACTTCAGCTCAGGTCATGATCTCACCGTCTGTGAGTTCCAGCCCCGCATCGGGCTCTGTGCTGACGGCTCAGAGCCTGGAGCCTGCTTCAGATTCTGTGTCTCCCTCTCTGCCCTTCCCCTGCTCACATCTGTCTCTATGTCTCTCAAAAATTAAAAAAAAAAAACCGTTAAAAAAAGAATTGTGGAATCATTATATTGTACCCCTGAAACTAATATAATATTGTATGTTAATTATACTTGAATTTAAAAAATAATAAAAATAAAATTGCAGTCAAGACAGGACATGGAACTGACTGGGAGGAAAGGTCTCCAAGATGGACTAGGACCTGAAAAAAGCCAGGTGCACAGCAGTCCTCCTTGCCAACAGGGGCGCCTGGGTGGCTCAGTCAGTTAAGCATCCAACTTTAGCTCAGGTCATGATCTCACAATTTGTGAGTTCGATCCCCACATTGGGCTTTTCTGCTCTCAGTACAGGGCCCGCTTCAGATTCTCTGCCTTCTCTCTCTCTGTCTGCCCCTTCTCTGCTTATACATACTCTCTCTCTCAAAAATTAAAAAGGAGGAAAAAAAGAAAAGAAAACAGCCAACAGATGTTAAGTATGCATAAGTAGGTATAACATAGCAAGATCATGGTTTTTGACTGTACATATGTACATACATCTCTGTAAAACATTTACACACCTTCTATTAGTAATTTTTATATAGATCGGATATATAATAAATACAGAATAAGAGCGCTACATATAGGACTTAATTCATGCAAGTATCTGAAGACCTACCATGTGCAAGGTAGTGTTCTGAGCACTAGAGGTATGGATAAAACTAAGTCCCACCCTCAAGGGGATCACATTCTAAGAAAAGGAGACAAGTAACTAACATACAGTATGAAGTTGAGTAGTATTGAGGGCCATGAGAAATAACACAGGGTAACGGGGTACAGGGACAGGGTACAGGCTTGCACCACTATACAAGATGGACTGATGGGGGTGAAATTTCACGAAACTGAAGAGTGAAGGTGGAGAGCCATGAAAAACCGGGTGTCCCAGGCCCAAAGGACAGCAGACACAGTCGCCCTCGAGCAGCAGAGCGCTGGAGAAACATTTGCACGAGTAAAGTCTCCATCATTACATGTTATTGCTATAGTAGGCATTTAAGTTATATTACTGCCTAGGAGATATAATAATAGGGGTCTTACTTCTAGGAGGATATACGCCAAAATATATCCCATTCTGCTATCTCAGCAGAGATATTATGCACAATTTAAATCTTTTCTTTCTTCTTAGTTGTCCACATCGTTTAATATTTTCCCCACAACAAACAAGTATCAGTTGTATAATAAAGGCAATTACAAATGGGAAGTCTGAGGTATAAGGGGAGTTGCTAGAAGTGCAGGAGAACCAGGTCTCCAGGGTGGGTTCCCCACTAAAGGACCGGTTTAGGCTTAATACACAGAAACTCAACCAAATAAGTGATCTTATTTCCCTCTTTGCTTTGACTGGTAGGAAACTCCAAGTTCAATATGAAGTCGGCCTTTAGCAGGGATCCAGGCTTCAGGGGAAGCACGTGGCTACTCAACCCTCCTTCTATCTTCATCTTTTATCCTGAATTTTCCTCTGCTTGTTTCCTAGTCCCTATCTGAGACACAAGATATTATGTTATCTAGGTAACCCATGCCTTCAAATTCTTCAAGAAAGTGAACAAACAGACCAACAGAAAGAAGAGGTTCTTAATGATGAAGTCTTAAAAAAAAAAAGGCATTGTTTCAGAAAGTCTTGGCACCAAGGGAAAAAGAATCCCCATCATCTGGGGGATCCCAACTTCTCTGTTATTGGGATATCGTTGTCTAAAATGTGGAAGGGGGTAGGCGCCTGGCTGGCTCAGTTGGTGAAGCCTGCGATCTCGGGGTCGTGAGTTTGACCTCCACAGTATGTGCAGAGATTAGATAAAAATAAATAAACAAAGGGGCACCTGAGTGGCTCCGTCGGTTGAGCGTCTGACTCTTGGTTTCGGCTTAGGTCGTGATCTCATGTGTCATGAGATCGGGCCCTGCATCAGGCTCTGTGCTGACAGCTGGGAGCCTGCTTGGGATTCTCTCTCCCTTGCTTTCTCTAAATAAATAAATAAACTTGTAAAATTTAAATAATAAACTTTTAAAAAATAAATAGAAGAAAAGGTGGAAGGGACGATCCAGTTCATCATGTCCTACCACGAAGAGGGAAAAACCGGCCGCGAGACCTTCTAAGCAGCAGATCTGCGCGTCACAGGGAACTCCAATCTAAATGAACCTCTGGGGAAGCCTAGGCGGCTCGGTTGGTTAAGCGTCTGACTTCAGCTCAGGTAGCAGCCTCACGGTTCATGGGTTCGAGCCCTACATCAGCCTCAGAGCCTGGAGCTTGCTTCAGATTCTGTGTCTCCCTCTCTCTCTGCTCCTCCCCTGCTCGTACTCTGTCTCTCTCTTTCTCTCAAAAATAAATATTTAAAAAAAATTTTTTAATAAATAAGTGAACCTCTCTTGGCCACTATTTCCTCATCTGAAATGGGGTGGAAAACCTACTACTCCCACAGAGGGCTTGGGGGAATTATATGTTACTATACAAATGCTTAGGGCAATGCCTGGCATATGTTGAGAGCTTTAACCCTATTAATAATAAAAATAGGGGCGCCTGGGTGGTTGCTCAGTCAGTTGAGCGTCTGACTTTGGCTCAGGTCATGATCTTGCAGTTCATGGATTCAAGCCTGCTTGGGATTCTGTGTCTCCCTTTTTCTCTGCCCCTCCCCCACTCACACTCTGTCTCTCAAAAAAAAATAAAATAATAATAATAATAGTGATTATGCTTCACAGTTATCAGGAATAGCAATAATTACTATTTCAGAATGCCCAATGCATATCTGACATTCTATATTGTTCCTCTCATCTAATCTCCCCAATAACCATATAAATAGGTACTACTAATTCCATTATGCAGAGGAAGAAAATGAACAGGAAGACAGGACCCCTTGAAAACATCCTTTTACGAATGTCCCAGGATTGGACTCCTGAGGGCTTGGACATCCTGGGTTAGTTATCTCAACGAAGGGCAGCTATGCATCCTAGCAGTTAGATGCCAATTGCGAGTCCTAGCCCTGCCACGGAGTGGCCATGGAACCTCCTAGAGCCTCATTCTCCTCTATAAAATGGAAGTGATCGAAATAGGGTTGGTGTGCAAACTAAATGAGCTTACGAATGTAAAGCCAGTGCCTGTCGGCGACTAAAAGGTCCTTGGGGCATCTGAGCAGTTCAGTAGGGTAAGCATCTGACTTCATGCTCAGGTTGTGATCTCACAGTTCAGGAGTTCGAGTTTCGCACTGGGTGAACTCAACCCCTGCTTCAGAGGAGCCCCACTTCTCTCTCTGCCCCTCACTCATTTGCACCCTCTCTGTCTCTCTCAAAAATAAATAAATAAAATAAAAATAAATAAAAAATAATAACTGAAAGGTTCTTGAAAATGGCCTTCAATTATTTGACACTTATACTAAGGATGATTAGTTGAGAATGAGGCACAAAATAGAAGGAGAAACCAGATCCAGCCACAATAAGTGAACTTCCTCATGAGAGAAAAATAAATCTTTTAAGCTGTGTTCAGTGTTTCAAAGCCATGACATGTCCAGAAATATTTTTTTTTTAAGGAGATAAATCAGGGGCGCCTGGGTGGCTCAGTTGGTTAAACATCCAACTGCAGCTCAGTCATGATCTCGCGGTCTGTGCGTTCGAGCCCCTGCGTCAGGCTCTGTGCTGACGGCTCAGAGCCTGGAGCCTGCTTCAGATTCTGTCTCCCTTGCTCTAGCTCTACCACTCTCTGACTCATGCTCTCTCTCTCTCTCTCTCTCTCTCTCTCTCTCTCTCAGAAGTGAATAAACATTTAAAAAGAGAGAGAGAGAGAGAGAAATCACCTGAATCACCTGTCTTGGACCAAATCTTTTTAATAACCCATGAGTCCTCAGGCTCGTGATTAGTTGCCCTCTAAGATCTCGGTGTGCGTTTAGAATCACATTTCTGAAACGCCTTTCACATTCGCTGGATCTCTTATCAGACTCCAGGTGGATTACTCACAACCAAATCCCGCACCCCGCCCCTAGAAAAAGTAGAAAAGCAACTGTAGTCCCTGTTCACAGAAAGGAAAGTCCCTAAAATTCTTACTTGGCCCAATCTTAAAACTGAAACTGCAGCTGCCTTATCTCCGTGCTGAATCTGTTTTCTGCTCAGCTCGAGTTTCATGCTGGCTTCTCCAGGACGATGCATTTTCATGTTGGCTGGGCAACCCCTCAGTCCAAAACCAAGTAAGCTAACTTATCAAATCATCCACTAGTCTTCAATTATCCACCCGGCCCTTCCTACACTGAAAGCCTGGATCACTGAGGATCCTGGAGACAGGAGACACCCAAAGACAATCTGAATGATAGAATGAATGATGGAGGAAGGAAGGATGGAGGGAAAGAGAGAAGGAGGAGAGAGGGAGGGAAGGAGGAGAGAGGGAGGGAAGGAGGAGAGAGGGAGGGAAGGAGGAGAGAGGGAGGGAAGGAGGAGAGAGGGAGGGAAGGAGGAGAGAGGGAGGGAAGGAGGAGAGAGGGAGGGAAGGAGGAGAGAGGGAGGGAAGGAGGAGAGAGGGAGGGAAGGAGGAGAGAGGGAGGGAAGGAGGAGAGAGGGAGGGAAGGAGGGAGAGAAGGGAGGAGGGAGAGAAGGGAGGAGGGAGAGAAGGGAGGAGGGAGAGAAGGGAGGAGGGAGAGAAGGGAGGAGGGAGAGACGGGAGGAGGAAGGGAAGGGAGGAGGAAGGAAAGGAAGGAAGGAAGGAAGGGAGGGAGGGAGGGAGGGAGGAAAGGAAAGAAGGAAGGAAGGGGGGAAGAGAGGAAAAGCCCATGGCCCATCCAAGCTCTCCTCTCCAAATACAATAGAATTCTTCCTCCACCTCAATTTTTGTCGTTTGGTTTTGTCGTTTGCATATTTTGCTCATATCTGCTTCTCCAAGAAAACACCGAAGTTCACAGTCCTCATTGTCATTTCTCATCATCTCTGACTTGATAGACACCGGGGTTGGTCCCACTCTGCTCTGCTGCACAGAGCCGAGCCTTAAACGTCTCTTTTCAGGGGAGTCGGACACCTCAAAGTCTGATGAAAGCTGCACTTTCATCACCCACTGAAGCAATAAAAGGCTTTTAAGTGCACTTGTGCACACGCACTCACTTTGTTCAGTTGGGGGGGGGGTTCCTGGATTGCCCACCCCCACCAAGCCCAATCAAGAATCACCTGAAGAGGGGCGCCTGGGTGGCTCAGGTGGTTAAGCGGCCGACTTCAGCTCAGGACATGATCTTACGCTCTTTGAGTTCGAGCCCCACGTCGGGCTCTGTGCTGATGGCTCAGAGCCTGGAGCCTGCTTCGGAGTCTGTGTCTCCATCTCTCTCTCTGCCCTTCCCCTGCTCACGCTTTGTCTCTATGTCTCTCAAGAATAAAATAAAAATAAAAATAAATTAAAATTAAAAAAAAAAAAGGATCACCTGAAGGGAGTAGTGAGTTTTTAAATGCCCCAGTTCCCCTCAGTCCTCTGGACTCTGGATGTCTCGCAGGGAGACTCCGCAAAGTCTGCCCGTTAAGCTGTCTGGGTGAGACAAACCATAGACCGGGTTTGGGAACCAAAGCTGTGGACCAGCTTTCTTTGAATTGCGATGCCAGGCCCTCCCTCCAAGCACAGAGTGAGGTTTATTTAAAAATGCAGATTCCTGACCCCCTCCCAGATTTATCAATGGGGATCTGAGGGGGAGGGCCCAGTAGTCTGCATTTTTAATTAGTTACACTGATGGTTTTGAGGCACAGTAAAGACTAAGAGCTATTTCCCAGAATTACAGCTGAAGAGCTGTAAACAATTGCTAATGAACTAATCAGCATTTCAAATGGCAGAGCATTCCGAGGAGTGGGGAGGGGAGCCTGGGACATCCCCCCCATGAATATTGACTTCCCTCCTCCACTTCCAGGTTCCTCTCCTTTCCTCACCCTCCCAGCCACTTCCTCAACTGTCTCGGCACCCTCCACCCTACTGGACTGCCAGCAGTTTCCCTCTCCAAACCCGCCATCTGTATAATGGGAAGGGGCCTCGGACCCCAAGGACATGGTGGCGGCGGCAATGATGGGATTCCAGACGCAACCCCCTGCCCCCCCACCCTGCTTTACACTGGTCTTTTCCCCCAGCTTCCTAATAACATTGTACGTACTCAGTTAGCTGTCTCTCCCACTTCTAGAATGGAAATTCTGCAGCAGGGGTGGTGATTTTCACCTGCGGGCCTGACCTCCGAGGAGTACCTGGCCAAGGGCAGACTTAGTAGGTTAAAGAATGACTTGAAGTTTTGAGCTAAGTTTGGCTGATGCTAAACACTCTAAAAAGTAGTAGCTGTCACCCTAATTTCCCTCCAATGAAAAAAGCGGAGAAATCGAATACTTTAAATTAAGCTGCTTTCTTATACCTGGTTTATCTTTAGGGAACAAACAGCTACAGGTCAGGGCGCAGATAAAACTTTTTAAATTTCCCATTATAGTAAAACCTTGGATTGTGATGACTTGTTCTGCAAGTGTTCTGCAAGACGAGCAAACATTTCTCATAAATTTTAACTTGATAAAGAAATGGCGTCTTGCAACGGGAGGAGTACGTGAGGCCAAACGTCACAGGATCACAACTGAGCCAATGGTTTTGGAAATTTGCTTTGATATCTGAGTGCTTTGGATTACAAGCATGTTTCCAGAATGAATTATGCTCGCAAACCAAGGTTTTACTGTATTGATTAAAAGAACAGCTGGAGGAATCCCATCCAAGCTCAGCTGTAAGAGGGTTTTTGTTGTTTTTCAGAAGGGGAAGCAAAATGTAATTAAAAAAATAAGAGGTCTAGGAATCTGACTTCCTCTCTACATTATAATACATTTCCCCCCAAAGTCCTCAACAGATGGAAATATGTCACCCCAAGTTCCACGGACCCTGCAGCCTCATTCTCCCCAGTGAATAGCCTCTCACCAAACCCTACTTGAGTGCCAACTACATTTTAGGTGCTGTGCCAGGGACACTTCGCAGGGCACGTGGCCTGCTCCTGGGAAGAGAGAATTCAGAAGATTCCAACCTGAGAAGGGGCTGGAGAGTAGATGTCCTGACCAAACCCTTGAGAGCAGAAGGTCAGGGAAGGCTTCCTGGAAGAAGCACCAACTGAACTGGCCCTGAGAGACGAGTTAGCCGGGCGGAAAGGACAGGGAAGTGCTGCTGGTGGAGGGGATAGAGTCTGGCTACCCTGGGGAGGGACCAGCAGGAGCATTAGAAATGTGAATGCATGGGCCTTACTCTGGACCAGGGTCTTGAACTTGAGCAGTTGGGGCCAGGACGCAAGCTATTAACCACCAGCCCGTTGAAGAGCCTTTGTAATCAAACAAGTATTTAAGAGTCCTCCACTGCCTAGAATGGAGGAGGGAAGAGGTAAGGCAAGGAGACAAGAACTGGCAGGAATGGGGGGAGGGCAGGTGGATGGAATCCAGACTCAGGTGGGGAGAGAAGGGGCACCTGGCTGGCTTAGTCAGTAGAGCATGCGACTCGACCTAGGGCTCTGAGCTCCGGCCCCGCATTGGGCGTAATGAGCCTACTTTATAAAAAAGAAATTGTGAAGGGGGGAGAGGAGCCAGGAGTTATAGGCAAAGTCCTCACAAGGCCTCTGCCCTTCTATCACCCCCTCCGCCTTAGTCACTCAAATCCATGCACATTGGCCTTCCTGCTCTTCTGCTCCACCTCAAGGCCTCCGCCCTGCTCTTCCCTTAGTCTAGAACACCGTTCCCCACATAGCCTATTCCTTCACCTCTCTTGGATCGATGCTTAAATGACCGTCAGTGAGGCCTTCTCAAACCACTCCAGGGCTTCCCAGCGGTTCTTCACTCAGACTCACTTTTCCTCAACATCTGTCGCCACGCCAACACGCTAACACCCTAAATGGTTTACACATTTATTATGCTTACAGTCTCCCATCAACAATCGAGAATACGAACTCCACCACCGGGGTGATTTGCGCATGCCTGGTTCTCTGCTGGATCCCCAGTCCTAGAACAGTGCTTGGCACAGAATAGCTCTTAATCACTATTTACCAAATGAATGAATGAGTAATGAAGAAGTGGAGAGATAGGATGGGTGGTGCCATTTGCGGAGATGAGCACCTGGAAGCAAGGCTGGGGACAGAGGAGGATTTTAGATAAGCATTCAGGCGGCCGTGGGACAGCAGGGCGACTGCCCCGATCTGATGCCCCAGGCCTGACCACGCCCGCCTCTCTGTGGCCCACTCCAGAGGACTCCGCAGGGCCTGGGACTGACTCAGCCGGCTAGCCACAGGGCAGGGAACCCGCCACTCCTGTTCTCCAAGCTGGCCCGGTTTCTGCCAACAGGGCCCCACCCAACCAGCCGCGGCAACCACATTACTGTCCTTCTATGGTGCTGTTAGGCCCTGTCAGCCCCAGAGGCCTGGCTGGAAGGGCCAAGGGGGACTTTCCTCTTAGCCCCACACCGTTTTGGTGACTGCGGAGCTGGGAGCTCAGTTTCACCTCAGCTTCCTGAGACACCATCCGAACATCCCCTTTGTCATGCTCCTAGCCCCCAGAATCTCCACGGGTGTTCCTCTCCACACTCACCTTGGCGAATGGCATCCCGCTCTCAGCCAACAACAGACGCCTCCCACCTTCCTGCTCACATGTCACCCAACACCACAGGCCTGGCTCCACCGGACTCCCCCTGGAAGAAGCTTCGCCAGCTTCTTCTCCAGCCCACACAGGTCTTACCCCACCTGGATTCTGAATGCACCCATTGTCTAAAAACCTGGCATCACAGCATTTTCCAATGCTCCGAACCATCGCCAAACCCACAGGACAGGAGAAACCTTGTGCCTGACACAGAGCACATAGTAGGCACTCAAACGCTGTACAGAGGGGAACTCTGTCAGCTTCTAGGATATTAAAACACCTTCCTGGGGCGCCTGGGTGGCTCAGTCGGTGGAGCGGCCAACTTCAGCTCAGGTCATGATCTCACAGTTCGAGGGTTTGAGCCCCGCATCGGGCTCTGCGCTGATGGCTCAGAGCCTGGAGCCTGTTTCAGATTCTGTATCTCTCTCTCTCTCTGTCCCTTCCCTGCTCACGCTGTCTCTCTGTCTCTCCAAAATAAATAAATGTTAAAAAAACAAAACAAAACAAAACATACCTTCCTCAGGTTAAAGAGAACGAGGAGGAAAAGTTCAACCACTGATGTACAAAACTGTCCAGGACGTATTATAAAGGAGGGGCAGGAGATGGCTCCATTTTGCAGAACAATTCATATTTCCATTTATGGAAAACTCCAATTTAGAAAAAGAAAACCACGAATATGGACACACATGTTCTGGGAACACTTAGAGAGATGTCTGGGAGGATATACACCAAATCGTTAATAGCAGCCACCTGAGAAGGGGAGAGAATGTGAGGATGTTGAAACTGTCTATTATAGATTATACAGGTTTTCTTTGTTGAATTTAAGCTTCATAATGGAGAATTTCAAACAAGTCCAAAAGTAGAGGAAACAGTGTAACGAGCCCCACATATCCATCACGCGGCACCGACAATACCCTACTTGTGAGTTCATCTATGAAATCACAACCCGTCTCCTTACCCATCCCAGGCGCCTCTTTCCAACTGTAAATACGTCGATGTCAACCTCCAGAGGATTAAGACCAGTCCCCCACTTAAACAATAATCCCAATCCGCTACTACTGTTGAGGTTGGTTTTTTTTTTTTAATTTTTTTTTAATGTTTATTTATTTTTGAGAGACACAGAGACAGAGCATGAGCAGGGGAAGGGCAGAGAGAGAGGGAGATACAGAATCTGAAGCAGGCTCCAGGCTCTGAGCCGTCAGCACAGAGCCCGACGCGGGGCTCGAACCCACAAACCATGAGATCATGACCTGAGCTTAACCGACTGAGCCACCCAGGCGCCCCTGTTGAGGTTTTTAAAAACAAAAGATGTTCCCTTGGATCCTGCTTGGGAGGGAGATCGAGTAAGCTGTGGCATTCACACAGTTAAAAAGCTTAAAACCTACACCCTCAAGTGACTAAGAACAAACTTTAAGTGTTAGTTTGGAAAAGAAAAATACAATGATTAAAGGAGCCTACGAAGCTCTGATGGCAGCCTGCAATCAGCGCACGGATTTAAAAGGGAGCCAGGGTGGGGGGCGCCTGAGGGGCTCAGTTGGTCAAATGTCCGACTTCAGCTCAGGTCATAATCTCGAAGTCTGTGTGTGTCAAGTCGGGCTCTGTGCTGACAGCTCAGAGCCTGGATCCTCCTTCGGATTCTCTGCCCCTCCTCTGCTCATGCTCTGCCTCTCTCTCTCTCATAAATAAACATTTGAAAAAAAATTTAAAAGAGAACTTGAGGGAGCCTGGACAGCTCAGGCAGTCAAGCGTCTGACTCTAGATTTTGGCTCAGGTCATGATCCCAGGGCTGTGGGATCAAGTCACACATCAGGCTCTGCGCTGAGCATAGAACATGCTTAAGAGTCTCTCTCTCCCTCTGCCCTTACCCCCCAACTAGCGGGTGTGCGCTGACAAAAATTTAAAAATTTTAAAAATACTAATAATGAGGGGCACTTGGATGGGTGAGTCGGTTGAGCATCCCACTCTTGGTTTCATGGTTTATGAGTTCAAGTCCTGCAACGAGATTGGGATTTGCTTGCTCTCCCTGCCCCTCCCCAGCTTGCTCTCTCTCTCAAAATAAGCTTAAAAAAAAGGGTGGGGAGCTCAAGGGCACCGGTAACACCCCTTTCATTCTGGGTTTTCAAAGAGGGAGGGGATCTTGAAGCTTCATTTACCCCAAGGTCAAGGACTTTGAAGGCTGTATTGGGTGGACCTTAAGCCTCCTTTCTAGGCCAAAGTGAAGAATCTGGAATGCAGCCGTTCCCAGAAACGGAGCTGCTGAGCACAGGGATGGTAAAAAGCAGGGCAAGCTAAGAGATGTGCTTCTAGGTGTGAGATCCTGGGTTGGTCAATAACCTCTAGAAGCTTCCATTTTATTCTGAAAATTGAACTGTGATATTACCTACCTCAAAGATTAGTGTAGTTATTAAAAATGAGATCCTACCCAAACAGTTGAGTACTCAACCAATAAACAGATGGAATGATTATTATGGTGTAGTCTAACAATATTATTATTCTAATACCTTCCAGCTGTGTGACTCTGGCCCACTTGCCTAACCTCAGTGAACCAGTGAATTCATGTAAAAACTAAGAGCCAGATGATTCTTTTTTTTTCTTTTCATATTTATTTATTTGTTTTGAGAGAGAGAGAGCAGAGCAGGGGAGGGGCAGAGAGAGAATCCCAAGTAGGCTCCACACCCAGCGTGGAGCTCTATGTGGGGCTTGATCCCACAAGAACTAGACACTCAACGAAGTGAGCCATCCAGGTGCCCCAGAAACTAGATTATTCTTGGGGTGCCTGGCTGCTCAGTCCTTAGAGTATGCAACTCTTGATCATGGGGTTTCAACTTTGAACCCTATGTTGGGTATAAAGAATACTTAAAAAAGAAAAGGAAAGAAAGAAAGAAGGAGAAAAGAAAGAAGAAAGAAAGAAAGAAAGAAAGAAAGAAAGAAAGAAAGAAAGAAAGAAAGAAAGAAAGGAAAGAAAGGAAAGAAAGGAAAGAAAGAAAGAAAGAAAAGAAAGAAAGAAAGAAAGAAAGAAAGAAAGAAAGAAAGAAAGAAAGAAAGAAAGAAAGAAAGAAAAACTAAATCATTCTTAAGGTCCCTTCTAATTTTGCTCCCAAAGAACAGATTTTTAAAAACATACTCTTTGAATTTAATATTGAACAATTCGTAATCTTCTTCTGGAGGGAGGGTCTGAGGGCTACAGAGACCTTGTAATTCACAGTCTGGACTAGGGCTACAGATTCAAGAGGACACTGGGGTTAACTATAGATGTTTTCAGAAAACCTCGGGAAAAGGAGCTATCAGTACAGAGAACATGGAACATGCATTTCCAATGCTTCAAATCATTCTCCGAAGTCTCCCTCCTGGCTGCATTTCTGCCCATTTCCGTTGAGCCCATTCTCCCGGGGGCCACTGGAGGATAGCCTTTACGGGGGCCACTGGAGGATAGCCTTTACAAGTACTTCATAGCAGATTAATTGGTTCTCCGCTTTCTCAGAAGGCCAGCAGCAGAGACCATGGTAGTTAGTCATCCCTAAAACTCCCCGCTCACGGAGGCTTGAGGATCCTGGGCACAGGGAAAGAACAGTATTACTGAACTACTGATAGGCACAGTGGGAGACTGGGCAGAAACTCCTGGCAAGAATAAACTCATCGAGTTCGATGAGAGAAGCTGCCCCGGGGTCAGGACTAATGATGAGCCTACTTCCTGCAACATCAGGAAAGCCCTGAAAACCGAGTACTTCCCCCATGCCCAGGACTGGCTTGGGGAGGAATCTGTCTCCTATGATCCATGACCAACCCAAGGGCCACACAGACCTCCATGTCATAAGCATCCTGCACACAGCATCTAGAATGCTCTTGACAGGGGCCCCTGGTGGCTCAGCCAGTAGAGCGTGCTACTCTTGATCTCAGTCGTGAGTTTGAGCTCCATGTGGGGCATAGAGGTTACAAACAAAGAAACAAATAAAGTACTCTGGACATTACTTGTAACAGATCAGAAAGAGCCAGTATCCATCCAGAAAGGACAGGGGCACCTGGGAGGTTCAGCCGGTTAAGTATCTCTTTGTTTCAGCTCAGATCATAATCTCATGGTTCATGGGTTTGAGACCTGCATCGGGCTTCATGCTGACAACATGGAGCCTGCTTGGGATTCTCTCTCCCACTTTCAAATAAGCCTAAAAAAAAATAATGAGGACAATCTCCAAGAAATAACAAGTAAAGAAAATGAGGTACAGAACGACGTATATAACATGCTCTCTTTGTGTTAAAGGGTGGGTGGGGGGTGGCAGTAAGTATCTATACATTCTTTAAGTCAAGAAACACTGGGAAAATATATTAAATAATCACAGTAGTTATGAAAAGGACCTGAGCAGTTGGAGTTCACAGAAAAGCACCAGCCAGGTAGAGGTGGTACATGAGGGTGGTGGCAGAAGCTTTGGGTTAACAGACCAGAGTTCAAATCACTGCCATTTCCTAGCTCTGGGACCTTGGGGAAGTCACTAACTCTGGGTCTGTTTCCTCCTCTGTAAAATGGAGAGAATATTGGTGTCAAGTTCAGAGGATTGTTGAACCAACAGGTTTGACTATATTAGCATAAAGTAGCTTCATAATGGTGTACTTGGTTAGCAGTGCTTGACATATGGACAAACAATTTGCAGGTGAATGGGTGTTTTAGACTTGGGGAGGTCAAGGAGCAAAGACACCAGGGATGGAGGCCCTCCTCTCCGGCTCCTTCGGTCTCTAACGTTTATACATTTTTCCACCCCTCTGACACAAATATAAGCAGAAACATCTCATATTAAAAACTCAGTACTTAAAAGCATTTGTTATGTGCTGGGCACTGAAAGCACTTTAGACCTGCAAGCTCACTGAACCCTCTCTCAACCCTGTAAGGCAGGAACTACGATTTTATTCCCCTTTTAAAGGTGAGAGGACTAGGGCACAGAAAGGGCAAGTAACTTGCCCAAGGTCACGTGGCAAGTAAGAGTCAGCATTGGAATGCAGACAATTCTGCTTCTCCTACTGTGCTCCCCAATCTTTACTCTCCGAGGGGGCCCAAGGAGACTCTTTCCTTCACTTTACAGGATCAAAGAGGAATAAGTAAGCGCTAAAGATGAAAGTCACCATGTTGACATCAAATCTGTTGAAACTGGGAGTGCAAACTCGCACCTGGTAAAGTTTCCTGAGCTGAACCACCTCCCAGTATCTCATTCCCATAGTTTTTAAGCACTCTCATGGTTCAGGTGAGAAGATTAGCAGAAAGGAGGAGGAAAAAAAAAAAAAAGGAAAAAATTATAACTAAATTCCAAAGTCCAAAGAAAAATCAGCACAATTTACATGAAAGTTTCCAAATCAAAGATTTTAATGACAAGCTCTGAAACATCCATCTGCAAGGCATATGCTTTACCAAGGCAGACTTAAGTCAGAAGGTACAGGAAATACACCCACAAATTCTAATTTCTCCAGAAAGTTTAGTCATTAAAAGCCCAGAAGCGGAGGTGCTAATGAAACCGGCCACGTGAACTTCACCGAGCAGCTGCTGAGCCCTGTCATTTCTGCAGAGAGATGAGGAAAGGCTTCTTGCAAAGACGAAAGAGATCTTAGGGCCAGGACCCTGGGATTTATGACTAAGAGCAGACACTTAAGTACCTGTTACTCTGAGTGTGAGGTCAGAGTGGATCCAGCCTGATCCTGATAACCTCACCGGGAGAGGCCTCTGGGCCGGTGATTCAGCGCTCCGCCCCACCTGTCAAGAGAGCCCAGGCTATTGTCCCAGGGCTGACTCAAGGGATGACGTTTTCTACAAAAAAGGCACAACTTTTCCCACAAACAATTTGGTCATCTTGTTCCCTTTTCAAACACTCCCACACAACTGGGATGAAGAATTTGAGGAGGAGGAAGTTTGCAGTCTTTGAAAGTCCTCATACTTCACTCTGACCAAGGAGGTCCTGGGACACACACACATATATATATACATGTAACTCCCCCCCCAACATGCCCCAATGTGCCCAAGAATCATGATGCTTATAGGACGATCCCATCCCTCCGGCATGAGGAGGTTAAGAAAACCAGACTTGAAGCCATATTCCTCTTGGGCAACATGCCAAGGGGGTGGGTGGCTTGGAAAACACATTAGATACTGGTTTGAATCTGATACCTTTTAAAGGAGACGTGGTGACAATTAGCTCTCAGGATTATTCCTCTAAAAAAATACCTGCCCAAAGAATAGCCTTTCTCCACGCCCTCTGAGGTGTAACTGACCTACAATGTATTAATTTCAGGTGTACGACATAGTGATTCACATTTATATACATTACAAAGAGATCGCCAGATAAATCTAGCTACCATCTGCCACCATATAAAGTTGTTAGCTACTATTAACTATATTCCCTATGCTATACAGTGTACCCCGTGTCTTAATAATTAGGAGTTTGTACCTTATAAAGAGAATAGTCTCTATTTTGTTTTTAAGAGAAGAGTCTTTAAATAGCACCAACTTGGACTAAAAAGAATGTGGCAAGTCCAGCTCCCTCAAAGACATAGTCCAATTCTGTCTATTGAGCACCTCACTTCCTCAGGTCTTTACGTAAACCCGGTGCTTCTTAGTGACGATTCCCCCAAACGCCTCCACTCCGTCACACGCAGTTCCTTCTCTCCCCTTTCCTGCTGCCGTTTTCTCCTTCCACAGATCACCACGGTGTCTTCTCCCGCCTTCTCTGATCAGAAGGGAAGCTGCCATGAGGGCAAGGATTTCTGTCTGTTTTGTCCTGTTATAGCCTCGATGCCTACTGAGCACAGTACTAGTGTTGGCAGGGGCTCCACAGAAACGTGTTCGGTGATCAAAAGACCGTCATCTAGAAGGATTTCTCTCCCCCCGAGACCTTGAGAGCAGGAATGACCCGTCCTCCTTCCTCCGCCAATCACAGGCCATCTGGTTAATTGTCTTTTCCTGCTGTGAAGAGCACAGAAAGCCCTGCCAGGCTCTCCACTTTCCTGCCGGCATGACCTGCACCATCTTAGCCTCTCAGAGCCACAAGTGTCACTTGTCACTGGTTGTTCTGAGGTTCAAAGGGGAGACATAGCATATGGGAGCAATGGTGTTTATAGGGATAAACAGAAGATGAAACAATAATGATTCTTTCTGAGAGAGAGCATGTGTGTGTGTGTGTGTGTGTGTGTGTGTGTGCAAGTGGAGGAGGGGCAGGGAGGGGCAGAGAGGGGCAGAGAGGGGCAGAGAGGGGCAGAGAGGGGCAGAGAGAGAGAAGAGAGAGAGAGAGAGAGAGAGAGAGAACCCCAAGTAGGCTCCATGCTGTCAGCGCAGAGCCAAACTTGTGGCCCGATGAGATCCATGAGAGCACGACCTGAGCCGAAATCAAGAGTCATACGCTTAACTGACCAAGTGAGCCACCTAGGCACTCCAAAGTTTTAGTATGTCTCAAATACTGCATGGGACATACTAATAAAAAATTAGCCACTATTTATCTGAAATTCAAATATAAATGAGCGTCTGTATTTTTATTTGCTAAATCTGACAACTTTGCCCATGAGGTACATACCTTCCTGAAGGCAGGGTAATGTATCTTACATAACTACCATATAGTACCTTCTCAACACTCCTTGATCGGATGGATTTTGGAGTCGTGAGATTTCTATCTTGGCCATGAGCTGCTAATGAAGTTGGTTTTAAACTTTTGTCTTCGGAATTTTTTGCATCTCACAGCAAGTTCCTTCCAGGCTTCTGTGCATTGCCGACATCTGGAAGGATGGGTACCAGGTCTTGAACAATGAAGAGGCCTGAAGGATGCTGCAGATACCCAGGAAGGTGTTGGGTGCATCTGGGAGTCTTGCTTAAGGAAGGTGTTACCCAGACAATAGGAAACCCAACAGATGGCCCTGGCCGGCTCAGATATCTGTTTAGATTTCGATCTGGTGCTTCCTTACACCAAGAAGTGTGGGCAGAAACGGCTCCTCTGACCTTTGGACTCGAGATTGCAAGCTGTTTTGTGACAATACAATTAGGTAAGGTTACACCAGAGGAGTGCAGGGCTCCGAGAAGCTGGAGAGTGCCAAGCAGAGACACACGCCCTATGAATGTCCCCTCCTCATATCCTTCTATGGCTCATACTGACAAAGTTCTAGCTTTTCGTAAAAACAAAAAGCACCCTGGGTATCTCTAAATATAAAAAAATAGGGGCGCCTGGGTGGCTCAGTCTGTTAAGCAGCGACTTCGGCTCAGGTCATGATCTCGCGGTCTGGGAGTTCGAGCCCCGCGTCGGGCTCTGTGCTGACGGCTCAGAGCCTGGAGCCTCTTCAGATTCTGTGTCTCCCTTTCTCTCTGCCCTTCTCCTGCTCACGCTCTGTCTCTATGTCTCAGAAATAAATAAACGTTAAAAAAAATCTAAAAATATATATATATACATATATAAAAAAATATATAGGTCTATACACACACACACACACACACACACACACACACACACACACTCTGAAACCTCATTTATTCATTCAACAAATACTTATCAAGCACCTATTATGTGCCAGGCACTGCTCCAGACACAACACAGCCTATGAAATATACAAGATGAAACTCTCTGGCTTCCTGGAGCTTCTGTTCTACTGGGAGGAGACAGAAAATGGACAGGTGAGTGGGGCGCCTGCGTGGCTCAGTCGGTTAAGCGTCCGACTTCAGCTCAGGTCATGATCTCATAGTTCCTGAGTTCGAGCCCCACATCAAGCTCTGTGCTGACAGCTTGGAGCCTGGAGCCTGCTTCAGATTCTGGGTCTCGCTTTCTTTCTGCCCCTCCCCCACTCATTCTCTCTCTCCCTCTCTCTCTCTCTGTGGGTGTGTAAAAAATAATAAACGTTTTTTAAAAATTAAAAAAGAGAGCCTGGGTGGCTCAGTTAGTGAACTGCCTGACTTCGACTCGGGTCATAATCTCACAGTTCATGGGTTTGAGCCCTGCTTTGGGCTCAGTGCTGACAGCTCAGAGCCTGGAACCTGCCTCAGATGTCCTATTTCCCTCGCTCTGTGCCCCTCCCCCATTCATACACACACACACACACACACACACGTGCGCACGCGCGCTCTCTCTCTCTCTCAAAAATAAATAAATATTAAAACAATTTTTTTATTAAAAAAAACAGGGACAGGAGAAGTGAAATACATAGTATGCTAGATGGTGAAAAGTGCTACAGGGGAAAATAAAGCAAAGGAGGAAGGGGAGTGGTAGGAGAAGGAGTAACTATCTCAAATAGGGGCTCAGGAAAGGCTTCTCTGAGAGGGTGACATGTGAGCAAAAACATGGACCTAAATGAGTGAACCATGGGGCACCTGGATGGCTCCGTATGTGACTCTTGATCTTGGGGTCGTGAGTTCAAGCCCTACGTTGGGCATACAAACTTACTTAAAAATAAAGCAAGTGGGGCGCTTGGGTGGCTCAGTCGGTTAAGTGGCCGACTTCAGCTCAGGTCATGATCTCAGTCTGTGAGTTCGAGCCCCGCGTCGGGCTCTGTGCTGATGGCTCAGAGCCTGGAGACTGCTTCAGATTCTGTGTCTGCCTCTCTCTCTCTATGCCCTTCCCCTGCTTACGCTCTGTCTCTCAAAAGTAAACAAATGTTAAAAAAAAAAATTTTTTTTAAATAAAATAAAATAAAGCAAGTGAGTGAGCCATGCAGGTATCAGAGGAGAAGTATTAGTGACAGTGGTAACAGCCAGTGCAAAGGCCCGGAAGTAGAAGTGTGTCTGGTATGTTGCTACGTACATTCAGGAAGAGATGATAGCAACAAGTAACGGGTAGGGGAAGTGTTGGGGTGGGGGGCAGATCATGGAGGCCTTAAAAAGTCATAGAAAGGACTTTGACTTGCATTCTGTATAAAATGAGGAACCACTGCCCAATTTTGATTTTTAATTTAGTTTTTCTTAATTGAAGTATGACATTTTATTGGTTTCAGGCAAGCAACATACTATTTACTACTCGTATTAACTACATAAATAAATAAAATTTAAGTTATGTATTTGTTTATTTAAGTAGGCTTCATGCCCTGCACAAAGCCCAACTCAGGGCTTGAACTCACAACTGAGACCTGAGCTGAGATCAAGAGTTGGACACTTAACCGCCAGAGCCACCCAAGACCTCCTTAACTTAAATTTTAAAAACCATCGCTGGTGGCTGCTGGATGGAGGTAAGACTGTTGGGGGAGGGTAGAGGAGAAGAACCCAGGTGAAGACACTCTACAACTTCCTCCAGGAGAACTCTTCTGGGCACAGAGAAGGTGTACGAGTGAGTCTGAATGCCAAACCACAGAAACAGGTGTTCTCCATAGCTTTCAACTTGCCCAGGTACCATAAATCTGAAAGGCTTTCGGCTTGTTACAAGTTTTCCTAATTACAAAGCCCACTAATTATTATCTAGGCCTTGACCAATTATCCCACGGGGTCCTGTGCTGGCCACCCTTTCTGGTTTTGCTCATGGTGAACAGGTTCAACCTCTCCAGACAGGCCCCATTAGGTTCCAGCAGTTAACACCTGAGCTCACAGAGCTCTGGGCCCGGACTTCGCCCACATTTGAAAAAGTCCCTTTGTTGGGGGGAGTGGGGGGCCTCCTAGGTGGCTCAGTCAGTTGAGTATACGACTTCGGATCAGGTCATGATCTCATGGTTCCTGGGTTCCAGCCCCACGTTGGGCACTGGGCCGACAGCTCGGAGCCTGGATCCTGCTTCAGATTCTGTGTCTCTCTCTCTGCCCCTTCCCCACTCACACTCTGTTTCTCTCTCTCTCAAAAATTAATAAATATTTTTTTAAAAAGTGGGGTTCAGCTAGCATTTATTTGGAAGTAAAGGTAACAGGCAAACAGGCTGAAAGCTATCCACAAATGAAAGACAAAAGAGGCCCTTCAAAACCAAAAGAGGCTGAATTCCAGCATCACAGTTAAAATTGGTGAGACACAAAAGGTATAAAGACATCTTTTCCAAGGGGAAGGTGGGAATTCCTTTCCCTCAGAAAGGGGACTCAGTTTCCACTGGAGACGCAGTCTGGCAACAAGGCAGAAGAGGGGCACAATGAGGGCACAAGTCTCGGAAGATGAAAAGTGCAGGACTGCAGCCCCGGCTCCGCCACTTCCCGGGTCGGGGTGGCAAGGAGACTTTTTCACTGTCAGCAATATATACACATATGTTTTTTCAATATACATTTTTAACCAAGTGAATGATTTCTACTAAAAGAAAAGGAAGGAAACAAAAAAAAGAAGACTAGAAAGAGAAAACCGGGGCACCTGGCTAGCTCAGGTGTGGAGCATGCGATTCTTGATCTCGGAATCATGCATTCAAGCCCCGCGTTGCGCATGGAGATTGCTTACACAGTCCAAGGCCCCGCGATAGCCTGGTTGTCTGCACCTCAGCACTCTCATCCTGGGACCCGCTCCTGCAAGGCTACCCTCCCACGTCCGAGAAAGCAGAGCTCCAGGCTGGCTCCTTCATGTCCCGCCATGCCTCTGGGCACCCCGTTTCCCGTACCTGCAGAGTCGCTTCACCTCTGGCTGGCTGGAGCCCATCACTCACCAGAGCCCAGCATGTCAAACTGAGCGCTCATTGGATCCTAACATTTTCCGTCGCAGAGCTCTTCTAGAATGTATTCGAATTACCCTCGGCAGGGGTCTCACGGATTTCTGGAATCCCCCTGAGATGGGGGGCTGGGTCTTAAGTCAGTGCCCCCGGCAGTAGGTACACAGTGGGGAGCCGGCGGCTTCTCTGGGTCCCCCGTTCCCCCCGCATCCGGCCCAGCCCACACCCACACAGCACTCCTTTGCCAGCACGGCAGAAGGACCAGCCTTATCCCTTCCAGACCAAGGGTGCCCTCGGATCCCTGGCCTCAGGCTGAACAACCAGATGTCACACCCCGGCTGGCACCAGCTATTCATTCATCAAGCAGTCGTGACCTGGCTGCTGGAGCTGTCCAGGACCACGAATCTGGAGGCAGCAGACACCTGGGGGGCTTTGAAAATGCCATTCCAGGACCCCACTCTTGGAGACTGGAGTTCAGTGAATTCGCAGGAGGTCAAATCTGCATCTTCGAAGTGTTCCAGGTGATTCGACACTCAGCCATGCAGGTGACCTGCACTCTCAGGGGCCAGGACAGAGCATCTTTGGTAATGGGAAGACAGACAGTATCCTAGAGCATGTGTGTTATAAATAATTTAATTTTTTTCAAGATTTTAAGTAATCTCTACACCCAATGTGGGGCTCAAACTTACAACCCCAAAGGGCACCTTTGTCGAACAAGCGTTCAACGCTTGGTTTCAGCTCGGGTTGTGATCTCCTGATGGTGAGAGTGCTCGCTCATGCTCACGTGCTCGCTCTCTCAAAATAAATAAACTATAAAAAACAAAAATCAAGAAACTTACAACTCCGAGATCAAAAGTCTACCTCTGGACCTTACCGACGGAGCCGGCCAGGCACCCCATGAAATAATTTAAAAAACCAGGCAGAAGCTGAGAAGCTCAGAGCTGTCCTGGTTTTCGGGTCCCCAGCTCCCCCTTGCCCCAACCCTCCTACTCCAACTGCAAACAGGCAGCCCCGCCAAAGTCCACTGCACTGAGGCGAGCAGGCAGACGGTCGCCAAATCCCCTCTCCTAGCAAAGGGCACTTTGGTCTAGTCACTGTTTGCAGAGCAGTGTTTGCTTTAACACAGAGGCGGGGAGAGAGAGGAAACTGGTTTGGCTGGTTTACCGGCTGGGAAGGAGCACAGGGAAGAAAGGTAAAACACCCGGGAGAGAAACAGAAGGCACCAGACACTCCAGCAGCTTTAATACTTACTATTCACTGAACACCTGGCACTATCACGCCCCTTTTACAGATGAGGAAACTAAGGCTTAGAGGTTAATGTCCTTGGCCGACCTCCCCTCAGGTAGCAAGGGACATTCCCTGGGTTTCAATCTATGCAGTTTGACTCAAGAACCTTCTAAATGATGCAAATATGCCACCAGAGCCTGAGGGGGGGGGGGGGGGATTAGATGTAGAGAAGAGGAAGGAAAGGGAAGAGGGAATGTGCCCAAAGAAGGTGGCTAAAGCGCCCCTGAGAGCAGCAGGCGTGAGCTGAAGTGTACGAAAGGTGAACTTCAAGTAGCAACAAAGAGAGACAGAGAAAGGGCGAAAGGCCACCACAGGAATTTCTTTTAATTGACCGAAGATGAAGAACACTTAAAAATGGCTGTGTTTCCCTTTCCAGATTCAGGTTCGAGGCCTCCCACCTGTGCCCTCTGGCTTTCAGAAGGAAGCACTCCGCATGCTGTGATCCTGGGACACACTGATGGGGGAGCCCCGCATCCAGAACCACGGACTGGGCGCCCAGCTCGCACATGCGTCTTAGGAAGTTCTAAGAGACTCAACTCTTCTCCGCCCGCTTAGATCAACATGTAGGGCCCCGCCCGAGGCCAAAGAGTTTGAGAGGGGGAAGAAAATAAGCCCATGTATGAGGGGTCATAAATATGTATTTATTCACTCAACTGTTCAAAATAATAACTGAGTGCCTACTCAGTCCTGAGAAATAGGAGGCATCATTCAATGAATCTTTCCCATTTCTTTACATCATCCCTCTTGCTTTATGTTCAGCCCACAGCTGCTTTATTCGTCCCTGCCACCCCAGAGTCTAGCGCAGTGCTGGCGTTCTTCCTGCCTGGCTAGCCAAATAACAAACATGTCCATTTAATCCTCACAACGCACCGCTGAGGATTACTCTCCCCTCCCTCCCATTTCACAGGTGGGGAAACTGAGGCTCACTGAAATAGTGATTTAGCCAAGATCACAGAGCTAGGAGCTGAGAGGCAAACTTAGACCTTTGATGGGCTTACTCACAAACGCTCCTGACCAGCCACGCAGACCTCATTCCCCTCCTTGGAGGCCTAAAGCCCTGAAAGGAGGTGGGAGTCGAGGCAGAGTGGAAACTCAAAGTCTGAAACGCGACAGGTGCCTCTCGGGGAATTTAGGGTTTTGGCAGCTCCGGGGAGATGTGAGAGCCGATTGCTTCAGCGTCTGGCTTATCTGGGGTAACACTTGGAAGGGAATGTGTAACAGACACCAAGGTGAGCATTTCGGAAGAAAAGTCTCACCCAATAAAAAGCCCCTGAGAGCAAACAGGGATTTCCATAACCACCTGGCAGAGGCCGGCCTGTCCCACGGCGAGCGGCAGCCAGACTTCCTTACACAGTCTTGCAGGGCCAGAACTTGGGAGGACCCGGATCTCCTTCCTTAGCGAGCTCGCCGTTAACCCTTGTCACAGATGTGAGTAACCGGGAAGCGAGCGTGAGGGACGGGGGAGCGGGTTAACTGATGATGGTAGGAGATCCCAAAGCAGGCTTCCGGATTTGTTTTTTTTAAAGCCCGTTTAACTAGGAGGCCTGCACCCTGTTTCTACCATCTTTCAGCACGTCTCTTAGAAAGAGGAAAAGGGATGTATTTAATCCTCACGCGAGGGTGCTTGTGAGCTAGGCCAATCCATCAAGCAACCAGAGCTCACACCCAAAACATAAGGCCTGCGTGCCCAAAACCAGGTGGGGAAGTGACGCAAGAAATGATCGGTGTCCAAGCCTGTCTGCTTTTTGCCCCCCGCACCTCAATCGACTTAAAGCTGAAGGCAATATGAAATCGCCTGGGTTTCTTAAATCGGTTTATGCTAGAAAAAAGAACAATTATCAAACTCTAGAGAAGCAGTTTACAGTTGTTTGTTTTTTAAAACATTCTCCATTCTAGAACCTGGAAAGAAACCAATGACAGAAATTCAATGGGGTCATCCATCTCACAGAGCACAACAGTCACCCCAGCAAACCACTCCAGGGCCCCCTGAGTGCGGTCAAACCCTATTTGTTACACTCTACGCCCAATGGTGGACCAAAAGTAACAGGTTTCTTATGTTCAAACTCCCGTGGAGCGTGGAGTGTCTGTGGAGTGGACGGCCAAACCTGGAGCTAACGTCGCATCCCTCCTTGTCCCTGGACTGTCCGAAGAGAGTGAGGCTACCACCCTAAACCCTCGCTGCCTTTCTAAACCACAAAGCCTGTCTTCCAAGGTCACATGTGTGATTTTACCAGAAGGGCACTTCTGTCCCGGGGTAATTCCACACTGGATCGGGAGGAAAGCCCAAAACAATGAAATGTCAGAAAATCTCTTGATGGATGGGGCTTGGCCATAAAGGAAACCGAAACCAGCCACCCAGGCAGTTTTCAGAAGCTGCCGCTCCCACCGAGCTCACCACCGCAGGGGACACTAATTCTCCAAACATCTTTCTTTTCTTGAAATTATGGAGAGGGGGAGAGAACAGGACAAAGACTAGCTGTGGATCTCTGAACAGATTACTAAATTGCTTTATGTTTCAATATCCTCTCCTGCAAAATAGAAATAACAGTGCCTACCCTCATAAGGTTCTTGCGAATATATATATATACACACACATATATATATATATATATATATATACACACTTTAATGTTTTTTTTTATTTTTGAGAGAAAGAGAGCAAGTTGGGGAGGGGCGGAGAGGGAGAGCCGACTCGGCACTGACAGCAGAAAGCCAGATGGGAGGGTCGAACCCACAAACTGGGCAATCATGACCTGAGCCCAAGTCGGACACTTAACCGACTGAGCCACCCAGGCGCCCCAATTCTTGGGAATATTAAATGGGATAAAATGGAGCACTTGCTCCAGAGTTTGGTTCAAAAGGAATAGGCTACTATTAATAATAATGGTAATATTTATTATGTAATAATATTCTTGGTCAGACAAAGAGCTTGGCTGGGGAAGGGGGGTGGTGCAGGAGTGATAAAAGCCAGACTAACTCACATCTGGACTTATCAAAAAGTCTTGGTACAGGAAAACAAAGTGACGGGCGCTTGTCTTGGAACACCCCCATAGACACAGGCACTCACACCCCCAATTTTTTTTTAATTTTTTTTTTAATGTTTATTTTTGAGAGAGAAAGAGTGTGAGCAGGGGAAGGGGGCAGAGAGAGAGGGAGACTCAGAATCTGAAGCAGGCTCCAGGCCCTGAGCTGTCAGCACAGAGCCCGACGCAGGGCTCAAACCCATGAACCTTGAGATCATGACCTGAGCTGAAGTCGGGCGCCTCACCCACTGAGCCACCCAGGCGCCCCTCACACCTCCAATTTCTAACTCCTGCCTCAATCTTCAAGGCCGGGTCAACTCTGCCTCTCCAAGAAGCCAGTCCTTACCGCCAGCTGATCCTCATCAAACATCCCACAACACCCACATTCTTTGGCACCTGAACACCCATGTCCCACAGTGCCCTCTAAGTGGGTCCTGGGGCGGTCTCCCTAATCTGCTGGAATGTGAAATCCCAACGGCAGGCTGGAATGTCCCTGTATCTCTTCGATTCTTTCCTGAGTTGCCCAACACAGGGCTGGGCAGAATATCACCCCTCGACTAATGGTGGACCCACTGCCAAATCAGCCAGACTCTTCCTTTCCGACTTCATAGAAAGCTCCGCACAACGCAGACTGGCCTCAGAAAAGCAAGTATGTTTAATCAATGAAGCTGCAATTTCTCTGTTTGGGGGCGGGCGGGGGGGGGGGGAATGCCACCCACTATTGGAACAACTTCCAAAATTCAAAAAATTTTCACACAACAGCGTGATTGCTGAAGTTCTTATGTGGCCAAAGACTGGAAGAATAAACACAGTGAATTTCCTCAGGGGAATTGTGGGTGATTTCTCATTTTAAAAAGTGTTTCTTTTATAGTTATGATACTTGCCCAATCAACTAAAATCAAGAGGAAGAAGTCGTTTGGTAGGAAATAAGCATCTGGGAATCAATGAAACCAGAAGAGAAACCAAGCGTCTCTTTCTCTCTCACTTCTGGGCAACAGTGAAGTGAAATAAAGCAAACTCTAGAATCCTGATTATCACAGCGATAAGGCCCAGAAGTACACTGTGTGCGTTTTCATTCCCAGAGTCACCACTACTGGGCGTTTTAAAAAAAAAAAAAAACAACAACAACACATCTTCTTTGAAGGAATAGTAACTGTATCAAAATGTTTTCACCTCTTTGAGCAAATGCCAAACCCCGGCCCCTCAGTCATCCCAAAGACGGTGCTGAATGGGGCCTGGGAAACACTCCTAGTTCAAATTCCTGCTCCACAGACCTTAGCCAAGTGGACTCCACCCTCTGAGCCTCCGTTTGCTCATCTGCAAAACGGGAATTACAGCCGCCTCTCCTACCCCACGCATCAGGTTTCAGCAGCCTGAAATGACAGACTCTCAAGTGGCCAGGACAATTTGAGACACATTAAAGGCCTCTAAATACATGCCCCCCCTCCAACATAATTACCCTACCATAGCTCTCTCACCACAGTAAAAGTTTAGATCGTCCCATCTGTGTAAATTCCAAAGGGGTGCCACTTGAGCCATGAAAAAAGGGCTTGCGCAGTCCAGCCCACAGCCGGTGGGAGCAATTTCTCCGACCCTTCCCACTCCCACCGCACTCAGCTCACGACTCCGGCGGAACGCCCTCACCTCTGCCCAGGACTCGGCCTCTCTCCAAGTGTCGCCGGGGCACCGTGAACGTGTAGCTGTCGGCGCCAAAGCCAGGACGGCAGGGCTCCGGCTCCTGGCAGAGCCCCGATGTGACCTGGAATAGGGGAAAGGTAAGGACCCAGGGTGACCTAGGGGGTCCCCTCCTGCCCACCCCGAAACCAACCGCGCCGCCCATCCCTTGCTCCCAGCGTCGGCCTGTGGGAGGGATCCACCCTCACCCCCAGCCCCCGGGGCAGGCAGCCACGCCAAACTCTGCCGTTCCGAAACCTGCTGCCGCCAAGCCCTCAGGTCCTCCCGGGAGGGGGGGCTGCTGGGTCACCTCCGCCCGCCCTACCACCCCTTTCTTTTCCAGCCTCCTTTTTCATTTCACTGGAGGCACCTTTACTCTTCCCCACTTCACTTTCCTTACACCGGGAACACCCCACTCCTAAGCCTAGCTCCGCACACCGAGGGGCGCTCCGACCCCCTCTGAGCCCTTCCCGTACCCGTTTACTAGCCTTGCTCCACAGGCAGGTGCCCTTCTTTCGGCCGATCGCCCTTTCCTTACCTCGGGGGTGGTCCCCGCCGCGCCCGGCTCCCCCTGACTCGCAGCGGGACTCCCCTCGGCTGCACCCCGGCGCCCGCCCCGCTCCACGCCCCCCACGGCCCGCCGCTGGCCTGTGCCCCCTCCAGGTCGGAGTCCCCAGAGCCCGCAGCGAGGCTCGCCCCCCTGCCTCTGGTATTTGCGCCAGGGAGGGGGCAAAGCCACGCTCTCTGCACCCGCACCCGCTCCCACCTCCGCGGAGCCCGAGGGCTGCACCGCTTCCTGGCGATTCCTGGACCGAAACTTTCTCGGAAGAAGAGGGGACAAGAGGAGAGAGGAAGGGGGCCGGGGCGCGAGACGGTGGGGCCGGGAGGCGTCCCCCGCGAGGCCCAGGGACGCGACGTACCTGTAGCAGCAGCAGGAGCGCGGAGACGCCGCGGGACGGAGGGCCCATGGCGGGCCGGGCGGAGGTCGGGTCGGGTCGGGTCGGGTCGGGTCCTGCGGAGCTCGGCCGGGGCTAGCGCGCGGGAGGACTTCCGCGAACTCACAGGTGCTCTGCAGTTCCCGACGCCACTGAGCCGGGCAGCGTCGCGGCCGCCAGGTGAGCCCGCGAGGCACCGCCCCCGGCACCGCCGATTGGCTGACGGCACACCTGCGGCCGCAGCCAATGAGCGGCGCGGCTCGGTCTGCGCTTCCTCCGCGGGCCGGGGGCCGTGGGCCCGCCCCTGACCCCGCCTCGCGGCCTCGAGCCGACCGGGTGACCCGCGGGGCCGCGACTGCTAGTCTGGGTGGGGACTAGGGGCTCCTCGATTCCTGCTCCCACCAAGGTCCCTCCCGGCCGCTCGGTGGCTCACTAACACCTGGGGACAGAAAGGATTTTTCTCTTTATCTGGCCCTGCCTTCTTCACTGCAGGGCGCCACAGGTTCGCGAGTGTACAAATCGACCCACTGGGCAGGACCCACCATTGAAGTCTCAGTTTCTCCACCCTCCAAATGGGAATAAAAATCATAAAATCCTCCCTATGTGGTTGTGAGGTGGCCAACCAATTGATAAGACCACGGTTTGGCGGCGCCTGGCTGGCTCCCTCGGTAGAACATCTTCATCTCAAGGTCGGGAGCTCAAGCCCCACACTGGGCATGGAGCCTAGTTAAAAAAATAAATAAATGAAAGTAAATAAAGAAGGGGCGCCTGGGTGGCTCAGTCGGTTAAGCGACAGACTCTGGGTTTGGGCTCAGGTCATGACTTCACAGTTTTGTGAATTTGAGTCCCGCATGGGACTCCGCAGTGACAGTACGGAACCTGCTTGGGATTCTGTCTCTCTCCCTCTCTCTCTGCTCCTCCCCAACTCGTGCTGTCTCTGTCTCTCTCAAAAACATACATACATACATACATACCAATGTTTCCCGCACCATAAAACTCTGTGCATATGTGAAGGGTAATAATAGCAACGGTAGGTGCAGAGGACAGAAGTTACTGCTTCAGGTTCTACGCTCAGCATTAACAGTGACCCTGTCGTTTAATCTCATCACAGAACAACCCAAGAGCTTTCATTATTCCCATTTGCTGGGCAACTGAGGCATAAAGATTTGGAGGCAGTAGGAGGTGACGGAGGTCCTCCGATTCCAGGACCTGCGTTCTCTTTGCTTCACTGCGTGTAGACCCCAGATGGTCTTGGAGCTGGAGCTGTAGTTTTCATCTGTCCTTTTTCTTTGTATTTATTTTGAGGGAGGTAGAGAAAGAGAGAGTGTGAGCAGGAGGGGCAGAAAGAGAGAGAGAATCTTAAGCAGGCTCTGAGCTGCCAGCACAGAGCCTTATGTGCTCTCACAAGGCTGGACATCACGACCCGAGCCCTAATCAAGAGTCGGACACCTAACCAAGTGACCCACTCAGGTGCCCCTCAATCTGTCTTAAAACGTTGACCTGGAAGAGACCCTTTAAAAATCATCCAAACTTGTTATTTGCAAATAACTTTCTTTTTTTTTTTTAATGTTTATTTATTTCTGAGAAAGAGAGAGAGAGACAGAGGGTGGGCCGGGGAGGGGCAGAGAGAGAGAGACACAGAATCTGAAACAGGCTCCAGGCTTAGAGCTGTAAGCCACAGAGCCCAACGCCGGGCTTGAACCTGTGAACTGCGAGATCATGACCAGATCTGAAGTCGGATGCTCAACCAACTGAGCCGCCTAGGCACCCCTGCAAATAGCTTTCAGTGTCCCATAGCAAGTCAACATCAAAGTCAAGACTAGAACCTGAGATCTCTGGATCCCCAGATTGGGGCTCTTAACACCACACTCTGGCCACCACTACCTTCTCTAGAGAATTCTGTCCTTAGTGAAATAATTTTAGAGTAAAAAAAGGAACAGGCATGCAAACGTTAGGTCAGATGGCTTCCCTGTCGGACTGCCAGAGGCCGGCCACATCTGTCTGCTTTGGCCACCCTGACAAGGACACAGTTCCCTTCACCCTCCTAAGCATGGAGAACCACAAAACAGCGTGGAGTCAGCCACTCACCAGCTGTAGGACCCTGGGCGACTCGATGCTCTCATCTGTATAAATGGGTTGATGGAAGCTATGCAGGAAAATCACTCAACAGGATACTTGGCACCAGGTGGCAACTGCTCGGTAAGTGTTTGCTGTGGTGCTTGTTCTTTAGAAGGGATCACTGCCGTCCCCCTTCTTCGTGGAGAAGGCTCTGTTTAAAACACCTCGCCCAGACTTGAGGGTGAATCTGGGCTCGCTGAGGCTCTTTCTCAACCCAGAGGACAGGTGTTGCTGCAAACCAAGACACTGTTTGGAATCAGCCCAGCCCCCCTCCCCCCATCTGTCCCCTCTGTTGCAACGGGTTTCTGAGCACACGCCCAGGCCATTTGGATTTCTGCGACTTGGCTCTCTCCACCTCTTAACCCACCAGGAGGCTCATGGAGAAGAGGCTCCAGTATTTCCTTTCCCACTGAGGCTCCTGCCCGACTGTGCATTAAACAAGATAATGGAAATACGGAAAGAGGCGTTTCCCCCACGGGGCGGCTTGTCCGTTTATTTTTTTTCTCCCAGTTATGTAAAAATACATATTTTATACCATTGCTCGGCCCAGGGAGCCTTTAGGGCTTTGCTTTTCTCCACCCAGCAGGCCCTGGCCTTGCAACTCTGAAGCGACTCTCATCGACTCTTCCATTATGCTCTGATAATTCAATAAAAAGGATTTTAGAAAACAATTAGGGGCAGCGAAGACAGGTCAGCACGATGCTCTCTTCAGATGTCTCAGCAAGTCCTTCGAGCTCCAGGGAACGGTCGCGAAGCGCTGTCCGCTCTCAGCTGTCTGCAGTGAGGAGGGGACACCCGGGGGCTGGCAGTGGGGCCTGAGTGACTGCGGCCCTCAGTAAATTGCCAGGTTTCCTCTTCCACCAACAAAGGGTGCCTCATGGTGAGGATGTGGGGCTATGCTGCTGAAGGCCTCTGATCTCAGGTTCCCCCTCTGCCACTAGCCGCGCAGCCTGTCACTTGATCTTTCCAGTCTCAGTTTCCTCATCCATAAAATGGGGATGCTGACACCACCGAATTCACAAGATTCTTGTAAGTGCTCAATAAAATTAGCTCTCAGCACTCTGGCTCTCTACATTCCCTTTCCAGTTGGAAGCAAAATTGTGAGCCGCTATGCCCTCCCCACCCGACCATTAAAATCTCTTAGGCTATCTCCGGCTGAGTTCGGAAAAACTCTTTCAAACAGGCTGCTTAGTGTTTTCAACCCTCCCAGAGGTCATTTGCATTTTAAAGAGGGCTCTTGGGTGTGCTTCCTTCAAAGGAATGAGAACTTTGAAGCCAGTAAACTCTGCCCAGAGTTGGTTTTTTTTTTAACTTTTTTATTTATTATTGAGAGACAGAGAGAGACAGAGTGTGAGCAGGGGAGGGGCAGCCGGGAGGGACAGAATCCGAAGCAGGCTCCAGGCTCTGAGCTGTCAGCACAGAGCCCGACGCGGAACTCGAACTCACAAACTGCAAGGTCATGACCTGAGCCGAAGTCCGATGCTTAACCGATTGAGCCACTCAGGCGCGCCTGCCCAGGGCTCTTAAACTGGTGTCTGTGGATGGGCTTCTGGGAGGTCCACGTACCCTCTGAGATTGTAGCCAACCTTGTCAGTGCAGGTGATAAGGTCCACTGCATTCATGAGCTTCTCAACTCAGGGGAAGAAAAATCAGAATCTTGGAGTTAGATCTCTCCGAAGGCCAGTCCACTGCTAACGGTAGATTTTCAAGTATCTACAGTGAAAAGAAATGTTGACTGGAGGCCTTGCTGGAGCCACTCCAGGGGGATGACAGACCCTACCACTGGTGGTTACGGGGCATCCTTCACTGGGATGGCGACTTCCAGTTTCCTTATTGCAGGGTGTGACTCCTGGGCGTCCTTCCCACTGATCAGCCAGGAGGCTAATGATTAATTCCTCAGGCAGTCCTGTCCCTTTCATCTCCTGGCAAAGGCGTGGTAATACTGGTACTCAGACTGAGAGGGGCACCGGCTCCCCAAGCCTCTCTGATGGGAGCTTGACCCCCAGCTGGCTGGAGAGGAATCCCAGGGAGATTGAAATGACTGGGAATTGCAGCTGGATCAAGCACCCAACACCATGGGGAGAGGAGGCTCTGTCCTGGGGGCTCCGCTGGGCCAGGCTGCCTGCCAGCTCACAGGGGAGGCAACTGGGTATCCCGCTCCAGCCTCCTGTTAGAATAATGGTACCTGATAGGGGTGCCGCCCTTTGTGGCTCAGCCACTCATGTCTGCAAAACACATTTTCATTTCAAACACAAAAGAAAGACGGTAGTAAACTGGGGGCCGTGTAGAGTGTAATGAAACACCACGTATCTATCATCTAGCTCCAATAATTTTTTTGCAACTTTCATAATTTTCTAATCTGTAAACTTTATACTTGGACCAAATCTTCTTTCATCTTTTACCCCCTGCTTTGTTTTAAAAAGGTGACTATGTTTTATAGCATTCTTTTTAATAATAAAAAAAATTGTTAATATTCGTTTATTTTTGAGAGAGAGAATAAACACGAGAGGGGGAGGACCAGAGAGAGAGGGGGACAGAGGATCTGAAGTGAGCTCCACCCTGACAGCAGAGAGCTCGATGTGGGGCTTGAACTCATGAACCCTGAGATCATGACCTGAGCCGAAGTCAGATGCTTAACTAACTGAGTCACCGAGACGCCTCTACAGCAGTTTTACATTTACAGCAGATTCGAGAGGAAAGTACAGAGATTTCCCCAATACTCCCCACCCAACATCCCCCCACCAGAGCGGTACATTTGTTACAGCTGATGAGCCTACATGGACACTCACAATCACCCGAAGTTTACATTACAATCTATGAGTTTAAACAAGTATATAATGACATGTGTCCCTTATTATAGTGTCACATAGAGTCATTCACTACCCTAAAAATCTCCTGTGCTCAAAACAACCCAAAATAAACAAACAAACAAAATCCTCTGAAGCAGGCTCCAGGCTCTGAGCTGTCAGCCCAGAGCCCGACGCAGGGCTCGAACAAACTGTGAGATCATGACCTGAGCTGAAGTCGGACGCTCAACCGACTGAGCCACTCAGGCGCCCCTATTTATTTATTTTTTGAGAGAGAGAGAGCACAAGAGTGGTGGGGGGAGTGGAGAGAACGACAGAAGATCAGGAGCAGGCTCTGATAGCAGAGAATCCGATGCGGGGGTCAAACTTGTAAACCGTGAGATCGTGACCTGTGCCAAAGTCGAACGCTTAACCCACTGAGCCACCCAGGTGCCCCTTTTTAAATTTTATTTGTTTATTTTAAGCACTCTCTACATCCAATGTGGGGTTTGAACTCTCAGAGATCAATATGACATATTGATTATTTTGAATTATTTAAGAAAGAGCCAGGAGTGCCTGGATGGCTCAGTTGGTTAAACGTCCGACTTCAGCTCAGGTCATGATCTCACAGTTTGTGAGTTCGAGCCCCACATCGGGCTCTGTGCTGACAGCTCAGAGCCTGAATCCTGTTTTGGATTCTGTCTCCCTCTCTCTCTGGCCCTCCCCTGCTCATGCTCTGTGTGTCTCTCTCTCAAAAATAAAATAAATACATTAAAAAAAAAAAGAAATAGCCAACACAAAAAAGACACTCTGACCCTCCTTTGTCCCACGTGAAAGTAGGAAATAAATCTCCCCTGTGAAAGGTACCCACCCCGTACCAGGAGGCAAATAGACACCTGTAGGGTGAGGCACAGAGAAGCAAGGGCCGAGGAAGCTTACATAAATACACCTTGTTAGTTGTACTCATTTCCTACCCCAGCCCAAATTCTATTCAGAATTCCTTACTAATTAGAGCTCCCAACCTAAATTTTCTTTATCCTCTCAATTCCTCACATATTATACTCTTCATCTAAAATGTGTAAAAGCTCCACAGGGGATGCCCAGCTGGCTCAGTCGTATTGTCAAATATGCCAAAATGTCATATTGGGACGTGGGGGGCTGTCTTGTGCTCCCAAACACTTATATGAAATTCCGGAAAAGGCAAAATTATGGAGACAGTAAAAAAATCTCTCTCTGCCCCTCCCCCACTCATGCTCTGTTTCTGTCTCAAAAATAAACATTAAAAATAAATAAATAAATAAATAAATAAATAAATAAATAAATAAACATTAAAAAAAACTTAGAAAAAATAAAGCTCTGTAGAAAACAGTATGGAAGTTCCTCAAAAAATTGAAAATAGAATTGGGGCTCGTGGGTGGCTCAGTTGGTTAAGCATCTGACTCTTGATTTCACCTCAGGTCATGATTTCCTGGTCTCCTGATGGTGAGATCAAGCTCTGTATCAGGCTCGGAACTGAGCGTGGAGCCTGCTTGGGATTTTTCTCTCCATCTCTTTCTCTGTCAAAATAAATAAATAAACATTTAAAAAAATAAAAATAGAATCACCATATGATACAGGAATTCCACTACTGGGTATTTGTGCAAAGAAAATTGAAACACGAATTCGAAAAGATATATGCTCTGATCTGTTTTTGCAGCATTATCTACAATAACCAAATTATGGAAGCATTCCAAGTGTCCATTGGTAGATAAATGGAGAAAGAAGATGAGGTATATATACACAAAAGAATATCACCCAGCCATTAAAAAGAATGAAATCTTTCCATTTGTAACAACATGGATGGATCTAGAAGGCATAATGCTAAATGGAATAAGTCGGAGAAAGACAAATACCTTATAACATCACTCATACATGGAATTTAAGAAACAAAACAAACAAACAAAGAAAAAAAGACACAAACAAGAAACCAGACTCTTTACAGAGAACAAACTAGTGGTTTCTGGGGGTGGGGGGGGTGTAATACGTGAAGGGGATGAAGAGTACACTTATTATGAGGAGCACCGAGTAATGTATAGAATTGTTGAATCACTATATTGTATACCTGAAACTAATATAATACTGTATGTTAATTATATTAGAATTAAAATTTTAACATGCATAAAAGCCGCATGCCTTGATTATTTCTTTGGGTCTCGATTTTATGATTGGACCTCCTTGTACAAGTAATTAAGCTTTTTTTTCCTTCTGTTTATCAGACTCATGTCAATTTTATTCTTAAACCATGTAGAAAAACTTTGAGGAATAGGGAAGAATTTTCCCTCCCCATCTGTTGGAATCATAAGGTCTGTAGACTTTTCAGATTGGCTTCTTTTATTTTTATTTTGACTTCTTTTATTAATACACTTTTAAGATTTTTCCATGGCTTTTCGTGGCTTGATAGCTTTTTTTTTTCTGTTTTCTTTTCTTTTTTTTTTTTTTAGCACTGAATAATATTCCACTGTCTGGATGTACCATAATCTGTCTACCCACTTACTCCTGAAGGACATTTTAGTTGCTTCCAAGTTTTGCCAATTATGAGTAAAGCTCCTACAACCATTCATGTGTGGGTTTTTGTATAGATGTAAGTTTTCAAGGCCTCTGGGTAAATACCAAGGAGCATAGTTGCTGGAATGTACAGTAAGAATATGTTTAGTTTTGTAAGAAGTTGTCGAACTGGCTTTCCAAGTGGCCGCTGCCATTTTGCATCCCAGCAGCAGCGTGCACTCCTATAGCTCCACGGTGTCAGCAGCGTGTGCTGTTGTCATTGGGCCATTCTAACAGAAGTGTACTTCTGCATTGTATTTTATTTTCTTTAAGTTTATTTATTTACTTTGAGAGAGAGTGAGAGAGCACATGAGTGAAGGAAGGCAGAGAGAGAGAGAGGAAGAGAGAGAGCATCCCAAGTAGGCTCCTGTGCTGTCTGCATGGAGCCCAGCGTGGGGTTCAAACTCATGAACTGTGAGATCATGACCTGAGCCGAAACCAAGAGTCAGACACTTAACTAACTGAGCCACCCAGGACACCCTACCTCAGCATTTAAATTTTTGTTTTTGCAGAATATCTTTTTAATCCCAGATAATGTCACTTCTATAAATATTTCCGTCTACATCTCTGAGAAAGACATTTTTAAAACATGACCATTATCCCATTATGTAATGGTGCCTAATAACATTCATAATTCCTCAATACCATCCAGTGGGTAGGTGGTATTTTTAAGAATATCTTTTTTACACGGGGCACCTGGGTGGCTCAGTTGGTTAAGCATCCGACTCCAGCTCAGGTAATGATCTCGAAGTCTGTGAATTCAAGCCCTGCATCAGGCTCTGTGCTGATGGCTCAGAGCCTGGAGTCTGTTTCAGATTCTGTGTCTCCCTCTCTCTTCTGCCCCTCCCCTGCTCGCGCTGTCTCTCTCTCTCAAAAATAAATAAAATATCTTTTTTACAATGAGTTCAGTTGAATCAGGATCACTCGGCTGTTATGTCCCTTACATCTCTGTAACAGTCTCTCCACCTCTTTTTGTTTAGCTTTTTGAGATATAACGGCGCATACTTAAATTATACAGTTTGCCGAGTTTGGGCATATGCATGTACTACAGTCAAGATGATGAACAGATCCTCCTTGTTTCTAATTTGATATCATCCCATTCTATTTTGATATAATTTTTTAAGTTTTGTTTTGAAGACATTGGATTATTTGTCCTATTGGATACCTTATGTTTTGTATTTGGTCAAATGCATCCTCACCGTGTCATGTAACATGTCCCTCTATCCTATATGTCACACAAACTGGTCCTCAGATCTAGAGGCTTGATTTGACTTAGATTCAATTTTTTTAGGCAAAATATTTCATATGTGGTACTGAGTATTTCCCACAACAACATATCTGGAAGCAAGAAATTGTCTGATCAGCTCAATTAGAATACTAAGATTCCGCTAGTGTCAGCTGATCCCCCATTATCGAGTTCTCCATCAGTCTTTTTCCCTTGTGGATTTAGCACCATAGGTGATGGCCGTCCAGATCCGTAAGCTCATTAGGGCAAACAACAAACATTTATTAAGCACTCCCACATGCCAGGTACTCTGCTCAGCACCGGGGACACAGAAATAAACAAAATATGTGTCCTGCCCTCGGGGCTCCTTGCTGGCTCAGTTGGTAGAGCATGCAACTCTGGATCTTGGGGTTTTGAGTTGAAGCCCCGCGCGTGGTGGAGAGTTTACTTAAAAAATTCAGGCGTCTTCTTCCCGACTGGTCTTTGGCGTCTTCAGTCTCAGAACTGCTGGCGTCTTGAGGAAATGCCAAAACTGGGCATCCTGCCCCCAACTTCAAAGCCACGGCTGTTATTCCAGATGGCCAGTTCAAAGACAGCAGTCTGTCTGACTACAAAGGAAAATACATCGTGTTCTTCTTTTACCCTCTTGACTTCACCTTTGTGCGCCCCACGGAGATCATTGCGTTCAGTGACAGGGCGGGAGAATGTAAGAAACTTGACTGCCGAGCGATTGGTGCGTCTGTGGATTCTCATTTCTGTCACCTGAAGTGGGTCCACAACACCCAAGAAACGAGGAGGACTGCGACCCACCAACATTCCCTGAGGTATCAGACCCCAAGCATACTGTCGCTCAGGACTATGGAGCCTTAGAGGCTGATGAAGGCATCTCGTGTAGGGGCCTCTTTCTCACTGATGATGAAGTAGCCTCCGGCGGATCGCTGCGAATGACCTTCCCGTCGGCCATTCTGGGGATGAGACTCAGAGAGCGTTTCAAGCCTTCCAGTTTACTGACGAGCATGAGGAAGTCCGCCCAGCTGGCTGGAAGCCTGGCAGCGATACCATCAAGCCTGAGGTCCAGAAAAGCCAAGAATATTTCTCTAAGGAGAAGTGAGCACTGGGCCATTTTAGGGCCGGGCAGCAGTGGGTGGCCATGAAAACAGAATCTCTTTTGTGTTATCGTCATGCTTAAAACACAAGACCGCAGGCTCAGTGCAGAAGGCGTAAGACAGGACCGGCCTTTGCTGCAGGGGTTGAGGGGGCCAGCCTTTCTTGCTCTGGGGAGAACGGCCTGAGACTGAGCTGTACGGTAGCGGGCATCACTTTTGATCTTTTGCCATTTCTATTAAACTGGAACAGAGATAATATAAAAATAATAGTAATAATTTTTTTAATGTGTCCTGCCCTTAAGAAGCTCAGAGGTAGCGAGGGATGCAGACACGTCGACAACCATTTATTGATTAAATATTTACCGAAGGCCAACTATGTACCAGGCATTGTGCTAAATGCCCGTAATTCCAACATACGGTATGATAAAAAAGATAGCCTACCATGTTTCGGAGCTCAGCGTGCTCTGTACGCCTTCTCTCACGTCCCTTTGGGTACTATCACTACATCGTTTCACCCATTTGGAATCAGAAGCTGAGTAGTGATGAGATTTGTCCAGGGTAGAAGGGATAGAACTGGAATTTGAACCCAGGGCCACTGGCCTCCAAGGCCTCTTAATCTCCATGCTATACTGCTAAGGTCAGGGCAGGCTTTTATTTGTAGGTACCATTTTAACTGAGAGGAAACCTTGCTTAATTGAGCAAGGATTGATCTGTCAAGTTGACCTGGAATTCCGGACCCCAGGGCAGCCAAGAGGAATAGCTTGAGCTGGCGACTGCTCAGCCAGGCTGGAGCTTCCATACATCAAGCGGTAGGGTGGGGGCAATGATGAGAGCTGAAACCCTGGGGGGGATCATGTGGTTCTCCAACCTGCCTACAGAGAGGAACATATTATACCCATTTTCCAGATGAGGTGACTGAGGCCCAAAGAGATGAACGGCCGGGTCATAGCAGAGGTAGGCTTCAGGCTGGTGCTGCAGCTCCAACGCCAGGATGACAAGATGTTTCCCAGCATGGAACTGGCTTGGAGAGGGGCTCACTGCCTGAGTCTGGATCCTGCTGTCTTCCGGCTAGTTATAAGCCATTGAAGGACTCAGTTGAACTCTCTTTGGTCCTCAGTTTCCTCCTCTGTACAAGTGGGGTTAACAGCGGCGCCTCCCTGGTTGGGTGGTCGTGAGAACTGGGTGAAAGAACAGAAGGAAATGCAGCCGACAGGAAGCACTACATGAACATTAACTATTACAATTTCCGCCTTTCGCGATGCTCAGGGTTTCCCGCAGGGCAGTCTGTGGGCGGCAGGCTCCCTCCAGCCTCTCTCTCCCACGCCTGCTGAAAGAGGGGGAGCTCCGTAGCTGGCTGGGTGCCCTCTCGTCGCACCGATGACTTTGTGCTCGGTAACTCGGGAACGACAGATAAGGCGCTGCAGAACTGCTGCCCAGGCCGGCCCCACAGACCTGTACTTCCGGTCTCCCACCTTCAGCAGAAAAGTCCTCAGGCCTCTCTCAGAGCCAAGGACACTCTCCACAGGGGATGGAGAGGGAGAGCCCCTCCTACACTTACCTTCGCCTTTGACGAGGCCACCCTCCGGGCTCTGTCTCTTTCTCCCTCTCAAAAACAAGTAAACATGAAAAAAATTATAAAAATAAAAAAATAAAATCTGAGGGGAGCTTGCCTGCGTGGTTCAGTCAGTTAAGCAACTGACTCTTGGTCCCACCTCAGGTTATGATCTCACAGTTCATTGAGTATGAGGCTCATGTCGGGCTCTACGCTAATGGCATGGAGCTTGCTTGGGGTTCTCTGTCTCCCTCTCCCTCTGCACCCCCCCTTTCAAAAATAAATTAAAAAACATTTTAAAAAATAAGTAAAATAAAGATGAAAAGATCTTAAAAAGCAAAAAGGGCAAAAGAAAATTTAAGATGTAATGAATAAGATAAAAGAAATAGATACAGCAAAAATACAAAATTATTTGGTCTCTGCCTCCACAAGTTCGAACTCGTTCTGACTTGACGAGTGTCTAACCTTTTCTCGATGTATCTAAAATGGATTGAAGGAGGGTGGTGGGGCGTCGGCAACGAAAAGGAACAAAGGTCTGATACACACTATAACACGGATGAACCTTGGAAACGCGGTGATCAGAGAAAGAAGCCACATATTTTATGGTTTCGTTTTTATGAAATGTCCAGAATAGGTCAATCTATAGAGACAGAGAACAGATGAGCGGTTGCCCAGGGCTGGGCAGGACTGGGGGGTAGGAGGGAAATTGGGAGTGACTGCTAATGGGAATGGGACTTCTTTTAGAGAGGGAAGTATATGTTCTAAACTTAGATTGCGGTGATGATCGCACAACCTTGTGAATACACTAAAAACCACCGAACTGAATGCTTGAAATGGGTGTATTGTGTGGTTTCTGAATTTTATCAGAATAAGCTGCTTTCTTTTTTAAGTGGGGAGGAGAATCTTGCTAAGAGCAAGCTTAACAGAGGGGTGACTTTTGTAGCCCTATACCTCCTACGTTTTTTGTTTCACAAATGGAAAAGTCCAGAAACCTTTCTTCCATGTACATATATAATTGTAACAATAACAAAAATAATGGCCTTCATTTATGTAATACTCTTTATGTTCCAAGTACTGGTACCAGGCACCTTTAGCATTACTGACCCATGCACATCTCTGAGCACTATGCTGGCCCTTCTTGAGGACGCCGAGGGCTGAAGTGATTTTCCATGGCTAGTAGGTGGCAGAGTTGTGGCAAACCTACCATGTGCCTGGTCTTGGGCTCAGCACCAGTAATGCAGGAGTCCATCCTGAAGGCCGGCACCCCTCCACTGCCCATGAAGAATGACCCAACCAACCCAGTGCTAGAGAGACCGATCATCCCTGTTTGCCAGGGAGAGTGGATGTTCCCCGGAGCAGAGGACCCTCGCTGTTAAAACCAGGTAAGTCCTGGGGCACCTGGGCAGCTCAGTTGGTTGAGTGCCCAACTCTTTTTTTTTTTTTGTAATGTTTATTTATTTTTGAGAAAGAGAGAGAGAGAAAGTGCAAGTGGGGGAGGGCAAAGAGAGAGGGGGACAGAGGATCCAAAGTGTGCTCAAATTCACAAACCAGGAGATCATGACCTGAGCCAAAGTCAGACGCTTAACCCACTGAGCCACCCAGGCACCCAGAGTGCCCAACTCTTGATTTGGGTTCAGGTCACAATCCCAGGGTCGTGGGATTGAGCCCTGCGTTGGGCTCCGAGCCTGCTTAAGATTCTCTCTCCCTCTGCCGCATGCACTCTCTCTCTTGCTCTCGCTCTCTGCCTCAAAAAAAATAAAACGAGGAATGTCCAGGGTAAACCAGGCTCAATCAGCGAGCCGCAGTCAGCGAGCGTGCCAACGGTGCCCTCCTGTCCCTGTGTGTGTCTGCCTGTGTCTATGGACACGTGTGTGCTTGTCCCCTCACGGGCTCACACAAGAAAGGATCTGGCTCGGTCCTCTCAGGGCCAGCAGTTCTCAGCGACAGTCCGGGGTTCGGAGGAAGGGAAGGTGAAACCGAGAAAGACTGTGGCAGGTGGAGGGAGCCTGCAGGGGTGGAGTCCAGCCCGGCGATAAAACCTGGGCAAAGAGCAAAGTCTCCGTGGCAGGAAGGAACTCCAGAGACCAGACTGAAAATGAGGGGCCGGAAATTTTCCGGGGTGACTCTACGGCTTTTCGGGCTGCATTCATTCACTCGCTCCTCCATTTAGCATGTGCCAAGAGTTTCACTGGTGAGGGGGGTGGCTTCCTGCCCTCAAGGAGGTTTCGGTCTGGTGGAATAAACAGACAGTGTAACCAGGTATTCACAATCCAGGGCAATAAGCAAGAATGACATTAGTAATATTTAACAACTGGTAAACCTGGGCACCACTCAAAATAAAAAATATCAGCCCTTAACATCAGAGCAGGGGCCCCAGGCCTTTGATTACTGGGTGGTAGGGAGGTCTGGGGGCCGTGGGGGCGGGCAGCAGCTGTGGGGAGCACTTGAGAGCCTCAGAGAAGCAGGTGATTATGAACTGATAGGAAAAATTTCAATATAGTGTCTTAGCAACTAGAATAGTCATTATCAGTGACCCTAGTTGGAGCATGTGACTCTTGATCTTGGGGTCGTGAGTTTGAGCCTCATGTTGGGTGTAGAGATTACAATAAACAAACAAAGAAACAAACTTAAATAATAATAATAATAACAATAATAAAGTCACTTCCTGGGGTGCCTGGCTGGCTCAGTCCGTAGAGCATGAAACTCTTGATCTCGGGGTTGTGAGTCTGAGCCCCACACTGGGTGTAGAGATTATTTAAAGTTACTTAAAAATAAAAAAAATCTTTAAAAAAAAAAAAACCTCTTCCTCTCTGGTTCCCCAGCGACTCTGTTCCTCACCCCAAAGGCAAGTACTGTTACCATTTTTAATGCATCCTTTGGGAATCAACTAGCTAATCCTACCTGCTCTATAAGGTAACGTGCGTTTTACTCAACAGCAGGTCTCCAGCAGCATAACATATCAATAAATACAGATTCCCAAGAGCATTTTAATGGCTGTATAATTTTCCACTGGTAGATGCCTATACTTTATTTTTTTAATATTTATTTAGAGAGAGAGCATGTTCACGTGTGTGAGCCAGGGAGGGGCAGAGAGAGAGAGAGAGAGAGAGAGAGAGAGAATCCCAAGTAGGCTCCGCACCATCAGCTCAGATCCTGATGCAGGGCTCGGTCTCATGTACAGTGAGATCATGATCTGAGCTGAAATCAAGAGTCAGACACTTAACCGACTGAGCCACCCAGGCGCCCCGATGCCTATGATTTATTAAACTAATTCTTCTTCCGGTAGATGTGGGGGGGTGGTCCGGTGTTTATTCTTACAAACAATGTTATGAGGAACTCCTTGATACATACGCTTGCGATGAATCGTATGGATAGGTCTTTAGGATAAATTTTCCAAGGGGAGTTACCGAGTCAAAGCTACTGTGCATTATTTCAGGGAGTAAAGCCGTATATTGTGCCCACCGGCAAGGAGAGAGGGTATTGTCCTTAAGAGGTCTGGCAGCAGACCTGGCACTGCAAGGCCTTTTGTTACTGAAGCCACTTTAGAGGTTATTCATCAGCAAAGCAATGCTAACCATTCCCAGGACCTCCCTGTGGGGCAGCAGGAAACGGGGTGGCTTCTCTGGCAGAAGAAAACAACCAAGTCTTTATTAAAATGTTTTTCGCCAAGAACGCTTTATTAGTACAGATCTTGGCCTTGCGTTTGGGCAGCTCCCTGCAGTCTGGCATGGACTCTGTCTCCTGGGACAAGACGAGCAGGGGCGCGGGGTGTGCCAGGCTGCTTACCATCAACCCTCCTTCCGTTCGTCGCGATGTGGTTAATATCACGGGATATCATGCACTGGGGCCAGGGGGCCTGGATTAAAATCCTTGTTCCTCTACTTCCTGACTGTGTGACTTTGGGCAAGTTTAGAATCTCTCTAGCTTCAGTTTGCCCTCCTGGAAAATGGGGCTAATGATACCCACCTCCTGCGGTTGTTCTGGCATTTAAATGAGTTAGTATACAGGGGTGCCTGGCTGGCTTAGTCACTAGAGCATGTGACTCTTGATCTTGGGGTGGTGAGTTTGAGCCCCACATTGGGAGTAGAGTGTACTTTATTTAAAAAAAAAATTTATTTTTGAGAGACAGAGACAGAGTACAAGCCAGGGAGGGGCAGAGAGAGAGAGAGAGGGAAACACAGAATCTGAAGCAGGCTCCAGGCTCTGAGCTGTCAGCATAGGAACTGTGAGTTCACAACCTGAGCCCAAGTAAGATGCTTAACCGTCGGAGCCACCCAGGCACCCTGGAGTAGAGTGTACCTAAAAAAAAAAAATTTTTTTTTGAGTACGTGTAAAGTGTACATGTAAAGTGCTCAAAACACACTGGGCATGCTGAAAGTGCTCTGTAATTATTAACTATCACCAGGTACCTGCCCTGGGCTAGACCCACAGTCCCTACCCTCAAGGTGTCCTCAGAGTACAGGAGGAGATAGGTAAAGAGGCATTTATAATTCAGGGTGATAAATGCTAATGCAGGTGCCAAGGAAACGCTCATAGGAGGGAGACTTCAAACCCAGAAGACTTCCTGGAAGAAGTGACATTATAGCAGGAACCAAGTCATTTGTAGGCTAAATGCGGGGCAAAATGGTATTAAAAGTCGAGCCATTAATTAACCCCCTTTACTGGAAATGTGAAGATGGGGTTCAGAGAAGGTTTTCAGTCTTAGATTTCAATTCAGCCTTTCTTAGCGCCTGCCTGGGTCCCAGGTACAGTGAGTGCATGGCACTGCAGTGAGAGTGCGGGCTGGGGGGGCACTCAGTCAGTGGAGCGTGCTACTCTTGACCTCAGGGTTGTAAGTTTGAGCCCCATGTTGGGGGTAGAAGTTACTTTAAAAATTAAAAATCTTAAAAAAAAAAAAAGAAAGAAAGTGGGCTGGGAATGTTAAGGGAGAGGCCCTCACTGAGCTCAAGACATATGGACACGAAACATGGAAGAGTTAGATTCTCCTGGGACGCCTGGGTGGTTAAGCCTCAGACTCTTGGTTTCAGCTCAGGTCCTGATCTCCTTGTTCGTGGATTTCAGCCTCACGCTGGGCTCACGTTGGGCTCTGCTGACAGTGCAGAGCCTGCTTGGGATTCTCTTTCTCTGCCCCTCTCTCTCTGCCCTTCCTGTTCTCTCTCTCTTTCTCTCTCCAAATAAGTAAATTTTAAAAAATTTAAAGGGGCCCCTGGGTGGCTCAGAGCCTGGAGCCTGCTTCAAATTCTGTGTCTCCCTCCCTCTCTGTCAAAAACAAATCAACGTTAAAAAAATTAAAATTAAATTAAAAAACTGAAAAAAGAGTTAGACTCTCATGAGCTCTACTAGCGTAAAGAACAAAACGTCAAGGGAGTAGCAAATTCTGACTCTCCTAGGATTGTGCGGAAGGCTTTGCAGAGGAAATGCTCGTGGAGTGCATCAGAGTCAGGGATGGACGGATGAGAAGGAAGGTCTCTCAGGTAGGAGAACGGCGTGAGCAAAGGAGAGGCGATAGGAACGCCTATGTTCCGGAAGAGTGAGTTGCCCAGTGTGGCTCATGGGGTCTGTACCTTGGGAGAGGTGATGAGCGGGCAGGAATTAAGGCCGTAAGGTCAGTTTAGGCCGGGGCTGTGAGAGGACTTCCCATGACATGCTACTCGGACTTTGTCTAGTAGGTCGTGGGAACGGAACCGAAGTGTTTAAGCAAAGGGACACGATGAGATCTCTGCCCTGAGAAGATCACTCTGGCACAGATGGGGGAAGGGCCGTCCTTGGAAGGCAGCGAAACTCAAAAGCCACAGTATTTGTCTTAAGCAAGAGATCTGGTGCGCACAGGGAGGACGGGCGGAGCGTTTGTAAGCAGCCCTCTGAAACACTTGAAATGAAAAACCTGAAGTTATTCCCTGGTGGCCCATGAGTCAAGATGTCTAATATCCCTGGAAAAATAAACGCGCTCCTGACCCCAGCCAGCGGGAGCGAGAGCAACCCGATCCACTTGTTGATTAGCATTAGGGAAACTTTGCCTCCGTGCTTGCGGGTCAGCGGAATTACTAGGGGAAATAAAAAAGGGCTGGTGACATATAAGAATGAAATGACTTGATTTTATTGTTTTTTTCCTTAATGGAAACAACATATGTGATCCACATTTAAAATATTTCTCAAGGATCATAAAATGCATTCCGCCAGAAACAGTCTTGACTTCACTTCCATGAGACGGAGAGAGGGAGGGAGGGCGAGGGGAGGGACGGGAGGGTGGAGAGGTGTCAGGGGGAGAAGAAGGGGGAACGCTGGCCAGGGGCCAGCATCAGAGGGAGGGAGAAAGTGTCCGCAAGCGAGGATGAGGTGTTGGGCCTGGAAGCAGACTGACTGCGTAAGGCCCTCGGAGTTAGGAAATCCTGAGTTCAGATCTCAGCTGTTTCCCTCCCTATCTGGTCCCCATTTTCTTTTTACTTAAATGTGTTTTTTAAACGCGTTTCTTTTTAAATTTTTATTTACAGTGACACCTTGGTTGATGAGCATAATTCGTTCCAGAAACATGCCTGTGATCCAAAGCACTTGTATATCAAAGCGCGTTTCCCCTAAGAAATAATGGAAACTCAGATGATTCTTCCCACGACCCAAAAATATTCATATAAAAATGTTTATAATACCGTCATACAATACAAAATAATAAAGAAAATACAAAATATAAAGAAAAATAAACAAGTGAACCTGCACTTACCTTTGAAAACCGTCATGGCTGGTGTGAGGGAGACAAAAGACAGGAGGGTTATTGTGTAGGACAGACTTTCCTACCACTAATGGAATCACTGCTATCTGTTGGCTCAATGGAATCTGCTATCTGTTGGCTGCACGGGGGCCACTGTATACGCTCACATGCGTGTTGACTACAGCGCAGTATTAATAAACTCCGGTCAGACACTGTGTTTAGTGTAACTGGCAATGAGGCAGCGGAGGAAACGGTCTGTGTCTGCAGGCGGCCTGACCTAGAATGAAGCACAGCACTCCTAAGCTCGCTCTTGCATGGGAAGGCAAAGGACTGTCCACAGGTGCTTCGAAGGGACAAAAAATACACTAGTGCCAGTTGTGGGTACCTTCCAACATTCTGAAAAATCACTGATTTCTGCCAAACACTGTGGCCGAGACAGAGCATGCGGGCATGGGAGACAATCACCCACAATCCCGCAGAGAAAGGGAGAGAGAGAGAGAGAGAAGAACCACGGGCTCCGTTGTGATCACGTGACGTTCGGCGTCACGTACTACTCACACAGCAAGAGATCGCTCGCTTATCAAGTTAAAATTTATGAGAAATGCTTGCTGGTCTTGCAGAACACTCGCCGAACAAGTTATCGCAATCCAAGGTTTTACCGTATTTGCTTTTTTATATTTATTTACTTAAATGTTTACTTATTTTTGAGAGAGAGAGCACAAGCAAGAGAGGGGCAGAGAGGATCCAAAGCAGGCTCTGTGCTGACAGCAGCGAGTCCGATGTGGGGCTCCAACTCACGAACTTCGAGATCATGACTTAAGCTGAAGCCAGAAGCTCAAATGACTGATCCACCCAGGCCCCCCAGTATTTACTTTTATAGAGAGAGCACGAATAGGGGAGGGGCAAAGGGAGAAGGAGAGAGAGAATCTTAAGCAGGCTTCACGTATCGCGTGGAGCCCGACAAGGGGCCCGATCTTATGACCTTGGGATCATGGCCTGAGCCAAAACCAAGAGTCAGATGCTCAACCAACTGAGCCAGCCGGGTGCCCCTCCCCATTTTCTTACCTGTCAGATGGGGGTCATAATATCCTTACCATACAGCACACTGAATGTTATTGGATCTGTATCTTAAGAAGATTAGATTTCTCTGGCCACCTGATGGGAACGGGTTAAAAGAAAAAAGAAAGTACTCTGCAGACCGCCTGGCTTTTTTTTCTTTTTTTTTACAAGTTTTCTCAGGTTCTTGAGACAAGGGGGTTATTATTATTATTATTATCATAGCTTTACTTGTCATCATTTCCTTTTGAAGTTCTCATCGGCTACTTGTTCTTCAGCTTTTCAGCTGCTCTTGTTGGAACTTTCAGACTCGTGGATTCATGGGGTCATCCCGGATGGGGGCGCTCTCTTAGATTTGCAGTACTGGGGGTGGCCCTACTTCCCCCATCCCCAAGGTTTCTCGCTGCTGGGCCTGCCAGGAAGCACAGGGGGAGCCTGGGTACCTCGGTCCTCTTATCACTCCCACCTCACAACTGCCTGGCAGCCCGTGAGCTGATGCAGCAGGGTCCCCGAAGCTCTGTCTCTCCTTCGCGCCCCGCACTTGGGTCCTGCCCCTCGGCTTCTACTTCTCTCCCCAGGAAACCACTCCACAGAAATGAGAATTATGACGTAAGGACTTGAAGGGGCTCCCCACTTCTCCCTTACTCTCCTTCCTTCCTCTCTAACTGGTGGCCACTTCCTCCTTCCATCTCTAGTGGGAAGCAGGGTGCAGGCTGTGGGAAGCTAGCCCCCACGCCCCTGCCTCCCGAGGTCCTCCGGCCCGTGTGCAGCCCGGGCCTCTCTCCACGGCCTGATTCACGTACAACTTTACTGCATCTGAACGTCTGCACTGACATGACCCACAGGCACCTCGAAACGTTCAAAATACAGGCCTGTCCAAAACCAAATGCGTCACTGCCTTTCTCCAACCCGTTCCGCTAATTTTCTTCTTCATTTCAGAAAACGGCGCCGATACCGGCCGGACGCCTAGACCAGAAACTGGAACGTCTAGTCTGTAACACCTTCCTTTTTACTTTTTTCTTTTTCTCCCTCCCTCCCTTCCTCCCTCCCTCCCTTCCCTCCTTCCAGTAAAATCTACCCTCCTGTGGAGCTCCAACTCAACCCTAAGATCGAGAACCACATGCTCTACTGACCGAGCCAAACTGGTGCCCCTGAAACTCCACCCTTTCCCTCACTGGTCAGCCCGTGTCTGACCAGCCGCCCGGTCCTCCCAAATATCCCTGCATCTGCCCACTTCTGTCCGCTCCTCACCACCACTCTGTCCCACCCGTCATCACTCCTACTTGGGTCACAGCAATGTTTTCTGGGCTGGTTAATTCCCTTTTCCACGTGCGGCGATTTAAAGTTTATTTATTTTCTTATTTTTAAGTCATCTCTACACCCCATGTGGGGTTCAAACTCACGGCCCCAAGATCACGAATTGCACGCTCTTCTGACTGAGCCAGCCAGGCATGCCTCCACACGTGACTATTTAGATTTAAGTGTACTAATTAGGCAAATTAAATGAAAAAACATTCAGTCCCTTGGTCACACTGGCCACATTTCAAGTGCCAAGTGTGGCTAGTGCCTACGGTGTTGGTCAGCACGATCACAAAACATTTCCATCATCACGAAAAATTCTATTGAATGGCTATGCTATTCTTCATTTTTTTAATTAAAAAAAATTTTTTTAATGTTTTATTTATTTTTGAGAGCAGGAGAGACAAAGCATGAGCAGGGGAGGGGTAGAGAGAGAGGGAGACACAGAATCTGAAGCAGACTCCAGGCTCTGAGCTATCAACACAGAGCCCGACGCGGGGCTTGAACTCACAGACTGTGAGATCATGACCTGAGCCGAAGTCGGACACTTAACCGACTGAGCCACCCAGGCGCCCCTAACTTTTTTTTAATGTTTTGTATTTATTATTGAGAGACAGAGAGAGACATAGCACGAGCATGGGAAGGGCAGAGAGGGGGAGACACAGAATTAATTAGAAGCAGGCTCCAGTCTCTGAGTAGGTCAGCACAGAGCCCGACGTGGGGCTCGAACTCACAAACCGCGAGATCATGACCCGAGCCGGAGTCGGACGCTTAACCAACTGAACCATCCCGGCGCCCCTGAATGGCTATTCTATTTTACCCTAAAGTTTCTCTCTGTATGTTTAGGTAAAAAAAATAATAATTATAAAAATTTTAAAAATTCATCGTCTCATTCCCCCCCCCTTTTTTTTACACAAAAAGTAGCACATTTTCACATTGTTCTCTAACGTGCTTTCTCACTTGGCAGATACCTTAGAGATCTTTCCACAACAGGGCATAACGTCCTCCTTCGCTTTCAGCTGCAGACCATCCATCCCAAGCCGTGAATGTGGCAGAGCTTATTTAAGCAGCCCCCTCCTCCCGTGGGTAGACTGAGGGTTGTTACCAATCTTTTGTTCTTATGGGCGATGCACCAATAACAGCGTGAATGGCCTCGCCCACCTGGAATTTTGCATATATGCAAGCATATCTGGGACACGTGCTAGAGGAAGCACTCCGGAGCACGGATTCGGTCATGCCCCTGTCCCTGCTGAGCGCGTCCTGCTCCTCCTGACCTCCTTCTCCAGCTCCTGACAAACTTCGACATGGCCCTGGGGGTGTCCCCTCTTCTGGGAAGCCCTCCCTGACTCCACACCGGGTCAGGCTAGGTTCCTCCTGCTCTCCTCCCTCAGGGTGGAGCTTTATGACGGAGGTACGGGGTGCGGCTTTCCGCCGGTCTCTTCATAGATCCCAGGGCCTGGCACTCAGTAGGGGCTCCATAAATACCTGCTGAATGATGAGGCAGGCGCCAAGTTCCAGTAGCTGTTCTTTCCAGCGCCCCCCGGGCTCCCACCCCTCACGGAGCCGGGAAGGAGAACCGCCAGAGAGCAGGGATTCTGACGGGAAACCGAAGCACGGGAGTGGCAGCCTTTTCATCAGCAACCTTTTTTTAAAATACATTTAAAAAAAAATTTTTTTTAACGTTTATTTATTTTGAGAGACATAGAGACAGAGTATGAGCAGGGGAAGGGCAGAGAGAGAGGGAGACACAGAATCCGAAGCAGGCTCCAGGCTCTGAGCTGTCAGCACAGAGCCCGATGCGGGGCTCGAACTCACAGACCGTGAGATCATGACCTGAGCCGAAGTCGGCCGCCTAACTGACTGAGCCACCCAGGCGCCCCTAAAATACATTTTTAAAGACATTTATTTATTTTTGAGAAGGAGAGAGAGAAGGAGGGAGGGAGCGAGAATGAATGGGGGAGGGGCAGAGAGGGAGGGAGACAGAGGATCCCAAGTGGGCTCTGTTCTCACAGCAGAGAGACCAACACGGGGCTCGAACTCATGAACCGTGAGATCGTGACTTGAGCCGAAGTCGGACACTTAATTGACTGAGCCACCCAGGTGCCCTAATACATTTTTTTTAAGTTTGTTTATTTGAGAGAGAGTGAGAGCGAGGGAGGGGCAGAGAGAGAGAAAGAGAGAGAGAATCTGAGGCAGCCTCTGCACTGTCAGCTCAGAGCCCAATGTGGGGCCTAAACTCACAAACCGATAGGGCGTGACCTGAGCTGAAATCGAGAGCCAGACGCTCAGCCGACTGAGCCGCCCCGGGCGCCTCTCGAGCACCACCCTGACTGCAACCTCTCCTTTTTTTTTCCAGTCCACCCTATAGTGATAATAATAACAATAATAATAAGGATTAATATTTATAGAGGACTTGCTATATGCTAAGTGCTGTTCTAAGTTTGTTACCTGCATTAACTTACTCGATTGTTACAGCCTGTGGGAATGAACCTTCGTTATCCCCTTCTTAATGAGTAGAGGAATGGAGAACTTGTCATGAGTGACGGAGAGAGACGTGAGCCCAGGCAGTGGGGCCCCAGAGCGCATGCGCTTTGGCACTCTGCCCAGCTATGTGCTGTTCTTGGGGGCCTCTCCCTTTTCCCAAAGCCCTCTGTGGCTCCTTACCGCCTCGGGCCCCAAACATCTTCTCTTGTCCTCTCCTCTCCACCGCCACTGCCACCCGGGTCCTTGTTTTCCCTCCTTTCCCTGCCACCCTGGTCCCACCGCCCCTGGCTTGGCTTGGTTTATTTTCTACTTCCTTGGATCCCCTCCAGACCTGGGCGAGGCTGGGCTCCCTGTTCACTTGCCATAGCTACTCTCTGGGCCTCGGTTTTCTTAGCTGTACAACACTTGGACGGCAAGTGACAGCAGGGGACTCTTCTTTCTTTCAGCCCTTATCTAACTCCTATGTATCCTTTAAAGCCAACTCAAAGGGCTACCTCCTTCAGGAAGCTTTCCTGGATTTCTCCAGTCCCTAAAGTTCCCTTCCACTCTCCCCTGAACTGTAGGCAATTTTTAACACTCAGATTAGCACATAGTTTTTCTTTTACTTTCTCGATGTAAATTATCACCCCCTCCAAAGAAAGTGAATACTCTTTGAAAGAATATATGAAACGTAGAGCATGGATTTTAATTTCACAGCGTCATTCTTTGAAACACCACCTTCACTGTTTAGGGCATCCCTGAGTTCTGCCTTCACACTAATCTTTACTTAATATTGTTTCTTTAAGTGGATTCACTATTTACTTATTTTTAAAAATGTTTATTTATTTTGAGAGAGAGAGTGCTCACACGCATGTACAAGCGAGCAGGGAAGGGGCAGAGAGAGAGGGAGAGAGAATCCCAAGTGAACTTTGCACCGTCAGTACAGCCCAACATGGGGCTCAAATGAGATCATGACCAGAGCCGAAATTAAGAGTCAGATGCTTAACCGACGGAGTCATGCAGGCACCCTTAAATGCATTCACTGTTTAAAACTTAAGGAAATGTTTATTTATTTATGAAATGTATTTTTATTTTAAAGTTTTATTTAGGTAATCCCTACATCTGATAGGGGGCTTGAACCCATAACCCCAAGATCAAGAGTCGCTGCCTGCTCTTCTAACTGAGCCAGCCAAGCGCGCGGAGAAAATATATTTTATTTCATGACTTTAAGTTTATTTATTTATTTTGAGAGAGAGAGAGAGAATGCAGAAGAGGCAGAGGGAAGGTGAGTGAGAACCCCGAGCAGTCCACCATTAGCACCGAGTCTGATGCGGGGCTGGAACTCACGAACTGTGAGTTTGTGACCTGAGCTGAAGTCGGTCACCTAACCGAGTGAGCCACCCCGGTGCCCCGAGGAAATATATTTTAAATGCGAAACATTAATGATAGTGTAGATGGAAAACCAGCATCATTTGCCGTAACTGGAAAGTAAATATAATGATGACAGAACAATGCTGCTACATTCTAGGTCTCTAAAAAAATTATTTTAAACGTTTTTTTATTTTTGAGAAGAGGGGGAACAGAGAGAGAGGCAGACACAGAATCTGAAGCAGGCTCCAGGCTCTGACCTGTCAGCACAGAGCCCGACGTAGGGTTTGAATCCAAGAACCATGAGATCGCGACCTGAGCCCAAGTCAGACACTCAACCAACTGAACCAGCCAGGCGCCCCAGGCCTTTTTTCCATGGTTAAGAGAGAGAACTTAAGTCTTAAGCCATTAGACTTGCTAAGCACAAAAAGGGAGGACTCCTTCCTTGGTGCAAGCAGGATTGCATGAAAATTGAAAATAGAGGAACTTGCTCTCTGTGTGAGTTAGGAGCGTTGCATACTTCCATACCTGCCCGGTGTATTGGCCGAAATCATCCCAAAGGCCACCGCAGGCAGGAAGCCCTCACTCCACAATTTAAATGATGGCCTGGTCGGGACAGAACCGGCTTCGTAGCCCGCCTGTGCGGCTCTCCAGCCTCCGTTTGCTCCTCTGTGAAATGGGACAACCGTTCCCGGGACTGCCGTCAGGGTGAGAGGAGACGGCACACGTGCTGTTCCCGGGTTCTCTCGGCTCTGCTGCGTGCCATCTGTACCTGACCCCAGGACACTGGCCCTGCCTCCCTAGCCCTCGGTCTCCTCATTTCTGAAAAGGAATTTATAAAACCTGCCTTAAAGATTGCAAAGCACCTTTATTCAACAAATATTTACCGAACGCCTGCTGTGTTCCTGTCGCTACTTTGTGGGTTGGGGATGTGGCAGCTACCCAAGGGGACAAAAGTGCCTGCCCCCACAGAGCTAACCTTCAAAGGGTACGGGGAGGAGAAAAGCGAAGCAGGACAAGAGCTAAGAGCTATAGCATAGCGCGGTGGGAAACAACAAACGCTGTGGGAAAGTAAAGTGTGGGGAGGGGGCGGCGTGGCCAGTTCGCAGCCGGGCAGCCCGGGGATGGACTCTCTGACAGGCTGACCTTTGGATGATGTCTGAAGGAGGTGGGGGGGTCCTAGGATATCTGAGGGAACGGCCTACAAGGCAGAGGGCACGGCAAAACCGAAGGCCTTGAGGTGGGAGCCAGCCCAGAATTTCTCAAGACCAACAGGAGGCTGACGTAGTCATAACAACAGCGTGAGTGAAGGAAAAGAGCGGTAGGAGGTGAGGTCCCAGAGGCAAAGGGGTCAGACCCTGCAGACATCTTAAAACTCTGGTTTTGATTGGGAGTGAAACTTCGGCACATCGCCTGGTCCGTGGGAAGTGCTTAATTCGCAGGAGCTTTAATGATTGTAATTCCTGTAATCACTTAGCCCTGTCTCCCCACAACGCTGTGGCCGTCAGGTTCCAGGGGGAGACGCAGAGGCCTGCCCTGTCCTCTCAGCCGGCCCTGGTTTACGGGAAGGCAGGGGGCGCAGAATGGAGGGAGCCCAGCCGGAGCATTCCTGACCCACCCATCCCCTCTCAGATTCCTCCCCGGGCCCGCCACACCCCTGCAGCTGGCTGGGCAGTGGGCACAGGAATGCTGAGGCAGCGCGGGTTGGGCCTAACTCGGAGGAGGCCCAACCACGAGCAGCAACAACAATCCCGGCAGTCGCCGCTTACTGAACGCTAACGGCACAGGAGGCCGAGCTCTGAGGGCTTTTCAAGTATTACCTCCCGGCAGCCTCTTTTCGGCCCTTTGAGAAAGGGTTTGTCTTAGGACAGGTCACACCAGCCCGTGACTCGCGCCCATCCTGTGCCCTCTAGGGCCTTCACTCTGCACCAGGACTCTGCCCCACTGGACTGTGAGGACGCTTTCTGACAGGCTCCCCCCCGCCGCCCCCAGAGAAGAATCTCGCAGCTCCCGCCCACCGGCTGCGCAGCTGCAGCTGCCCGCAGGCCTGGACAGGTCCCGCTGCTGCCTCCTCAGTGGCTGCGGATGGAGCAGAGGCGGAATCAGGTTTCACCAGCTCTGGGAGAGAACCCGGGTTGCTGACTCAGGCCTTTTTCCAGCCTGACTTTTTCTTAGACTCAGCCTCCAGCCCTGGAGTAGAGGCAGCAGCCCAGACCGGGGCACCCCGGGCCACGCTCCTCACCCCTCCGACCTCACCGCCCCCCCTCATTCTTGCTCTGCTCCAGGCACACTGGCCTCCCTGCTGAACCCCACTCAGCACTCTCCGGCCTCAGGGCCATTGCACTTGCTCCTTTTGTCCAAACATACCTGCTCACTTGTTCGCCGGTTCCCTCCACTCTTTGCTCAGATGCTTGCTTCTCAGCGGGGCCTTCCTGGACAACCAGAACCGAGCCCCACCCCAGCCCCACCCTTCCTGCACCAGATCCCAGCTTTATCTTCCAAAGCTTCACCTTTCACTGTGCCCTGTATTTTATTGATTTATCTTATTTATGGTCTGTCTCCCATTGAATATTAGCAGGACCCCAGAAGTGGTTGGAAATGCTGTGGCTTTTCAGTGTCAGGGCCTCAGAGTCTCAGGGTCAGGTAGGGTCAACTCTGCCTTGCATGGGGGCCCCTATGCCATATATGAAGACCCTGGAATTTTTATTCCTTTTTTTTTTTTAATTAAGATTTTAAGAGCACCTGGCTGGCTCAGTCAGTTAGGCATCGGACTCTTCACTTCCACTCAGGTCATGATCTGATGGTTCTTAAGATTGAGCCCTGTGTTGGTCTCTGTGCTGACAGTGTGGAGCCTGCTTGGGATTCTCTCTCCTCACTTTGCTCCTTCCCAGCTTGCATGTGAGCTCTCTCTCAAAATAAATAAATCAACATTAAAAAAATTTTTTTAACGTAATCTCTACATCCAACGTAGGGCCTGAACCTACAACCCCAAGATCAAAAGTTGCAAGCTCCAGGGGTGCCTGGGTGGTTCAGTCGGTTAAGCATCTGACTTTAGCTCAGGTCATGATCTCCTGGTTCACGAGTTAGGGCCTACGTTGGGCTCTGTGCTAACGGCTCAGAGCCTGGAGCCTGCTTGGGATTGTGTCTCCTTCTCTCTCTGCCCTACCCCCTCTCATTCTCTGCCTCTTTCTCTCAAAAATAAAAATGTTAAAAAGAAAAAAAAGTTGCAAGCTCCACTGACTGAGTCGGGCAGGAGCCCCTGGAGTTTTTATTCTTAGCAGTAAAAAGAGCTCAGACTTAGGAATCAAGGAAACCTGGACCCCAGAACTATCTCTGTTATTTAGTGTCCATATATGGCCTTTACTCTCAATTTCCTCTTAAAAAGGGAAGCATAAAACCTGTCACGCTGTTGGTGGAAGAATGTAGGTAACTGACTCCACCCCCGTGAAGGGTAGGGCGAGTCATTGCCCAATACTGACTGCCGCCACCGCCTCCACTACCGTCACCAAAATGTCCAAGGCAGTTCCTGGCACACAGCAGACTCCCGTGCAAGGTGCGTGCCAGCCAGGGAAGCTGTTCCGCCCAAAGATTCCCTTCCTGTAGACCTTGCCCTCAGTCGCCAAGGCTCTAGGAACATGCTGCGGTTCTGATGACTAGTGCCCTCTGCTGGACATGTGGGGAAGGGCTTGAGGGGAAATCAAGGCTGCCGTCACTCTCTGCAGACGGGGAAAGTCTCTCTCCAGGTGGGAAGTGCAGCTTCCACTCAGGCTGTGGGTGTGGAGATAAAAGAGCAGGAACTGGCCCTGTCAGTCTATCAACAATCGCCACAGTAGAGATAACACTTATGCAGCTTTGTATGCCAGGCACCCTTGTAAACACTTTGCAGATACTAACTCATTTATTATGACCATCTTACAGATGAGAAAAGGGAGGCATAGACAGGCTGATTTGTCTAAGGCACCTACACTGGAAGTGCCAGGATTCGAATCTGTGCCCTGAACCATGCCTCATTAGTGGAAGATGGGACGTAGCTCTACCTTCAGCCAGAGTTGGCCCTGTGGAGTTCCCAAGTGAGTGTGGAACTGGACATACAGGGTGTGGGCTGAAAAAGGGGCTTTCCAGTGACCGCCCCCACCCACTCAACGGCAGGCCACCGAACTGACCTCAGGGCACCTTCCCGACTGGCCATCCCTCAGCATTTCCCTGCCTGGCCCTTCCTGCAGTGCCCTCGTGTGGGCCTGTGGTTAAGGAAGGTCCATGACTTGTAAGAGAGACCATGAATCTGAGGCCTCGGCTGCTCGCCCACCTTCCAAGGAGAGTCATGTCCTTCTAGGGCTGGACGGGCCCACCTAGGGAGGCGGGTCCTATCTGCAGCCCCTCAGCTCAGGTCAGCAGCGAGGGAAAACGCACCGTGCTGTGGGAGGCCTGGGCTCTGCCCATCTCGACGATCTTGAGGGACTGCTTGCTTTGGAATCTCTCGACTGGGGGCAATTCAAAAAAATATTTTTTTTTAATGTTTATTTTTGAGAGAGACAGATGAGAGCGAGCAGGGGAGGGGCAGAGAGAGAGGGAGACACAGAATCTGAAGCAGGCTCCAGGCTCTGAGCTGTCAGCACAGAGCCCAACGCGGGGCTCGAACTCACAGACCGCGAGATCATGACCTGAGCTGAAGTTGGACGCTCAACCAACTGAACCCCTGGGGGCAATTTTCAAAGTGCTCTGCCTTTGGGGGGTTTAAAAGAGAAACAGTGGGAAGATGAAGCCAAACAGGCACGTCTCTTAGCCATCTGAACTCTATTCCCAACAATCTCATTTTTGTAAGACTTCATTTTTAAGCAATCCCTATACCCAACATAGGGCTTGAACTTACAACCCCTGAGACCAAGAGTTGCATGCTCCACCGAGCCAGCCAGGTGACCCTCCAACAATTTCGTATTTTTTTGGATTAGGGATCTTGGACTTTGGTTTTTAAATCTGGATGGGGGTGGGGTGGGGTTGGGGAATCACAACAATGAGCCCAAGGGGTCCATTCAGCACCAAGTTGTCATCCTGGACTGAACCCTCCGCTTGGAAACAAGCAGCCTTGGTACTTAACAGGACCCCGGGCCCCTCTCACCCTAGTGAGACTCATCCCTCGTCACTGGAGGACTGGCTTTGAACAATCTGCAGAGATGGGTGCTCCAACGAGTTTATCTCAACATTGTTAGGGACGAAAACCTAGAATCACTCATGTCCGAGGATGGTGGGGAGAGTGACTAAAACGCTGACATCCAAACTGGGCATGTCGTAGACAGTAAGACAGCCTTTCAGGTGCTGTTATGAAAAGGTATAATGCAAAATGTGTGTGTAACGCGGGGTGGGGGGCGGGGGGGTGGAGAGATGAGAAGGACGCCTACCTGTCACACCACAAAACACGAAGCATTAACATTCAGGTGGTCCCCAGTGGCATGGCCAAGCACACCGGTTATTTACGGCTGCTAAACTCCGGAGTGGTTAGCACTGGTACCTTACCATAGATGGACTCCTCATTACAGGTCCTAAAGACCAAAGTCCTAAAATCCCATTCTGCAGATGAGAAGCAGGCCCAGAGTGAGAAAGGGACGTGACATGACCATCCCCACCCCAGTGCCCAGGCTTGTTTTCTCCAAATCACTCAGAGGCTGGTGACTAGTTCCATTGCCAGGGGAATCCAGATCCATCCACAGACACCAGGCTTGGCTAGAAAAGGCCACTTTTCCTCCTCAACGCCCTCCAAAAATCCCAGGGGAGGAAGGCCACTCTGCACAGTGGCTGTTTGGTTTTATTATTAGTCTCAGCTGAAGATAGGGTTTCAGGCTTTATTTAGGCTTTTCAGAGAGGAGTTTAAGATAAGGGGCAGCAGGTGTTTGCTGGCGGAGACACCGAATCCTCTCACCTTATCAGCACGAGCAGCAGGGCCCTGGTAGAGGGAAATCTGAGGCCACAGGAGCCGAGGCTGCAGCTGGAGGGAGAGCCAGGAGGTGGCCTTGACCTGCCGGCGAAGGAGCTGTGGACCAAGACTGGATGAGAAGGTTTCCCACACAACTCTGTTGCCCTTGGATGTCCCCTCCATGATCTGGGGCGTCAGGACTCCCTCAGTCACATCCTTCAGAGCCTTGGTGGCAAACCTGACTGGACGTCAGAACGGCCTGAAAGGCCTGTTAAAGCCGACTGCAGGGTCCCCCCAGAGTTTCTGACCGGGGAGGTAACGCAGATGCTGGCGGTCCAGGAACGCACTGTGAGTTCCACTGCTCGAAAGCATTAGTGCCTCTTGTGGAAAGAAAGCTTTTAATTCAACTTCAGCAATCCCCATGGCCTCACTGGAGATTCTTCTCTCTTGGTTCATCACAAAGAAAACGTTACACTTCGTTTTAACAAAGGAACACACGGAATAGTTCTTTCCCTGATGCCCCTTCATCCTTATTCCTGCATCCACGTATTGTCAGAAATGCTCCGATTTCACACACATCCTGGATGAGTTCTCTCATTTTCTGTCTGGCTTGATTTTGATGATGATCAGGTGTCATTAAAAAAAAAAATACAATGAGGCCATTCTTTAAAGGAGGAAAATCCCCTCAGAGGGTGATTGTGAGGATTTGTTTAAAGGAAATAGTGGAAGTTAAGTGTTATTTGGCCCCAAAAAGGAATTAAATAAATGGTAGCTATTACCAGTGAACACAAATTGCACCTACACTGTGCCAGATATTGAGTCATCCAGCCTCCATAAAAATTCCCAATTTATACATGAAAAATGTGAGGCAAATAGAGGTTGAATTAACTTGCTAGGAAGAACCAGTATGAGATCCTTCCCACCCCTCCCTGCCTTCTGCTACAGAGCCCACCACACACAAGAGGAAATGTTTGCTTATGTGAAGGCTGCCAGTGTTCCAGAAGAGATGGTCCCTGTAGTCCTTGGGGGGCTCAGCCCGGGGGTAAGGGAGCTAATGGTTCTGACACACAGAAGAGCAGCTCAGAATTCATAGAGAGAGGGGCTCCTGGCTGGTTTAGTCAGAAGAGCACGTGACTCGATCTCAGGGTCGTGAGTTCAAGCACCGCATTGGGTGTACAGTTTACTTAAAAAAAAAAACAAAACACAACAATCTGTAGAGAGACGGCAGGCTCACCCTCATCAGGCCTCCCCGGACAGGTACACGAATCCTGGGCTTCCTCTATCATCGGGACAAGGCTGGGTGAAGCCGGCAGGGTTAGAAGCGCTCCCTCCCCTTATACAACTCTCAACATTCTAAAACCCGCTGAATTGGGCACCGAAGTGGGTGCATGGTATAGCGTGGGACTCCCAGGGCAATAAAATGGCAATAGAAAAGAGGTCACTCCCCAGGCACCTCTGGGAAAAACTCCTTTAATAAAAAACGTTGTAGTACATTTACACGATTGTCATCACCCTTTATCTACAGCACTCGACAGGGAAAATAAAAAATAAAGGACAACCTAGTCGCGCTTAGTATAAAAACGGAGTAATTCACTCCAAAAGGAGGCCTCGTTGCCTGGAGAAGAGACACAAATGCTTGAGGGCATGTAAGCCAGGCAGCTGAGGTCTGGGCTTCTGGAGGAATCCAGCAGACGGTTGAGGACCCGCCTCTAACTTTTTGAAGATAGTATTAAAAAAAAAAAAAAAAAAAAAATCCAGGTTGCGGTAAGAGGCCTCATTCTAAGAAGGGTCCACTCCAGAGAAAACATCGTCACCGGGGAGGATAGGGGTGGTCAGAGTCTGTCTCAGGACACAGAGTCAGGCATTTTATGGCAGGTTATAGACTCCTGGAAATTTGGCCTCAGAAGCAACCCTGGCCTAGTCTGAGAGGTTTTCAGAGGGGAAATCAAAACTGCCCCTGGTCCTCTATTCTGAAAGGCTTAGAAACCAGCCCTTAATGTCAGACTTGACACCTCTCTCCTCTGAGTTGCTAAGGCCACTTCTTGACAAGCTCCCAGGTTCTTGGCTGAGGGGAAGCCTCGGGCTCCTTGGAGATGCTGCAGCCCGGGTCCTGCTGAAAGGCGGCCTAGTCGTCCTGGCCACCACCGTACATGTCCGCCAGCTTCTTGAAGCGGCTGCCCCACTCACTCAGATAGTCATAGTCTTGGTCCTGGTCAGAGGCTGAGGAGGTGAGGGAGCTCAGGGAAGCGGCGTCAGAGCCGCTGCCCTCGTAGTCGAACACCAGCAGGGAGTCGTAGGGCGGGGCCGTGGGGTCCGTGTTCGCCGCCTTCAGGTTCTGTGGCGACAAGAGCAGGTGGTTAGGAGCAGCGGTCAGACACTCGGCAGCTGTGAGAGCTCGGGCAAGTTAGTTCTCCCTGCAGAGCCTGCGTTTCCCCATCTGCGAAGACATCTCTTTCCTCCATTCAGGTCTGAAGAGTGAAATGAAATAAGGCGCCCAGCTACGCGGTACAGAGCCCAGCATGCGGCTCAGTGCGGCAGGCCGAGAGCAGGGAGGCACTCTGAAACCAGACAGCCGGAGTCAGAACTCAGCCGTCACAGAGTTTTGGGGCCTTGGGCAAACCCCTTCATCTCTACATGCTGGTTTTGTCTGGTCTCTGAAACGGGAGACTTCAAATACTTTTATACACTAATACATGTACATATATGTAAAGTGCTTATTACCGTAGTACCTGGTATACAGGGGAACATTAGTTTCCTTATTCATTAAATGAGGATCACGATAGGGCTCCTTCCCTGCAGTCAATGTGGGCATTGAATGATGTGGTATTTGCAAACTGTCTGACACAGAGACATTCTGGAAACGGTCTTCATCTAACTGGAGGGAAAGTTCCAGGTATTTAGCTCCAAGGGATCTTCTCAAACCATCTGCTCTGAGCGACTTTCCCCAGACGCTTTTGTTTTTGCACAGCACTCCCAAATATGCTCAGGCTAAAGAAGAGAGTCTAATCACCAGGCTACTTCTAGAAGGCAAGAAGGGGAAGCAGAAAGGTTCAAGCCAGGGGGAGGTACTTTGACAAATCACTGGGCCCTGTGGCCATCATTGCTTCCTCGCACTCCCTAAAACCCATCCATCTATCTTTCCTCCCTTCCTCCTCTCCTTCCTTCCTTCTTCCCTCCCTCTTACTGAGCAGCCATATTTTATGGGGCACCTGACTGGTTCAGTCCGTAGAGCATGCAACTCTTGATCTAGGGTCATGAGTTCAAGTCCCACACTGGGTGCAGGGCTTACTTAAGAAAAAAAAGAAAAACCTCCATCTACTGCTAATGAGGTACCAGGCTGTGCTAGGCTCCTATGTATCTAGTTCTGGGGTGCTCACAACCCTGCCTGTATATTTGATTTTAAGCGTGAGGAGCTTAAAAAAATTTTGAGTCTAAAAAATAAAGGAATCTCTGGATTCCCGGAATTGTTATTTTTCAAAATCCCACAGATACATCAAATGTGTGATCAGAGTTAAGAACATTGGAGACACTCAGCTATTATCAACAGTAACTATCATTACCTATTAAATGCTACATGCCAGGGACGCCCGGGTGCCTCAGCTGGTTAAATGTCTGACCTCGGCTCAGGTCATGATCTCAAGGTTTGTGAGGTTGGGCCCCGCGTCGGGCTCACTGACAGCAGAGCATGGAGCCTGCTTCAAGCTCTGTGTCTTGCTCTTTCTCTGCCCCTTCCCAGCTCATACTCTCTCTCTCAAAACTGAATAAATACTTAATTTAAAAAAATAAAATAAAAACAAATGCCAGTGGTCCCTAGACTCAAATTACTTGGGAATCTTACAATTCTGAAGCTCAGGCCATATCTCGATCAATTAAATCCCAGTCTCCGTGGGGAGTCAGAAACGTCAGTAGTTTTTTAAGTTCCCCAGAAGATTTCAATGTTTGGGAACCACTGTTCTAGGTGTTTACTCATCTGACCCTTCAAGTGACCTATAACAGGGTCCCCAACTTTGCTCCCCATTGGGATCACCTGGGATCTTTAAAATTTTAAATCCAGGTAGTCTAGCTGCACGATTTTGAAGCAACGGTTATGTATGTTGAATAAATGAATAAATGATCCTTAACCTACTGTTAACCACAGTGCAACTCAGGGTCTTAAGGAGGAGAAAACAGAAGCCCAGCTTAGCCAAATAGGTCAGGAGGTCACACAGCTGGTTGGTGGGGAAGCCAAGATTTGAACCCAGAGCCAAGACTCCAAGCCCGTGCTTTTTCTCCCCTGCTGCCGGTGCCTGAATCAAGGGCTTCTCTTGGCCGGCCCCCTATGCCTCACCTCGATGATGAAGTTCCCAATCTCATCTGGGTTGGCCGGGCGTGGACGGTACATGGGTGTGGGGATGAAGGATGGTGCTACGTCGTTGCGGAGAACCACCTCAGGCCGGGCCTCCAGACCCCGGTGGAGTTGGGTGATGTCATAGTCCTTCGTGAGAGTCAAGGAGAGCATGGTATTGAGAAGGGAACCCCCCACCATTCGTATTTCATCCCACTTCCCTGGCACGTGGATGTTCTGGTTCAGGGGTAGGTCTTAAAGGATAATCTTTGTCGGCTATTTCTGAAAGCCCAAAATTAAGCACGGGCTCAAGGTCACCTTAGCTGGGGCCAAAGGGACTACAGCAGTGGACCAGACACCCTGAAACAAGAGGAGAGGTCTCAATCTAACGTGAAGACCAGTCCAGAGTCTGGGCAACGTAGCTAACGTGGTGAGTTGGTTAACCCGACCATCCCCGCCAGTGGCCCTGGAAGCATCTACTGCGCAACCCTTAGACCTTCCCAGTGCCTCACCTGGTCCTCCTCACCGCCTCCCTCCTCGCCATAGTAGAAGACGTTGTCACGGGTGTCGTCTTCTGGGAGCAGAAGGGGCTCCTTGACCTTCCTCTTCTTCCTCACCAACAAGAGGAGGACCAGCAGGAGGACTGGAAGAGTTACAAGTGTAAATATTCACCCCCGCAACCACAGAGGTGGCCAACACCCCCAAACCCTTAGAGCTCCATCTAATTTTAGGTCCCCCTACTCAGCAGCCAGGGCTGAAAACACTTCAATGGCTCCTCTGCACCTAGGAAAAGCCCCAACTCCTTATCGAAGTGTACCGGATTGGCCCCTTGCTTTTCCACACATATACAACCCCCTCGTGTCTGGTCCCATTTGCCTCCTTGGAGTTCCTCCAATAATACCTAGCAGCTTACTGCTTCAGGAGCTTCACGTGGGCTTTTGTCATCCGGAACATTCTGCATGCACATGCATGGCTCTCACCCTTCAGGCCTCAGTCCACCATCCCCTCCCTCCTAGCAGGAATCTGACTCCGTTCCCCCACCAATAATTCTGTACCATTTATTGTCAGTCTTCCCTTACCGGTGACACCGGACCTCAAGGAAATCCTCCTCTACGGGGACGGGAACCTCCTAGCAGATGTTACTTGTCGACAAGATGCTTTTTCAGTCCCCAGTGACCCCTATATTAGCTACACATTTTAAGTTAAAAGGCAAGACACTGCAACTTTGATATGGTGCTGTAATTTGAACTTAGGGGCAAATACTATTTTGGTATTTGAAGAGAGGAAACTGGCTTTAGTTAATACAGTTTGAAAGGTCGGCAGGCTCTGGGGACATGGGAGAACTGGCCAACCAAGGCCTGGCTGTTCTCCCTAATGCCAGGGCTACCCCCAGTTAATTAATCCCCTATAAAGAAGGGACCCCGGGGCCCTCTCTGTGGCTGTCCAATGTGAGAGAATACAGCCACCGTTTAGCTTAGGCACTTTGGGGGGGCCTGTTGACACACCCCTGTCTATCTCTGGCCAAACAAAACAGACGCGGCCTTCCTGGGGAGTCTGTGGGTTATCGGCACGCACACCCCGTGGGCTATACTGTAATCTTCGCCTCCCCTTTTCCTCCTCACGGGGTCTGGGGAAAAGCAGGAAGGAGATGAACTGGACTTCTCACCTGCACCAAAGCTTATGTGTCTGCCTACTGATACCTCCATTGGGACTGCCTGGCAATTCTCTCCCCATGATCCTTTGCAAACTGGTTAATGGAAGCTCCACTTTCTGCTTGTTCGGGTATTAGAATCATTGATGGTTCTTTTCCTCATACCACATATTAATCTGAATAGATTCTGCCTTGAAATACGACCACCTCTCATCATCTCACCCCTAGAATATGGCAATAGCTCCTTATTGGGCTCCCTGTCTCCACCCTTACCCCTGCACAGTCTGTTTACTGGGAATCCTACAAAATTCAAGTCAAATCACATCACTGCTTTGCTCTACACCTTCTGATGACTTCTCATTTCATCAGATCCTCACAATAGCCTACAAGGCCCAATAGGATGCCCCGCCACACCCATCACCTCTCTGACTTCATCTCCTACTTTTTTCCCTTTTGCTTCTTCCACTCTAGCCATTTGTTGTTTCCACATACCAAGCATAGTGCTGCCACAGGGCCTTTGCACTTGCTGTTCCTGAGATATTTACATGATTTGCTGCCTCACCTTTTTCAGGTCTTTAATCAAAATATCCCTTCTCAGCAAAGCCTTTCTTACCCATCCTACTTAAGATGGCAGACCTCCTCCCTCTGCTTCTTGTTCTCCATACCAACACCTATTTCTCTGCCAGATGATTTACTGTCTGCTCTCTGCACTGCAAAGCAAGCTCCATGAGAGCAGAGAGTAGTCTATTTTATAAAATGCTGCACCCCCCCACGCTGGAAACAGTGCTTGGTCCACAGTATGTGGATTCGCTAAAGCTTGCCCTTGCCCATTCATACCTGATTGAATGTGTTTCTGTGTAAGGAATTCGGAGAGTGGGAAAAACAAAGGTGATAGGTTCTACCTTTAGGGTAAAGAACATAGCTTATAACTAAACACTTCTGCCCACCAGACTCCTGACTCTCAGACTCTAGCATGCATCGGAACCCCTGGAGGGCTTGTCAGAACACAGATTACTAGGTCCTACCCCTAAGTTTCTGAATCAGTGGGTCAGGAGTGGGCCTGAGAACTGGCCTTTTTAACAAGTTCCTGGGTAATGCTAACGCCCTCGATCTGGAGGCCACGCTTTCAGAACCACTGCTCCAGCCTCTAGACGACATGACAGTTGGGCCGAGTCTGTCTGTTCGCCACTGTATCCCCAAAGCCTGGCACATTCCAAAAGCTCCATCAACATCTATCGACTGAACGACACTCCTAGAATTAAGAGTCTCAGGAACAGATGGGCAATGTTGGCGATGTCTCGGTCGCAGCAGTTCAGGGCGGAGCTGGGGCTTCTAACTACCCCATCCTGAGAGGGGAGAGGGCACCGGTACTCACGCAGCAGAGCCAGGACGGCCCCCAGGACTGGGAGGAGGAAGCCCCCCTTCCAGGGTGGGGGGCAGGTCTCCACATGGCCGTGGCAGTCACACACCGTGGCTCTGATCACCGTCAGCTGTTCCTTGTTGCCATGGTCCGACAGAGAAAGGTGCACATCGTACGTGTCTTGCTTCAGGAACTTCTTTAGGGACAAGGCCACTGTGTTTCCTGGAGTGGACAGATAACGTTCACCCTGGGAGACCACAAGTGGAGCCGCGCGGATGGGGTTGGAGGTTTGAGGAGATGGCCTCTACAACTGGGCAACACAGAAATATCCCCAAATCACACTCATGCCCAGTGTTAAAAATTGATATTTGGCCAAAGTCAAATATGCACCATCATGGAAAGGATCACTGGGATAGAAAAATATATTCACTGGGGCACCTGGGTGGCTCAGTCAGTTAAGCATCTGACTCTTGATTTTAGCAAAAGTAATGATCTCGCGGTCCGTGGGCGTACACCCTGTGTTTACACGCTGACAGCATGGAGCCTGCTTGGGATTCTCCCTCTCTCTGCCTCTCCCCTGCTCATGCTCCCTCTGTCTGCCCCCTCCCCTCTCTCAAAATAAACTTAAAAAATTTTAAAAATAAAAAGAAATTCATCATTTCCCACCTTGAAACAAAAAGTCATAGTATTTTTAAGATAATGAAGTTTTTAAAATGTCATGTCGTGCAAGGCCAATAATTTCTCAGCTAGACTGTTCTCTGCCTCAAAAAAGAATCCATTGGAATACATCCTTCCTGAGAGGTAACTCTTGAACCATGAGATCACGACCTGAGCCGAAGTCAGAGGCTCAGGTGACTCAGCCACCCAGGCGTGCCTTAAGCCATTTTTAGTTCAAAGTTTCTGCAGACTCTCTGGCCCCCTCTTAGCAAGAAGGCCAGAAGGGAGGATTCGCCCTGTCCCCATTCAGCGATGGCAGGGAGAGAGGGAACTCTGCAGGCTGAATATCAGTCCACCACGCAGAGGCCAGCGTGGGGCGTTTCGGCGAAACATCCCTACCACCATCCTGGCCCCGTGCTGGACTGGGATTTCTCAGGTGCTGATGGCGGTGCCAGTGACCAAGCGGGCACTGACTGGGTGCCACGCCCTACTCTTCTCCACTACCACTTTAAGAGGCAGGTATTATTATGTTTAGCGTTTATTTTTGAGACAGCAAGTGGTGGAGGGGCAGAGAGAGAGGGATAGAGGATCCAAAACAGGTTCCACACTGACAGCAGAGAACCCGATGCAAGGCTCAAACTCACAGACGCGAGATCATGACCGAACTCAAGTCTGACACTCACCCGACTGAACCACCCAAGTGCCCCAAGAGGCAGGTACTATTATTCTCATTTTACAAATGCAGAAATCGAAGCTCAGGGAGGTCAGGTAACTAACGTAAGGTCACACTGGCGTAAAGGTTGGATCAACTCCCCTAACAATGACATGATCAGGTAGAAAAACCAACCTAAGGGGCCCCTGAGTGGCGTCAGACTTTGCCTCAGGTCATGATCTCACGGTTCCTGGGCTTAAGCCCTGCATCGGGCTCTATGCTGACAGCTCAGAGCCTGGGGCCTGTTTCGGATTCTGTGTCGTCCTCTCTCTGCCCCTCCACGGCTTGTGCTCACTCTCTCTCAAAAATAAATAAACATTAAAAAAAAAAAAAAAAGGAAAGCAAAACTAACTTAAAACCAAGAACCAGGTATCAATACTACCACCAGGTGTTGGTACAAGCGGGCTTTGGTCACAGTGCTCACACCTGACTGAGCCAGATCTGTGGCTGCTGCCGGGAAACAGCAGGGAGGAAGGGGACTGTTCACATCTACCGAGCGCTGATGTACCAGACACGATGCCTCTTGGGTCATCACTTAATCTTCACGGTACCTGTATGGAAGTAGGAACGCTCTTTGGCACCATTCTACAGATAGGCATAACTGAGGAACAGCGAGTTTGGTAACTCGTCCATAAGCACAAAGCTAGCAAGTGTAGAAACTGGGTCTTGAACTAAGGCATTCTGGTTCCAGAGTCCCTGCTCTATAAATGATAAGGTCAGAGAGGGGGAAAAAAGGCTTCTAGGCCACAAGGGGGTAACAGGAGACCAACTTGGGCTCCTCCAAGGAAAGGTGCTGGCTGTACATACCCAAATCACAGGAATCATAAAACTGAGACGATGTGCGTGTCTGAAGCAGGTCTCCTGAGTCCTGGACTCAGCAGGAGTAATAGACACTGGACATTTGGTTCCTCTGGGGCAGAACCTGTATATACTGGTTCCCCATTTCCTCCCTGAGGACCTTGGCCCCAAGACGAAGGGGGAGACATTTTAAACCAACGTGAACAGTGTCTCTCAGGGGCCTTCCTGGCACTTGGGGCTGGATCCCCCTCTCTCACACACCCCACGTCCTCAGCCACCTAATGCCAAGTTAGAACCCTATTCAGTCTGTAACAGCTAAAATACCATGACAGACTGAGAAGCTCTGGGTGGATGGAAAGAGAAAGCACAGGGAGGTAGATGGGAGCAGGGGTGTGGGGGGAAGGGACTGTGGCTTCAACTTCTGCTCCATACTTACCCACTCTGCCCTTGGTCATGCTAGTTAACCTCTCTGAGCCTCATTCTCATCTTTAAATAGGTATAAAAATACTGACCACAGAAGGTGGTAGAAATATTAAATAAGGAAAGAAAAAGCAGCTTGCATATTGTCAGGGTTCAATAAATGGTAGGAAGCAGAGACCTAGTGGTAAATCGGACTGCCTGGATTCAAATTCTGGTGGCCACCATTTTCTAGCCATAATGCCCTCGGCAAGATATTGAACCTTCTGTAAGCCTCGGTTTCCTCATATGTAAAATGGGTTCATACACAGCTATGAGCGGTAATAGTACCTTCTTCGCAGGGGTGTGGTGAGGATTACGTGACCTAATCTGTGAAGCACCTGAAGTGGTGTCTAGCACACAGTAAGGATGCTCACGGCATGTGGGCTATTATCACTGCAGGAATCCTAGCTCTTTCCTTATGTGATATGGAGACAGTCACACCCTCTCTCCCGGCCTCAGTGTGTCCATCTGTACAGGAAGGTAGGTTGGACTCTCACAGTCTTAACGGGCTTCTGTGGAATTCCACAGGCTGACACTAAGTTCTTCAGTAGCAACAGTGTTGAACAGTGTCTCTCCAACATTTTGTAGATGGTCTTTTTTTTTCTTTTTTAAAGTAGGCTTCATGCCCACATGGAGCCCAATGTGGGGCTTGAACTCATGACCCTTAGATCAAGAGTTGGATGCTTAGGAGCATCTGGGTGGATTTTCCTTTTCCCTCTCTTTTTGCTCCTCCTCCCCTCTCTCTGCATGCTCTCTCTGTCTCAAAAAAATAAACTTAAAAAAAGTCAGATGCTTAACCGACCAAAGCGCCCCTTGGTTGATGTTCTGAACTCAGTGACCCACAAGGTGCTGGGAATGTGTACAGGGTCCTGGGATGGGGCAGACACCCACCTACCACCCACCACCGCTCAATTACCTCTCTCATCGACCTCTGCTGTCCAGTAGATGTCCGAGTCATGTGTGAGCTGCGCCTGGAAAGGGGAGGTGTGAGGGGGACAGGTCCTTGTCCGTGATGTTCAGCACCTGGGGCACAGGGCTTTGGTTGCAGACAGTGATCTGACGGGGCTCGGGGACCGGGCCGTGGTCGTTGATGTCCACAAGCGTCAGCAGGAGGGTCCCAGTGCCAGTGGTGGGAGGGCTCCCTGTTCATAATTACAGACAGCAGCCCTTTTAGTATCTGCCTTGGTTGGGGTGATAAGAGAGTATTAAGCTCTCCTATGAGCAACCAGATCAGCCGCCGGAGGCTCCTGTTTACTGCCCAGCTGTAACCTTTCAAGACCTTCCATGCCCTGCCCTGGTCTCACCATAGAGCAAGCCAGCGACGGTCACGTCAGGCCGTCTTTCTCATAGCAGACATTACGAAGTGATCACAGCACTGTGACAGCCACTTCATCCGTTGGGCCACTACCAAGCTATCACAAAGGGAAACCTACTGGTCATCTCAGGGCTGACGCAGTGTGTGCTGGCGAGCTTAGGGATGCTTCCCTTCACAGGCCTGCAGTGGCCTTTCATCTGCCTCCAGGCCTTGCTTCACTGTGTCAAGAAGAGACGTCAGATCACATCGTAACCCCCAATCCTGTCATGGTTTGACGTCACTCATCAATCACGGCACTTTCCAGGCGGCCTGCTTCAGTCGATCACAAGGCCGATTCCGGGCTCGGTGAACCACACACTGGGCTGAAAGAAGCCATTCTCCCAACACTTGGGTCTTAGGAAAGCCATAGCCAGCCAATCCTAGTCTTTGAGAGACTCCTCTGAAAGCCCCTGTGACCCTCTAGATTGGTTTGCTGTCATCCTTCCCTGACACCACACTCTGTGGAGGGGATGTGCTGTGTCAGGGGCTCCGAAGGTACCCAAGTGGAAGTACTGGGAAAAGCGCTCACCGTCATCTGTGGCCAAGACCATGACTTCGTAGACGTTGTTCTTCACAAACCGTTCATCCTCACGGTCTAAGACCCCCGTGGCAGTGACCTGTCCACTGTCTGGGTCCATCGCTAGCCACCCTGCTGGGTCTCTCAGGATGTGGTAGCTGGAGTGGAAAAGTCGAGAAGAGTCATATCCAGAATACTCAGAATTCTGGTTGTCCTTCAGAGCCTACTCATTCCAACAGGCAGATGGTGTTATGGGTGTCGGGGCCCTAACCAGGATCACATGAAGAATGCATCTCACCCCTAAATGGGAGCCTGGCAGCAGATAGAGGGCCCAGGAGGGACACATGAGAGAGTAGGAATACCTGCCCCCTGGACCTCTGTTTAGGGCTTGGGTAGGCGGGATATTCAAAACATTTAAGCAATCTTTCTGGTAATGAGAACAAATGCTGCCCATAATAAATAACCTGTCTAATCCTACTAATGCTTTTGGGCACATCTGAGCCCAGCTCCTGTACCTGATCTTCTGATTCCCCTCGTCAGGGGTCCCGCGCAGTGTAGGTGCAGACAGACTCCCCCACAGAGAGGCCCTCCTGGACCTCGATGACTTTGGAGGGTGGGACAAACACCGGCGCCTCGTTCACATCCTCCACATGGACCACTACGGTGGCCGTGGAGGTTGGGAGCTTCACCACAAAGGGAGCCTCGTTGGTCACTTCAACAAACAGAGTGTGCCGGTTTTTGGCCTCGAAGTCCAAGCCCTGAGAGAGAAGAGGAAGGAGCGCCTGAGCCGCCAGTCTGTGAGGAGGCCCCATGCAGAGCTGTGAGGCCAGAAGGAAAGGGCCCGTGGTGAGGGGCTCGAGGCTCCCAGAGCAACAGCGCTGCCCTTTCCTCCTGCACTGTGAGTGGACAGCCAGTCGGGCCTCTCAGACCACCCCTGGACCAGTGAGCCCTACAAGTGGTTCCCAGTGGGGTGGTGGGGGCCCCTCGGGGGTAGAGGCCTTTCTGGTTATCATAATGATTGGGGATGCAGCTGGCATTTATAGGCTGGGGCAGGGACACAAAGAACTGTCCCACAGCCCATGTGACTTGCCAACAGCCCCTTGGACATTCACATATTCGTGGGTGTGAAAAATCTGCTTATAATTACAGTCTAGAACACGTTGTAGGTACAAACTAAGTTTCTGGTGTTTAACATATACGGACTTTTCTAGGAATGCAAGCTTCTGAGGGGAGTTTATAATTTGATTTGTTCAGGCCCTTCCCAAAAGCGGTTTATTTGTTGTCCTGTAAAGACACCAGTATGACTTGTGGTGTATATGAGCCACCGGAGTGACACACAGCATTCGCTACAGTCAGATCATTCTGCCAAGAGATGCAAGTAACTGACCACTTCAGTGTGTTTTCTAGTATGTTCCCAAAAGCTTACAGACAGAAATATTATCAGTAACTTTTCCCATAAATTTCTTCTTTATTTCACAGTTAGGGTAATCTATTTTTCTGGAAATTATATAAGTTAGGTAAGTTTCATTATAAACGAAATTCATTTCACAATGTAAAATGGCATTACGAAGTTTTTGTTGGAAGGGGGATAGTTTTTCAAGTATTATATAAAAGTCTGCTTCTCAAACTAGGCCATTCTAAAAGCATCAATTTTATTCAAAGACTTTTTGAGAGGTAACCATATCTCTAACCACTAAGTAACATAAAACATTTTACTATGCAAAAACCTAGATACATGTTATGGATTAAATGCAAAATTTGCAAGCATTCCAATAAAACACAGTCCCTGTGTGTAAGAAGACTGATTGGGGGCAGCCACTGGGCACCAGGATCTGGGAGGAGGGGCTCCACGGATCCTCCTTAATCAGATCAGTGACTCTTACTTGCTTTATGAACAGAGTCCCTGAAAGATTTAGTTTGAGTGAAGCAATACACCGACACAAGAGGGATAGGAAAGGGTCAGAAGCCACCGGCTGGTGTGCTCCCAAGCTGAATGGTTCAAAGTAGGTGTCCCGAGGCAGATGGCACCTCCTTCTCCCGGAGGCTGCAGACCTGACCACCCCAGATGTGGCCCTTGTCTAAAGCCCAAACTGACTCACCTTCTTGGTTGTCAGAACACCCTGGTTGCTCTCAGGGTGGGTAGTGATAGTAAAATGGTTCCCATCGTCACCTTCTAAGATGCGGTAGGCGGCGTGCCACGCCGGTGAGTTGGGGGCATCCAGATCAGTCACCGTCAGCCTCTGCACCTCATGGCCCACTGTGTTTTCAGGCACGCGGGCCTCGTACTGTTGGTGTGGGAAAGACAGCACAGTCAGAGCAGAGACTGGCCACCCTCAGACCGTCTCACTCTTCCCCAGCTACGGATCCTCACGCAATTCCCCAGGAGGTCCCTGCTGCTCACTCTTTCTGGGACCACCCAACCCACATACCAGGGTTTTGGGGCACACACAGATGCAGAATGTCCTGAGAGTCAGCTTCCCAGCTTCTGGGACAGACCACAGGGATGTTGGGCCTGCTTTTCCTACATCCAGGGACCTAATACTCCAGTAGTCTCACTGGTCCGGGTGCCCTAAACCCTGCCGCACGTAGCCACCCACCTAGCTGAGATAAGAAAGGTATGAAGAAAGTGGCCACGACTAGCTGCCCGATTGCTTTATGGCACTGACCAGGAACTTTTTTGGAAGTTCTGGAATAAGTGAGAAACACTGGGAACTTAGCTGCTCAGAACACGTTTTTTTTCTTCTTTTTTTTTAATGTTTATTTTTGAGAGAGAGAGAGAGAGAGAGGGAGGGAGAGAGAGAGAGAGAGGGAGAAAGAGAGAGAGAGAGAGAAAGAGAGAGAACAAGCAGGGGAGGGGCAGAGAGAAAGAAGGAGACACAGAATCCGAAGCAGGCTCTAGGCTCTGAGCTATCAGCACGGAACCTGACACGGGGCTCAAGCCCATGGACCACGAGATCATGACCTGAGCCGAAGTCAGATGCTTAACTGACTGAGCCACCCAGGCGCCCCTCAGAACACGTTTTCAATCAAGCTGAAATAATGTTCGGTAGCCAGAGTTATCTAAAGATGGAAGGAGGGTGGGTGTCATCTTGATTGGCACTGAGTCCTGTGTCACTGGAGGTGTACGAAGCATTCCCTGGGTGAAGGTGGATAGGTATAGGTGTGAGGCAAATTCTAAGTTTTCATATCAACATGGATTTTCTTCCTTTCTTCCCTCCTTCCTTCTCTCTGTTCCTCTGTCTCTTAACCTCTATCTCCAACGTGAGGCTCACGTTCACGACACCAAGATCAAGAGTCACATGCTCCCCGACTGAGCCGGCCACATGCCTCTCAACAAGGACTTTCATACTGGGCACTTCTGTACCAAGGATTGTGTTATGAAGTGCACAAAGATTTTTTTCACTTAAAACTCAGAACAATGCAGCAGGTATTACTATTATCTCCATTTCAGGTAATAGGAAATGGGGCACAAAGAGGTTAGTAACTTACATCTAGGAAGTGGTGGGACAGGCCTGGAAGCAAGGTGGGCTGCTTCCAGAGTTTCACGAGAAAGGAAAGCATCAGGGGCATCTGTGTGGCTCAGTCAGTGAAGTGGCCGACTCTTGATTTCGGCTCAGGTCACGATCTCATGGTTCAGCAGTTTGAGCCCTGCATGGAGCTAGCTCTGTGCTGTCATTGCAGAACCTACTTGGGATTCTCTCTCTCTCTGCCTCTCCCCTGCTTGTGCGTGTACTATCTTTCTCTCAAAATAAATAAACTTAGAAAAGAAAGAAAAGCTCAGTCCTTCGTCATCTGACCAGGAAAGAAGGACTGAATGACACTTACCTTCTGAGGATCAAACACAGGAGCATTGTCATTGGCATCGAGGATTTCCACTACGGCCACTGCTGTGGTGGTGGAGCCATCGCCATCCATGTCTGTTGCCTGGATGGTCAGTGTGTACTCAGGGACTCTCTAGGAAGGAAGGCAAAGTTCAGGGCGAGCTCGCAGAGGCACAGCCCTGGATGTATGTGGAGGGAAGGGGGATGTTTCCCCTCCGCACAGCACTCTCTTGAATCCCTGCCCCACTGCTCATCCACCGCAGAAGAGAACATAGCAAAGGGTGGAGGGGGAGGGGAAATGCAGAACCAAATGGTTCTCCTGGGCCAACTGCGGGGTGGAGCCTGCGCATTGCCCCCTGACCCTGGGCTGATACAGAACAGGACCCTGGAGTGGTGATTTGGGTGAAGGTATTAATTAGGAAACAGTAGGCGACTCCAATAATGTGGAGCTAATTCTACTTTGTAGCACACAAGGGACAAATCTGGGCAATGTGCATGCTAAGTGAGCCATTCCGAGAGGAAATGAGAAAACCTACAGAAAATATCAAACGCTTGCATTTTACAGCTGCCTCCTCAGCCTTAACGAGATCACTTGGCAGCGTGCCACCGGCCCGAGAGAGAGCGGTGGGACGCCAACACGGGCCACGGCAGCAGCCCTTCCCCGCTGACTTGGATTCTCGCGGCTCTGCCTGGGGCTCTGGGGCCTCGGCTTCTTCCTGAGCAAGCCTGGGTAGGCAGCACTTTCCCTGAGGGCCACTCACCTCCCGGTCCAGGCCACTGGAGATGACACTGATGGTACCCGTGCTCCGGTGGACGGTGAACATGAGGTCATGCGGGTCCTTTGGCTCTTGGCTATGGATAGAGTAAGCCACCACCCCATTGTAGGTGTTGATGGCATCGTCCTCATCTGTGGCTGTCACCTGCATCACAGAAGTGCCTAAAGGGGACAAGGAAGGAGTAAGCACCCATCTTCCCCAGCTCTGATTCCAGCCTTGCCTACTTGTGGAACTGGAGAGGCTCTAGCTTGGACCCAACCTCCACTTTGTGGCCAACTGCTAGGTGGTGTCCATTTTCCTTTCTCTGCTTCTTTCTGAGAAACAAAATCCTCATAATCATTTGAAGGTGCGCACAAGGCCTGCCTGGAACAAGGTTATTTCCCATCCCTTCTTGTAGCTAGCTGTGGCCTTGAGACTAAATTCTGACAAATGAGACACACGACTTTGGGGGAAGTATTTTTCTGAGTGTGGGGCTTATTTTTCCCATCCCTTCCCTCCTTCAGGGCTTAATGGCTGGAGCTCCAGCAGCAAGCACGAGGTAATCTTGGAAATAAAGCCCAAAGAGCAGAGCAATGAGAGAGAAGGAGCCTAGGTCTCCAACACTGCAAAGCACCATTCTAGTCTTGACTGTCCACCTCTAGACTTCCTGAATAGAAGGAGAAAATAAGGTTCCATCTCATTTAAGGCACTCTTTTTCTTTGGGGGATTTCTGTATTGGCGGCCTAACCAATTCATACTTCTTGAATTCTCCACAACTCAGAGAGGAAGGAAAAAGTCAAACCCCGCTCCCATCAGCATCAGTCTTTGAGGTCATTATGTGTTATATCTAATCTTCACAATTCTTTTTGAGTAATATAATTCCCAGTTTCGGTTGTGAAGATCGGGGATCAGAGGTCAAACCCTTGTCTAAGGTCACAGCAAAAGAGATCACAGGTAATGAGGCAAATCAAGATTCAAATCCAGATCTTTGTAGCTCTAAAGCTAGTGGTTCCCAAACCTGAAGCTTCTTGGAAACTTTTAAATATGCAGATTGCAAAGCTGTATATTTAAGATCATCCTTATTCAGGGATCTTGGGATGGAGTAGGGGAATCTGAATTTTTAAAAATTTTTCTTTTATTTTTGTTTTAAAATTTTTAACTTATTTTTTTAGGGAGAGAATGTGTGTGCAAGTGGAGGAGTGGCAGAGGGGAGAGAGAGAGAGAGAGAGAGAGAGAGAGAGAGAGAGAGAGAGAGAGAGGGAGGGAGGGAGAATCTTAAGCAGCTCCATGCTCAGCTGGACACAGGGATCGACCCCACAACTCTGGGATCATGACCTGAGCTGAAATCAAGAGTGGAACGCCCAACCTGCTGAGCCATCCAAGCGGCCCAGGAGTCTGAATTTTTAAGATTATCCCAGGTGATCAGATGCACAGCCAAGGAAATCACGCATGGAGGGTTTTTCCAGACTTTAATGGTCAGGGCTGACCTCTACATGCTTCTGGAAGTTGACCCAAGGTTATGTCTGGGCCCAACAGGCCTCTCTAGCTGTCCCCTCCCCAGTCCTCTTACCGGGTAGTACCCCTTCCAAGACGCTCCCTCTGAAAACATCCTGGGTAAACTTGGGCTTGTGGTCGTTCTGGTCCGTTACAATGATGGAGATGTTCATGGGGTCTTCCACCGACGCACCGTTCTCCGATACGGCGTGGCCAAAGAGCTGTAGGCGCACAGGTCCAGGGTCAGCCCGGCCCCACCCTCCCCGCCTGGCCATGGGGCCCTGCTTCTTGTTGAATGCTCCAGGTTCCCTACCTCGTATTTCGCAATCTTCTCCCGGTCCAGCGGCTTGTTCAACAATAACCAGCCTGTTTCCTTCTCGATGGCGAAGACACCCTCGGGGGGGCTGTCTGCTCCAGGCCCTGTGATGCTGTAGAAGATCTTGGTGCCTCTGTCCTTATTAGATTTGAGCTGGAAGCACAAGCAAATAGCAGCTGACAAAGCGACAAATCTCTCATGAACACAACAAAATTGGAGAGCGGTGAAGAAACGATGTCTTATCAGAAACTGTTCCCAGTACAGAGGCCTTAGGGAGCAAGAAAACTCATAGTCAGGCCTTTGGATGAGGGTCCTGCAGCCACCAGTGACTTCCTGGGAGAAAGCGCAGTCATACCTGATTCAGCTTCTGGGGGAAGGGACCCTTGCCATTCTCAGCGACAGATATTGGCGGAACCACCCATTCTCTCTTGTGTCTTCGCAAGATACGACTGGATGGGGAGATCTTCGAGGCTTTCCTCTCCTGCAAGGAGAGATGATCCCTTAACCCTGACACGCAAACAGCTGGAAGATAGTCAACATCCTCTCACTTACAGAAGTTAAGGGAGAGCAAAGAGACCTAAATAGGTTTACTGTAAAAGAAATTAAAAAGAACCTCAAGTGTTTATTTACAGAGAACCAATTAAATACACTAGAATATATCCATCTAGTGGAATTGCTATATAGCTCTAAAAATTGGGAATTAATGAAAAAGAACAAGGTACACCAAACTACAGTATAGTTTAGTATCTTATTTAACTTTAAATTTATATATTATATATAAATATATAGAATATATTATGTATTATATATATATTATATATAGATTATATATAGAATATATAAAAATATATATAGAATATATAAATAAACTTCAGAAGGAAAAAAACTGGTGACAGTGGTTATCTGTGTATTCTCTTGGAAAAGGCATTAGGTAGATAGTAGAGAAACAAAGAGAGGTTATTTACTGTGTAACTTTTTAATATTTTTAAATTGTTGAACCACGTGGTATGTGAGCTATTCAAAAAATTAAAAGAAACAAAGAAATGTGGCTGAGTGCGCCTCAGGTCTGTCTTCCCAGAGGCTCATGGGATTGGTAGCCCTGTGTTGGAATCACCTTCCCTTGGGGTTTAGCAAGATGATAAGGGAAAGTAGAAAAGAGTGGTGGGAAAGGGAATGGGAGGGGCACAGGGCACTGGGCCATTGCTCACAAGGCAGCTCTTTGCCCCACTGGCCTGACTCTCTGGCACCCCTAGTGGAAGGTTGCAGGCATTACCCTGCTTGGATCAGTAGCCACGCCCATAGGTGTGGGCAAACTGAGGGCTAACACTGCCTCTTCTGAAGGGGTAACATGGTTCATAACCATGCTACCTCGAACTCCTGGCCAGGAGCAAGCTGGGCATGCATAGAGAATACCTTTCTTCCGCCTGGCAGGTGCACATGGTATTTTACCTCGACTGTTCTATCATTCAGCACAGCAAAGTCACCATCAGTGCTAAGCAGGGCTGACTCTTGCCCAGGGCAGTCGACGAAAATCACTGTGGGGAAGAGAGAAACAGAGTATTAGGAAGAAGAGGGCTTCTGGAAACTACCCTAGTGGAAGCAACACCTGACAACAGCCCCCTGACTGGATCAAAGATGGTGTCAAGCCACTGCAGGAGACCTGGCTTTGGTCTCCATTGTAATCAAATACAGATGGGGCTTCCAACTTTGGCCTCAAGAGGAAGGACCACATTGTGGTTTGTGGGCCAAGTTCCCTTCTTTGTTCATGAGACCAAAGAATCAACATCATACTCATTCCACAACATCAGCCCCAGATGGCCTCATGAGACAAAGGGTTGACCCAAGGTCATGGTTGGAGGCAGGAGATTTTTAGCAGTTCGGAAGACCACGAGTCTACCTACATGCACTGTGTATCCTGCGACACTGCTGCCTACACATATCATTCTGGATAATCTCTAGCTGTTTCAGTTTGTCATGTTCCCTCTGAACCCCCCCTGCTTAGCCACCTTTTCAATAAGCACTCTGAGGTGATAACTACCATTCACTAAGCCAGAGACTAGGCGCATTTCATCCTTACAACTACCTTAACAAAGGTAGGTATTAGCTCCTTTATAAAGATAAGAAAACTGAGGTTCAGAAGCCTTATCAGCCCAACTACAAAGCATTTGCTAGAGAGTATTTACAACCAGTGTTATTACCCACGCTTCCTTGTGGCCAAAGCATGAGAAGAGCACCTGCTGAGGGCACACCTGGGCCCATCAGCACCTGCTCTGGCCCAGACACCAGTCTGCATCGTTTTCCTAGGCTGCCGCACGGCAAGACCACAGGGACAGTCCTGTGCCACAGAGGTGTCAGCATGAGGCCTCCCAAATGTCCTTTTCTGAAAAATTGTCCTTTAGTCTCAGATGATGATGATTGTTTTTTCCCCCCGCCTCCACAACTCCCTCCCTCATTTTTAAAACTTATTTTGAGAGAGAGACAGAGTGTGAGCATGGGTGAGGGGTGGGGTGAGGGACAGAGAGAGAAAGAGAATCCCAAGCAGGCTCTGTGCTGTAAGCATGGAGCTCAATATGGGGCTCAAACGCAAAAACTGTGAGATCAAGACCTGAGCCAAAACCAAGAGTCAACTGTTAACCCACAGAGTCTCCCAGGCGCACCTTATGATGACTGTTTTAAAAATAATCCTGAGGCGCCTGGGTGGCTCAGTTGGTTAAGCGGCCGACTTCGGCTCAGGTCATGATCTCGCGGTCTGTGAGTTCGAGCCCCGCGTCGGGATCTGTGCTGACAGCTCAGAGCCTGGAGCCTGCTTCACATTCTGTGTCTCCCTCTCTCTCTACCCTCCCCCACTCATGCTCTGTCTCAAAAAAATATATAAAAAAAAAAACAAAAAAAAACCCAATCCTTCCTTGGAGCACCTGGGTGGTGCAGTCACCTCTGATTTTGGCTCTGGTCATGATCTCACCATTCCTGAGTTTGAGCCCTGCATAGGGCTCTATGCTCACAGCTGACACTTGTTGGAAGAAGCACTGGGGTGTTATACATAAGGGATGAATCACTGGAATCTACTCGTGAAATCATTATAGCACTATATGCTAATTAACTTGGATGTAAATTTAAAATAAAAAAAATAAGTAAATAAAGTTAAAAAAGAAAGAAAAAGAAAAAAGCAAAGACATTGGTCTAACGAAGAAACATGAATAGCCAAAAACATATGAAAAGATGCTTAGTGTCATTAGTCATTAGGGAAATGCAAATCAGAATCACACTGTGGTACCACTTCACGCCTGTGAGGAAAACAATTTTATTTTATTAAAAAAGTTTTTTTAATGTGTTGTTTTTGAAAAGATAGAGAGAGAGCATGCAAGCAGGGGAGGGGCAGAGAGAGAGGGGGACAGAGGATTTGAAGCGGACTCTGAGCTGACAGCACAGAGCCCGACGTAGCGCTCGAACCCACCAATGGTGAGATCATGACCTGAGCTGAAGCTGGATGCCTGGGCGCCCCTAGGAAAACTTTTTTTTTTCCTTAAAGAAAGAAAACTAACAAGTGCTGGAAGTGCGGGAATGTATACAGGGAATTCCTCCTGTACTGGGAATGTGAAATGGTTGAAAAAGTTTGGTGGTTCCTCACAGGTAAACAGAATTACCGTATGATCCAGCAATTCTGCTTCTAGAAGTGAAAGCAGGAGCGCACAGAGAAACTTGTACACTAATTTTCATAGCATCATTTTTCACAATAGCTGAAAAGTGCGAACCACCCAAGACTCCATCAAGATACGAAGAGATAAACAAAATGTGTTATATACATGCAATGGAATGCCATTCAGGTTTCAAAAGTAATACAATTCTGACACATGCTACGATATGGATGAACCTTGCCAACATTAAGCGAGGTGAAATAAGCCAGTCACAAAAGGACAAATACTGTCGGATTCTGTGTATATGAGGTACCTAGAATGGTTAATAGAGATAGAAAATAGAATAGAGGTCACCAGGGGGCTGGAGAGAGGGGCAAGTGGGGAGTTACTGCTCAATGGATACAGTTTCTGTTGGAGATAATGAAAAAGTTCTGGAGATGGATTACCATGCCGGTTGCACAACACTGTGAATGTGTTTTAATGCCACTGAATTGTTTACTTTAAAATGGTTAAAACAGACAATTTTAGGTCATGGATATTCTACCTCAATAAGAAAAACAGCCACAGTCAGATGTAGGAGTGTAAAACAGAATAGTCATTTTGGAGAGCTGTTGGGTGGTATTTACCGAAGCTAAATACACACATTCCCCAAGACCCAGCAATTCCCCTTTGCGGTAGAGACCCAACAAAAACACATTCGCCGGAAGGCATGTGTTACAATGTTCACGGCAGCACTGCTTCTAATAGTGAAAAACCGGAACCACTCCAAAGGTCCATCAAGGGAGACGGACAGAAACACTATGGTATGTTCACCTAATGAAATCAACCACAAGGACAGACAACAACGTGGATGAATCTTACAAACACACGGCTGAATAACAGCGGCTAGATGTAAGAGAGGACATAGGTATGACCACATCGACATGAAGGTCAAAAAGGCACAACCGAACCAAGTGAAAGAAGTTAAGACACTGGTCATCTTTTGGAGAGAGGGGTCAGTGACTGGAAGGGAGAAGAGAGGAGGCTTAAAGTCATACGGAGGTGCCTTCCGCTCCCCAGAGCCCAGTGCAAGCTCCCAAGAACCCAAGAGCCCACAGAGAGAGGCAGGATCCAGTTGGGGACGGTTGTAACATGTCTGTGACAAAGAGAAGATGTTTAAAAATCAGACTGTCCGGCTGACAAGGTGCCCACTAAGGGCTGGTGGGCTGTGTGATATGCTCACCCGGTGAGAGGAGAAAGTGGGGTCTAGGCCTGAGTTCGCTCCAGAGGGTCCTGGAAACCGCAAGACTCTCAGGTCACCTTTCAGGGTGACCCTGACCTCTGCCTACTGCACACAGCTCAGTAGTCTCGTCATCTGAGGAATTTGCTCTAGGGCTAAAAGGACCAGGAATGGGATGTGGCAAATCACCTTAACATAGAGCAATGGTCAAATAATCCATGGGTGCTTACTCCATGGAATAGTTATCCAACTATGCAAAACGGTATTTATAGTAGAGTTTTTAAGTTATCTAGGGAAGTTCTTATGCTACGAAGTGAAACAAACTAAGCAGAATGTAGACCTATATAATATATGCAACTATGCACATTTAAAAAGTTTAGAAGGGGACACATGGGTGGCTCAGTCAGTTAAGCCTCCAATTTGACTCCGGTCACGATCTTACAGTTCATGAGTTCGAGTCCCATATTGGGGCAGAAACCATATTGACACAGATACAGAGAGAAGACCCTGTAAAGACTGAGAACACAGCCATCTACAAGCTAAGGAGAGATGCCTCAAACAAAACCAACCTGGCTGGCACCTTACTTTTTGTTGTCTAAGCCCCTCAACCTAGGTTACTTTGGTACAGCAGCCCTGGCAAACGAAGACAACATACACCGTTCACAGGAGTCAAGAATCCCTCTGCTCCTGAAGTACTACTAACAGCTGACATTTAAATCTTTTTAAGATTTTATTTTCAAGTAATCTCTATATCCAACGTGGGGCTCTAACTCACAACCTGAGATCAAGAATTGCATGCTCCACCAACCAAGCCAGCCAGGTGCCCTAACAGCTGACATTTAAATACTTTTTTTTTTTTTTTTGCGGGGGGGGGGGGGGGGGGGGGGAAGCCCTAAGGGAGGAACCTGACATGGGGCTTGATCCCAGAACTCTGGGATCACCTCCCAAGCCAAAATCAAGAGTCGGATGCTCAACCAACTGAGCCACCCAGGCGCCCCTTAAATACTTATTTAATCTTCACCAAGCACCCTATGAAGCAGATTTAATGTCTATTTTTTAGGATGGAAAACTGAGAGGTTAAATGAATTCCCTAAAGTTACAGAGCGAGGAAATAGAGGAGCTAGAAGTGGAACCCACATCTGTCACAGCCTGAGTCATTTTCTTAACCATTAAGGTTAATCTTTCAGCATCACCCAAGACTTAGTATCTTTTCCCCACTTCCCATTACCTCTTCTCCTCCAACTACTGAAGTAGCAGGTTGAGTTTGGGGTGCCCAACGAGGCAGGGTGAGGGTTGGAGGAAAGCACTAGACGGAGGCAGTAACAGTACTCCTCTTACAGGCTGATGGGAGGACTGAACGAGAACACAGGGACCGACAGAACAGGATGCATGGTGCCAGGGTCTGCTGCTGATGCAGTTACTGGACACAGAGGCCCCTGCAGGCGCTGACATTAACGCACTTGGTGCTCCTGGGTAAGGCATTTGATTCTCTGGGTCCCAGAATCACTTGTTTGCTGAAGCTTTGAGTCTGAGGCCTGGTTTCCCTCGGTTTGAAAGGAGAAAAGCAGGCTATTAGAGAGTTATTCAAGAGTAGTACAGGGGTGCCTGGGTGGCTCAGTTGGGTTAAGCATCGGACTCTTGATCTTGGCTCAGGTCATGATCTTGGGGTATTGGGATCAAGCCCCATGTCGGGCTCCGCGCTGGCGGCATGGAGCCTACTTAGGATTCTTTCTCGCTCTCTCTCTCTCAAGATAAATAAACTTAAAAAAATGAGAGACAGAGAGAGAGGAGTAGGAAAAAATACACTTGTTCCTTGATGTAGTAAGAATAAGAAAAGCTTAAAAGGAATACCTAAACCTCCTTAGGAGATTCAGCACTCCTGCAAGGTGTGTAGAATTCAGTTGGAAACATCAATGTGTTGATGCAGAAGTTGAAACAACTTACTAGGAATTTAGGTTTTCTCATTTGGAAGACGGAAAATAGACTTTACACAGCCATCGTGATAACCAAATAAGATAAAACCCAAACTCAGGGCACCTGGGTGACTCAGTTGGTTAAGTGACCAACTTCGGCTCAGGTCATGAAGGTTCCTGAGTTCAAGCCCCACATCGGGCTCTCTGCTGTCAGTATGGAGCCCGCTCTGGATCCTGTCTCCCTCGATCTCTCTCTAGCCCTCCCGAGTTCACGTTCCCTTAAATAAACAGTTTGTATTAAATAAACATTTAAGATAAAAGCCTAAACTACAAATTTGAGAACCCCAGAAGCTTACACGGATTCTTATACCACATGAGGAAACTGAGGTCAGAGTGGAGATGATAGCCCAAGGTTACACGGCTAGTGAGTGGAAGTGGAGTTAGAACCCAGGGTAGTCAGATTCTAAAGCCGGGTCTATTCTCTTTATTCAAGAGCTAGTTGAGTGCTCCCTATGTGCCCAACTTTCTCCTAGAAATGAAGGATGCATTGGGGAACAGGTATCTATCCTCAAGTACCTTTAATTTTTTTTTAATTTTTAAAAATGTCTGTTTATTTATTTAGAGAGAAAGAAAGTGACCATGAGTGGGGAAGGTACTCTCTGTCACAGAGACAGAGAGAGGGAGAGGGAGAATCTCAAGCAGGTTCTGTGCTATCAGCGTAGAGCCCGACTCAGGGCTCAAACAAACCATGAGATCCTGACCTAAGCTGAAATCAAAAGGTGAACACTGAACTGACTGAGCCACCCAGGTGCCCCTCAAGCACCTTTAAGTTCAGGATACTGCCTCCTGTCCAAAATCACCTTTCTTCAGCTATCTACCAAACTAATCAACAACGCATTGATGGTAACAGCAAAACTCCAGAAAATTCAAATGTCCATTGGTAAGAGATTAACTTTATAACAACATCTATATAAGAGGACACTATGCAGCCACAAAACAGTTATAAATGATGAGTAATCTATGTATTAATATTGAAAGATTTCTAATACATACAATTAACTTAAAAAAGAGAGATATAGATCAATACAGTCTTTGCTAATTTGCTAACATCTGTATTTTTAATTGTGTTTGAAAAATACCTTTGGAAGGTGACCCCCAAACTGGGCTTAAAGGTGGAAAACACAGCAGGTAGGGAACAGGGATGAGGTTTTTTTCCTGTATACTCTTCTGAATTCTTACTGGAATGAATGCATTAGTTATTCAAACACTGATTAAAAAATTAAGTCACTTTTCCCATTCATTTTTTAAAATATTTATTCTTGACAGAGAGAAAGACAGAGTGCAGTAGGGGAGAGGCAGAGAGAGAGAGAGAGAGAGCAGAGAGGCAGAGAGGCAGAGAGAGAGGCAGAGAGAGAGAGAGAGGGAGGAGAGAGAGAGAGAGAGAGAGAAAGAGAATCCAAACCAGGCTCCAGGCTCTGAGCTTTCATTACAGAGCCAGATGCAAGGCTTGAACTCACGGACCGCGGGATCATGACCTGAGCTGAAATCAGACACTTAACTAACTGAGCCACCCAGGTGCTCCTCCCACCTGTTTTTTCAAAAAAAAAAAAAAAAAAAAAAAAATATATATATATATATATATATATTTATTTATTTATTTATTTATTTTTGAGAGAGAGCACACACACTTGCACAAGAATGTTGGGAGCCGTTTTGGGCTCACAGGTTGAGACCCCTCCCCGTGTGGAAAAGGTTGAAGCAAAAGCTGGCGCCTAATCTTACAACTACTCTCCTTGGCCTAAGGAATGTAATGCTCTTTTGTTTTACCGCATTTAGATAAAAGGGAAGGACCTGGAGCAGGATGCTTTGATGGATTACATCTGAATGAGAGTAGCCTGACCACCTTAAAGTTGCATCTTGGGGATGGATTGCAGATTGATGGCAGTTATGAGCTGGCTGAATATTGGTGTGATTTGTGTAAATGTTAGGCTCCTATTATGTAAATTCACTCATTCACGGGCAAAGGACAAGCATTGGGAATTCTGTCCTTGCCAGATGGGTTGTACCTCCCCCATTGTAGTTGGAAGAATAGGCAATGACTCCTGGCCTGTTTATAGATAATTAACATAGGCAGGCCTAGGTAACTTCCCGCTCTCTCCCCCAGCCTTATATTTATATGCTAACTAACTTGAAAACAACTTGCAAGATTGAGGAAATCGCCGCTTTACTGATATAACACATTATTTTTCAAACTATGCTTACTGATGGGCTGTCACTCATTGCTGTAATGTAACTCACTACTTTTAAATAAAGATACTGAGACCGGCAGGGCAGAGAGGGCAGAGAGGGCAGAGAGGGCAGAGAGGGCAGAGAGGGCAGAGAGGGCAGAGAGGGCAGAGAGGGCAGAGAGGGCAGAGAGGGCAGAGACGCCAGAATTGCCAGGGCTGCCTGCTTGGTCATCAGACTCCATCACTCTTGTGGCTCCCTCACTTCATTTCACCTGACGGTCCGTCCTTCATGGACCCCTAGATTCGCCAGAACAAGGACCCCAGCACAAGAAGGGGAGGGCAGAGAGGGGGAGGGCAGAGAATCCAAAGTGGTCTCGGCTGATAGCAGTGAGCCTGATGTGGGGCTTGAACCCATGAATCATGAGATCATGACCTAAGCCAAAGTGGGAGCTTAACCTACTGAGCCGCCCAGGCACCCTGCACTTTCCCCATTCTTAAAGCAGCCTTCTTCCTAAGGTTAGGTCTCCGGCTAGCAGAGGGCTGGCCAGGTAAGCCTGCCAGCTGTTTCCCTTAACCAGAGACTGTGAGCTGTCCAATCCTCTCCTATCAGGTTATCCAGCCAGGGGCTAATGGATTGACTCCCCAATAAGAAGCCTTAAGCCCCCAAACTCTAAAAGCTGCCAGGAACCCGGAAACCCTCTCCCTGGTTTCTACAACATCTGCCCTGCTCCCCAAAATGTACAATACACTTCCGTGTCCTGTTTGCTGGCACATTTCCATCATCACACGGTTCCACATACTTATAGTTGGGCTATCCATCTATGCGTAGAAAGGACAGTGCCCACAATCCAGGAGGAGTGAACAGTCATGCACTCCAAGCGTACGTGCCTCCCACTCAGGCTGCATGTTCCAGTTGCATCAGAGGGCCCGGCCCCATCAGCTCTAACCTGTGTTCAGTTAGATACAGAGGCACAACCAAGGGGCATGAGTCAGGCAGGCAGGAACAAGCTTCGGCCCACGCTGAGACACCCAGCTCAGTGTTTTCCTATCCAAATCCTCAGAAAATAACCTGCAAGGTGGCTATTACTGCCCCCATTCTGACAAGTCAGGAAACAAGAGGCTGCTTGGAATTAAAGTGCCTTAGGAAGCAGCTTCGGAAGTGAAGTATCTGAGGCCCCACAAGTAGGAAGCAGTAGGACCAGATTTCAAAGCCTAAAGGCAAGTAAATGATGAAGAGCATGGGATTTCAAGTCCAAAAGACTTGGGCTCAAATTCGTATTGTATGAGTATTTGGAAGCGGTTTCCTCATCTAAAAATGGAAATACTACTACTTAATTCACAAGGTTTGGGGAAGGATTAAGTAAGATAAAGTTTGCAAAGCCCTGAGCACTATGTCTGGCCCACGGCAAGCCCTCAACCAAAGGCACCTCTAACTTACTCACAACGAATCTAGGTTTCTGATTCCAACTCTGCGCCTCTCCCTCCCCCAGAGAGTAGCCATTAGCTCCAGCCAAATGCTTTACCTGAGGGATGAGGCACCAAAGCGAGGAGGAGATACATGGGACTGAAGAGCCTAAGAAGGAGCCGGCTCAGTCTGCATTTGGGGGGGACTGTGTTTAGGGGTGCTCCATGATCTACTGGGGACCTCGCAGACAAGCTCAACCGCCCAGGGAAACTTGCGGAGGCACCTGTAGGAACACGAACAGTTTTTTCTGCAGGCCCTGAGTCAGAGAGGCTGGTAAACGGCAAGCCCCGAGGCAGATTGCTACCACTTCCTCCCAGATGCTTCCTGGCACCGCGGGCTGGTATTACTGGTTTCAAAATGAAGTTGATGTGAAACTTCACTCACTCATCACTCATCCCCTTCCACCGCACCTCGTAACAGCTAGAGAAGTAAGCTGAGCCCCGCTCCTGACTGCGGCCTGGCTCCACGGGGCCACACATCTCGGCCGAGTCACGGGGGCACGAATGGACTCGGGTCAGTCTCCTTCTGGGGCGAGTCGGTGAGCACTGACGAGCACATGGGGCAACGGTTCCGATCCGAATACTGGAAAAGACACCTACATGCAGCTCTTCCACACCCACCTGGGACCTGAAAGTCATTTGACCGAGTTAGACTCCAGAGATGCTGAATGACAATGACCTCATGGAGAGTTCAGTGTTTCTACCAATATAAATTGATAGCTTTCAGCCCTGAGCTTCAGCACACAATTCCTAGAAGACTGTGGGGGAAGAGAGTTAGAAACTTGAGGCTGCTTCCGGAGAAAGAATTAAAAAATCAAAGCTCTGTGTATCTGCACGAGATAGACAGACACCCAAGGGAAGCAGGAGTCCCTGGCCTGTGCTCACAGCTCCTCTCTCAAGACCATCCTGCTAAGCCCGGACTCGAATCCTGAACTGGCACCACCATACAAGTTGGGCAAGAAGAGAGGAGTCTCTTGGGGTAAAAGAGCTGTTGAAAAAAGAAAGTTTTCTTTTAATATTTATTTTATGTAATATTTTTAAGGTTTATTTTTGAGAGAGAAAGACATCGTGCGAGCAAGGGAGGGGCAGAGAGAGAGGGAGACACAGAATCCAAAGCAGGCTCCAGGCTCTGAGGCTCTGAGCTGTCAGAGCCTGAGGCGGGGCTCAAACTCACAGACTGTGAGATCATGACCTGAGCTGAAGTCGGACACGTAACTGACTGAGCCACCTAGGCTTTCTAAGTAGACTTACAGGAACTGATGGATACTGGTCAGAGAATTCATTCCAGGCCAGCTTTTAGGATGGAATTGCCTAGACACCTCCAAACTGCCAAGGGAACACCCTGGAAGGGCAGAAGCTTGTCTTCTCAGTCATGACCTGCAGGTACTACATAGTCACCAAGTCCAACCTTACGGGGTGTTCTGACAAAATAAAATCACCCATCTCTCAGGGAATAAAATGTCCTTCATGTGATCAATCTTGGCCGGTTTCCCGGCTGATCTTTGGGCATTTCGACTAGAATGTAAGGGTAATACCCGTTCGAAAGTATTGCAGCCCAAAGGAAGCTTGTGGGGGATGGAAGAGAGATAATCAAGTCTCCATTCTGGCTTGGCTTAGGGACAGATCTAGTTCATAAAGCAAACAAACATGTGTTCATAGCTATCACAGCTTTCTAGGGTAAGTATACAAAACTGCCTTGAAAAAAAAGATTCTGGCATTTTCCTGAGTAAAACTACATATAGGAAAAAAGTTCACCAAGAAATACGAATTAAAAGGACAAGTGCTGTGGAATACTTTGGAAACAGGTGCTGCTATATACTATCGGGGGAGGGGAGTGTAAACTGTCACAACCTTTCTGCCAATTAAGAAGCCTTAAACAAGCCCTCTGACCCAGGAAGTGTGCCAGAAATCATCCCAGACAGGACAAAACCATACCTGCAATTATGTCCATAACTATTGCTCAAATTATAAAAAAAAATAGGGGTGCCTGGGTGACTCCATCGGTTGGGCACCCAACTTCGGCTCAGGTCATGATCTTGCAGTTCATGGGTTTGAGCGCCCATCAGGCTTTGCGCAGTCAGCTCAGAGACAGAAGCCTGCTTCGGATTCTGCGTCTCCCTGTCTCTCTGCCCCTCTCCTACTCATACTCTCTCTTTCTCTTCCTCTCTCAGAAATAAACATTTTTAAAAAATGTAAAAAAAAATCAGTCTGAACAATTTAATGTTTAAAAGAATAATTATGTGGGCCACTGTCACCCAAAGGTCCCATCTACAGCATTGAATGTCATAAAAGAAAACCGATGGAGGGGGGAGGGCCTGGGTGGTTCAGTCAGTTAAATGTTGAACTTTGGCTCGGGTCATGATCTCACAGTTTATGAGTTCGAGCCCCTCCGAGGGCTCATTGTTGTCAGTGCAGAGTCTGCTTCAGATCCTCTATCTCCCTCTCTCTCTGCTTCTCCCCGATGTGCACTCTCTCTCTGTCTCTAAATAGCAAATTAACACTTTTTAAATAAAATGTTTATTTATTATTTATTATTTATTATAAATAAAAAAAAATTTTTTTTTAAAGAAAACCTGTAGGGTGCCTGACTGGCTCAGTAAGAAGCGTGTGCAACTCTTGATCTTGGGCTCTTGAGTTTGAGTCCCACACTGGGTGTAGAGATTACTTAAATGAGTAAATATATAAAAACTTAAAAAAAACTTAAAAAAAAAAAAAGAGTATTAAGGACAAACACTGCTCCGCTCAAGAGAAAAAAACAAAAACCGGTCACAAAACAGCTATTTATTTTTAGTAATCCCTACACCCAACACAGGGCTCAAACTCACAAGCCCAAGATCAAAGAGTCCCATGCTCTTCCCAATGAGCCAGCCAGGTGCCCACAAGGCGTCATTCGTACTTTGACAATTATAACATAAAATATTAGTATTTTTATACTTATAGAAGAGACCAGAGAAATGGGGGAAGAGAAGACACAGAAAGAGAATGGGACTGAGCCTTGGCACCAGCAAAGTGGCCTAGCCCTCCCGAGGACCAATGATCCCAGAAGCAAAAGAAACCAACATAGTGGAGGGTGAGCAAGATCTAATCTAAGTCTCTCAATGGGTCAAGGGAGGGGGATGGGGGAGGAGGAGGAGTCCATAAGGCATGCTGGGAAGCCGAGGGGCTCGAGGTGGCCCCAAGGCCCTCCTGGGGACCCAGACTCTTCTTCCAAAAGCTGAGAGCAGAGCTAGCCAACTTGCTGTCATAGAGGTGTTCCTGATGATTCATCGCTACCATCTTGGGGCATGCCAAGGAGTCGAGCACTGTGCTAGGGTGGAAGCGCTTGGTGAAAGCCATTCAGACTGGCCACCGGTGCGGTGCAGCAGTGGCTTTACACAGCCAGCTCCTGGACGACGGCATGACTCTGGCAGAGTGTCGCTGTATTGGCAGACGGCCCCCTCAAGGCACCGCTCATCCTTGACCTGGATCTTCCAGCAGAGGGGGCCGATGGAGCTGTAGAGGCCCTCAGCAATGAGCCCTCCTCCTACCCACCCAAGTAGAAGATGAAGCTGGATTGTTAGGGAAGCAGGACTGGAGGGCGACGTGTAGGGCAGTAAAGGAGTGGAACTCGGGCCCTCTCCCTCAGATCAGACATAAGTGAACACCTGGTTAGGAAAACTGACCTGGAAGATCTACTGAAAATGTTCATTCGAAACGACAAAGGTCCTTTATGGACGGGGTTAAACACGTTTTTGATTGGCTACCAGAATGAGACGTCATGAGTCCCCCGTCCCTGACTAGAAAAGTTGTATGGTAACCCCATGTTGTTGGGGAGAAAACATTTCTTTCCAGGGAAGTTCCTTCGGCCTCTCTGTTGAAAACTCTCTGCAAAGAGCTGCATTACTCGTAGCTTCCTCCTTACCCTTGGGAACAGGGGTCCTCCCTTATAATCTGCAGAAACCCAAGCTGGGCTGTACTCCATAGCACTCTGCAGTTTGGAACGGGTTGACTCAAACTTCAGCATGAGGTGTGCTGTCTGGCTTACTGATTCCCACCCTCAACGACCCCACCAGAGCAGAGATCCTGGTGACCGCCTTGGGACGTCTGGGAAAGCAGTTAAGGGTCTGGTGGCTAAAAGCATTTGGTCTCAATCATATCTGAATGGTTCACCTGGAAAATTTTTTTAAATCAACATCTGGAGGTAATCTTGGGAAGGCAGTTTATTGGTTTTTAAAAGTTCCTGAGACGCCTGGGTGGCTCAGTCGGTTAAGCATCTGACTTGGCTCAGGTCATGATCTCACAGTCCATGAGTTCAAACCTTGCATCAGGCTCTGTGCTGGTAGCTCAGAATCTGAAGCCTGCTTTAGATTCTGTGTCTCCCTCTCTCTCTGCCCCTATCCTGCTCGTGTCTCTGTTTCTCACTCTCTCAAAAGTAAATAAACACTTAAAAAAATTAAAAAAAAAAAAAAAGCACCTGATTGCCTCATGTATTTCTCCGACATAGGTCAACTGGAATGGCTTTCGGAGGGCACTTCAAAAGATGTGATCAAGATTTCAAACATCTAGATCCTTCCTCTGAACAGCACATGTATCTGTTTATTCAGTATCTGCCCCTGGATGTTTCACAGGTGTCTTGAAATCAGTATGTCAAAAAGCAAATCCATGATCTCTACTCTTACCCTAAATATGGTTCTTTTCCACAGTCTCCTAGAGAAATGACATAGCATGCACTTAGGTACTCAAGCCCAAAATCTGGGTCAGAAGCAGCTCGGTATGGGTCTAGAGTACCTGGGCTCAAATTTTGGCTCCACCACCAACTTTGGGCAAATTTGTTTCCTCATCTATAAAGTGGAATGATGCTAATAATATCCATATCAGTTAAATGCGTTAATACTTAGCACAGTGCCTGGGATATGGTTAGCTAGAATCATCATCTTCCATGATCATTTCTCCTTCGGACTCTCCCTCCAAGTCAATCACCAAGACTCATCATGCCTCTTCATCTCTACTCATGGTACTTTAGTACATATCACATATTTAGCCTAAATGAGTGCAAAAATCTCCATTAAAAAAAAAGGACCTTTTAAAAGTGCAACAAATGATACATTTGAGAAAATGAAAGAAGATCACTTCCTTGTTTGAAACTCATGAATGGTGTGCCATTGTTCTTAGAATTAAAACAATTCCTTAATGTGCTCATTCTGTTTCTACTGTCTAGCCACGTTAGTACTCTCCTTAAATGCAGCATAACCCTCTTACCACAGGACCGTTGCACATGCTGCCCCAGCTGTCTAGAACAGCGTCTCCCTACACTCCCACTCCAATTTATCCAGTTAACTCCCAACAATTTTCAGAGCCCAAAGCAGGTGACTTTCTCAGGGAAGCTCTATGTAACTTTCTGACAAAATTCATTACAACTGTAATTATATGTTTACTTGTTATTATCTCATTGCCTATCTCCCTTAATACTCTCAATATATGACCAAAGGCAAAAGACTAAGTTAGAATTTGCTTATCACTGGATCTCAACACTTAGCCCAGGGTCTGATAAAAAGTAGGTGTTCAGTAATTGTTGAGTAAACTATCAGAGTCCTTTGACCTAGCAATTTTGCTTCTAGGAATGCATTCTACTTTTTTTTTAATTAATGTTTACTTATTTTTGAGAAAGAGAGAGAGCACAAGCAAGAGAAGGGCAGAAAGAGAGGTGGGAAGAGGATCCAAAGCAGGCTCCGTGCTGCCAGCAGACAGCCACCCAAACACCCCTAGGAATGTATTCTAAAGAAATATATTATTACCACTGCTATTATTACCACTGCTAACACCTAAACATTTATTTATTTACTAAATGCTTCTTCATATACTAATTCATTTAATCCTTACTAGAGCCTTAGCAAATCCCCGTCACTCTCCCTCTTTCACAGCTAAGCAAACTGAGGCACAGAGGTTAAACTTACAGCTAGTACGTAGACTAACTGATTTAACCCAGGCATTCTGCACATTATAATACAGTTATATTTTATGCAAATTTCAATTGTAGAAATTTGAAGTGGTACCATAAATATTTAAGTCTGACTTTGTACGCAAAGTTGGAAGAAATGCAAACCTCTCAAATCAAGAAACAGAGCACAGTCACCTAATTTCGGATCGGGAGAGACTAATGAACCGCGAGCACTCCCCTCGATCCCCTCCCCACACACGTCCACTGCGCGGATGTTCACTGAGAGCCGCAGCCTTGACTCACGGGAGTCATGAATCATTGGAGGTTTTCAAGAATGCACCTTTTACAGCACGCAACTGCCTGGTCAAGACTGTTCACTGCAGCAATATATGGGTTGAAGAAAAAACCCATAAGCAGCTCTTGAGGGACAAGAAGGTCATAAATGAGTATCCTTTTATTTATTCATTCATTCATTCATTAAAAAATTCTTTTAATGTTTTAATTTTTTAACGTTTATTTTATTTTTGAGAGACGTAGAGACAGAGCATGAGCAGGGGAAGGGCAGAGAGAGAGGGAGACACAGAATCTGAAGCAGGCTCCAGGCTCTGAGCTGTCAGCACAGAGCCCGACACGGAGCTCGAACTCACAGACCATGAGATCGTGACCTGAGCTGAAGTCGGCTGCTTAACCAACTGAGTCACCCAGGCACCTCTAATGTTTATATGTTTTGAGAGAGAGAGCACGCATGCAAGCAGGGGAGGGGCAGAGAAAGAGGGAGAGAGTGAGAGAGAATCCCAAGCTGGCTCTGTGCTGTTAGCACAGCATACCCTTAACGCAATTAGCCACCCAGGCACCCGAGCACCCTCTTTAAGAATAGAAATCAGGGGCGCCTGAGTGGCTCAGTCGGTTAAGCAATTAAGGGTCTGACTCGACTCAGGTCATGATCTCACAGTTTGGGAGTTCGAGCCCCGCATCCGGCTGTGCTGACAGCTCGGAAGCCTGGAGTCTGCTTTGGATTCTGTGTCTCATTCTCTCTCTGCCCCTCCCCTTCTTGTGCTCTGTGTGTCTGTCTCTCAAAAATAAATAAATGTAAAAAAAAAAAAAAGAAGAACAGAAATCAACTTTTATTCAGCAAAATGCTTACTAACTAGATTTTGAAATCTAAAGGAAAACAAGAAAAATTTCATTTTTGTTTTGACTGAATGCCACATTTTCTTTTCTTTAAAATTTTTAAAAATGTTGGTTTATTTTTGAGAGAGAGAGACACAGCATGAGCCGGGGGAGGGGCAGAGAGAGAGAAGGAGACAAAGAATCTGAAGCAGGCCCCAGGCTCCGAGCTGTCAGTACAGAGACGGACTCAGGGCTCGAACCCAAACGCCACGAGATCATGACCTGAGCCGAAGTCAGACGCTTAACAGACAGAGCCACCCAGGTGCCCCTGAATGCCACATTTTCAAGCTCTCAACACCCAAGGAAAATAATGCAAGTGCTAAGAGATTTGACGGTTTACTTCTGAGTTAAGCAGTTTACATTTTTTAAATTTTTGATAACTTGAAACATTCAGATAATTAAGTCATCAGACAATAGTATGAAAAACGAATGATTTTTAAACGGCATAGTAAACTTACTAAGCTTACTGCAAAGCCTGTCTATTATTCAAACATAAAAGCTTAATTTATCTGAATGGGGTGAAGATGAACAATTCACGTGATTGCACATCTACAGCTAGCCTTTCCTAATAAGGGGATTCCTGATAGTTAGAGTTCTGAAAATCCAAACACTTTACAACTTTTATGTTAACTCCTCCCCGCTTCCACATCTGCGAAAGATAAAAACAGGGGGTTAGGTACATAAATCACGGCATATCCACCACATAGAAGACCACGGAGCTCTTAAAGACAAGATAGATGTGTATTTAACAGTCTGCAGAGATGCCTGTGATTAAGTTAAAAAAGCAAGGTGCAGGGGCGCCTGGGCGGCTCAGTCAGTGAAGCCTCCACCTCCTGGTTTCGGGTCAGGTCATGATCTCATGGTTTGTGAGTTCAAGCCCTGAGTCAGGCTCTGCGCTGGCAGTGTGGAGACACTCAACCGAGTGAGCCACCCAGGAGCCCCCCCTCCCAATTCTTGTTTTAAAAATTCCTGAATGCACACAGAAGCTTCCCCTCAAGAGAAAGGTCTACAAGGAGTCACGTTAACCACTGGATGTGCTCATCCTTAGAACTGAGGAGGGCAAGAACTTTCATGAGTTTCTGATTTGCTTCTATTGAGAGGCAATGGCGTTCAGTGGTTAAAGCTTGGGCTGGTTAGAATCGAATCCAAGCTCTGCTATTTACTTCTTGTGTGATCTTGGGCAAGTTGCTCAACCTCTCTGACTTCAGTGTCCTTAAAGACACACACACACACACACACACACTCTATTATACAATACCCAGAGTTCTGGGTAAGGTGGTAAGAGCCGTACCTGTCACATACTAAGTGCTACATAGTTTACTGAAAAACATGGTCTTTACAGTGAACATATATTCATGTCTTAATGTAAAATTCCAACCAACCAGCCCAACCCTAGTAAACAATACAAAATGGTACATACAGAGGGGGATGTGATAAAAATAACAAGCTCCCTAGGCAATTCTGATATTCAGCCAAGCCTGCCAACGACTGACTCAGGGGCCAAAGACACTGGTAAACCAGTTGGAGGGTGGCTGAGTCCCAGCTGGGGAATGCAGGAGGATTCTGGAAGCGGAAAAAGACCATAAAAGTCAAGAAAATAGCAGGTCAGGCAGCCCTGGTGGGAAGCTCTGGCTGAGGCCAACTCCACAGAGAGGGTAGGGTGTGGGCCTGGCATCTTGTTCTGGCTTGTGCACGAGGAGCCCACAAATAGCAGTCTTTTCTCTCCGCCTGAAGCTACAACAAGACGGGACTCGTTGTGAGAAGGCGGCCGGCCGTAAGAGGGACACCCAGCACAGGGGCACAGCCCTCCAATCCTGCGCCCTCGGTGACCAGCCAGCAGTCCACCTCCTCGTAGCTCCAGGGACAGGAAGGCACTTCTCACACACAGGACAGTCAGAGCCTCAAGGCTGAGGAGCTGGGACCAGACCACATAGTTTGAGATAAGAAACCAGTAGGAAAACCCCCATTTTCCCCTGCCTGTGCCCAGAGGCACGCCATCAGGTCCATTGACAAGACTCTGAAGAACTGAATGACATGGGCTGGGGGGTTTATGGGGACAGTGAGGAATATGCTAGGTTTCCCAAATTTGCAGGGCGAGGGGATGGGGAATCTTCTCAGAAAAACACACACGCAGCCTTGGACACAATAAATTCCAGGGGACCAAAGACTTCTTAAAGCTAACATGAGACCCTGAGGTCAGAACTCTGGGTAAGATCAACCTACTTCTAGCCCCCATGTTAAGTTTAAGGTTTCTTGTTAAGAGAGATTAACACTGAACTAATCTTGTGTGCTCTTAAGCAGAAGTTAGGGTCCTGAGATTGAGAGGGAAGAAGAAATCCTGGGATTGTGCCTCCTTGGCCCGATCTCCTCACCCGGGCCCTTGGGGCGCCTGGGGTCCCGGTGGAGAATAGCTCTCTCCTCCCTGGAGTTCTGCGGAGCCTACAGAGGCTCTCTTGAAGCGAAAGCAGCCACCAACTCGCCTACCTCCTGGCTGTGAGGCCCTGGCTCTGAGCCCTCTCCTCGGATGTCAGGCAACAACAGAGTCAGAGTTGTGAGTTCAAAGATGGGTGAGGGGAGTAAGGAAGGAGTCTGTTTGGCTTTCTTTCCAGGATAAGGCATTTTGGTTTACTGAGAGCGGCAGGATGCCAGCCCCCAGACTCAGCTACCGTAGCCTGGAAGGGATTCGGCCAGCTTGAGGAATTTGCAGACCCCTGATGCTCTAGTGACCCAGAACCTGGAGGAAGCCCAGATTTGGCTGGGGGAAGTGGGGGAAGGGAGGGAGGGAGGCAGAGTGTACCAAGCTCCTCCACTCAGAGCGTCGTGGGGGGTGGCGGCGGGGGGGGGGGGGCGGGGGTTGAGGTGGGGGGGTGAGGACAGGCAGAAAATAACCAGCCAGATGCAGATTCTCTGCTGAGGAACAGTCAGAGACGGTGCTTGCTATCAGGCCTGGTATCTGAACCTGCCCCATCCTCCCACACCCTAGAGGAGGCCAGGGGTCCTGGATAGAAATACCCCCGCCCCCCAACTCCAGCTCCTGGTGATTAACAAGAGGCCTGTGGAGGGAAGAGGAATTCAAAGCCCTTGGGTCAGAAGTTAACTATTTCCAATCTTCCTTTAGCTTGGCTGGGGCCAGAGGACTCACAACTTCCTCCCCTCTCTCACACTTAGGCGGACTGAACTGGGTTCAAATCCTACCTCCACAGTTCGCTAGCTGGGGAACCTCGCTTAGGTTACAGAGTTACAAGCCCAGGTTTTGTATCCAGTTAAATGGGGCCAATTCCACCCCACCCCCAATAGGGCTTTTAGGAGGATTAAAAGGGCTTATTACATCAAGTACATAGTGTAGTCTCTGAACTCAGTAAGCTCTCAGCAAATGGTATTTAGGTTGCGCTTTTTTTTTTTTATTTTGTTTTGTTTTGAAGCCCTTCCTTGATGGGTAGCCCTGCTGCTTGGCAATGACAGGTAACTAAATGAAATGAGGGGAGTAACTGGACTGAGACAACATCCTGAGGTCTGAGAAGCGCAGGGAAGGGGAGTCGGGAAGGGATGCTGGAGGTGGGGCCCATCCTGGTTCCGAAGGAGACTTCGGAGACTCAGTGAAGTCATAATTAGGACTTCAGACACATCTGCCTTTCCCAAACACCTTGCTGCCCCCCCCCCACGGGGTGGGTGACAGTCTAAGCTGGACTGGGCCCTGCCTACTTCTTTTGCCTCTCCCTGCCTTACACTCCATGGTCCAGCCAGACTAAATGTATTTAAGCTCCTGGCCCCCATGCTGTTGCCTTGCCAGGAACGGCTCCCTGCTACCTCTCATGCCCCAACTTCCCTGGAGAATTCTTCCTCGGCCTTCAGTGTGGACATCGCTTCCGTCAGGTCCCCTGAAGAACATGTCAGCAGCCCTGCCTATGCGACTCCCTATTTTTTCCCCTCCTGCTTGATCATATGTATATACAACATATGTTATATATATATATATATATAAACTTATATTTAACTTATTTTGTCTGTCTTCCTCCACTGGCAGAGAAATGGCCCCAAAAGCCTCGGTTTCATGCATGTTTTGCTAATAGAACCCTAGCATTTAGAACAGTAGGATCTCGCACTTTGTAGGTGCTCAATAAATACTTGTTATAGGTCAGATTCATAACAAAATTGCCTCGTGGCTGATCTGCTTCCTCCTCTAATTGGGAAGCTCACTGACGTTAATGAGCTATGGGTCTTTGTCATCTCCGAACAGCTAACATTTGTTGGCTGAATGACCACTCAGCTTGGCGTTGGGTCTCAGACAGTTCACGGCCTCCATAATGAGGCAGGAGCTAGACTTAACCACCTCATCCATGAGAGGAAGCTGTGGCCCACCACACAGTGGCAAGGATAAGTATCATCCAGGAAGCCGTCACCTAAAGGGTCATTTCCAGATTCCCTTTATATTTGGGGGGAAATAACAGGCATTGGCTTAAGGACAAATAAAGAGAAGGACTTCTCCCTCAACACCAAGGATGTGACCAAAGACATCATGAAGACTTGCCGTCTCTTAGCACAGTGCTAGGGGAGAATCAAGAATCCAGAAAGGGGGGCGTCTGGGCGGCTCAGTCGGTTAAGTGTCTGACTCTTGAGTTTCGGCTCAGGTCATGATCTCACAGTTTGGGGGTTTGAGTCCTGCGTCGGGCTCTGTGCTGACGGTGCAAGCCTGCGGCCTGTTTCAGATTCTGTCTCCCTCTCTTTCAGCCCTTCCCACACTCATGCTCTGTCTCTCTCTCTCCCTCTCAAAAATAAGAGCTGACTTCTCAGTACAACAGCCACAGTTCAGAGATCCTCAGGTAATCCTCAGTTAACCCAGCAATTATGCTCCCAGGTGTGAGCCTAACAGTGTACACTGAGACGGAACGATAATGTTCCCAGCGGCACTGGTCTTAACAGCCAAAACCCAGAAACTCCTCAAACAACCGGAGACAGTCCAAGTGTCAATTGTAACATAATGGCATACTGAAGGACAGTGGAGACTCACCTACAACTACCTCCAGAACTATGGAAGCATCTCACAAAATGTGCAGTACCCAAGAGGATATTCTGTATGGTTCTTTTACATAAATATCAAATACAGGCAAGTTAACCTATGGTATTAGAGTCAAGAGAGTGGTGTTCTTAGTGGGCAGGGTAGAGAACAGGAAGGAAGGGGCATCTGAGGTGCTGGCAATGCCGTTTCTTGATCTCGGTACATGGGTGTTTTCAATCGGTGACGCTCAGTGAGCTGTACACTTATCATTTGGGCACTTTCCCCCCATTTATGTTATTCTTCGGTAAGTGATTCTCTGCATGGAGACAGTTCAGTCTCAGAACCAAAGCCTCAACCTTTTTGGGCAGGAGAGGCCCTTTTCTCCCTCCTGCTCCTCTATCGTTCTCCAAATGCTTTGCAGAACTCATTTCCAGTCTTAGAAACCCACCGCTTAAAGTAAGCACTGCCTTCCTCAGCGCACAGCAGGGAGGTGAGGGCACCCTGCACTGGGTAACCTAGGAACAGAGTGCCAAGTGAGGAGGTGGGAAGGGAGGTTAGAGGTTTGGGACCTGCTCCCCAGGCACAAGCTACCAGTGATGCGCAACAGGCTTTAGCAACCTGCCCCAGTCTGCTGCTGAGCCAGGAAGGCAGCGAGCCAGCCTCAAAGCCCCGTTTCCCAAGTAATTCATTCCTGAGGCAGATTTATTTGGCCCCGTGAAATCCCACTGGATTTAAAACCCTGGCCTTACAGCTGACTGCCCCAGTGACCTCGCACCAAGTTGCTTACCCCCTTCTACAGCAAAAGGGAGTTACCACCGCCTGCTTTGCAAGACAATCATAAGCATAAAAAATATTAGACTATAAGCTCCCCGAGAGCAGGAGCTTGGTTTTGTTCACTGCTTTAGGTGTAGTTCCCGAATCCTGCCTGATACATGCAGATGCTATATATATAATATGTTTACTGAAGGAACAAAATATAAACAGAGGACATGGCCCAGGCTGGAGGCTCTAAAACAAAAGGCAATTTTTACACAAGTTCAAATAGCCAAACCATCTTGAAGTGAATTCATGCTCAGTCAGATTCATTACTGAACTTTGAAGTTTCCTACCAAAGCTAATGAGGGTTAGCTTTAATCTTCCTCAAACACTGACTAAGGATGAGCTGAACCTGCTGAGGGGCCATAATGAAGTACTGGATTTCTTTTACTGGAACTAAGTTGCCTCTCTCAACTGTTTGCCATTAATGATGTATAGACCATGATCAGGCCAATCACTTTTAATCACTCTACTAATACCATGCAAATTCCTTCCTCCCACCTCTTCTTTGTCTTTGCTCCCAGACCACACTTGAAGGCAGCCCTGAAGAAGACTGTGAGGTTGGGGTGGGGAGGGGGGAACATTCCAGCTCCTTCTCCAGATTAACCTCTTGCTCTTAGTCTAAGCACCCAACCCCATCACTAGGACACTTAGAGACTGTACCTAAGCCAGTTTCCCTACAGGAATGTTTCTGGAAAACCTTACGATAAGAACAAACAAATGATTAATTGCTCTTAGGACAGGGGGTTGTGACTGGTGTCTTTGGGATCCGGCGCTCCAACATTCCGCTTCATTTCATTCACCTCCCACTTTCTGTTAGTAAAAAAAAATGCCACTGAACTTAGGAGTCAGAAACTTCCATTCGAGTCAATGTAGGAACGAAGTCACAACCATTTGAGTTTCATCTGTAAAACAGGCAGACCTTCACCAGATTGCCGTAATTCATGCGAACACCTACGGGGCATCCTGAGAAGTGTCAGGTCCTGGGAATAAACCTAAAGGTAAGAGTCATGTTTGTGACTCTCAAGGAAGCTCCCGAGCTGTTCGGCCTAGCAAATTGAATCCATTAAGCTGCTCTTGTTTCTCCACCTTTAAAACCTCCAGCAGGGCTAGGCTACAGGGCTTTCTGAAGTACCAACTCTGAGATTAAGAGCTCAAGCTGTTTAATAGTTACCTTACCAGCTTCAAGAACGGCAGGAGGACAAAGCAAGCTCAGAGTTGTGGAAGTGCTTTGAAGAGGAAAGTGCACATGCAAACAAGGTATTAATTATATCAGATAATTTCTCTGAGCTCGACTTCATAGACACCTGTGATATTCATAACCCAGGGGCGAACAACAGAGGCAATTGTTCCTTAGCAATAAGGAAACTTGTCTGCTTGGCCAAACTTGAGAGTTTGTATGTACCCTCAGGATAACCCTTTCAACATGGCTGGATCCATCCTGTGCACGGAGGACAGAGAGCGCTCGGGGTGGACGTGGGGAGGTAGAAACACATCAGCAACTGAGGACTAGGGAGAGATATACCCATATTTTTTGTTGAGGGGTCTCAATTGGGTCCAACTGGACTGAGACACTTGGCTTTTGCTTAAAAAAGAAGGCAACAGTCTGTTCCACAGGAAAACTACTCTAAGAACCAGTCATGTTGCAGGGAGGCTCAAGGTTAGCCAAGCACATTAACCCTCCCCCCCTCCCCCTGGTTTTTTATAACCCAGGTGTGCTCCTGGCACGAACCCACCATTTTCACAACCATAAACCAGACATCCAAGAAAGCAGAATTTTCTCAAAAGGTTTAAAACGCCTGACGTCACTGGGAAACACTCGCCAGCCAACCGGACCATGAAATCGAAAACCTGATCACCGCTTCCCCTCAACAACCTCAAGCTTAGTGAAGTGACAGTTAATCTGATATTTCTTGCTTCAGTAAGAAAGATAAGGCACAGTCAACACTCAAAAGCCACGAGATTGTAGTCGGAGAACTTGACAATGAGGGGGAGTACAGTTCTGGCAGAGGTCTGGTTAGCAGCAAGCTTCCTTAGGGAGCCGGAATTGGATTTGGGGCCCTGCCCAAGTTCACATTTTTACAGGTTGGCTGAGTTGCAGTTTGTTAGCCAGTCAGTAATAAAGCCATGTGCAAGAATTTAAAGTTTATGAGGCATGGCCTCTTAATGCCTCTGCTTGGCTCCCTACAGCCAAGAGTTTAAGGAGCCTGGCCTAGCCTGGGTGTTAATTGTTTTGTCAATCTGCAGGGTTATTTGGGAAAAGAGGAAAAAAAAAAAAAGGCCCCCACAAACTCCAGACCCCAGTCCTCTTTTGGAGAAACAAAGGAGAGCCATCCCCTAGGCACTGGACACCCCAACATTCCAACTGTGGAAATTTGCATGTGGGGTGAGGGTATGCTCATGAGGGCATTAGAAAAATGCTAGGTGGTAACAGTTTTTTGTTTCAAAACAGTTGTTTTGAAAGCCAGGGAAACTGTCGATCTCCTTCCTGGGAAAATGCATTCACAAATCCTTAAACACTTTCACGGTTAAGGGATCCTCTGGAACCCCACCCAAGGATCCTGGGTTATAGCTCTTTTCAAGAACTTGGGTTTGATCCGTGGTGAAACCCCCACTGTCCTGGACGGCGGGAAAAAGTCTCCCATCAGCCCGCAGCTGCCCGGGTCTAACACGAAAGTGACTTCCCACTCTCAAGTTTTTGAACTTGGTGGGGGCCGGGGAGAGAGACAAGTAAACCGGGTGATCAAAAACGTGCTTTGATCTCCCATCCACCGCCCCCTCAGCTCAAGACCTTCCGGCTTGGAACCCCCTCCCCCCCACTCCCCCAAGTGCCCTAACATGCCAGTCTCGAGACGGAGGTGTCGGGTGGGGGGGGGGGGGATGTCTCCAAGCGCGCGATGGCCCCAGCCCAGGTGTGCCAAGCCCAGTTTCCAGGCAGGCTGCAGGGGCTCAGGCCCTCCGGGAAGGGCAGGGTTAAGAGTGCATTCCAGCAGCCCGGGAAGAAGGGGGGCGGAGGAGGGGAGCGCGAAGAAGAGAAACAGACCCGGTCTGTCTGTCGGAGACACAAAGCACGGTACACAAAGGGGGCCCGGAGGGGCGAAGGGGGCTGCCCGGGGCACGGTTCATCCCCACACCTGCGCGGGGGTTGGGGGAGGAATGTGGACCGCGCATTCCTTTGCTGGGGCCAGTGGGGGAGAGCTTCCCACGTCCGGGCTGGGTGAGGAGCGCAGGCGCCCCGCACCCCGAAGGAGGTCAAGGTAAGCCGCTGCAGAGGGGCCAAGAGGGCTGGGACGTCAGAGGACGCATTGCTCTCCATCCTCCTCGGTCCGCCAGCCGCCCGCGCGCGAGCCCCCGAGAGGCTTTCTGCGCCTTCTCCGCACCTGAGGCGGAGCCGGCGGCGCCAGAAGTCCCCCGCCGCAGCCTGGACACCCCTCGCGCGGACCACACCGGAGGACCACGTGCGGGCCCCCCGCCCTGCGGTTCCACCGGGCTACCTCCCCGGAGGGTCTTACCTCTCCTCTGCGCCTGGCCGGGCTCCAGCTCCGCGCCGCCCGACTCCGAAGTCACTTCAGCTTCCCCGAAGCCCGCCCTGCACGGCTCGGAGGCCACGCGAGGCAGCCAGCAAACCTGCGCCTGAGGGCAGAGGGGGAAAGAGGGAGGCTGGGTCACAGGCATGCCCGGTTCTGAACACCCATCCCGAGATTCCTTAAGAGGCTTTCCGGGCCACCTTGACCCCAAAGAGCCCAGCCCCGCGCTCTCCCCGACGCCACCACCGCGTGTGGACCCCACGCAGCCAGAGCAGCCCCGCCGGGCTAGGGCCTGACAGTGGAGTACCTGAAGGAGGAAGACGAGGCGCAGGAGGAGGGACACGAGAAGCCCATTAGGGAGCCCCATGGCTGGAGAGAGAAGCACGAAGGAGGTGCCGCGACGGCGGGCTAGTGCTTGGCTACGCTTTCTGCGCCCCTTTGAGAGCAGCCGCCCGCGGGCGCGAGCGGGAGGGGGCCAGGTGAGCGCAGGTGGGTGCTGATTGGTCCTGTGCCGCAAGGTCCCGCCCCCTCGCAGGTGGGGCCGCGGCTTGGCTTGGTCTAGGCACCCGCGAACCCTCTCCGGTCCCCTTTGTGCCTTCCAGCGTTCTCTCGGCTTTTCTGGAGCTGCTCCCCGCAGCCACCCAGGCCCTGTCTCACAGATTCCGGGTTCGAGAGAAAATAAACAAAAAACAAGCAAAAACCCACCCGGTTCCTCAGCCTCCGCAGTACGCGAAGAAAAATGTTTTGTGCCTTACGGCTACAGTGGAAAAACAGTGGAGATGCATCTGAACCCGACTGGAAACAGAGGCGCCCCATTCATACTCCCCCGAGGCATTCTGTTATCCAAAGCTTTGATGGAGGCCGGGTGTGTCCGCCCCACACCCGGCTACAGCGGGGGCTGCCCCCTGCCTCTTTCTCCGCCTCCCACGCCAGCCCGCTTCGAGGACACAGAGTAAGGTTTAAAACTGGCAGTGAGGAGCAACTCATTACGTCCACTGCACGGCCGAACAAATGGAGACTGGAGAGAAGGTCCCAGTCTGGGACAGAGTTCGGAGGCTGTCGCGGCGCCCAACTGGGCAAGGTAGAGGTGGGGTTATTAGCCCCTTCATCTCCAGCAACCCCCTTCCCCCATTAAATATAAACGACATTTTCTCAACTTTAGGTAACATTTATTTTAATTTTTTTAATGTTTGTTACACACACACACACACACACACACACACCCACCCCCACCCCCACCCCCACCCCCACCCCCTCCAGCACAGAGCTCCAGGCGGGGCTGGAACCCACCAACTGTGAGAGCATGACCTGACCTGAAGTCAGATGCTTAATGGACTGAGCCACCCAAGTGCCCCAACTTTAGGTAAGATTTAAATAAAAACCTTACAAAAAAAAAAAAAAGACATTTACCTGCTCCTGAGTGGCTCAGTTGGTTGATTCAGACTCTTGATTTGGGTCAGGTCTTGATCTCATGGTTCCTGGGATTGAGTCTGCTTGGGATTCTCTCTCTCTCCCTCACCTCAAAATAAAAAATAGATTTTTTTAAATGCAGCTGTTTTTATTGATCTAAAATACTGATAAAATCTCGGTGAAGACTGCTATATGCAAGCCGCCTTCCAGTGAGCCTCCTTTGGCAACCACTCTCCCACCGACCTTCCCGACCTTCCCGAGAAACGCCAAAACACCTGCTGGGGCTGGGATTTGCTCCCCTTTAGACCGGAAGTGCTTCTCTTCAGGACACAAGTGGGCCCCAGACACAGAACCCATCCTCACACTGAGTTATTCCACCCTGCCCGCCCTCTCCCAACCAAGCTGAGTTTTCCCATCTTCCCAGTCCCCGAGGCCTCTCTACCTTATCTAGCTGTCCCGAGAACAGAGGCTGACACCTCTGTGTCCCTCTCCTTCCTCCTCCCCAGCTCAGATTCCGAGGTTTAAAGAGGGGACTAGAGTCTCTAATTAGAGATTGTTTGGCCCTCAAGGGCTAACCTGGTGGGCCGCCTGCCTTTCCAACCACCCGGCCTGTGGCTACAAGGATAATACTTGCCAAACGACCATGGTAGTCCTCTCTCAAGCCGAGCATCAGCTCTGGGGCCCTACCAACTGCGTTCAAACCTGTGTTCCACCATGATTAGTGCTACAGCCTCAGGCAAGTGAAATACCTTTGAGGCTCAGTTCTGCATGCATCAAATGGGGCTATTAAGACATCTGCCCTCTAAAGTACTAGGATTAAGGGAGTTAATACATATAAATGAGGATTAAATTAATACATTTAAAACGCAAATCTCAGTACCTGGCACAGAACAAGTGCCCAAATGTTGCCTGGTATTATTGCTTTAGGATCTGGCTCATTTGTCCTCCGCCTGGTGAATGGTTTCTCTCCTCCTCAGCACCCTCTCACATTCCCCAAACTAAGAAATGAGAAACACCGCAACTCTTCAATTTCACGGGCTGATGGTAAAAGCAAGCAATTGGCATCTGGGATTATGGGAGAGCTCGTTTATCTGGCCTGTGGTCCCAGCAGCTGTGGGCTGGGCGTGGACAATGCGCAGGAAGAGCCTGAGGCAGCTTGCTGAGCTCCAAGCCTGTCTTGCTTGCCACGCTCTCCCACCGGAGTCGCTTCCCCGCGCCTCCCACCGCCCCTACCCCCACCCTCACGCCCCACGCGGGGGGTTGCTTTCCGTGCAGGAGAGAAGGTTAGATGTCCGTGCTGGGACGCATGGTGGCAGCGAAGACCCCCGAGGGTAGCCGGTAGCTCCACCTATCTTCCCCTCGCACGTTCTGCCTTGAGCCCGCCCGGAACCAGATGAAGCCATTAGGTGGACCGTTAAACACAGACGAGCCTCGAGATACAGGCCCTAATTAAGTAAACACCCGGCTAGAGGGCTGTTGAGCGCGCTCATTTCCGCCTCCTTCCAGGGCATTCAGCATTCCGGGAGAGGGCGGGGAGAGGAGAAATTGAGAGTCAGCTCTTCCGCCTGCAACTTGGACCACGCTCCTGGCTTGTCTGTAGCTCCCCCTTGTTGCTCGTTCATTCGTTCATTCATCCATCCGTTCATTCAACAATTATTTGCTGGTAGCTTATGTGCCAAGCACTGGAGATACAATAGTGAACAAAACAGACAACTCTGCACCTTCCATCCCCAAGTGCGGGGGTGAGTGGGGGCGGGGAGGAATCAAGGAAAATAACCAAATAAGTAAATATATGTTAGGTGATACATGTCGTGTAGATGAACAAGGACCAAGCGGGAAGTGGCAATTCATGAGACATTCGGTAGGGTTGGAAACTACATGAAGGGATCTGAAAGGCGTTTCAGTCAGGGTCCAGCAGAAGACAGACTCCAGGTCAGGGGGTTCAAGTCTTAGCGAAGGGACTAGAGGAATGGGCAGGGTTCAGAGAATCAAGAGGGATGTTGAGGCACAGGGGACCAACAATGGCAGAAAGGCCTTAGAACTTTGAGGCCTGAAGGGCAAAGGGAAGAAACCGTATCGTTGAACTTTGAGGATTGGGGAGAGCTGGAGAGGGGAAGACCACCCCTCCCCGATGCAGCTGTTGTCCAGGCGGACACGGCCACTGCCCAGAGCAGGGAGGATGTGGGAGAATTCCAATCTCTCTCTCCGTTTGCCATTCATCTTCTGGCAGTGTCTCCCACACACTAAACCCACCCAGAAGCCTGAGGGTGAGAAAGCCCTAGTAGTGGAGTGTGTAGGGGTCATTCTCCCCAGTCACAGGGCAGGACGGGGAAAGAGAAAGAAAATGGACGAGGGGTGGGTGAGCGAGGGGGAAGGTTCAGAGGCCTCACTGAGAAATGGACATCTGAACAATAACTGAAGGAAGTGAAGAAGCAAGTTACACAAGGATTCGGAAGAAAGAGTTTGCTAGGCAGAGAAATCTGGGCAAAGGCCCTGAGGCAGTAGTTTACTTGGGACAGGAAAAAAAAAAAAAGAGCTAGAGTGGCTGGAGTAGAGTGAGCAAGTAGGAAATGAGTCAGAGTTGGAAGGGTGGGGGATAAATCATAGGCCGCTGTCGGAACTTGGATTTTACTGAGTGGGAAGGCACGCAGGCACTGGAGGCGCTGAGCAGAGCAGTAGTGCTGAGACCACGGAGGATGGGGCCAGAAGCAGAGAGGTCAGCTGGGATCCTGCTGCAATCATCCAGACAAAAACTGAAAAGGCTTGGTTGAGGGTGGACATTGTAGACGGGGTAAGAAATTATCAAATTAAAAAAAAAAAAAAAAACAGAAAGTAACAAGTGTTGGTGAGGATATGGAAAAATCGGAACGTTTGTGCACTGTTGCACAGTATGGTGCAGCCAGTATGGAAACCAGCGGAAGACAGCATGGCAGTATTAAAAAAACATTAAAAATAGAATTCCCATGTGGTCTAGCAATTCCACTTCTGGATACTCAAAGAATTGAGAGCAGGGGATCAATTAGATATTTGAATACACATGTTCCTAGTAGCATTATTTGTAATAGGTAAGAGGCGGGAGCAATCCAAGTGTCCATCCACGCATGAATGAATAAACAAAGTGTTCATCTGGTACCGAGTTTTAGTTTTGCATGATGAAAAGAGTTCTGTGGATGGACGGTGCGGATGGTTGCACAACAATGTGAATGTACTTAATACCGCCGACCTGTATGTTACATGAATTGTGCCACAAGTTTTAAGAAGTTACTTTAAAAAAGTGATTAGGGCGCCTGGGTGGCTAAGTCGGTTGGGTGGCCGACTTGGGCTCAGGTCAGATCTCACAGTTTGTGAGTTCGAGACCCGCGCTGGGCTCTGTGCTGACAGCTCGGAGCCTGGAGCCTGCTTCAGATTCCGTGTCTCCCTCTCTCTCTGCCCTTTCCCCGCTCGCACTCTGTCTCTGTCTCTGTCTCTCAAAAATAAATAAATGTTAAAAAAAAATTTTTTTTTTAAATAAAAAAGTGATTAGGCTCTGAGTGTATTTTAAAGATATAACCAGGACACCTGGCTGGCTCAGTCACTAGAGCATGGGACTCTTGATCTCCCGATCATGAAATCCACCCCCACGCTGGGTGTAGAGATTACTTAAAACATTTTTTTTTAAATCAAGATATTGCCAACAACAAGACTGGCTAAAGGATTGGATATGGGTGTGATAGAAAGCGTAGGTTCAAGGATGACTCCAGGGTTTGAGGCCTGAGCAACCAGCGGGATGGCGACACCATTCTTGGGTTTGGGAAGGTACGTGTAGTAGACATTGTCAGGGTACCACTCAGATCCTCCCTGAGATCCCTTTGATGGTTTCTGCGCTCCCCTCGCGCGGCTTCTGTGTGCCGATGCTTCTAGCAGCCTGCATGTGTAACTCTCTTCCGAATCCTTGTGTAACTTGCTTCTTCACTTCCTTCAGTTATTGTTCAGATGTCCATTTCTCAGTGAGGCCTCTGAACCTTCCCCCTCGCTCACCCACCCCTCATCCATTTTCTTTCTCTTTTCCCGTCCTGCCGTCTGCTCCTGGGGTTCCTTTGCTCTTTCTTGCAAGGCAGTGCACAGGAGTTCACTTCCCCAGCTCTTAGCCAATAACCAACTGGTGCCGGAGTGTGGAAGCCCAGCTCCCTTTCCTCCAGCCAGACGAATCCGGAGAGGTAACTTACACCTAGCATTCCTCTGCGGGATCAGGCTGAAGCTGGTCTCTGGGGACTTGGTCTGAAATCACACCCCTGTTCAGCTTCTTGCCTTCCCCTCCCCCCCACCTCCCCCCTTCTCCTCCTTCTCCTCCTTCTTCTCCGTCTCCTCCTCCTCCTGCTCCTCCTCTCCTTCTTCTTCCCCTTCTTCTCTTTCTCTTCCTTCTTCTTCCTCTTCCCCTTCCCCTCCTCTTCCTTTTTTTAACTTTATCTTTTTAGTAATCTTACACCCCCATGGGGCTCCAGCACACGACCCTGAGATCAAGAGCCACATGCCCTTCTGCCTGAGCCGGCCGGATGTCCCGCCTCCTGCCTTCTCTACCCTGTTTCTCCCACTCCTTTACCTGCTCCTCCTGGCATCCCTTCCTAGGAAGTCATCCAGGCACGCGAATCTGTCTCAGGACGGGCTTCTTGGCACCCCACTGCAGGTGGAGCAAGTGTGGAACTGGGGACAGATCAGGACTTCGAAGCGGGGCATGTTTAGAGACGCCCGGTAGTGGCACGTAGAGGAGGCTGTGGTTGGAGACACCAGGTCAGGGGAGATGCCTGCCCTGGAGACGTACATTTGTCACGATGAGAAAGCATCAGTTCTGGGGGCGATCTGTAGACAAAGACCTGCCTGGGTGGAATTCTGAGCCTCTGGGGCCTTCCCATATCTGATAGAGCATGGTCTTCAGCAGTCAGAATGTCTGTGTCGTCCGGGACACCTCCCACACACACAGGGCCAGGAGTCCTGCACTCTTCGCTCTTTCGAAGAGAAGTGCACAAAATGAGGGGGGGGGGGGAAGAGAAAGAAAAGAAACATAGTAAGAAAAATAAAATTTTCGCTGATTAAACAAACAAGAGCTGCACTTTTCCGGAGCTGCTTGTCTGCATTTAAGCTCCTGCTAGGGGCGCCTGGGTGGCTCAGTCGGTTAAACACGCAACTTGATTCTGGCAGACAGTCATGATCTCGTAGTCACATCTTGAGATCGAGCCGGTGTCAGCTCGCTCTGGGCGTGGAGCCTCCTTAAGATTCTCTCTCTGTGTATCCCTCTGCCCCTCCCCGGAGGGTGCTCCCATGTGCTCGCTGTCTCGCTCTCTCTCAAAATAAATAAATAATAAACTCATGCGACTTACTGTGGTGTGGAGTCTCTGGGATTGTCACTTTCCTCTGTCTTTCTACCTCACTCTCTAGCACTCACTCTTTTCTCCCTCGTTGGAAGCTCCTTGGGTCAGGGATCAGGATAAAACTTCTCCAGATTCCCCTACAACACCCCACCAGGGGAAGGGCTGTGCACTGAAATTAGGGTTGACAGACATGAGTCTGAACCTTGCCTCTCAACGACTGCCTGGGTGACCCGGGGTGAGATATTTAATGCCTCAAAGTCCTCTGGAGTTCGTCGTTCCTATTTGATGGGTGATGATGAGAATTATCCCAAACTGAACTCCTGACCTTCCCCTACGAACCTGCTCCTCTCACAATTTGTCCGTCCCAGCGACAGGCAAAGGCGTCCTTCCAGCCCGAGGTGTCTTCCCCTCCCTGACTCATCTGGTACTCGCTCACTCTGCTTTTCCAGCACTCGCCTCCCTGCGGTTCTCGGAACAGCCGGGCGTGGGCCTGCCTGCAGCCTTTGCACTGGCGCTTCCCTCTGCTGGATCGCCCTTCCCACAGATGTCCACCTGCCTCTCTCCCTCGCGCCGTCAGGCCTCTGCTCAGACCTGCTCCTTTGAGAAGCCTGCCCTGAACGCCACGCATAGATACACTGTCTCATCACCCTCTTTCGCCCTGCAGCCTGCTTTATTTTTTCATAGCACTTATCACACCCTAATTTATTAGCACATACATTAATTCTTTTTTTTTCTTTGGGAGGCAGCACACAGTAATGATTAAGAGCATGGACTCTAGGGGCACCTCGGTAGCTTAGTCGGTTAAGTGTCTGACTCTATTTTGGCTCAAGACATGATCTTGTGATTTGTGGAGTTTACCCCTGTGTTGGACTTTGTGCTGGGTGTGGATCCAGCTTCAGATGCTCTCTCTCCCTCTCCCTCTGCCCCTCTCCCCTGTGTGCTTGCTTGCATGTGTTCTCTCTCCCTCCCTCTCTCTCTCTCTCTCAAAAAAGAAAAAGAAGCAGAAAAAAGAGTCACACTGTCTGGCTTTGAATCCTGAAACCAGCTCTTCTGATCCCTGAGACTTAGGTAGGTGATTTTCAACTCCCTTGTGCTCCAGTATTCTCTGGGGGTTCCTGGCTGGCTCAGTTGATAGAGCGTGAGACTCTTGATCAATTCCCTTGTGCTCCAGTGTCCTTGCCTAGGAAATGGGATAAGCAGAATAAGACCTTCCTCATAGGTTATGATTTACTATTTGTAACGCACTTTAGAACATGATAAATGTAAGTGCTTATTAAACTGTATTTATTGTCACTCTCCCCTCATTGAGGGGATCCTCTGTGAAAGATCGGTATTTTTTAAAGCTTATTTATTTATTTTGGGAGACAGGTGGGGAAGGGGGGAGAGAGAGAGCTAGAGATGTGCAGAGAGAGAGGGAGAGAGAATCCCAAGCAGGCTCCGCACTGTCAGTGCAGAGCCTGATGTCGGGCCCGAACTCGTGAACCATGAGATCATGACCTGAACCAAAACCAAGAGACAGGTGCTCAACCAGCTGAGCCACCCAGATGCCCCTGATAGGTATTTTTGTCTGCTGTTCACTGTTGTATCCTCAGGGGCCAGAACAGCCTACATAAAATACTCAAGTATTTATTGAATGGATGAAATCAACAAGATCTAACTGATGAGAGATTCAATGTCTAAATAAACGTAAAAAAAAAATTTTCAAAAAAAAAAAAAAAAAAAATATAGGGATAAGTGTTTTGCAAAGTGTCATACAAATAAAACAAGTCATAACAAAATGAACTACTACCATTTTCTGAGCACCCACTGGATACAGACTCTGTACTAATTACTTTTATGCATAAACTCATTCGAAGCCTCACAACCTGACACAGTGGTTCATATTATTCCCTTTCCACAGACAAAGAAACTGGGGTTAAGTCTCTTGCCCAAGATCACACAGCTAAGGCAGAGGCAGAGCCACGGTGTAACCCAGTCCAGCCTCATTCCAAAATTCATTGCCTGAACCAGTTGCCAAGCTGCTATCCATCAATATTTGGGGGAAGGATGAATTTGTGAAGCAGGTCCTTGGTATATTAGGAAGAATTCCACAATATCCAATCCTTTCTCTTAAAAACCTCTTAAAATAAACATATTTGCCCCTGGTTCAAGGTTAAATTCTGGGTCCTCCAAGAAACATTTAGAAAGAGCTTTTCTGCCCATTTTTGGTAGCAAAATTCCCAGATCTCCACTCCCACACAGCGCATTTATGGGGATGTGTCTCAAAGACAAGTGGGTATTTTGCAGTCTTTTCTAGGAAGTAGCTTAAAACTGGGTGAGGCCCTATTTCCTGTCCCTCCCCTCCACTGCCCAATGCTCTGAACAGATGATTCCATAGTCTTATTCTTTATACTTGTTCTTGATTTTTCTGGGACCACCCTTTTTGTCCAGTAATGTCACTGGCCAGCTGCTTCCATCTATCACTTCTGAATCCTTCAAGGTGCTGAGGCAGCTGATCCCCAGCAAGAAACATGATCCGTATGCCTTCTCTTTCCTTGAATCTTGGGAGGGGCTGTGCTGCCTTCAGCGCCAGCGAACTTTTGCCAAGGCCTGAGCTGTCCGTTTCCAGAGATCAGAGGCCAAGCATTTCTGTATGTGTGTACACTGAGCACACAGAATCAATTAATCAATAAGCACTCACAAAGCCCTGAAGACTTAGGGTTGGCCAAGGTCTAGAGACTTTGAGAACCGTATGGCCGAAAAGGGCCTTAAAGAAAATAATAATAACAATTATAATACCTAAAATAATAATAATAATCTATCCTCAAAGCCGTTCTTCATCCTTCCTCTAAGAGGCAGGTGACCTGCAAATTAGGTTTCCCAGGCGCCCTTGAGAGATGACTTCCTGCGGGGCTCAGACAATGGGAAGCACTAGAGGGAGACTAGAGGGCGGGACAATAGAAAGGCCAGAGTATTTCTGCTCCTACGGCAGTGTCTTGGCAATGGCTGTGTCTCGTCTGCAGCTCCAGCTCCTGCCGTGGTTCCAGGTTCTGCCAGACTCCGGACCCCAGTAACACTGCCTTTTCCCCCTCTTCTTCCCGCTCGGTGTTGGGTGACTTCTTGCTGCCTAATCGCTGTCTTCTGTTTGACTTATCAGCCCCTCCATCACTTCTGCATTAAGTTCCCTTTGCTTCAAAGACTCACAGTGGGGGGCGCCTGGGTGACTCAGTGGCTAAGCAGCTAACTCACCGGATCTCAGTTTATGAGTTCGAGCCCCCTCATCGGGCTCTGTGCTGACAGCTTGGAACCTGCTTTGGATTCTGTGTCTCCTGCTCTCTCTGCCTCTCCCCTGCTTGTGTGCTCTCTCCCCAAAAATAAATAAACATTAAAAAATCAAAACAAAACACACACACACAAAGACTCACCATGGCTTTTGCCGTCCCTACGGGACCTTGACTGATGGAAGAGTTAAAGCTTACACAGTTTGTGAGGTTTGTGAGTTCAAGCTCTGCATCAAGCTCTCTGCTGTCAGCACAGAGCCCACTTCAGACCCTCTGTCCCCCCTGTCTGCTCCCTCCCGCTCTCTCTCTCAAAAATGAATAAACATTAAAAAAAGAGAAAACTTACAAAGTACTTACCAGGTGCCAGTGTTCTAAGTGAATGATGGAAATTAACTTCCTCCATTCTGCCATCTGAGGAATGATGACACTTTACAGGTCCCATTTACATCCTACGACACTGAGGCACAGAGAGTTTCAGGTACCCTGATAACATCCCAAATCTGGAAGCATGTCAAAAATTTGCTCAGGAAGCAAATTAAAAATAGAAGCGGTGACGGATGCCATCCTACAACCTGCTGAGTCAGACTCGCTGGTCCACGGGGCCCGGGAATCTGGATATTTCAAAGCTCCCCAGGTGATTCAGATGCTGCTAACCTGGCAGCCCTCCGTGAACCGGTATTCAGGAAACCCTGACCTTGTTCTGGGGACGAAGACACCTAGACTCAGATCAGGAAGGTGACCTCCCTCAGCCGCACGGCAAGCTCTAGGGCAGACAACAGCACCGCCGAGGACAGCGCTTTCTGCCACCTTCGCCGCCTTCTCCATCACCCTCACATGACTGAGTCTGACGTTTGGACTTGGTTTTCCTAGGAGGCATCTGAAGCCACTTCTTATTAGAACTGTTTTGGAAAATTCAGTGTATAAACAGACATGTACACAGGATTTCTGAGTGGCTGGCCAGTGTTTGGGAGAGAAAAATGGAGGCAGTTTAATCCGCATAATCTCTGATTTTCAGTCCTTTCTGAATAACTTCAGGGGGTTAGTTAATCCTCCCTTCTGCCTTCCCCATTCTGACCAAGATTCTGGCTGGGGGCAGAATCTATACTTTTTAACAGGAGTTTATGGTGATCAGACAATTTGGAAAAGGTGATCAAAATCCAAAAAGCCCACAGTCTAAATGGTCTTCGTAATAACCAACCCCACAGGGCTGGAGTTTTGTCTCCTCCCCACACGCCATTGCTATATTCCCAGCACCGACAGCAGTGCCTGGCACACAGCAGGTGCTTAATAAATATTTACTGAATGAAGGGTGCCTGGGTGGCTCAGTTGCCGACTTCAGCTCAGGTCATGATCTCACGGTCTGTGAGTTCAAGCCCCGCATCGGCCTCTGGGCTGACAGCTCGGAGCCTGGAGCCTGCTTCAGATTCTGTGTCTCCCTCTCTCTCTGCCCTTCTCCTGCTCATGCTCTGTCTCTATTTCTCTCAAAAATAAATAAATGTTTAAAAAAATTAAAAAAAATATTGACTGAATGAAATAATAATAGTAATGCTTTTTCTTGTATTTTGAAAATACTTTTGGTATAGTTATTCCCTGATCGCCACAATGGACAGGATAGACATCAGAGTCTTCATTTTCCAGAAGATGAAACTGAGTTCAGAGAGACTGGGTGACCTACCAGCTCACACAGCTAACAAGGAGTGCTAGAAGCTCTCTCCATGAAATTCTCCCCTCCCGGCCGATAGTGACGAGGAGAAACACAAGTGGGAAGGTGCACGCGTGAGTGAATAACAAACTGTCAGGATACAGTTCAAATGACTTGACAAGGTAAGAAATTCCAGCCTTACCCCAGAGGAGGAGATTGGGGGCTCAGCCATTCCAGAGGATACACAAATCTCTCTCTCTCTCTCTGAACTCAAAACTTTACTTAGTCATCAGTCCAAGCAGCCCTTGCTTGCCTGCTTTATTGGTAATAGTAACTCCCCTGGTACCCATATCATCAAATGCTAAATGCTTTGTGCATCTTATTCTGCCATGTCCCTCCTGGATGACTGCAATAGCCTTCCTTAATTCTCCTCCAATCTGTTTTCCCCCTTAACGTCAGACTGATCATTTAAAACCATCTAAATAGGGGGGCCTGGGTGACTCGGGGCATTGAGTGTCTGACTCTTGATTTTGACTCAGGTCATGATCTCACGGTTTGTGAGTTTGAGCCCCAAATTGGGCTCTACGCTGACTGCATGGCATGGAGCTCGCTTGAGATTCTCTCATTTTCACTCTCTCTCTGTCCCTCCCCTGCTTGCGTGCTCTCTCTCTTTCTCAAAATAAATAAGCATTTTGAAATAAAACTGTCTGAGTAAATAAAACATAAATAAAACAAACAAATAAATAGCCTGGTCACTTTGGCTCTCTGATTAAAATTCCTAAAGGCCTCTGCACTATGCTCTGTTAAGGTTCTGCCTCAACTAGTCCACCCCTACCTCTCGATTAATTACATTCCAGAAATACTTATTGAGGGCCTACCATGTGTCAGATGCTATTTGGGGCATTGAAGATGCAGCAGGAAATCAAATAAGCAAGGTCCTTTCATGGAGTTTATAAGCAAAAAAGTTGAGAAGTTAACAAACAAGATAATTAGAGACTATTAAAAGTGCTAAGGTGGATATAAAGTAAAAAGATCATCTCTAGGGAAGCCCATTTATTGATAGAATGGTCAGGGCAGATGCTCTGAGGAAGCAACACTGAAGCTAAGACCTGAAGGCTGAGAAAGAGCCAGTCATGGAGAAGTTGGGAGAAAATATTCCAGGCAGAAGAAACGGCATGTGCCAAGGTCCTGAGATAAGCAACTTCTACAAACCAGGAACAAAGGAGAAGTCAGCGTGGCTGAAGCCGAATGAGTCAGAGAGAGAGAGAGATGTGGTAAGATCAGAGAAACAGGTGCGTGCCAGATCATATAGGGCTCCGTAGCCACAGAAAGTAGTCTTTTATTCCAGGATAAAAGAAAGCCACTGAAGAATTTTAAGCAGAGGAGGAGTATTGGCCAGATTTATATTTTGTAACAATCCTTCTAGCTGTTGTGTGAAGATGAAGTGGGGGCGGGAGGAATGAATGAAGGGCAAGAGAGAAGGCTGGTGCCGGGTCCAGGCAAGAGATGACGAGCTCGCCTGGGACCATAAGAGGAGACGAAGTAGAGTGGTCAAGATTCCTGATAGAGCTTTGGGGTGAAACTGACGAGACTTGATGATAGATTGATTTTGAGGATGAAGGAAAAGAGGAGATAGCGCTATTTATAGAGACAGAATCAAGTGCAGCAGGAATCAAGAGTTCCATCTGGAATGTCGAGTTGGAGCTTAGCCAGATGCAGATGTCAAGTTTACCATGGGCTGTGGGCTGGGCTGGATATACCAACATGGGTGTCTCCAAACAGACGATACTTAAATGTGTTGGCAATGTATGTTGCCCTCTGACATTTGAAGACGGGGCAGGAGAGGAGGGACGAAGAGAGGTAAAAGGAAAACCAGAAGATTGAAGTCCATGAGTGAAAGTGTTTCAGAAAAGAGGAAGTGACCAGTTGGGTCAAAGCTGCTGGGAGGCCATAAAGAAGTGGTCAGAGACATCTCCGTTGAATTTGGCTGCTGTAACTCTCCTGTGTTGGGAGCATAGTTTTACCAAGAAATCAACCCAGAAACAAGGCTGGATTAGACAGAAGAGTAAATTAGAAGTGAGGAAAAATGTATGGACAATGCTTCTCAAGTTTCCTTCAACGGAGAGTGTAGCTGCAGGTGTGTGTGGAGCCAAATGAGGGTTTGTTTTTCTAGATCAAATTTACTAAAACCATGTTCTCCAAAGTTCAGTCACTGAAGAATAGTCTTTAGGGGCGCCCGGGTGGCTCAGTCGTTTGAGCATCTGACTTTTGATTTTGGCTCAGGTCATGATCCCAGAGTTGTGGGATCAAGCTCCACATTGGGCTCCACACTCAGCGTGGATTCTCTCTCTCTCTCTCTCTCTCCCTCTGCCCTTCTCCCCCAACTTCCATGCTCTCTCTCTCTCTCTCTAAAATAAAAAAATTAAAAATAGTTTAAAAAAAAAGAATCGTTTTTGTTTCTGTCCCATCCATATACCATGGGTACTCTATATGTAAAATTAGTCTAAAATCAACTCACTTTGAATTTAAATTTGCTGGAAACTTTTACTTCAAAAAAAAAAAAAAAGCGACATTACTATATCAAATGGGAAACCAACACCACTTGCCGTAAAGAGCAAATCAGTTCAATAAAACTAAAACAGTGTCACTAAGTTCCAGCCGGAGCTGATTGCCTGCGGGGGCTGAGCCTAGGATCAGCTCTGTTTAAAAAGGGAAATCACTAAGCGTTAGATGTTGAAGACATATGGACATCAAAGTGAGACTTTCTCCTTCAAGGGCTGAGAGAGAATTAAAAGGAATTTTTGGGGAGGAGGGGGGATGGCCTATGTGATTTAAAACTACCTAGTATAGTAGGTCTATACTCTGAGACATTCTTCTAAGAACATTTTATTTTATTGAGAAATAACTTACACTTGGTTGAGTGTGCAAATCTTCAATGTGGAGCTTGAATAATTTTCACATATGTATATATCAGAGTAACCAGCACCCAGCTCGAGCTCTGGAATTTTCCCTGGCAAGCAGGCCAGCGGCAGCCTTTAAACATAACAAAGGGTATGTCTTGCTCGCCATGATATCCCTAGCACCCAGCCCAGGGCTAGTACCTCTTAGGTGCGCTTTCTCTCTTCCTTTTTGGCTTATCTACATGTTTTTTTCCTATTAGTTTTCTACGGAGAGTGTGTGTTATTTGTGAGTTAAAAACCAGTCTTACCCAGGACACCTGGCTGGCTCATTTGGTAGAGTATGCAACTCTTGATCTTGGGGTTGTAAGTTGAGCCTGACGTTGGGTGCAGAGATTACTTAAAAATTAAATCTGAAAAAAAAAAAAAAACAAAAAAACAAAAACAACCAAATGAACTCCAAATTTCCAGAGTCTCATCCAGAACTTATCAATGAAAACCAGAAAGAACAGCATCAGGATCTCCCTGTGTATCTAAAACCCTGGACTGAGAAGAGAGTAGTGTCCAAACAGAAGAATCCAGGAGCATGGCTCCTGATTCCAAGCCTCTCCCTCACGTGCTAATCTGTATTTAGTAGGTCTTTGCAGCGGTCTTTGCTTTCACACCCTCACACACAATAGTTAGGGACACCAGAACCGATTCGTCTGCCCTCCTCATTAAAGCAGGGACAGGAAGACAAAACATCACCAATAAGTCTTTAAAAATTTAAAGAGCTTGATAAAGTCCTTCATTTGGCATCTGCCAGGAAGGAAATCGCCTCTAGGGCGTGTGTCTGCTGTGTCCCCCCTTTCCCAGACACCTTTTGTACAAACACCCCTCCCCAAGGTTTACCCGCAGCTGCTTCTAGGAGGGTGTCAGGGCCCCTTGCAGGGGAGGATGGGGAAAGCCCTTATCTTTAGACAGCGAAGCTAATGAGTTGATATTCTTCAAGCACGTTGAGGATCAAAGTGTGAGATCTGAAACTCTGGCAATAATACAGCCACCTGCGGGCATGGGTGGGCCCAAGCGGGGGTGGAGGGGGCGGGGGGGTGCTGAAGAGCAGTACCAGGTGCTGTGCACACTGGCGGAGGCTGCCTGCGACAAGACAGGTGTCAGGGCTGACTGGAGAAGGCCAGGTTCCCAAGCTGCATGCAGGAAGAAAGAATTGAGAACAATTGTAATTAAATTAATTACAGGAATTTTTGGGGTTGGAGAGGGGTGGAAGTAAAAGACAAGGAAGAAGAAAACATTCCCAGCAAGCCGAATTAACAAATGGTAGAGTTTTAGCTTTAGTTTGCTTCCAAAATGATGCGGCCAGTGTTCTTTGTGTATACTAAGAAAAAAGAATATTGTGATTAAAGTAAAAATTCTTGATTTCTACTTAGAAGTCCATTCCCATTTTTACCTTCAAAGATGCAAACACTCTGAAATGGTTTATGTGCTCCTCCCTGAATCTAAAAAGTACTTTTACATAATTGTAATAGCCCGACGACTTACTTTTTCCACTAAGGTCATATGTTTGTAAGAATTGTCCAAGTTGATATACATGAATTTACTGCTTTATCACCCCCAGCATAGGCGTGGACCACATTTTGTGGGTGGCCATGTAATACCAATAGCCAACACTTAATAGCATTCCTTTCTTCCAGAAAAGTTTCCAAGTCCTCTCTGTATATTAATCCCTTTAATTCTCACAAGGACCTAGGAGGGCATAGGGATAAATCAAATTTCTCATCATCGCACAACTGGTAAGTTGTCAGGGTATGATTTGGGGCCAAAGTTAGGTTCTTCCCCACTGCACCGTCCAGCCTTCACTTCGGTTGCTTCTCAAGTTTTGATTTTTCAGGCAAGTTGTCCCAGTATTGTATCAATTAGCTATTGCTGGGTAACAAACCATCCCCAAAATGTAGAGGCTTCAAACAATAATAGTTTGTTATTTCTCATGATTCTGTGGGGTGACAAGATGATTCTTCTGATCTTACCTGGACTCACTTAGCTGTGGTAAGCTGGCAACTTGACTAGTTGGCTTACGGTGGCCTCAATGGCATGTCTGGAGCCTCAGCTGGGATTTCTGGCTGTCTCTTTCCAGCTGGACTTCTTCAGAAAATGGTGGCAATGTTCCAAGAGAGTGAGAGCAGAAGCTGCAAGTTCTCAGCAATATTGGTTTCAGAAAGTCACAGGAGCACCTGGGTGGCTCAGTCAGTTGAGCATCCGACTTCAGCTCAGGTCATGATCCTGCTGTTCCCAAGTTCAGGGCCCCTCATCAGGCTTTGTGCTGACAGCTCTATGCCTGGAGCCTCCCTGTGTCTCCCCGCACCCTCTCTCTCTGCCCCTCTCCCGCTCACACTCTGTCTCTCTCTCTCTCTCTCTCTCTCTCTCTCAAAAATAAATATACATTAAAAGGAAGGAAGGAAGGAAGGAAGGAAGGAAGGAAGGAAGGAAGGAAGGAAGGAAGGAAGGAAGGAAGGAAGGAAGGAAGGAAGGAAAAAAAAGAAAAAAAGAAAGAAAGACCCACCTTCGACGGGAGGGAAAGCAAAGAATTTGTGGCCACCTTGAACTTACTAAAATAACCATTCTTATATATAACCCTGATATATGGGGAGTGGGTGTGTCTCTAAAGTGTACCAAGACCTAGAATTTCTGGAACTGGATTTCCTACTTCATAGTTTTTTTATTGAGATATAATTCACATACCATAAAACTCATCATTTTAAAGTGGTGAATTCAAGAGTTTTTAGGCCGTGTAACCATCACTATTATCTAATTCTGGAACATTCTTGTTAACCCCAAAAGAAATCCCTAACTCATTAGTAGGAAATCTCCATTTCCCTCTTCCTCAGCCCTTGGAAAGCACCTGGAGATTTAACTATTCTGGACGTTTCATATAAATGGAATCATACAATATGTGGTCTCTTGTACCTGGTTTCTTAAATTTAGCATAATGTTTTCAAGGTTCATCTACATTGTAGCATGACTCAGTACTTCATTCCTTTTTATGGCTGAATACTATTTCACGGTATTGACTAACCACATTTTGTTTATCCACTCATCGGTTGATGGACATTCATGTTATTTCTGCTTTTTGGCTATGATGAATAATGGTTTTATGAACATTCATGCGCAAGCTTTTGTACAAACACATGTAAGGGCAAAACGGGACTGATTCCATTTTGCTTAAGGGCAAACTGGGACTGACTCCATTGTGTTTCCTGTCTTCCACCCTGGGTCCCCAGTGCCTGCTCAAAACCTGCAACTTCCCGGTTCCAAAAGAACCACGCCCAGTGACCTATGGACCCTTCCTCAGTCAATTGGCTAGGGTCACGACCATCACCCCTCCCACTGCCCCTAGACCCCTTTAAAACTATTGTGTTTTTGGACCGGGCCCTCTCTCTCCACCCACCGCTGCGTTGGTGCGGTAGGAGATTGAGCTCGAGCTAGCTCGATTAAAGGCTCTTTGTTCTTGCATCGGACTCGGCTCCCTGGTGGTTCTTGGGGTCCCCGAATTCTGGGCATAACACACACATCTTCAATTCTCTTAGATATGCATCTCAGAGTAGAATTGTTGGGTCATATGGTAACTCTATGTTTAACTTTTTGAGGAACTGCCAAACTGGTTTCCAGAGCGGCTGCACCATTTTACCTTTCTACCGGCAATTCACGAAGTTTCTGATTTCCCCCACATCTTAGCCAGCCCTTGTTATTTTCCATCAAAAAATTAGCCATGGGTCACCTGGCTGGTTCGGTTGGTGGAGTGTGCAACTCTTGATCTCAGGGTTGTAAGTTTGAGCCCTATGTTGGGTGTAGAGATTACTTAAAAATAAAATCTTAAAAAAAAATCAAGAGGAATTACAAAAAAAATTATAGCCATTCTAATGGGTATAAAGAGTTATTTCATTGTGATTTTGATTTGCATTTCTCTAATGACTAATGATTTCCAGCATTTTTTTCATGTGCTTTTTGGCCATTTTCATGACTTCTTCAGAGAAATGTCTATTGAAATCTTTTTGTCCATTTTTATTTTTTAACTTTTTATTTATTTTAGCAATCTCCACACCCAATATGGGGCTCACACTCACGACCCCAAGATCAAGGGTCACATGCTCTTCTGACTGAGCCAGACAGGCACCTCCAATCCTTTGTCCAATTTTATTTTAATTTTTATTAAAAAAAATTTTGTTTAAGTTTATTTTTCAGAGACGGAGCACAAGCAGGGGAGGGGCAGACAGAGAGAGGGAGACACAGAATCTAAAGCATGCTCCAGGCTCTGAGCTTTCAGCACAGAGCCTGACAGTGGGGCTAGAACTCACAAACCGTGAGATCATGACCTGAACTGAAGTCAGACACTTAACTGACTAAGCCACCCAGGCGCCCCTCCTTTGTCCATTTTAAAAATGGGTTGTCTTTTTATTGTTGAGTTATAAGAGTTCTTTATATATTCTGGATAATAGACCCTAATCAAATATATGATGTCCAAATATTTTTTCCCATTCTGTGGGTTGTCTTTTCACTTTCTCAAAAGAGTCCTTTAAAAAAACACAAGTTTTAAAACACCTGGGTGGCTAAGCTGGTAGAACATCTGACTTCAGTTCAGGTCATGATCTCACTACTGGTGAGTTCGAGCCCCGCGTCAGGCTCTGTGCTGACAGCTCAGAGCCTGGAGCCTGCTTCGGATTCTGTGTCTGCCTCTCTCTCTGCCCCTCCCCTGCTCAAGTTCTGTCTCTCTCTTTCTCAAAAATAAATAAATACTAAAAAAAAAAAAAAAAAAAAAAAAACCCACAAGTTTTGGGGCACCTGGGTGGCTCAGTCCGTTGAGCATCTAACTCTTGATATCTGCTCAGGTCATGATCTCATGATTTTGGGGTCAAGCCCTGCATCGGCTCCGTGCTGAGCATAGGGCTTACTTGGGATTCTCTCTCTCTGTGCCCCTTCCCCACCTGTGCTCTCTTTCTCTAAAAATAAATAAACATTAAAAAAAATTAAACAGGGCGCCTGGGTGGTGCAGTCGGTTGAGCGTCCGACTTCGGCTCAGGTCATGATCTCGCAGTCTGTGAGTTCGAGCCCTGCATCGGGCTCTGTGCTGACAGCTCAGAGCCTGGAGCCTGCTTCACATTGTGTCTCTCTCTCCCTCTGCTCCTCCCCCACTCATGCTCTATCTCTCTCTGTCTCAAAAATAAATAAACATAAAAAAAATTTTAAAAAATTAAACACAAAGTTTTTATTTTGATGAAGTCCAATTTATCTATTTTTTCTTTGGTTGCTCATGCTTTTAATGTCATATCTAAGAAGTCGTTGCCTATGAAAATTTACACTTATATCTTCTTCTAAAAGTTTTACAGTTTTAGCTCTTACATGTAGGTCTTTAATCCATTTTTAGTGCATTCTGATATATGGTATGAGGTTAGGGCCCAGCCTTATTCCTTTGGATATCCAGTACCATTTGCTGAAAAGACTATTCTTTCCCTGTTAGGGTAGTTTGAGGATCATTGTTGAAAATCAGTTGGCTACTATTACAATATCAAATAGTAAGTATAATAGCCAGCATCTTTGCCTTGTTCCTAGTTCGGGAATAGTTCTATTGTTTCGCCATTATGTATGCTGTTTGATATGTATATGTCAGGAACAGGACTTTCTCTTTAATTCTGGTTTACTAATGTTTAATCATAAACGAGTATTGAATTCTACCACCTACTCTTTCCTGCCGTTATTGAGATGGTCACATTTTTCTCCTTTAACCATACAGTGTGGTGTATGTATTACATTAATGGATTTTCTCTTGTTGAAATGCCTCTGCATTCCTGGGGTAGCCAGTTGCAATTATTTTCTATTCTGAGTTTCTTTTATAGCTCCCTGTCTCAGATCACGCTTTGGAGGGTCAATCTTGTTTCATGTCTGGATCCTCATCCGAAGCTCCAGTTTCTTAGTTGGAATGCTCTCTAGAAGCTTCCAGAAGCTTGGATTTGCTCATTAGTGATGTGATGGAGGTGGCCGAGAGGTTCCAGGGCAGAGCCAGTGCTTTAGGCTGTGTGAGCCTTTGCCACAGAGAAGCCAGATCAAAGGCAGGCGCAGAGCAAGTAGCAGGCTTCCAACGTCACTACTTTGGTCTTTAAGCAACAGAATTCAAATTCTCTGTCCTTATCTGTAAAGTTTATTCTGTCTCATAAACATTTTTCTGGTGAAAAACAGAACTTTTATCATGCTATGTTTTGCACACTTCCTATATGCCAGGCACTGTGCTCAGTCATTTATGTACATTATTAATACTGATGCTAGCTTCCGATTACTGATCCTTTGCCCAGTTGTAGGCACCATACTAACTGTTCTACAGTAGTATTTCCTTTAATCCCCTTAACTTCCCTATGGGGCAGGTATTATCATCTCTAATTTACACGTGAGGAAACTGAGGTTGAGAGAGATTAACTTGCCAGTTAGACACAGAGCCAAGGTTCAAAATTAGGTTTGTGTCATTGTAGAGCCTGTGCCCTTAGCCACTGCTCTATATGCTATGTGTAATTAGCTTTGTCAGCCCGAGCTCCCATGATCGGTATTAAGTACCAACGGCTCCTTGTGACCAGAGCGTGACCAAGCATCACCAAGTGTGATTGGCTAGAGTCGTTTGTGGTCTGATTGGTCTCAATGTCAGGCTGTGACACATGCTCACATGAGGCGTTCTTTAGTAACAGCCCCCTTAGGGAAATTGTGCCGTGTGCTTTTCTTTTAAGCTTTTAAGAAATAACAGCTTTATTTGCGATATAACTAATCTACCATACAGTTCCCAGTTTAAAGTGGACAATTCAGGATTTTTTGTACATTCACAGCCTTGGACAACCATCACCATAATCAATCCTAGAGTATCTTCATCACCCCTAAAAAGCTCTGTAGTCCTCATTTTAGTAGTCCTCATTTCCTCCCAGACTCAACACCAATCTGTTTCCTGTCTCTATAGACTCGCCTTTTCTGAATATTTCATCTAAATGAAATTGTACAATATGTGGTCTTTAGTGACCAGCTTCTTGCACTTTAAATAATGTTTTCAAGGATATGGTATATGTTTGTAACATATACTAGTATTTCATTTCTTTTTATTTTCAAATAATATTCCAATATATGGATATACCCCATTTTGTTTTTCCATTCATCAGGTGATGGACATTAGGGTTGTTTTTACTTTTTGACTATTAATAATAATGCTGTTATGAATATTCATATACCGGTTCTAATGTCGACATATGTTTTGAGGGGTTTTTTTAATTTTATTTTTTAAGAAACTTCACACCCAGCACAGAGCCCAGAGGAGCTTGAACTCATAACCCTGAGATCAAGACTTGAGCTGAGATCAAGAGTCATAACAGCACTTATGTTGTCACAGTAAAGTCGACTATCGGAAGACTGTAAGAGTTGAAAGACCAGTAGAAACTCTACCATTTGAAACACTGCTAGCTTATAATAAATGGGTTTATATAACAACAACAACAACAACAACAAAAATGGATAGACCCAGCAGTCAGAAAATCAGTCAGTACACAGCTGAACTTAACATCACCATCAATCTACTGATATAATGGACATCTAGAGACTACTTCATCCAACAACAGCAGAATACACATTCTTCTCAAGCTCACATGGAATATTCACCAAGATGTGCCACATTCTGGGCCATAAAATACACCTTAACAAATTTAAAAACAGAAACCATACTATTTCTCCTATCAGACCACATGGAATTGAAATGAGATATCAATAACAGAGAGATAGCTGGAAAATCCTCCAAAACTTAGAGATAAAACAACATACTTTTAGATGAGTCAAAGAAGAAATCTCAAGGTAAATTTAAAAATATTTTGAACTGAAAAAATAAAAACACAACTTATCAAAATTTGTGGGATACAGCAAAAGTAGTGCTTAAAGGGAAACTTACAGTATTGAATCATATATTTGAAAAGAAAAAGATTTAAAATCAATCATCTAAGCTTCCACCTTAAAAAAGTAGAAAAAAAAAGAAAATATTAAATCCAAAATAAGGAGAAGAAATAATAATAATTAGAGCAGAAATCAATGAAATTGAAAACAGGAAATCAGAGAAAATCAATAAAACCAGAAACTGGTTCTTTGAAAAGATCAATAAAATCAATAAGCCTATAGCCAGGCTAAGAAAAAAAGAGAGGGTACAAATTGCTATATCAGAAGTGAATGAGGGGACATTACTACAGATCCTATGGATATTAAAAGGATAATCAAGGCATACTGCGAACAAGCCTATGTCACAAATATGATAACTAGATGAAATTAACCAATTCCCTGAAAGACACAATCTACTAAAACTCATACAAGAAAATATAGACAATCTGAATAGCTCTATATCAATTTAAAAAATGGAATCAATAATCAATAACCTTTCAAAACAGAAAGCTTCAGATCCAGATGGGTTCCCCAGCAAATTTTTAAATGCTATCACACATTTAAGGAAGAAATTATACCAACTTACCACAATCTTTTCCAGAAGACAGAAGCAGAGGAAATAGCTCCAAACTCATTCTGTGAGGGCAACATTACTTTAATACCAAAACCAGACAAAGACATTACAAGGAAACTAAAGACAAATATCTCTCATGGACATATTTGTCATATCAACAAAACATTTGCAAGTCAACTCCAATAATGTATAGGAATTGCATATAATGGAATTTATTCCAGGTATGCAAAACAGTTCAACATTCAAAAATCAATTAATGTGGAGTGCCTGGGTGGCTCAGTTACTTGAGCATCCGACTTCAGCTCAGGTCATGATCTCGAGGTTTGTGAGTTCAAGCCTCGCATCAGGCTCTGTGCTGACAGCTCAGAGCCTGGAGCCAGCTTCAGATTCTGTGTCTCCCTCTCTCTCTGACCCTCCTCTGCTCATACTCTGTCTCTCTCTCTCTCTAAAAAATAAATAAAAATTTAAAAAATAATAATAATAAATTAAAAAAATAAAAAATCTATCAATGTAATCCATCACATCAACAGGCTAAAAAATATTTCATAATCATTAGCGATAAATGCAGAAAAAGCATCTGTGACAAAATTCAACATCCATTAATGATAAAAATTCTCAGTAAACTAGGAACGGTGGGGAGCTTCCTCAACTGGATAAATAGTATCTACAAAACACCTGCAGCTAACACCATAGTTAGGGACAAGAAACTTAAAGCTTTCCCACTAAGATGAGGAACAAGGCAAGATGTCCCCTCTTACTACTGCTTTTCAACATCATACTGGAAGTACTAACTAATGCAATAAGATGAGAAAAGGAGGGGCACCTGGGAGGTCCAATCAGTTGAGTGTCCAAATTCAGCTCAGCTCATGATCTCACAGTTTGTGAATTCGAGTCCTGCACTGGGTGTCTGATGGACACTTACACTCAGGGAGTCACACCTACAACTTATCTCCTAGCATGTATTGGCTAAGTACTATAGAGGTTACAACCTTACCAGGAAGTTACCTATGCTCATGTAAGGCAAAAAGTAACTGATTGGACATTCCCTGGGGTGACTCAGAGACTTTCAGTCCCTCCTCCCTCTATTCTTTGGCACATGTTCATTTCAAGGCCTGCAAAAATAAGCCCGTGAAAGGCAGAGGGGAAGAACCAGGAAGTGAAGTGTCTAAGGGTTTCAGACTCCTTTGTGTGAGGGGGGTGGGTATTGTACATATTTCCAATAGGCTATAAACCTATTTAGATAGCACAGTTTTTATTTGGTATTTTGGAAAACGAATCATCTCCCTTACTTCTCACAAAAAAGACCCAGAAGAGTCAACACAATATTGAAGAAGAACAAAGTTCGAAGACTGATACTACCCAACTTCAAGACTTAGTATTAATCTACGGTAATCAAGACAGTGTGATATTAGCAAAAGCATAGACAAGTAGATCAATAGAACAGAATGGAGAGCCCAGAAATACACCTACATAAATATAGTCAATTGATCTTTGAAAAGGAGCAAAGGCAACGCAAGGGAGTATAGTCTTTTCAACAAATGGTGCTGGGACAACTGGACATCCACATGCAAAAAAAAAAAAAAAAAAAAAAGAAATAAACACAGATCTTACACCCTTCACAAAAATTAACTCAAAATGCATCACAGACCTAAGGGTAAAATGTAAAAGTATAAATCCTTCATAGAAGATCACATAGGAGGAAATCTGGATGCCCATGAGTTTGGCAATGACTTCTCTCTCTCTCTCTTTAAGTAAACTCTACTCCTAAGGTGGGGCTCAAACCCACGACCCCAAGATCAAGAGTCACATGCTCCACCGACTGAGCCACCCAGGCACCCCACTAACGACCTTTTACATACAATATCAAAGGCGTAATCCATGAAAGAATTGAGAAGCTAGACTTTATTAAAATTAAAAAGTCTGCCCTGTGAAAGGCTCCTTGAAGAAAATGAAAAGTGACAGACTGTATTTGCAAAAGACATACCTGATAAAGAATTATTATCCAAAATATATAAAAAGCTCTTAAGATTCAATGAGAAAACAAACGATCCAATTAAGAAATGAGCAAAAGACTTGAGAAGATATACAGCTGGAAAATAAGCATTTGAAGATGCTTCACATCCGGTCTGCAGGGAAATGCAAACTAAAAAAATTTTTTTAAAAATCTTTATTTATTTTTGAGAGAGAGAAAGAGACAGGGCAGTGAGAGAGGGAGACACTTAATCTGAAGCAGCCTCTAGGCTCTGAGTTGGCAGCACAGAGCCCGACACAGGGCTTGAACCTGAGCTGAAGTCAGCTGCTCAAACAAATGAGCCACCCAAGCGCCTCAGGGAAATACAAATTGAAACCAGGAGATAACAGTACACACCCGGTAGAACAGCCAGCGGGCAGAACACTGATAACACCAAATGAAGACAGGGATGTGGGGCAACAGAGGTCTCATTCACTGAGGGTGGAATCCTCACTACAAGGGAGTATGGGAAATCTAAGGTTTAGCTTTCCCACATCTCCAGCTAGAAGAGGGTGGAATGAAGCAATCTGAGAGAGCCAATCCAGGACACCCTCCACAGAGGTGACGCCATATTTCACAGAACTTACCAACTCTTTGAGCTTTACCAACCTAACACATGAAAAACAGTACCTTCTTGTTTTAATTGGCATTTCTCTTATTAGGGGAGAGCTTGAGCAGACTTTCTTACAGACCATCACAATGTGCATCTCTCTGAAACGCATTCAGTGTTCAGTGTGAACGCTGCCCCCTGGATCTGTGCAATATGGTGACCCTGTAATACGGTTACATACCATTTGAATTTCCTTTCGCGAATTCTTTATATACTTTGCTCACAAGCTAGCTTTCTTTTTTCATGATATATTTAACTGGAAACACATGGGGCCTGAGAATATGGCATCCCCAGTACCCCAACTTTCTAAACCTAAACCTTATCTAGTGTGATGGTTAACTTTTTTAAAGTTTATTTTTATTTATTTCGAGAGACAGAGAGAGTGTGTACATGAGCAGGGGAGGGGCAGGGAGAGGGAGAGAGAGAATCCCAAGCAGGCGACCCACTCTCAGCACAGAGCCCACCTCGGGGCTTGATCCCATGAACCTCGAGATCCTGACCTAAGTCGAGATCAAGAGTCAGACGGCTCCATCCGACTGAACCACCCAGGTGCCCTGATGGTTACTTTTGTGTCGACTTGACTTGGCTAAGGGATGTCCTCACAGCTGTTTAAATACTACTTCTAAATGTGTCTCTGAGGGTGTTTCTGGAAGAGGTTAGCATTTGAGTCAGTAGACTGAGTAAAGAGGAGTGGCCTCACCAGTGCTGGAGGACATCATCAGATTCGCTGAGGGCCTGAACAGACACAAAGGCAGAGAAAGGGTGACTTTGCTTTCTGTTTGAGCCTGGAGACAACCATCTTCTCCTGCCGTCAGATATATGTGCTCCTGGCTCTCAGTCCCCTGGACTCTAACGGGCACTTACATCATTGCTCCGCCCCCACTACTCAGGACTTTGGGATTGAACTAGAATCACATCCCCAGCTTTCCCGGGCCCCGGCTTGAGGACAGCAGACTGTGGGACTGCTCAGCCTCCATAAATGCAAGAGCCAATCCCTCACAATAAATCTTGTTCTATATATATATCTGTCCTATCAGTTATGTTTCTCTAGAGAACTCTAACTAATATACCCAGTGACCCAACCGTTTTTTTTTTCCTCTTTGGGTCATCTCCCTCCCAAGGGATGGTCCCGGGAGGGGTAGGGCGGAACAGCCTCAGCTTGGAATGCCACAAGCATTTGGAGGTCTGGAGCTCTAGAAGTCTGAGATTAAACTGTCATCGAAGCGCCTCCCCAAACCCGGTTTACACAAAGTTCTAGTTTGCCTCCTGCCTGCCGCAGATTTAATTATGAATCAGGCGGGACGGATGGATGAGGACATAGTGTGCCCAGGGAGCCGGCCGGCCACTCCTGGCTGCCGGGCTTTGTGTTCTTGTGGTTTATAATGTCTTCGCGGGTGAATAATAACCTTGCGTTCCTGCCAGGCCTTTAGGTCTTTGCTGATGACCTATAGATGCTGGAAGCCCGCGATCTCAAATTCAACGGCAGGCCTTTTAAGCCTGGTCAATCAATCAGGCCACATGGAGGCACAGAAAGTACAATCTGCTGATGCAGAAGGACCCAAGTACCCAGAGGAACACACCACTTGCCTGGAAGTGTGGGGTTGAATTTTTATTCTCTTAAAAATGCCCAGTTGCTAGGGGGCTTAGGGGCTCAACGGCAGGGGCAGCTAATAAGAAGTATACTTAGGGACTTTCCTCTAAGTCCTGATGTGATGCACCAAATTCATCACTAGATATTCACTCCTTTGGCTTAAACCTTTCCCTAATAACTCAGTACTCTCTCCTGACTTACTGATTATTTCCGACTTGGTCAGGCTCAAAGTGTCCCAGTCATTTTTTTTTTAATTAAAACAAATTTTTTTTAATGTTTATTCATTTTTGAGAGATGAAGAGAGACAGAGCATGAGCGGGGAAAGGGCAGAGAGGTAGGGAGACACAGACTCCAAAGCAGACTCCAGGCTCTGAGCTGTCAGCACAGAGCCCGATGCGGGGCTCGAACTCACAGACTGTGAGATCATGACCTGAGCCAAAGTCGGCCACTTAACTGACTGAGCCCCCCAGGCGCCCCTGTCCCAGTCATTTTTAATCCCTTCTGCTCTTCTTCCCCTCCTCCCCTCCCTCATCTTAATCATGGAGCCTCCTTGATTATTCCTTCAGAGTATCTGTAGGGAAAGCCTACTGCAGTGGTAAGAACACTGGTTGTGTGGCCTTGAGCAAGGGATTAAAACTCTCTACGAACCTTAGTTTCTTCACTGGTAAAGTGAAGCTAACGACATCCTCCCTCACAGGGTTTTTTTGTAAAGATGAAAAATACGTGGTCTTATTTAAAAAAACACACACCCACACCACGCTTTCCTCCGAAGCCTCTCTGGCTGACTATTGTCAAGCTAAGAGATTTCTAAGATGCTTTGTACATATTATATTTTAAAACACACACACACACACATAATACATGGTTTTATAAAAATGAGATCATATTCCATATTTTGAAAAAAACAATGTGGCCCAAGCTGGTCCTTTCCTTTCTGCTCCCTCCTCCACGACCCTAATTTAGGTCCTTATTCATTTCTGTAACAGCTTCTTAACTTCTTAACCGGGCCGTGCCCCCGCCCCACCCCCGCCTGCTGTATTCCCCTCTCCAAAACATCCTCCTCCTTGTGGCTGCTGCTCAGTTAGTCTTTCTAAAACACTCTTCAGATTATGACCTCCTGATGCTCAAAAATCTTCCCTGGCTCCCATCACCTTTCAGAATGAAGTCCCAGCTCCTGGTAATGACGGCTCTCCTAAACTGGCCCAGACCTAGTCCAGTTCAACGGGCATTTCCTGAGTGCCCACTGTGTGCCAGCCTCGCGCTTGGCTCAGGGATGACTCAGCAAGAATAAGGCATAGTCTCCTCCACCATCTAGTGGGGAGTCAGATAGAAGAACAGACATTTTCTAGAATACATGGTAAACAGTAGGATAGGGGCGCGTGGGTGACTCAGTCGGTTGAGCATCCGACTTCAGCTCAGGTCACAATCTCAACGGTTGGTGGGTTCGAGCCCCACATCGGGCTCTGTGCTGACGGCTCAGAGCCTGGAACCTGCTTCAGATTCTGTGTCTCTCTCTCTGCCCCTCCCCCACTCATGCTTTGTCTCTCTCTGTCTCAAAAATAAATAAACATTAAAAAATTTTCTTAAATAAAAATAAAAAAATAATAAAGTATTAAAAAACAAAAACAAACAAACGAACTAACAAAACTCAGTAGGATAAAGGTAATCCCAGGGAGCTGCAGGACCTTCGGGAAGCCTCTAGTTTTCTGGTCATGTCGCATCCCCTATTACCCAATTCCTCCCTCTTCTGTATCTCAAACATATCATGGCGACTCTATCTTTACCCCCGGGCAGGGTAGGGCCTGGTGACTCAGATAACAACACCTGCTGCACGGTACTCCGGTACTCCGTGGTACTCCATTCGTTTGTTGGGCCACTGCCAAGACTGCACACTCTTCAAGGGCATCGACAGTAGAATGGACAAATCGATGGAGGCAGTCACTCAGCGGAATACTGCACAGCAGCGAGATGAATGGGCCACAGCAACGTGCAGTCACGCAGGTGAATCTCACAGACGTAACACTGAGTGAAAGAATCCAGACGCAGGAGGGTACAGAGCATTATGATCCCATTTACACAAATCCAAGTACAGGCAAAACTAATCTACGGTGTTAGAAGTCAGGATACTCAAGTTTCACCGAACTGTGCTTACTCTTACTATGTGTGATGTGTTCCATTGTTTCTTTTTGGTTCTCTCTTTCTTTCCTTTTTAAGTGCTAGTCATCACTCATTTAATTGGCCCAATAAAGCATCAAAACCCACAGTTTGAAAACCACACTACTCTAGGGGGGCCTTGGTGGCTCAATTGGTTAAGCAACTGACTCTTGATTTCAGCGCAGGTTATGATCTCACGGTTCGTGAGATCAAGCCCCCCATCGGGCTCTGTGCTGACAGCACGGAGCCTAACTGAGATTCTCTTTCTCCGTCTCTCTCTGTCCCTTCCCTCCTTGTGCACTCTCTCTCTCTCTCAAAATTAAGAAATATTAAAAAATAAATAAGAAGAGGGGCGCCTGGGTGGCTCAGTCAGTTAAGCGTCTGACTTCAGCTGAGGTCATGATCTCACACTCCATGAGTTCAAGCCCTGCATCAGGCTCTTTGCTGACAGCTCAGAGCCTGGAGCCTGCTTCGAATTCTGTGTGTGTGTCTCTCTCTCTGCCCCTCCCCCACTCACACTCTCTCTCTCTCTCTCTCTCTCTCTTTTAAATAAAATAAAAACATTAAAAAAATAAAAATAAATAAGAAGAAAGTGAGCAAACTAAGTAGTTCTCCTTCAACCCCACTTTTTCCTTGAGCTCCTACTTCATAGCATGCTTCCCCTTCACAAAAGAGTTTCTGCCCACACTGCTGTCCCTCTCTCCTCCTCCTTTCCTCACCCTGCGCTGGCTAAGTTTGACTTATCTCTAGCAGCCAACGACTTCCATGTCACCAGTCGAGAGGTCACTTCTCTGCTAACTCTGACCTTGCTTCTCACTGGCATTAACCTCTCTTAGCATCTGTGATGGTTAATTTTATGAGTCAACTTGGCTAGGCCATTGGTGCCCAGATTTGGCCTAATATTATTCTGGATATTTCTGTGAGGGTGTTTTTGTTGAGTTTTACATTTAAATCAGTGGACTTTGAGTAAAGCAGACTGCTCTCCATAATGTGGGTGGTCCACATCCCATCGGTTGAAGGCCTGAACAAAACCAAGGGCTGACCTCCCTTGAGCAAGAGGAACTTCTGCCATCAGACTGCCTTTGGATTTCATCGGCAACACTGGCTCTTCCTGGTTTGCCAGCAGACTGCCTTTGGACTTGAACTGCAAATCTTTCCTGTGTCTCCAGCAAACTGGTTCCCCCACCAGATTTTTGACTCCCCGAGCCTTTGCTATTGTGTGAACCAATTCCTTAAGAGAAATTTCTTTATATGTTCACATTCTATTGGTTCCACTTCTCTGGAGAACCTTGACTAATACAGTATCTAACTATACACTCCCTGGTCAGCTCTTTATTCACTGGCCTCTGGGGAGATTCTTATTTATTTAATAAATATAAATAAGGTTTAATACATACACAACATTGGGCGCCTGAGTGGCTCAGTCGGTTGAGCATCTGACTTCGGCTCAGGTCATGATCTCACGGTTGGTGGGTTCAAGGCTCTGTGCTGAACACTTGCTCAGAGCCTGGAGCCTGCTTCAGATTCTGTCTCCTTCTTTCTGTGCCCCTTCCCTGCTTGCACGCTCTCTTTCTCTCAAGACTAAATAAACATTAAAAAAAAAAAGAATAAAGAAATAGGCCCTACCTTTTAGATGGAGGAGGTGCAAAGTCATATTATAAAGGGTAAGGACACCGGGAAAGGTCAGGATTGCCAGTCTTGATATCAAACTGCCACCAGAACATTGGTGCCTGGTGTGGGGAGTCGGAATATACATGTCACTTGAGGTAGCAGGAGATCACCTCCCAGTTTTGAAGCCAGATCAAACTGGATTTAAACACCAGCTCCATCAGCTACCGGCTACCATGCCAAGTCTTTGGGTGATATACCTCCCCCAGCCTCAGTTTCCTCATAGGTTGTTGTGAGGATTGCACAAGGTTATGCAGGGAAGCGGGGGAGCACACGCAGTGTGCCCAGCGCACACAGAGCAAATACTCAACAAAGAGAAGTCACATCGTTCTCAGAGCGCAGGCCCATCCTGGGCTGTGCCGCCTCCTCCGTCCGCTTCCCGCAGCTGAGGAGACGGAAGCCAGGCTAAGCGGGACTGTGATTTCAGATGGGGAACCATGAAATGGCAATTACAGAGTCAGAGCTTAATTACAGTTCTTTGCGGGGAGGGGAGGGGTGAGGAATGCAATCTGGTGGGCAGAGGGAAGGGGACTGGGGGGGCGGGGGTTATGGAGGGGAGAGAGAACGGGAGGCCTGAAAATGGAAACACTGAGCCATTGAAAAGGCCTCTCCCCTCATCCTCTAAAGAAATATTAATGATCTTTTTATGTCACGTTTTGTTGCTCTGATTTCAAAATTACTGCAGGGTACCTGGCTGGCTCAGTCGGTTGGGCGTCCGACTTCAACTTAGGTCCTTTGCATCCCATATCAGCTTGCTGTTGTCAGCACAGAGTCCGCTTCAGATCCTCTGTCCCCCTCTCTCTCTGCCCCTCCCCCATCTCTCTCTCAAAAATGAATAAATACTTAAAAATTCAAAAATAAAATAAGCACCTGGGTGGCTTAGTTGGCTAAGCGTCTGACTTCGGCTTAGGTCATGATGTTTGTGGGTTCAAGTCCCGCGTCGGGCTCTATGCTGACAGCTCAGAGGCTGGAGCCTGCTTTGGATTCTGTGTCTCCCTCTCTCTCTGCCTCTTCCCTGCCCATGCTCTGTCTCTTTCTCTCTCAAAAATAAATAAACATAAAAAAATTAAAATAAAATAAAATAAAAACAAAAAACAAAATTATGGTGTGATCACTTTATGGAATTTAAAAAATACATAGACTGAGGTCATTTTGCTAAGTCTGAGCAAATGACAGAGAATGACAAAGTGTGTATGATCTCACTTATATGTGGAATCTAAAAACAAAACAAAACAGAACAAAATCGAACTCACAAATACAGAGAAAAAATAGGTGGTTGCCAGAGGTGGGGTGGGCAAGATGGATGAAGATATAAGCTTTCAGTTAGAAGGTAAGTAAGTCTTGGGGCTGTAATGTACCACATGTATGTTGACTGTAGTTAATACTGTATTATATATTTGAAAGTTGCCAAGGGAGTAGATCTTAAAAGTTCTCATCACAAGAAAAAAAATTCTAACTATGTGTCATGACGGATGTCAGCTGGACTTATTCTGGTGATCATGTCACAGTATATACAAATATTGAATCATTATGTTGTACACCTGAAACTAATACAATGTTATGTCAATTATATCTCAGGTAAGAAGTACATAAACTATTTCACCTATAACCAATCATAGTGGTTGACATTTACATGCGTCTCAGGACAAGAGCCCACACTTACAAATGTCAGTGACTCATGTGACCACCCCACATCGCTTCCCTCTTTGCATAGGGGAGGGGCAGAAACAGGGACACAGAGAATGTAAGTAACTCACCCCGGGAGTCACATCTAGTAAAGAGCAGAGTGTGGAATCAACCCAAGCTACTTAGCGCCAGAGGCCTTGCGTGTCGCCACTGGGTCCCAGTAGCACCTGGACACAGCCGAGGCTTGGTGTTTCGCCCTCCGACTTCTTTCACTTTCAGGAAAGTGTACGACTGTTTCATTACTCTTGAAAGGCTATTTGAAAAAACTTACCTCTCTCCAATTTTATTTTTTAAGTACTATTCCCAGAAGAGCATTAGTTTATGTGCTGCCCTCCTCCCAGTGTTTTTCGGTCATTTACAATTTTGATATAATTTCAAACTCACAGAAAAGTTGCAAGAATAGTGCAATAAACTCCCAGAAACTCCTTACTTCTATTAACCAGTTGTTTACTATTTGCTTTATCATTTTCTCTCCATATAAATATTTATATGGGCCTGTGCATTTTTCTGAACCATCTGGGATTCAATTGGAGACATCATGGCCTTTAACCCCTAAATACTTCACGGTGTATTTCCTAAGAGATTTCCATCCATAACCACAGACCAACTGGCACACTCAGGGCACTTAATATTGCAAAAGTACTATTATTAACAGTACTAATCTACAGTCCATATTTAAGCCAATCAATCAGCTCTGTGTGTGTGTGTGTGTGTGTATATATATAATATATATATTAAAAAATATATATATATAAAATAATTCTTTCCCAGTCCAGTATCTAAACTGGGATCTTGCTTTGCATGTAGTTGTCATATCATTTTAGCCTCCTTTAAAAGAGAATAGTGTCTCAGCCTTTGTCTTTTTTAACCTTGACATTTTTTATGATATAGTGCAGTTATGTCACAAAACGCTTCTCAATTTAGGTTCCTTCTAGTCTTTTTTCTATGCAAATATATGCGTACGTATTTTAAAAATTAGTATCACAGAGTTGTGCTGTTTTAAAATTTTTCATTTAAACAGAAAAGCGAACAGATCATAAGTGACACTGAACACATACGTCACCAACACCCAGAATAAGGGACAAAATGTGACCTGCCCCAGAAACACCCTTGTGCCCTCTGTCAATCCCTGACTACCCCCCAACCCAAGGGTATCCACTAATTTGACCTTTAAAACAGAGATTAGGGGCACCTGGATGGCTCAGTCGGTTAAGCATCTGACTTTGGCTCAGGTCATGATCTCACAGCTCGTGAGTTCAAGCCCCGTGACAGGCTCTGTGCCTATGGCTCAGAGGCTGGAGCCTGCTTTGGATTCTGTGTCTCCCTCTCTCTTGGCCCCTCCCCTGCTCACACTTGGCCTATCTCTCTCAAAAATAAATAAACATTAAAAAAAATTTTAAAACAGAGATTAATTTTGCCTAATTTTGTGCTTTATATAAATGGACTTGTACAGTGAGTAATACTATTTTTGAACCTAGCTTTTTCACTTAAAAATGTTGTGAGCGCTTTTCCATTTCACGGAAAGTTCTGCCCCTGCATCATAGTTAATGATTCAGAGTATCGCTTCCAGGAAGTACACCATGATTTATCTTGTCAGTGCTTGGGTGGCTCAATCGGTTAAGTGTCCGACTTCACCTCAGGTCATGGTATCGCAGTTTGTGAGTTCGAGCCCCGCGTTGGGCTCTGTTTTGACAGCTCAGAGCCTGGAACCTTGTTCAGATTCTGTGCTTCCCCTTCTCTCTACCCCTCCCGTGCTCATGCTATGTCTCTGTCTCTCAATAATAAATAAAAATGTTTAAAAAAAAAAGAGCTCAACTAGTATTATCTGCTCAGTGCCCTGTTTGGGGCATGTAGCTCATTTTCCATTTTTCCATATTGTAAATCAGACCCCAGGACTACCCTCCCAGGCAAGAAGCAGCACAGGGTAGCGGTTAAAGCACAGGCCTCAAAGCTGTCCTGCCTGGATGTGAATCCTGGAACTAACACTTGCCATGTGACTTCGGGCAGACTGCTTCACAGCTTGGTGCCTCGGTTTCCCCATAGGCAAAATGGCGGTGATGATAACGGCACCCGTGTCCTCTCTTGTTGTATTAATAGAAATATAGTGCTTAAATAATGCTTGGCACAAAGAAAATGCTCAATAAATCGTTAATTACTATTATCAGTCATTAGGAATATTTTCTAGAAGAAAAAAAAGCATATTAAGTTGATCCTAAAAAGCATTCGATTTTTTTCTTTTTGTATAGTATTTGTTGGTCAAGTCACTGAGTGGGATTTAAGTCACAATATGATAAAGTGAGAAAGCCCCAGAACGGAGGGAACAAAACGCTGGGCCTCAGCCTTGCTTGCTAGTTCAGGAGCTGCTGTGCAATCTCTGAAAAGCCCTTCGATGTCTCTGAGCTCCTATTCCTCCGATGAAGCAGTGGGACACTGTTGCCTGCTCTGTGGTGTAGGGTTAATGAGCCCGGCTTCGGCCTCCTGCAACACTGAGCTTCAATTCTTACTCTGCCACTTCTTCTCCTAAAACCCTTGGGCGAGTTATTTAACCTACTTAAACCCACTCACAAGGCTGCTGTGAGGACACAAAGATGCTCGGGAAGCCTTGAAGAGGGCCACTGTTGGTTCCCTATTGCCATTTTTTTTTTTTTTTTGCATTATAAAATGTAGACAAATGTATTTATTTTTTTAAATAGTTTAGTGTCAAATTGGTTTTTAGGGGCGCCTGGGTGGCTCAGTCGGTTGAGCGTCCGACTTCAGCTCAGGTCATGATCTCACGGTCTGTGAGTTCGAGCCCCGCGTCGGGCTCTGTGCTGACAGCTCAGAGCCTGGAGCCTGCGTCGGATTCTGTGTCTCCCTCTCTCTCTGCCCCTCCCCCACTCGTGCTCTGTCTCTCTCTCTCTCTCAAAAATAAATAAACTTTAAAAAAATTTAAAAAAAAATTGGTTTTTATACAACACCCAGTGCTCATCCCAACAAGTGCCCTCCTCTGTGCCCCTCACCCACTCTCCCCTCTCCCACATCCCCCTCACCCCTGTTTGTTCTTAGTCTTTGAGAGTCTCTTATGTTATGTCCTGCCCTTTTTTTAAGTAGGCTCCACACCCAGCATCAAGCCCGACACAGGGCTTGAACTCACGACCCTGCGATCAAGACCTGAGCTGAAATCAAGAGTCAGATGCTTAGCCAACTGAGCCATGCAGGGGCCCCTATTGTTGCTATTACTAATGTTACCAATCCTAGCCCCAAATTAAAGTAAGAAGACATTATTCATTTTCAGGTGTTATTATTGGCTGAGTTAGGAGCATAAACTGTTAAGGGGGGGGGACTGTTTGGCAAAGCAGCAGGTCAGGGTGAAACAGCAAACAACAGAAGTTCTAAAGTTTGTGGGGAAAGCAAACAACTTCAAGTGGGGCCAGCCTCGTTTCCCAAACTTGCCTGATTACAGGACTCACCTGGGGCGTTTTAAAAACTGTAGATTCGGATCAATGGGTCTGAAGTGGGGCCCCAGAATCTTTATTTTTAACAGATGCTCCAGATAATTCTTATGATCACACAGGTTTTGGAAACGTGGGTTCTAAGCAGAGTGGAAGCGACAGACTCCTCCCTGGGGCAGCTGGGAGGGGTCGGCAACTCTCCGTGGCAATCGTCACGTACCAACACCTCCGAGGTGCCGTGTACCAAGCTCAGTAGGTTCCTACAATATTAATCGTTACAACAGATCTAAGAGACAGAGATGACTGTCCCAGTTTTACAGACGGGAAACCTGGGAAACCTAAGGATCAGAGAGCTGAGCGACCTGCCTGAGGGCACAGATAGCAAGATATCCAGGTGTTTCTGATCTCAAAAGTCTTCGGAACGACGCTAAACTGACTGGTCAGAGCCCTCCGCTCCGTCCCTTAGACTAGATCGTCCACTGCGCCTGTGAATGTCACTGCGGCTACCACTTTCCAGTTTGCAGAGCACTTTTTTAAAAAAATTTTTATTGTTTATTTATTTTTTGGGAGACACAGAGAGAGAGAGACAAAGCACTAACAGGGGAAGGGCAGAGAGAGCGAGGGAGACACAGAATCTGAAGCAGGCTCCAGGCTCTGAGCTGTCAGCACAGAGACGGACGCGGGGCTCCAACCCACGAACCATGAGATCATGACCTGAGCCAAAACCAAGAGCTGGATGTTTGACCAAATGAGACACCCAGGTGCCCCCAGAGCACTTTTAAAAAACAGCCTTATTAAGGTATAATTTACATATAAAATTCGTCCAGGTTAAGCATGCAATTCACTGGGTTTCTCTTATGAAAAAATTTTTTTTAAAGTTTATGCACTGAGAGAGAGAGAGAAACAGAGAGAACATGAGAAGGGGAGGGGCAGAGAGACAGGGAGAGAAAGAATCCCAAGCAGGCTCCACATGGCCCGCACAGACCCCCGTGAGGGGCTGGATCCCACGAACTGTGAGCTCATGACCTGAGCGGAAACCAAGCGTCAGAGGTTTAACTGACGGAGCCCCGCAGGCGCTCAATCCGCTAGTTTTTTTTTTTTTAATTTTTTTTTAACGTTTATTTATTCTTGAGACAAAGAGACAGAGTGTGAGCCAGAGAAGGGCAGAGAGAGAGGGAGACACAGAATCCAAAGCAGGCTCCAGGCTCTGAGCTGTCAACACAGACCCCGACGCGGGGCTCGAACTCACAGACCGCAAGATCATGACCTGAGCCGAAGTCGGCCGCTCAACCAATTGAGCCACCCAGGCGTCCCAACCCGCTGGTTTTTAATCTATTTCCTGAGTTGAGTGACTATTACCACGACCAACTTCAGGGCATTTCTATCACCTGGAACAGAAAACTCGTGTCCGCTTACAGTCAGTTCCATCCCCTCCCCAGCCCCTGGCAGACAAATCTGTCTCCACGGATTTGTCTATTTGGGACATTTCACATAAATGCAGTCACATAATAAGTGGCCTTTTTGTGTCTGGCTTCTCCCCCTTAACATAATGTTTTCGGGTTTGTCTCTGTCCTAGCACACGTCTGTTGCAGTACGTCATTACTTCCTATGGCTGAATCACACTCCATTGCGCGGGCACACCTCATTCTATCTGTCTTCATCAGTTGATGGACCTTCGGGTCCTTTCTGCTCTTGGGCTATTCTAAATAACGCGGCTGCGAACGTCTGTGTCCAAGTTTTTGTGTGGACACACAGGTTCGTTTCTCTTGAATACATACCTAGCAGTATGGCCATATGGTGACTCTGCATCGAATCATGTGAGGAACCATCAGAACGTTTTCCCAAGTGGCTGTGCCGCTCTGTCTTTCCACCGGCAGTGTAGGGGGGCTCCTTTCAGAACATTTTTACAAGTACAAACTTGGTTAATCTCCACAACAACAAAGACAGGTATCCTTACTCCTATCTTCCTGAAGAAGACACTGAAGGGCAGAGAGGGGACGTCACTTCTCAGAAGACACTGGCTACGAGGGCTGGGCTCCAACTCCGGGACTGCCCTCTTTCCCCTTCAAGAAGTCTGTTTTGGGGGGCCGATTCAGTGGGTTCTGGGTGTTTAAGAGGTGATGGGTGATGGGCAAGGAGAAGGAATCCGTGGTGCAAAGCCTTGGAATGGAGAGGGAAGCTTCTAGTTTTCAAGATGGAGCCATCAAAGCCACGTCTGTTTGTGTTTTAATAGGCGACAGCTGGAGCCAGGTTCTGACTAATTAATGACGATCAAAGTGCTCTGGCAAGATGGAGCGCTCGGCAAACGCCATGAATTATTCACAGCAGGTCTTCCAGCTGGAGGGGAGGAGGCTGCCCAGGAGTGGAGCAAGAGGCCCTCACTTCCCCCTTATTTTGCATGAGCCTGAGCCTTCCCACAGGACTCAGTTTCTCAGTCCAGAAAATGGGGCCAGCTGTGAGCTCTCATTCCTTTATGCCCCGAACCGGGACCTGGCCGAGAGGGGCTGGCGGCCCGAGTCCTGTTCCTGTCAAGGGACATACCCGAGTTGCCTCCACCAAACAACGAATAACATACACACCGACATGCAGTTCAGGAGTTGGCAAACACTTTCTAAAAAACATGGTGGGTCACCTGGGTTGAGCGTCTGACTCTTGATTTTGGCTCATGATCCCAGGGTCACAGAAATGAGCCTTGTGTCAGGGTGGAGCCTACTTGAGATTCTCTCTCTCCTTCTCCCTCTACACCTCTCCCTTACCCTCTCAGTCTCTCTCTGTCACTCAAGAAAGACAGACCAGGGGCGCCTGGGTGGCTCAGTCGGTTGAGTGGCCGACTTCGGCTCAGGTCATGATCCTACGGTCTGTGAGTTCAAGCCCCTGTCGGGCTCTGTGCTGACAGCTCAGAGCCTGGAGTCTGCTTCAGATTCTGTGTCTCTCTCTCTCTCTCTGCCCCTCCCCCACTCATGCTCTGTCTCTGTCTGTCTCAAAAATAAATTAAAAAAAAAAAACCATTAAAAAAATTTAAAAAAGAAAGAAGGAAAGAAAGACCAGACATTAGATATCTTAGGATTCGCGGCTTGAAAGCATCACAAAGAATGCATGAGCGAATGACGCAACTGTCCGATGAAACTTGAGTAGTGGCCACTGAAATTTGACTTCTATGGGATTTTCACATGTTACAAAATATTATTATTCTCTTTTTAATTTTTCTCAACCGTTTAAAAACATAAAAACCACTCTTAGTACTTGGACTGTATAAAAACAGGTGTCACCTCAAAGTGTGAAACTTAGGGGTGCCTCGGTGGCTCTGTTGGTTAAGTGCCCGACTCTTGATCTCCGCCCAGGTCTCGATCTCAGGGTTGTGAGTTCAAGCCCTGCTTTGGGCTCCACGCTCGGTGTGCAGCCTACTTAAAAAAAAAAAAAAAAGTATGAAACATAATTACTCTTTGATCCAGCGATTCCACTCCTATCTCCGAAGGAAATGAAAACACATGTCCACATCGAATGTGTACATCCAAGTATATCTGCACTACTCACGATAGCCAAAAAGTAGAAGAAAAAAAAAAATACATGTCCATCAGCTAATGAACAGAGACACAAAATTTGGCGTATCCATACAACAAAATATTGCTCGGCTGTAGAAGGGAATGGGTTTTATATATGCTACATATGCTATGGATGAGCCTTCCAGACATGCTAGCCAAGTGAAGAACAAAGAGGGCATATCGCAAGACTGCTTGGAGAGGAAATGTCGACAGAGACAGAAAGCGTAGGAGCTGTTGCCTGGGGCTGAGGGGGAGAGGGGTCTGGCGGTGACGGCTGAAGGGTACAGGGTTTCCTTCGGGGTGATGAAATGTTCTAAAATTGATTGTGGTGACGGTAGCACGACTCCGTGAATGTACGAAAATCCACTGAAGCATTTAAATGGGCGAACGTGCGGTAAGGGAGTTAGATCTCAATAAAGCTGTGAAAAAGGAAGGACACGAGGTGCGCTGAGTTTGCTGACCCCCGACACAGCGCGTACTTGTTTAGCTTTTCATGAAGCACCTTTCCTCACGCTGTCACAAACAGCCAGGCATTAACACCTCCAACCTTGAGAAAGCCAAGGCTCAAGAAGGGACTGACTTGCTCTAGGACACAGGTAATCATCGGTGAGAAGCGAGTGGAATCCAGTCTTTAGACTCCCTCTCCAGTGCTCACTGCAGCTCAGATCTTCCCAGGATTACAGTAAAGTCTAGGTAGTCCCTCCTCAAAGCCCCAGGGGACATGACGGAGGCAGACCCCTCCCTAGACGTGACTCTCCCAGCTGCTGCTCCTCTGCCACTCCCCCCTCTCCCTTTCCTTCCCAGCACAAATGAGCAAGGCTTTCTCTCCCAATGCCTCACTCAGGGAGCTGGGAAGGGACTGCGGGAGAAAGAACAGGAAGGCTTCTCCAGACCCTCGGTCCATATGACACGTATGGAAAATGGCTCAGGAGGGATGAGGAACGGGTCCAAGGTTGTACAGCTGACATCCGACCTTTAATTTCCTTGATATGAAAAGCGGGAAGGGATGGGGCTGGGGCAGGCTCTGAGGCAAGCGGAGCTCCATCCTGTCCCTGATTTTTTCCCCATGCTCCCTACCCCAGCCTCTCCTGACTTCGCCGTTTCCAAAGGCATCAACCACTACAAGGGGGCTAGGGTGGAGAATCCTCTTAAAAAATTAACTGTAGAAAAACCAGGGAATAAAGATAAAGTAAATAAGGATCACCTTGGTCTCACTTCCCAGGAGTAAGTATTCCTTGGGGACTACTTTGTGGTAGCTCTGGGGCCAGCGTCTGGGTCCAAATCCTGGATTCATCACTTACAGTCTGTGCGACCTTGGGCAGCTCATTTCACCTCTCTTGGCCTCAGTTTCTTCACCTGTAAAATGGGAATAACAACAGCACCTACGCGAAGAGTTGTGTGAGAATAAAGTGAGGCCGTAGAGTGCTAAAAACAGCGCGTGCCCCTTAGCAGTACATTATTGCATTTTCTCAGCATTTCCTACTCACATATACATTTTCCCTACAAAAATGAAATCATTCTGTATCCACTATTTTATAATATAGATCTCTCCCCCCATCTTAAGGGAATTACTAAAATTTTTCCTTTAGCATTAGAAATCCTATAGAATATTTCTCTTTTTTAACCTTTTTTTAAATGTTTATTTATTTTTGAGAGAGAAAGCGCAAGTGAAGGAGAGGCAGAGAGAGGGAGACAGGGCATCTGAAGCAGACTCCGTGCCGACAGCGGAGAGCCCGCTGCGGGGCTCCAACTGTGAGATCATGACCTGAGCCAAAGTCGGACACTTAACCGACTGAGCCATCCAGGTGCCCCTAGAATATTTCTCTTAAGACAGCATATGTAGTGCAGCAAAGAAGGTCATAAGAGGGAAGTATATAGCAATCCAGGACTTCCTAAAGAAGGAAGAAAGGTCTCAGATATAACCTAACCTTATACCTTAAAGAGCTAGAAAAAGAACAGCAAATAAAACCCAAACCAGCAAGAGATAGGAAATAATAAAGATTAGACCAGAAATCAATGCTATCAAAATAAAAACAAAAAACAAAAAAACAAAAAAAACAGTTGAATAGATCAATGAAACCAGGAGCTTGTTCTTTCAAAGAATTAACAAAATTGATAACCTCCTTACCAGTTTGAACAGACCCATAACCAGTAAAGAAATAGTAATTATATTTGGTTACTAATTATACTAATTGTAACCAACAATCTCCCAAAAAACAAGAGTCCAGGGCCAGATGGCTTTTCAGGGGAATTCTATCAAACATTTAAAGAAGAGTTAACATCTATTCTCTTAAAGCCGTTCCAAAAAATAGAAATGGAAGGAAAATTTCCAAACTCTTTTTATGAAGCCAGCATTACCTAGATTGCAAAACCAGACAAAGATCCCACTAAAAAGGAGAACTACAGACCAATTTCCCTGATGAACACAGATGTAAAAATCCTCAACAAGATACTAGCCAAACAGATCCAGCAATATATTAAAAGAATTGTTCACCATGACCAAGTGGGATTTATACCTGGGATGCAGGGCTGGTTCAGTATCCGCAAAACAATAAATGTGATACATCGCATCAATAAAAGAAAGGACAAGAACCACGTGTTCCTCTCAATAGATGCGGAGAAAGCATTTGACAAAATACAGCATCCTTTCTGGATAAAAACACTCCAGGAAGTAGAGATAGAAGGATCGTACCTCGAGATCATAAAAACCATATATGAAAGACCCACTGCTAATATCATCCTCAATGGGGAAAAACTGAGAGCTTTCCCCCTAAGGTCAGGAACATGACAGGGATGTCCACTCTCACCACTATTATTCAACACAGTATTGCAAGTCTTAGCCTCAGCAATCAGACAACACAAAGGAATTAAAGGCATCCGTATCAGTCAGGAGGAAGTCAAACTTTCACTCTTCACAGATGACATGATACTCTATATGGAAAACCCAAAAGATTCCACCAAAAAACTGCTAGAACTGATCCATGAATTCAGCAAAGTCCTAGGATATAAAATCAATGCATAGAAATCGGTTGCATTCCTCTACACTGACAATGAAGCAACAAAAAGAGAAATCAAGGAGCCAATCCCATTTACAATTGCACCAAAAACCATAAAATACCTAGGAATAAATCTAACCAAAGAGATGCAAAAACCTATACACTGAAAACTAAAGAAAGCTTATAAAAGAAATTGAAGAAGGCACAAAAAAAATGGAAAAATATTCCATGCTCCTCGACAGGAAGAACAAATATTATTAAAATGTCAATATTACCCAAAGCAATCTACATATTCAATGCAATCCCTATCAAAATAACACCAGCATTCTTCACAGAGCTAGAACAATCCTAAAATTTGTATGGAACCAGAAAAGACCCAGAATAGCCAAAGTGATGGTGAAAAAGAAAACCAAAGCTGGAGGCATCACAATCCCAGACCCTAGCCTGTATTACAAAGCTGTAATCATCAAGACAGTATGGTACAGGCACAAAAACAGACACACAGACCAATGGAAGAGAACAGAGAACCCAGAAATGGACCCACAAATGTATGGTCAACTCATATTCGACAAAGCAGGAAAGAGTATCCAATGGAAAAAAGATAGTCTCTTTAGCAAATGGTGCTGGGAGAACTAGCCAGTGACATGCAGAAGAATGAAACTGGACCATTTTCTTACACCGTACACAAAAATAAACTCAAAATGGATCAAAGACTTAAACGTAAAATAGGAAGCCATCAAAATCCTAGAGGAGAAAGCAGGCAAAAACCTCTTTGACCTCAGCCGCAGTAACTTCTTACTCAACATATCTCCAGAAATAAAAACTTCTGCACAGTGAAGGAAATAATCAGCAAAACTAAAAGGCAGCCGACAGAATAGGAGAAGATATTTGCAAAGGACATATCAGATAAAGAGTTAGTATCCAGGGGCGCCTGGGTGGCTCAGTCGATTAAGCGTCCGACTTCGGCTCAGGTCATGATCTCACGGTCTGTGAGTTCGAGCCCCGTGTCGGGCTCTGTGCTGACAGCTCAGAGCCTGGAGCCTGCTTCAGATTCTGTGTCTCCCTCTCTCTCTCTCTGATCCTTCCCAACTCATGCTTTGTCTCTCCTGCTCCCAAAAATAAAAAAATAAAAAAAAAAAGAGTTAGTATCCAAAATCTATAAAGAACTTATCAAACTCAACACCCAAAAAACAAATAATCAAGTGAAGAAAGGGGCAAAAGACATGAATAGACACTTTTCCAAAGAAGACATCCAGATGGCCAACTGACACATGAAAAAATGCTCAACGTCACTCATCATCAGGGGAATACAAATCAAAACCACAGTGAGATACCACCTCACACCTGTCAGAACGGCTAATATTAACAACTGAGGCAACAACAGATGTTGGCGAGGATGCGGAGAAAGAGGATCTCTTCTGCACTGCTAGTGGGAGTGCAAATGGTGCAGCCTCTCTGGAAAGCAGTGTGGAGGTTCCTCAAGAAACTAAAAACAGAGCTACCCTACGACCCAGCAATTGCACTACTAGGTATTTATCCAAGGAATACAGCTATGCTATTTCGAAGGGGCACATGCACCCCAATGTTTATAGCAGGGCTATTGACAATAGCCAAAGTATGGAAAGAGCCCAAATGTCCATCGACAGATGAATGGATAAAGAAGATGTGGTGTATATATATATATACAAAGGAATATATATATATACACATATATATACATATATATGCATGTACATAAACATATATATACATATGCATACATATGTGTATATATATATACTCGGCAATCAAAAAGAATGAAATCTTGCCATTTGCAACTACGTGGATGGAACTAGAAGTGTATTGTGCTAAACGAAATTAGTCAGAGAAAGACAAATATCATATGACTTCACTCATATGAAGAATTTAAGATAAAATATAGATGAACATAAGGGAAGGAAAGCAAAAATGATATAAAAACAGGGAGGGGGACAAAACATAAGTGACTTAAATATGGAGAATAAAGAGAGGGGGTTCCTGGAGGGGTTGTGGGAGGAGGAAGGGCTAAATGTAGGGGGCATTAACGAAACTGCTCCTGAAATCATTGTTGCACTTTATGCTAACATGGGTGTAAATTATAAATACAATTAATTAATTAATTGATTGATTAAAGTTTCCTATACCCCCCAAAGAAAAGATAGCGTATGTAGTATTCCATCTCCTAAAGTGGAATATTTAGGAGTGATTTTCTTTTTCCAGCTACCAAACACTTTCCTCCTTGTCTTTCACCAATTACTGCTTCAGGACAAATTCCTAGGAAATTTGCTGAGTCAAAGCGTGTTGTGCAGGTGTTTCAGGCTTTTGGCACATAATTGTCAGACTGCCCTTCAGAAAGGATTAGAACGAGTTTCCCTTCCGAGCTGGAAAAAGAAGGCCCCATTCTCTCCAGCACCTCGCCTCCTAGTATTTAGAAACATCGTTTCCAATATTGACCTAGAAGTGGAATTTGCTGTCTTCCTCTCATCGGCAGTCCAGGCTCTTCTTGGTGGTACTCAGCTTGGGCATCTGCTCCACACCGTCATCCCTGTGGGGGGCCCTGGGCTGGTAAGGAACCTCCCTGAACCCGGACATCTCAGCCGTAGTCCCTGAGTAAAACCCAGATTTCTAAAATGAGATGATGTATGTAAAAACCCAACTCAAGACCCAATTCTTATTGTTTGAAGCATAAGATTTCAGACATGGGGATAGTATTTTTGGAAAAACCCTGTAGGTAACTGTGGTGCAGAGGGGGAAATTGAGGCCGAGGAAGGGGAAGACTTCCCAATAAGAAAAAGTCAGAAACATCTACTAGAAAAATGGGTGAAGAACATAAATAGACAAGCTAAGTGGAAGCTAGCTTACAAAGGGGTGTCTCCACTCTTCAGCTGTTAGGGAGATCCAAGCCAAGCAAGGAGATGCAAACCCAGACTGGCAAACATCAGAAAGTTGGAAAACACCAAGTGTCAGGGGGGCGTGGAGGAAACGGGCTCTTGTGCACCACTGCCGAGTTAGACTAATACCCTGAAACCCGGCAATTCCACGCCTGGGCAAACACCCCGGGGATCTTCCCACGCGACCAAGGATGCTCACCGCAGCTGTCCGTGGCTGGGAGTAGGCGATAAACAAATGCCCCTCACTGGGAACAGATATGTAAAGTACGGGATATTTTGGAATTATGGAATTATTGCGCAGCAGTTCAAAACAATAACACAGACCAGGGGTCAACACACAAAGACCTCTGGGCCAAATTTGACTGTCACCTGTTTTTGTGCAGCTTGGCTCATGAGCTGAGAATGATGACTACATTTTTTAATGGTGAGAAAAAAAATCAAAAGAATATTTTGTGACACATAAAAATTGTATGAGATTCAAATTTCAGCATCCATGAAGTTTTATTAGAACACAGCCATCCAGGCTCATTCATTTATATATTGCCTGTGGCTGCTTTTGGACTACAACAGCAGACTTGAGTTGCTGCAACAGAGACCATATGGCCTGCAAACTCTAGAATATTTGCATGTAGCTCTTGACGATAAAACTTTACTGACTCCTAAACCAGACAAACACAAAGAAACCCGAATGAATCCACAAATAATATAGCTAAATTTAAAAAGTAAGTATCAGGCCACCTGGCTGGCTCAGTTGGTAGAGCGTGTGACTCTTGACCTCAGGGTGGTGAGCTCACCATGTTGGGTGTAGAGCTTGCTTAAAAAAAATAAAAAATGGGGGCGCCTGGGTGGCTCAGTCAGTTAAGTGTCCGACTTCTGCTCAGGTCATGATCTCACGGTTTGTGAGTTCGAGCCCCGCATCAGGCTCTGTGCTGTCAGCTCGGAGCCCGGAGCCTGCTTCATCTTCTGTGTGTCTCTCTCTGCAACTTCCCTGCTTGTTCTCTCTCTCAAAAATAAATAAACATTAAAAATCAAAAAATAAATAAAATAAAATAAAAAATGAAAGAGAACAACAATGACAATAAAGTAAGTGTCAGTTTATGTGTTCCTGTGTAACAAATTACCCCAAATCCTAATGACTTAAAACAAGATAAACATTTATTACCCTCCATAGTTTCTATGGGTCAGGAATTCGGGAATGGCTTGCCTGAGTGGTTTTGGCTTGGGATCTATTATGAGGCTGTTGCTGGGGCTGAGGCCATCTGAAGGTGTGACTAGGGTAAGGGCATCACTCAAGACAGCTCACTTAAACGGCTGGCAAATTGGTGCTGACTGTTGGCAGGAGGCCTCAGTTCCTCTTAGACCCCTCCATAGGTCTGCCCGAGGGTCTTCACAACGTGGCGGCCAGCTTTCCCTAGGGGTGGTGATCTACGAGACAGCAGGGAGGATGTTGCGATGTCTTTTATTACCCAGTCTTGGAAATCACACACTGTTACTCTTGCAATATTCTATTTGTTGACTAGCGTCAGCTCTGCTCAGTGCAGGCAGGGACGGCTCAAAGATGTGAGTATCAGGAGATTTCACTGGGAACCATCTTGGGGGCTGGCTACCTCAATAAGAAATAGAAAGTGATCTACAGCTAGATACTTCTTAATTAAAAAATCAAATTCATATTTGCATGAATCAACACTATATATTTGACAAAGCTGCATACAAATTAACAGATATTTATTAGGGGTGCCTGGGTGGCTCAGTTGGTTGAATGTCTGACTCTTGATTTTGCCTCAGGTCATGATGTCACAGTTTGTGGGATTGAGCCTCACATAGGGCTCTGTGCTGACAGCATGGAGCCTGCTTGGGATTCTGTCTCTCCCTCGCTCTCTGCCCCTCCCCTGCTCACCTGTGTGCATGCACGCCCACTCTCTCTCTCAAGATAAATAAATAATAAAAACATTAAGATATATTTAATTATATGTCTCACAAACCCCAAGATCACAACCTGAGCCGAAGTCGGATGCTTAACCAACTGAGCCACCCAGGTGCCCCCAAAATATTTTTAAAAAGATATTTATGGGGCACCTGGGTGGCTCAGTCGGTTGGGCAGCCGACTTCGGCTCAGGTCATGATCTCGTGGTCTGTCAGCTCGAACCCCGCGTCAGGCTCTGTGCTGACAGCTCAGAGCCTGGAGCCTGCTTCGGATTCTGTGTCTCCCTCTCTCTCTGCCCTCCTCCTGCTTACACTCTGTCTCTATGTCTCAAAAATAAATAAATGTTAAAAAAAAAAAAAGATATTTATTAAACAGAGTGGGGAGGAGGGTAATGGAAGTGGAAGATAGGAATAAAAAAAAAAGTGAGTGAATTAATAAAACCAGAAAGAGTCTTGCACAATTAACTCCACTCTCTTTACTCAAGTTCCCCCCAACCCCTGAAAAAAGGGGGAGAGACGGAAAAAACAGATCCCTTGTCCAAGATCACATGAACCCAGCCTCCCTAACCAAATCTGTCTCTCTCTGCCACACCCTCGTTCAATTAAGGGTTGACCTGCAGAGCCTTCAGAGAGCTCGGGTCCCTGGCTAAGTAGGGAAGCTTTTTGCCTGTGGGAAGGGGTGTGGGGACCAGTCGAACCAGCCTGGGAAGAAAAGGCTTAGTTATTACCCAAATGGTGGTGTTGGTGGATTGCTCACCCTTCCTACCATGGTTCTGCCTTCTCTGGAGACAAAGGACTCTCACAGCCCAGAGCCCTGTGAACACCCCCTGTTAGTGGTGGGAGAATTGAAACTCTCATTTCTTTAAAAATATATCCTGGGGCTCTAGGCCTTGTGACTTGTTTTATTTATTTCTTTTAATCTTCATAAGCTTGCCAGGTAAGAACTGTTATTTCAAGATGCCTAGAGAAGTAAGTTGAATAGATTGTTTCTGTTTTACCTCCCTGTGAAGTCACTCACTCATCAATCCTTATTGAGCACCTACTATGTGCCGGTACTGGGGATACAGCAATAGACAAAGCAAGCAAAGCCCCTGTCCTCATGAGGGGTGGGAGTAATAGGAACAGATGTTTGACAATAAACAAATAAACAAAAAAAAAAGTAAAGTAAAAAGAAGTGAAGGAAAGGAAAGTTATTGTGTTATCAGGGAAGACTTGTATTTGAACTAAGATCCCAATGTGAGAGTCGGCTCACCGGCGTGAAGAGCAATTTTACAGCAGGTGTAAAGGCCCTGAGGTGGGATTCAGTGTGCCGGGTTTGTGGAGATTAGGGAGGCCGGCAGGGCCCAGATCAGACAGGCCCTCATAGCCGTTTGTCAAATGAGTTTGGAATTTATTCTGAGCATCTGATGGAACTCACTCCACCATCATTAGTTACATGACCTCAGACAAGTTACTTCACTCTTCTAAGCCTCAGCTTACCTTTCTATAAAGCAGAGTTAATAATTATTCATTGTAGTAGGGAGCCTCTAAAGTGCCCCTAACAATTGTGCGGCCTGGTGTTCACACCCGGTGAATGTGGGCTGATTCACTTCTGACCAGTACAATATGGCGGAAGTGAGTTTGTAATCATTTCCTCTTCCTGCTGGAAAAAATCACCACAAACTGGTTAGCAGCGTAAAACAGCGCAAGCCTACTACCTTGCAGTTCCGGAGGTCAGACATCTCCATGGGTCTTACGGGGCTAGTGTCAGGCTGTCGGAAGGTCCCAGGGAGAATCCATTTCCTCGTCTTTTCCAGCTTGTAGAGGATGCCTGAATTTTCCAGCCCCTGGCCCCTTTCCTCCATCTTCACAGGGTATCACTCCAACCTGTGCTCCCATTGTCACCTCTCCATTTTTGTCACCAGCTGTCCCACCTCCCTCTTTCCCTTATAAGGACCCTGCGATGACACTTGGGCCCATGTGGCCAGTGCAGGATAACCTCCCCCACTTGAACCAAATCCTTAACTTCATCTGTTACATCCCCTTGCCATGAGAGGTAACAAAGTCTTAGGTTCTAGGAGTAGGACTTGGACATCTTTGGGGACCATTATTTTGTCTGCCACAGATGGTAGGTCACTTTTGTGATTAGGTAATAAAAGACTGTGTCCTTTGTCTCAAGTTCTTTTGTCCCCTCCCTTCTTTCCCCTTTTCTTTCTTTCTCCTCCCTTCCTCATTTCCACTCTCTCTCTCTTCCCCCTTTCTTTCTTTTCGCTCTCTCTCATCACTGTGGGGGAAGCCAGCTGCCATGACATGAGGCAGCCTTATGGAGAGGTCCATGTGGCTAGGAACTGAAACTCGCAGCCAACAGCCAGTGAGGAACGAGGTTTGCCAACGACCGTGTTTGTGAGCTTGGAAGTGGGTTCTACGGCCCCAGCCAAGCCTTGTGATTGCTATAGCCCTGACTGACTCTCGACTGCAGTCTCATGGGGAACTTGAGCTTGAATCACCCAGCTAAGCAGCTCCTAGATTCATGACCCTCAGAAACCATGTGAGAGAGTCTTGATCTCAGTGTTGTAAGTTCAAGCCCCACATTGAACTCCATACTGGGCACGGAGCCTTCTTAAGATAGACATACATACAGGGGCACCTGGGTGGCTCAATCAGTTAAGAATCCAACTTCAGCTCAGGCCATGATCTTGTGGTCTGTGAGTTCAAGCCCCATATCAGGCTCTGTGCTGGTAGCTCAGAGCCTGGAGCCTACTTCAGATTCTGTGTCTCCCTCTCTCTCTGACCCTCCCCTACTTGTGCTCTGTCTCTGTCTCTCTCTCTCAAAGATAAATAAACATTACGGTATATATATATATACACACACATATACACACACATACATAAACTAAAGTGCCTAGGTAGCTCAGTCAGTCAGGTATCTTTTTAAAAATTTTTTTAAATGTTTATTTAATTTTGAGAGAGAGAGACATAGAGGGAGAGAGAGAGCATGAGTGGGGGATAGGTAGAGAGAAAGGGAGACACAGTATCTGAAGCAGGCTCCAGCCTCTAAGCTACCAGCACAAAGCCTGACATGGGGCTCAAACTCGTGAACCATGAGATCATGACCTGAACCAAAGTTGGACGTTTAACCAACCGAGCCACCCAGGCGCCCTTAAGTGTCTGAGTCTTGATCTCAGCTCAGGTCTTGATCTCAGGGTCATGAGTTGAAGCCTTGCACTGGGATCCTACTTAAAGGAAGGAAGGAAGGAAAGAAGGAAGGAAGGAAAGGAAGGAGGGAGGGAGGGAGGGAGGACCAAGGAAGGAACCATGTGAGACAGTGTTTGTGGTTTAAGCTGCTAAATTTTGGGGTGATTTGTAATGCAGTAATAGATAACGAATACATTCATTCTAACGAATACATTCATTCATTGATTCGACATATATGTATTAAGTACTATACTATGTGTCAAGTTGTTTGAGGTTCTGGGAACATAACAGTGAATAAAGCAGAGAAAAATAAAAATCGCTGTTCTTATCGAGTTTATATACTATCAAGGGGAGACGGACAGCAAACATAATCAGTAAATTATGTGATCTGTCAGAAGGTGACAACTGCCAGGAGGAAAAAGTAGAGCAGGTAAGACAGGCTAGTCAAAGAAGGCTTTGCTGGAAAGGTGCTCTTTGAGCAAAGACTTGAAGGCGGTGAGGGAGGAAACCAGGCTCTTTGGGGGAAGAGTAATTCCAGGTGGGGGGAACAGCATGTGCAAAGGTCTTGTGGAAGGACAATGCCAAACTCTTAGAAAAGGCAGTATGGAGATGAGTGTGATTGAAATGAAGTGTACAAAGGACAGAGTGGTGATAGATGATGAGAGAAACGCGGTGCGGATTAAAGTAAATAACATATGTTAAGCTTTTTGAACCTAGTAGTTGCTCAACAAATTAAAGCCTTGTTTTCTTTAAGAAGCTACATTTTATTTTATTTTTTTAAAGTAATCTCTACACCCAGCGTGGGGCTCACACTCACAACCCTGAGATCAAGAGTCACATGTTCCATCGACTGAGCCAGCCAGGTGCCCTGCTACACTTCATTTTTTTTTAATTTGTGAAATAAACTCAGGAGAGCACAAAAAACGAAAGATAATAACATAATGAGCACCCACTTAACCACAACCTACTCTAATAAATAAAACTCAGCAGCTATGACTGAAGCCTCCCAAGTACCTTTCCATATCCCAACCCTCGACCCTGAACATCACTCGCTGAAGATAGTGTTATCATTCATATGCATGGCTTTATATTTTCACTATATGTGTTTATCCATAAACAATCTCCAGCACTGTGTTTCAGGAAATAAATAAGGAAATCTGATAAGGGATGAGTACCCAGAATATATAGAGAACTTCTAAAACTCAACAACAACAAAAAACCAAACAGCCTCACAATGGGCAGAGGACTTGAACAGGCATTTCTCTGCAGAAGACAGGTGAGCGGCCAACAAGCACATGGAAAGATGTTCAACATCTTTAGGGAAACGCAAACCGAAACTAAAGAGATTCCACTTCACACCCATTAGGATAGCTATTATTAAAAAACAGAAAATAGGGGTGCCCGGGTGGCTCAGCTGGTCAAGCTTCTGCCTTTGGCTCAGGTCATAATTTCATGGTTCATGGGTGTGAGCTCCTTCAGCTCAGGTCATGATCTTATGGTTCATGAGTTCAAACCCTCGCAGTGCAGTTCCTCTGTTCCCCTCTCTCTGTCCCTCCCCCACACTTGTACTCATGCTCTCTCTCTTAAAAATAAATAAATAAACTTAAAAAAAAAACAAACCAGAAAACCAGACATATTGATGAGGATATGAGGAACTTGGAACGCTTGTGTACTGTTGGTGGGCATGTAAAATGGTATATAGCCCCTGTGAAAACCAGCATAGAGTTTCCTCAAAAAAATTAAAGAATAGGGACTTTGGGGTGGCTCAGTCGGTTAAGCGTCCAATTCTTGACTTCACCTCAGGTCATGACCTCACAGTTGGAGGTTCAAGTCCCGCTGAACTCTGTGCTGACAGCTCAGAGCCAGCTTGGGATTCTGTCTCCCTCTCCTTCTGCCCTTCCCCTGTTTGCTCTCTCTCTCTCTCTCTCAAAATAAATAAAAATAAATTAACTTTAAAAAATTTAAAAAACAGAATTGCTATATGACCCAGCAGTTCTACTTTTGGATCTATACCGAAAAGAAATGAAAACAGAGTCTCAAAGAGGTATTTGTTCACCTATGTTCACAGCAGCATATTTACAACAGCTAAAACATGGGAGCAACCCAAGTGTCCATCAACCAATGAATGGATTACCCATGGATTCTTACCTGGCCTTACAAATGAAAGAGATTCTGTAGTATGCTACAACGTGGATGAACCTTGAGAGCATTGTGCTAAGTGAAATAAGCCAGTCACGAAAAGACAAATACTGATTATTTCCACTTATATGAGGTATTTAGAGTAGTCAAAATTATAAAGAAAGTATAATGGTAATTGCCAGGCGATAGACTGAGGGGAGCACAGGGAATTGTTCCTTAATAGGTATTGAGTTTCAGATTTATAAGACGAAAAGAATTATGGGGATGGATGGTTGGTAATGGGGGATGATTGGTAACGGGCTGGACGGTGGGGATGGCTACGCGACAATGGGGATGTATTTAATACCACGGAACTACACGCTTAAAACTGTTAAGATGGCTAATTTTATGTTATGTGTATTTTAACACAATAAAAAAGAGAGAAAGGCAAATCCAGTATATCATATATATATTCTCGCTATATATAATCGTACCATTGGTATATCAATTGTATCACTCTATAATTTTTTTCCACTCAACATGTTATTCCTGAGATTTATGCAGCATGATAAATCTTTTTCATTCTTTTTTGCTGCTGTGTAATATTCCATTGCGTGAATATATTATAATTTAATATATTAAAATGTTTTGAAATGATAACCATGCCATTATCACACCCAACAAAATCCTCAGTAATTTTTAAATATAATCTGTACCCAGTCCACATTAAAATGTCCCCAAATATCTCAAAGATGTCTTTTTACAATTAGTTTATTCAAATCAGGATTCAAACAAGATCCATCCAATATATGTGGCCATATGACTCTCCAATCTCTTATTCTAAAACAGCCTTTTCTTCTCCTCCCCACCCACACCGTTACATAGATGGTCAGAGAAACTGGGACATTTGTTTCACGTCCTGGATTTAGCTGGCTGTTTTTTATTTGTTTGTTCTTGTTTTTTAAAGTTTATTTATTTTGAGAGAGGGAGAGAGAGCACACAAGCGAGGGAAGAGCAGAGAGAGGGAGAGAGAGAAAGAATCCTAAGAGGGCTCCACACTGACAGCACAGAGCCCGACACGGGCTGGATCCCACAAACCGTGAGATCATGACCTGACCTGAAATCCAGAGTTGGACACTTAACTGACTGAGCTACCCAGGCACTCCCTTTTTTTTTAAATGTTTATTTATTTTGAGAGAAAGAGAGAGAGAGTAAGAGCAGGAGTGCAGGAAGATCAGAGAAAGAGGGAGAGAGAGAATCCCAAGCAGGCTCTGTGCTGTCAGTGCAGAGCCTGACTCAGGGCTCAAACTGGTGAACTATGAGATCATGACTAAAGCCTAAATCAAGAGTTGACCTGAAACTAAATCAAGAGTCAGACACTTATCTGACGCAGCTACCCTGGTTGCCTCTGATAGTGTCTTGATCAGATTCAGTTTTGTTGGGGAGATAAAGGGAAGTACAGGACACTCACGAGTAGCCCAGTGACCAAACCTAGTGTCACCAATATGCTACAAGTCTACAAGACAGGCTTCCTGATAATGATGTAATGGGAAAGAGATAAGAAGGGCTAAGTGGTATTTTACCAAAAGTGATGTAACTTGGGGCGCCTGGGTGGCCCCGTCGGGTAAGCACCTGACTCTTGGTTTTGGCTCAGGTCATGACCTCAGGGTTAGGCTGAAACCCTGCATCGGGCTCCGCGCTGTCACTGCTGGTATGGGGCCTGTTTGGGATTCTTTCTTGTCTCTCTGTCCCTCCCTAGCTCGAATTCTCTCTCTCTCAAAGTAAATAAATAAACTTTAAAAAAAAAGTACCTGAATCTAACTCTGAAGAATAAATAGGACAAATGAGATTGTAGAATCTCCTACGACTTGTTTGGACTCTTCAAAAATGTCATGAAAGAGGGGCGCCTGGGGGACTCGGTCGGTTGAGCGGCCGACTTCAGCTCAGGTCATGATCTCGCGGTCTGTGAGTTGGAGCCCCGCATCGGGCTCTGTGCTGACAGCTCAGAGCCTGGAGCCTGCTTCACATTCTATGTCTCCCTCTCTCTCTGCCCCTCCCTCACTCGTGCTCTGTCTCTCTCAGTCTCAAAAATAAATAAACATTAACAAAAATTTTTTTTAAAAAATGTCATGAAAGAAAAAATGAGATTAACAGTGATTGGATCTTGGATCACAAACCAAAACTACAGCTATGCAGGATAGAACTGGACTAATTGGGGAAATTTAAATGTAGAACTCTGTGTGTGTGTGTGTGTGTAAGTACATCAATGTGGAGTTTCTCAGATGTGACAATGGCCTTGTGACTCTGTGGGAGAATGTCCTTGTTCTCAGGAGATGCAGGCTTAAGTATTTAGGGGTAAAGTGTCAGAATGTCTGCAAGTAACTGTCAAATGATTCAGCCAAAAATAAAATATATGTGTGTACATAAATAATCAGGTAAGGTGTATTGACAATTGATGAATACAGACAAAAGGTATAAGGATATTTAAATTTTTTTTAATGTTTATTTATTTTTGAGACAGAGAGAGACAGAGCATGAGTGGGGGAGGGGCAGAGAGAGAGAGACACAGAATCCGAAGCAGGCTCCAGGCTCCGAGCTGTCAGCACAGAGCCCGACGCGGGGCTCGAACTCACGGACCGCAACATCATGACCCGAGCCAAAGTCAGACGCTCAACCGACTGAGCCACCCAGGAGCCCGGGTATAAGGGTATTTATTCATTGCAGTTTTTAAAACATTTCTACTGGTTTGAAATTTTTTAAAAGAAAAAGTTGTCGGGGGAAAAAAAAAACCTTTGCACTCAGAGTGGTTGTGCACCCCCGGCGTCATCACAACAGGGCGCCTTGGATTTGCGGGTGTTCACCATAGCTGACGTTGACGCCAATCTCCCTTACTGCCGAGCGCGCCCCCTCAACCCACTCACGTTGCAGGAGCCACGGTTAGAAGCCCCAAGAGCCCGTATCTTGTCACTTGGACGCGGCTAAATTCCCAACCTGTTAGAGGAAGAAAAGGAGAGGCAGGCCCTGCCGGGTCCCTGGCGCCCTCTGCGGTCCGGCACCGCCCCCTGGCGGCCGCCCGCATGCACGCGGCATTGGGGCTGGGAGGTGGGCGCTTCTGGGGGAAGATTCCACCTCCCCCCACAGGCCAGCCCCCTCACAATCCCAGCCTGTTCGCCCTGGGACCGCACATTTTAAAGGACACCAACGACGGCGAGCCCAGCATGGTGCAAAGTGCTTCACAGATGGTATCTTACTTAATCCTCACATCGTGGGCCCTTACAGGCGCGAGTCCCGCAGGCCCCATTTTAAGGACAAAGTGAGGTGCAGAGAGGGGAGGTGAAGTGCACAAAGCCTGCAAGGCTAACGTCACACTTTTTCTTTTTTTTTTTTTTTAATTTATTTTTGAGAGAGAGCTCGAGTTAGGGAGACAGAGGGGGAGGGAGAGTGCAGAGCCCAAAGCTCTGTGAGATCAAGACCTGAGCCAAGTCAGATGCTTAACAGACTGAAGAAACTGAGGCACAGAGAGTATTAAGAAATTTGTCCCAGGGCACCTGGGAGGCTCAGTCAGTTAAGTGTCCAACTCCTGATTTGGGCTCAAGTCATGATCTGACAGTTTGTGAGATGGAGCCTCATGTCAGGCTCTAAGCTGACAGTGGGGAGCCTGCTTGGGATTCTCTCTCCCTCCCTCTCTCTAACAATAAATACATTTTGTAACTTAAAAAAAAAGAAGAAGAAACTCGTCCCAGATTACTCAGTGAGTAAAGAGTACTGACTGTGAAGGCGTCAGGAGACACGGAATTATCCACGTTCATAAATCTGCACTGCACACCTACTAGGCGCGGACCCTGAGCTAAGACCCGCGTGCAGCACGGAGGAGGACAAAACAAAGTTGTTACAATGAAACATGAAAAAACTGCAAAGAGCAAATCTGTTTACAAGAAATATGTTACTGAAAATGAGATCCTCAATGAGGAAAGTGGTTTAAAATCAGCCGGAAGTAAAAGTGAACATGAACAACAGACCGCTTGGGGGCGGGGGGGGGGGTGGGGGGGGAGCAGAGGAGAGTTTAAGTGAATGTGTACACCGTCACTGCAACACGCCAGCAGGGCTAACGCGCTGGGAAGTCCTAATTTGAGGCTCGGCCGAACATTTGCTTTGAAGAAAAGTAAAAGAAGGTGCTGCCATTCTCCTGGGAAATTCCGAAAAGGAGTACCATTTTAGACATGACTTAAAATTCCTACTCCTAATAAACAGAATCTAGCGATTCAATTCTGACTTTCAGAAAATGCCACGAGACCATCACCTACAACCAACTCCTCCGGCTTCAAGCCTGGGGCCTCAAGAATCCCCTCCCCGGTTCTAGAAAAGTCCACTGTCCTCTTGCCCAGCCGCCTACCCCCTCCCTCCCTCCCTCCCTCGGGTGCCTCCCAAGCCCCGGCCGCTGAGCAGGTCTTCTTAGGAAGGTTCCAGACTTGGGCTGCCACCGCCGCCGCTACTTCATTGCCAGAGATACACCCCTTTCTTACTTGGGTGAGACCCCAGGGCGAAGGGACTGTCTCAGGAGTCTGGGTCTAGAGCCCACCGTGGGCTGCTGCTGAGACTGGAGCACTCTCAGGACCAGCCCAGCACCGCCCCTCCCTGCCCACACATTTTTCTTTCTTATCAGCTTACGAAGTCAAAAGAGATACTTGTAGACATTCAGTAAAAAAAAATGAAGAACACAAGGTTTTATCATTTTCACTAAAAAAAAACAACCCACTTTAGCATATTTACAACATGCTGAGTTTGAGGACCATCTTCTTTTTATTGAAGTATAATTAACATACAATGTTTTATTAGTTTCAGGTGTACAGCATACTGATTCAGTACTCAGCAGGATTAGTGTAGTCACCATGCAACATTATTACAATATTACTGAATATATTCCTTATGCTGTACTTTTCACTTCCCTGACTTATTTTATAACTAGAAATTTGTACCTCTTAATCCTCTTTTCCGTCCCCCCCCCCCCACCTCCCCTCCAGCAACCACAAGAGCGTGGAGTATCATTTTCGTTCTTGCCATTCTTGTTACTATTTTGGTCTATATCATCCATGAAATGTTGTTTGGACATATTTGAGGAAGAGATAAGGCTGGAAAAATTGGCTAAGAGTTTGAATAAACTGGAGAAGAGTGTTTGAAAAACAAAACAAATAGAGCTTCCCCTAAAAGTAGCTGTACTTAACCTAGATGAGCAGGGCTCAAGGTGTGGTCCCTGGAGCAGCAGCGTCAGCACCATGTGTGAACTTTTTAGATCTGCGAATGCTCTGGAAGAGACCTGCTGAATAAGAAAACAGCGGGCCGGAGCCCAGGATTCTGTTTCAACCAGCGCTCCAGGAGATTCTGACGCATGTTCAAATTTGAAAACCGCTGTACTACACAATGACCAAATCTCCTGTGAATTCGGTGATATTTAAAAAACGAATTTATATTTCCCGAGCCATAACAACATCGGCTTCTATTTGAGACATCATGGGAAGAGGAGCCCGGAAAATGCCTGGTGTGGGGACAGAGTTTTCCCACCCAGCATTTCTTCCTGAGGTAACAGGTAGTATGAACTAGAGGTACTCAGATGGTTTGGGCAATGTCAACATTGCGGTTTCTTAACAACCCCCAAAGTGTCTGTGTGATGAAACTGGAAAATAAAATGAAAGTGGAAAAGGACCAAGAGTGTCCTTCCTGAGCCTGGCTAAAGGCAGGCGTGCATGGGCGTGGAGGGAAGGGTTACTGCAGCTTGTGCAAGAGCTCCCTTAACTGAACAGCCTTGAGCTCCCAAGAGGAGTCCCCTGGGTGTTTTCCCGGCTCCCACCCCTCTGTCACTTGTCTTCCTCTCTCCACCCCTTTCGGGTCTCCCTTTGATCACGCTGGGGCCCATTTTCCCTGGCTCCATCTTTTTACTCCCCACCTTTTCCTGCACCCCACCGCACGGAAGTTCCTGGGTCTCCAGCTGCTGACTCTTCAGCCGAGAGAGCTCGGAAGTCATCACCTCCTTTTGATCCCCTATGAAACCCTTCACGGACTCGGGCAGAGGGCAGAGACGGTGCAGGTGGAGGAGGAAGTGCAGAATCCTGCTGGGCCTGGAGGGAGAGGGGGACCCCTGTAGGGCCTGCAGGGGTTCATAAAGCTCCCCAATATGGAAGCCGTTTTTGTCCCATGGAAAGGCCCCAAAGCCACCACCTTTTGGGAAGGCTAGCCACTACTGTTCTGCTGGGTCTCTGAGTCAGTGAAGTCACCCCCACCTAGCTGGATCCCTGAGCCGGGAAATGCCACTGACCTGACAACCTTTGGGGAATGTCACACACCAAGAGGGGAGGCAAACGAGTGCTCTTTTTCTCTCCCTGCCTTTGGCCGCTTCCTTGTTAGACTCCTGCGCCTTTGCCCCCACTCTTACTGACACAGGGACTATTTTTGGACAGAGGTGTTGTAAGTGAAAGCCACTCCTTTCCAGAAGCTGCAGAATTTCTTCCGGGTCAAGTTGGGGACAGTGAGGCAAGGTGTCTGGCTGTGGAATCCTTGGATTTCTCTCAGCCAGAGCTGGCATCCAGCCCATTACCCGGGTTGCAAGTTCAGGTTCAAGCCCGGGTCTCAGAAGACATTTCATCCGTCCACTGACCACCCACAAGTAAGAGTCGAATTGCGCACGCTGACTCCTCAGCTGGATTTGCTACATTTATGGATATTCAGAGGGCTCTGGACGTGTTTTTTTCTCATCTTCTGAATTAATGAAATATTTTTATTTTGCTCTATCCATTAGCTGGTTAGATACCTGTGGGGTTTTGTTTTGACCATTCTTTCAGTATTTACTCTTTAAAGGTAAAATGTCTTTTTTTTTCTTTTGCTGTTTTTAATGTTTTCTAGTATTTTGTTTTTCAACCGTTTTACCATTCTGTGATTAGGTACAGTCAACTGTCTCTCTGGGAGAGGAGGTACTAAGAACGCTGGGCTTGTCGCAGCGAGCGTCCTTTCTCTTCGGTATCTCGGATCCTCGGGTCCTGCTGCTTTGGGAACTCTCCAATGCCGTCCAATATACACACTTGTATTCCATCAAGTTCTAGCTGTATCTAGTAGATGTGTTAGTTTATGACATGCTATTCTGTTAATAGCTAGAAATGGAAGCATCACTATCTTGGATTTTAATTCTGTATTTTTTTTAATGTTTATTTATTTTTGAGAGAGAGAGAGAGCACAAGTGGGATGGGACAGAGAGAGGGGGACAGAGGATCCCAAGCGCTGACAGCAGAGAGCCCAATTGGGGCTCGAACTCACGAACCCTGAGATCACGACCTGAGCCCAAGTCAGACACTCGACCGACTGAGCCACGCAGGCGCCCCTCATTCTGTAATGTTTAAAGACGTATAAATAATATTGTTGTTTTGTACACTCAGTTATTTAGTTTATCCACATTTGACCGCTTTCTTTGGGCTTTATTCTTTCTCATGTCTCTGACCATGCATCCGACATTATTTTTCCTTTGTATGAAATACAGCCTGTACGACCTCCTTTAGTTAGGGTATGCTCATGATGAAATTCCTGTTTTTAGTTGTATAAATGGGTCCCCATTCCTGAAAGATTTTTGCCATACACAGAGTTCTAATTAGGCATATATTTTCTTTTAAGTACAATGAAGATTTCATTCCTCATTTGTATGGCTTCCCTTAATGCTATTGGGAAGTCAGAGTTTACTTCTCTGAAGTTAATTGATCTTTTTGTCTAATTGTTTTAAGATTTTATTTACCTTTAAAAAATTTTTTAGTGTCTATTTATTTTTGAGAGAGAGACAGAGCACAAGTGGGGGAGGGGCAGAGAGAGAGAGAGGGAGACACAGAATCCAAAGCAGGCTCCAGGCTCTGAGCTGTCAGCACAGAGCCCGACGCGGAGCTCGAACTCACAAACTGCGAGATCATGACCTGAGCTGAAGTCAGACGTTTAACCGACTGAGCCACCCAGGCGCCCCTTATTTACCTTCTTATATTCTATTATTTCACCATGATGTGTAGAGTTGTGGACTTATTTTTATTTATACTCTGAGTTTCATTTGACTTCTCGAATCTGGAGCTTGATAGGTCTTTCATCAGTTCTGGAAAACTCATAGCCATTAACTCCAAAAATTTATTTTCCTCTGAGAACTGATTAAACTTATGTTGGGCTTTCCTACTCAAAGTTTTCATGTGTTTTACTGTGTCTTGTCTCTTTCTCCTCTGTCTCTTCATCTCACTGTCTCTGCTCACCAATTTCCGGACAATTTCTTCCTACCTATATTCCAGCTGATTCTTTTATGTGTAATTTGCTGTTTAAAAAAATTGTTTTATTTTTAATTAGCTATTTTTTAATG